>OY796675.1:45631695-46831695 GCA_963680715.1 Tetragnatha montana
GTCTCGGTCAGGGGGGCAGATACTCAATGAAAGAAATTTTTTGCTATTTGATCCCTTCTTTTCCCTCCCGTACTGGTCATACATGTTCATTCAGGTACAGTCGAAGAGTTCTATTTCTTTACTGCCCCGAATTTTCTGAGAACTGATAGTGAGTAAGAGGTGTGGTTGGAACTAATTGCTTCCAGAAGGACTTTTTCGCTGAATGTAATAAAACAATTTTCGGCCGGACCACCAGCAGTTTATCTCCCTCAATCCCTTTGTATCTCCCCTCGCACTCGCGCCTGAGAGGGGTCGAAAATTGACCACACCAAGACACCGGCACCATAAACTCAGGTTTCTTGCTGGAGATAAGTGTTTTATTACATCCAGTGGAAAAAGTCTACGGTGCACCGAAGAGAGGGGTAAGGGCCACCGTAAAGTTTTATTACATCCAGTGCTTGGATGTAATAAAACAATTTGCGGCCGGACCACCAGCAGTTTATCTCCCCTATCTCCCTCAATCTCTTTGTATCTCCCCTCGCACTCGCGCCTGAGAGCTGTCAAAAATTGACCACATGAAGACACCGGCGCCATTAACTCAGGTTTCTTCCTGGAGATAATTGTTTTATTACATCCAGAAAGTCTACGGTGGCCCTAAGGCTGTGTTTGTTTAGATAAGATTCAGGTTTCTTCCCGTCTTTTCGTGACCACCTGCAAACCAGATGTCTTATCTTTCTCGGACATCCAATGAGAGGACACTGGTCACAAACTTTCAGTTAAACATTCATACGAAACCCAAGAACGACATAGCAACTACTAGTACAGTCAAGCGCCCGAAATCCGTACGTCCAAAAACCAGAATGGCCTGAAAACCGGACACTTTTGACCGATTGATTTTTTAAGCCATCGTTGAATTTATCTCAGACCAAGCTACGCTGTTTTTTCATTACGAACACCTTTTCTAAAACGCAGTATCGGAATATAAGATCACTGATTATTTTCTTAAGTAGAACAAAATGTGCCGTTGCGCTGCAGGTGTAGTATTCTTACTCGTTCTGGGTCTATTTAGATTTACGTTTAAGTAGCAAAAATTGTTCGGATTGGGCTTTTTCTGAATTTATTTGAACTTGATTCTCCTATTTTAAGCGAAAGGCGGGTGAAAACGGTGAAAATAAAGAACCGCCGAATGTTGAAAAGCCAACTCCTGAGACTTCTATGGAAAAGGTAAGTGCTTGAGCTGATAAAAGTAATCGAATACATATGGATCCATGTTTTTGTGTCATCTGGGACTTTTATATTAGGGTGATTTGAAAAAAAAGTTCTTTTCGACAGTAGCGGATTTCTAAATAGGCTAGCTAGGCTGAAGCCTACGGCGGCAAATTTTCATAGGCGGCAAATTTTTGACGGTGGAATTTTTTTTCCGCAAAAAAAAGGAGAAGAGAAAGGAAACACAAGCACTGTGGAAAGACAAAGAACGCTCTTTTCAGATAACCAAAATCCCAACCCCCACCCAGAAGTTTTGAGTAGTTTGATTCAGCAAAGTAACAAATCTATTATTCAATGCGCTTTATTTAGACCACATATGGGCAACCTCCAGTCCGCCTCTCCATTTGTTTCGCGGTCCGCGGAACATATAAAAAATTGTCATGGAGAAGAGTCAAAAGAAAGACTTCAAAAAGTCTCAAAAGGACTTAAAACACAATTTTGAGGATCAAATTTCAAAATTTTTTTTTGAGGGAGAACCCCCAAACCCCCTCTACAATTTGGAAGTCTGTTACATAGTGTTTTTCCTTTGGAAATTCTGCCGCTTACAAGAAACGGTTCCCTTTGCGTGTTCCCCCAAAGTGGTTTCAAATGAGATAAAGCACTAGTTTAAAGGGGAAAATTTTAAAAATTTTCGTGGGGTAGGACCCCCAGCCCCCTCGAAATTTTGACGTCTATTTATATTTTTTTTTTACCTTGAAAATTGTGCGGTTTACAAGGAACCGTTCTCTTCAAATGTTACCCAAAGGGTCTCAAAATCAACTAAATCACTACTTTTATAGGCCAATTTTAAAAAAAAATCTGGAGCTGACCCACAGACCCCCATTCTTACTTGCAGCTAAGATTGTAAAATTTTGACATTATGTGCACACTGTAAAAAAATTCCGTAAAATTTACGATTTTAACTGGCAGGTGGGTTGGTTGTGGAAAACCTTAAAAATTACGAAGTAAATCCATAAAAACAGCGGTATATTTTACTTTGTTAAACAAAAAACATGGATTAAAATGGTAAAACACCATTGTTTTTATGGATTTATTTCGTAATGTTTACGGTTTTCCACAACCAACCTAGCTGCCAGTTTAAAACCGTAAATTTTACGGGAATTTTTTACAGTGAATAGGCGGCATTTTTTGGTTCAGCCTAAAGGCGGCACATTTGGAAATCCGCCACTGCTTTTCGATGTAAATCCGCTTTCGGATAGACAAATGGGGCTTCAATAAAGCATGATTTTTGATAGTGATGTATGGTAATAAAATGAAAATTTCCAAGCGTGGGGGGTAATCCCCCCCCCTTTGGCTACTCCCCGGCGGCCCCTCCCAAGAAAAAATCCTGCATACGCCCTTGCTACGTTGTGCAGAAAGTGCAAAATTTGTAAAAGATCACTCTTCATAATCATTAATAGGAATTTCGGTGAGTAAAACTGTTATAAAGTGTGTGAGATATTTCGCACAATTCTTCTTTCTAAGTTTTATGAATTCACCAAATGGGCGATACCCAGACCTGGAAAAAGTGCCCGAACCTACGAACCTGGTTCGGGGGAAGCCCCTACCAGCTCCATAGGAGCAATACACAAGGTTCGGGTAAATTTTATTAGGTTCGGGGGAAGGTTACAACTTTTACCAGGTACGGCGATACCTCTCCAAAATATACATGCTAGAGATTGTAGTAACCCCCACTATATATACTCATGTTTTATCAGACGTCACGACACGACACACTCCGGTGTACAACATCCAGGCGCCAGCCCCATCTTCTTCTCAGTAGCGGCGGCCCATCACCCTTCTCCGTCAGCGGCGGTCTGAGGATAGGGCCTGCCCGGCGCGTGCGGCCTGAGCGCGAATCAACACCGTAGCTGTCTCCGGCTCTCGGGTTGTGCCCAGCGTACTCAATACCCAATCACTAGTGATAATTTTGTGTGTGGGAAATCCCTCTTGTTCAGCGTTGCTGTGATTACACCCAGCAGGATGACGCGATCAAAGAGTGGTAGTGTGCAAAAAAGCCCATCTGCGGATAGCTCACGTGCAAATTCTCCAATAGATATGCCAATCGTAACCGACAACGATGACGATGGAAACTCAAGTGTCAGCGATATGGAACTCCAACAACAGGATCCACTGACTAAGCTCTCCCAGGATAAACTGGTAGCCAGAATGAATGACTATGCCAACCGAATTGGAGTAATCGACAGCATGCTACTAATGTTGGAATCCAAGACCAGCTTTCAAGTAGAGGGTACCCAGGGCCGTTCCGGCCGGGCGTGCTGGCCGTGCCTGCACGGAGGCGCCGACCGATGAAGGGGCGCCTTAGAAATTTTTTTGACCCCTAACTTTAAGGGGGAAATATTCTATTACGTCCTGATTCAAAAAGAAACAAACCTAAGTAGTAAGCTAGATCTCCTTTACAAAAAAAAGCTTCAAAAGTCACCTACAAACGAGTAAAGAGCGCCTTACTGGGTTATACACACCCGTCCCCTTAAGAACTAATAATAGGCGCCTTAAGAGAAGTGCATTTTGACCTTTTTGTATGGGGCGCCCCCATCTAGTGAATCTATTAAAGGGCGCCAACTCTTAACAAACATTTTAACATGCCCGACTTTGAAAGCTATAAGGAAGACCCCTTATAGCTTTCAAATTGTATGGGGCGCCCCGATTAAATAAATATATTCAAAGGGCCCATCAGCGCCCACCCTGAGAGAAAAATAGAACACACCGACTTTGAAATATGTAAGGCGTCTTAGCAAAACCAAATTGTTTGAGTCGCCCTAATCAAATGGATTTATCAAAGACCGCCAACCCTGCGACCTGCGAGTGAAAATTTTAACATTCCCAACTTTAAAAGCTAATACTTTATTGTATGGGCGCCCCCATCAAATGAATCTATTCAGGGCGCCCAGCGCCCATTCTGAACGAAAATTTAAACACTCCGGACTTGAAAGCTGTAGGAGGCGTCTTCCGAATTGTAATGAATCTATTAATAGGCGCCCTCCTTCGATGAAGATTTGATTCACCAGTTATTAATTGATATCAAGCGTTTGACTCAAATCACATTTTAATAGATGTCCCTTAAAAATTTCTATAATAGGCCCTTGACTTGACGTGCAAAACGTTTTGAAGACGACTATTGTAAAAAACCCAGTGGACATCTCTTACGTAAATTTGTTAGGTGCACCTGTTCTTGAATATCTCACACAAATAAATTGTAGGAAGCACACACCTGAGGAAATATTTTACTATGTTTTGTTTGTTTTAGGTAATTTTATCGGCATGGTAGTTATTGTAAGGCTCTAGATCAGTGGTTCCCCAACTGTGCTCCGCAAAAACCAAGCTCATCTTTCGCATTAGGAAACACTTATGTAGTATTTTAGGGTTCACCCGTTCACCCCCCCCACTGAAATTTCGACATCAATTTTTATACAGTTTTCCTTTGAAAATTCTCCAATTTACAAGGAGAAATCTTAGAAGTGTAACCCAAAGGGTCTCAAAATGGATTGAAACACTACTTTTTGTAAAATTTCGAAAAAAATTCTGGGAGAGTACTCCCAAACCCCTTTCGAAATTTCACGTCTTCTAATACCGTTTATCCTTGATAAATTCTATCACTTTCAAAGCGCAGTCCTCATTGGTGGTATAAGGGCTCTGAATAAGGTAAAACAATAGAAGTTTTTTACACCTTAAAAAATTAATTTTCAGAAAAAGGGCTCCGCGACAAATTTGTCTCTTGAAAAGTGCTCCGCGACTTAAAAAGTTTGGGAACCCCTGCTTCCATGCAAACACTTGGAGATGGAGAGTGAGGGAGAGAGAGAGAGAGAAGTGCTATTGCGACTTAGGTTCTCTGGAGACGGGTGAAGATGATGAGAAGGTGTTACATTAAAACAAAAAAAATACTGGGGCTCTCAAGTTTGGAAGCGTCCTTGTTTATTTCACTCAACATACGAGGGAGCAGAAAACATAAAAAGTTCCCGCCATTTTTGTGAGGGTGGCCCACAGGGGGGACCTTCCGGCCCCTGATGCCTGAGCCCGGAGAAATTTGACTGGGAGGGTGTTGATGGATGTCGCGCAGCTGAGTGAGAGAGAGTACCGCCGGGACAAAAGTACTACATAGTTGAGTTTTGGTGTCGTGCTCTTTGGTTTGAAAATGGCATGTGTCGGATGACTCTACTGGCTTTTAGGGAATCGTAGTGAGTTCACCCTGCCGTTCTACGTATTGTGGTTAAATGATTTCTAGACTGTACTTTTAGGAAATGAATGAAGAAGAGACACTGATATATAATAACAAATACACATTTATTTATGATTATTCACAACTAGTAGGTATCATGATTATCTCTGAATATTTAGGAATTTATGTTCAATATATATGTTGGTAATGTCCATGCAATGGATGGGACGTATAATATACACATTTCAAATATCATTGCATAATATGTTACTACATGTATATTGGAGAGCACACTAAATGCACAATAGAGCATAACGTTAATATGTAAGAAATATGTTATCAAAAGAATTTGGGACTGAGCAGAGAGAATTGAATATTAGATTTTTGCACACATACCCATTAGGAACAGCCCGGTGTTCCTCATTCCTCCAGGGAGAAGGCACATCAGAGAAAAGGCACAACACACAAATATCAAAAGTTCGCGTTCGCGGTTTTGGTTTCGAGGCACTCGGTAAAATCAGTTGTTATCCGGCATCGGGGTATCCAGGCAAACAGGATCAGCATCAATGATAGCAAAAGAAAAAAATGGAATGGGCTCTGATTATTGTTACATGGGCTTTTAAACTTCCTGAATCTCCACCCCTTTTGAGGGTGGTACCAACCATGGCCACTCGGGAGGTATCCCTCTTGACCAGGGATTGGCTTGGACTCTTGCCCCAATCTCCATCGATCCTATTGTGTGTTCGGGGCCTATGGAAGATGACTTCATTATGTCTATTGTTTAGATTATGAGGACCTTGAACTTGGCTCCGTCCCTGCACCAGGTGTTCTGGTCATAAATTTGCTTGACTTTAATTTTTGCCCTTCTGGTGCCCAGGTGCTAAGGCCCTTTGTTAAAGTTTATTCCCATTATTCCCCTTCTATTGCGGCGTTTCCTTTGACTTTTGAAAATATGCATTCCCCTGGCGGCTATGGGAAATTCCTGCGTTTCGTCTGGTCAACAGAATCTACCCTACTCCCGCCAAAAAAAAGGATTTTGCTGAAAGGAAAGTCCTCTTTTTTTTTTTTTTTTTTTTTTTTTTTTTTTTTTTTTTTTTTTTTTTTTTAAAAATATGCAAATACAAAATGAATATTGAAAGCAATGTGTGCAATTCCCGATTCTCTCCGCTCACTCCAGACGTCATGACGTTTTCTTTTAGAAGTTAGAATGAGTATTAAGCAAATATAAATAAAAAAAAACACATAAGGAAACCTAAATAAAAAGGTGTGTAAAATATAAGAAACACATACATAAGAAATCTTCACACATAAGAAATTGGGTGCGAAATGTTAGGCAAAATTTGCAGAGAAAGAAAAAAAATACTCTTACGTTCGCATTGGTATGCAGTTTGCTTAAAGTAATAAAATAGAGTGCGTTGACATCCGGGAGCAACTTCTTATTTAAGAAACAGCAACACTACTCCTGCCAAGGTGGCCCATCCTCTAGCGTCCTAGACGACGTGCCCCCCCGTGGCAGGTGGAAATATAGGGTATATTTGATAGCTGCACACCACCAGGCGTCCCCGGCGATGCGCCTCTCTCCGTTGAAGTTATCGATGTTCTTTGGGGGATTTGAAAGGGAAGATGTGTTGCCCCCAAATGCCCTTGCACCTTTTAGTGTGTTACATTGTAGGTGATATCATCTTCTGTAATATTGAGAGCAATTAACACATAGAATAACGTGAATGAGTGAAATTATAGCGAATAACCCAATATAAAAGAATGAATAGCAGTAAAAAAAAACATAGCACATTAGCAAAGTGTTAAAAGAAACCGCACATTATCAGATTGCTAAAAAAAACACAATAATAAATCCTTAATACAATAATAATCCATAGTCCTTGACCTATATTTTAAAGGTTAGTGTTTCAAAAAGGTAAAAATGAAAGAGTTCACCAATATCTTGTTAAGTACTCCTTCCAACTGGTTACTTGCGTCTGCAGCAACAAGTGATGAGGGTGGAAATCAATGTGATGAGGAGTCCGATCGCGAGTAGAGCCGCACCTAGTAGCTTCAACATGAAGAGGGCTGAGTTCAGCATGGGAAAATGCACCCACTCGAAGATAGACCCGTGCGTGCTCCTGGCCGTCTGCTCCAGAGATTTGCCTTGGAGTTGAAGGAGTTCAATTGAGGGTTCCTCCAGACAAAAGGTTATTTGCCTGCATTGCACATTGGTAGAGGACTGCAGGCAAATTTTGTCCTCGAAGCATTTGGCCTCAGCCAAAAATTTAATTGTGACAATTGAGGGTTCCGGTGTCAGTTCCACCGCTTTTGTGTGGACCTGGATGCCCTCAAAGGTCACAGAAACCAGTCCCGCTTTGCAAGATGATTTGGCCGTGAGGGTGAGCTCAGCAAGGACTCCACATTTGTAACACCCTGTTACGTCATAGTCTTGTCCTTCGATAATTGGACAGACTGTGTCCCGTACGACCGATATGTCATAATTGGCAAAACTCAACTGGAGCCGTATAGCTGCCGAAGAGAGGAGTTTGGACCTCAAGCGTCCCTGGTGGAGATGCAAATTGTGCAGCTCCCTGGTGATGGGGAGGCGCCCCTCCTGCGACTCCACCATGGTGTTGACCGCTTGAGTTTTCTCCGTACAGCGTAGTTGGTCCTCGAAGAAGGAACACTCAGCAAGGTCCTTCGCAAAGAGGAAATGCTTTGTGAAGGAACCGTTTGCTTGGACGGCTCCGATGAGGTTTGCCACCGGGTTATTTTTCTCGCTCCCTTCCATCAGATAGCCCTCAGTGGGGTTGTTGACACTCGTGACCAACTTTTCTGGAATCATCATGGTTGACTGGTCATACACGCCTAAGAGCTTGATTTTGATCCCATCTATGGGCACAGATTTGTCTCTCAGTGTAGCCCGTGATATTGTTCCGTTACGGGAGTGTTCCAGTGCAACGTGGTACTCACATTTGTAGCCCGTGATTTGTGATACCTCATACGCCCGTTCCAATTGTGGCACAAAGTAAACTCGCTTAAAAGCGCACGCTGGGGTGTGACTTATTATGCAACCGTTTCCTCGGTTGCTGGGCTCACAAGTTGAGAATCCGCTGTAGGAGCGCGCCTCCATGGTTTCCGCTTCGAAATGAAGGCCTTCAAAGGAATGAACGGTGCAGTGTTCGCCCCACGCGCAATATTTATTCTGGCTGCACGTTATCTGTGATTGTGCCCTGGTTTCTACAGGGAACGTGTAGTACAATCGCTTGGTCGAAAAGTGGCATTCAACTGACTCCAAGGTTAGTTTGACGGAAAAGAGGGGCTTTTGGTCTTTGGAATGAAACCAAAGACACGTTTCGTGGTGAATGTTTTTAAGAGTCACTTCAGCGGATGTGGTCAGTTTGCAGGTCTCTTCATACGCATCGCGGTGTTCGCATAGTTTCAGTTCGGATTTTACAATGGCATAGTCCGTGCAACTTGCGTGGGTTCCTTCGGCGAGAAGGCACATTGCCAGGGCAGCCAGCACGATCGCACGTGGTGCCACTCCATGTCCAAGATCTCTCTGCTCCAGCGCGTCGTACAGTCCGGTGCAACCGCGTCGGATACCATCGCCGAACGCCGAACCGAGGAGAAGGCAAAAGCGAAAGGCCAGACGTACCAGGCGGAATATGAGCCATAAGAGGTTGAGAACGAGCAGAATTGTTGACGTCATGGTTTTGACAATGATTCGGATCATGATGAGGCTTATCATGATGAGGAATATGATGATGGCCCATAACGTCTTCCTGAAGAAAGGCTGCCAGCACTTGTAAGACTGGAAGTTCTCCTTGCAGAAAACACATCCAGTCACTCTGCAGATTTTCTTTCCTTGAATGACGATTTCAGCATCTATGGATAACCCGTTGTCGGTAATAAAGATGGCCGTGAGGATTGTTTTGTGGGCGAGGAGCTCGAATGGCACCGTTACATGCCTAGAGCGAACAGTGATGAGGGTCTCATAGTCATTTGTGCGCAGAATCAGTCTGCCCCTGTTGTCGGGCAAGGTCAACACGGGGTCAATGAAAGTGATTGTTAGATTGTTCCGAGTGAAAGTTGCCTGCTCAGCCTCCATTAACCGTCTACCTTGGGTTCTCTTCCTTCGAAACATGCATACCTGGATGTTGATAATGGTGGGATTTTCTATGGTGCGGTCCTCTCCCACGTGTAACCAGGTAGCCCTGCCATGAGTAAGGTGGCATGTACATGATGGCGATTCTGAGCAGTTGTATGTGTTGCAAAAGTCCTGAGGACCGTTGCAGGCATTCGTTGCACAACTGCAGGGAGTTCCTTGTGGAGATAGGCATTTGTAGAAGGTTGTATTTAAGTTGTTTTGTTCCGGTTCCAAATTATCGCTCCGTAAAATGAACGTCTTTGGGGTGATCAACTCAAAGTCTGGAGTGAGTACATAGGACTCATAAGTCGTGATGCACCCTGCGCATTTATGAATGGCACATGCGAGAGGCGGAAGCTCAATTTGGTTGAGCAGGTGCCTGGGGACTGCTTCTCTGGTGCATCCCTCGCCAATCATTTTACATAGGGTAGCATGGTGCGTACCCAATACCACTACGGCTGTGGTCCATAGGTATCCTGCAATGCAATCCTCCATTCAATCCAATGCTCAGTCCATATAGGTAAAAATGCAACTAATGTTTACAAGTATGTAAGTCTATACATACAGCATTATTTATAGTTATGAGTATAAAATAGTAATTGAAGTATAAATATATAAGTACTAAAACAAAATAATTTTATCCTAGAGATAACACACAAACTACTCTAAAATATTCTACTGATAATCTAACCTAGTTATTCTATCGAATTTATTTATTCATACTGATTATTTCTTCTGACCATTATCTAACTAATTAGTTATGTATATACAATAGGAAGATTGTCTGCTTCTTTCTCCGTGTCCTTCGTTTTGCTGACCATTTTTTTTCTGGTCGTTAAGAATCGTGCTTTCGAAAATGGATTTATCCCGAAAGCTCTGATTCGCAAGCTGAAAGGATCACACACGTTACCTCCGTTTCCATTTCGGTTCTGTACTATATACATTCTGATCAATTAGTGTTTGTACATATTTTGATTTCCTTAACGGGCCCTTTTCATTTTTTTTGTGAAAACATATTTCATATCCATTTCTTTAGATAATTCTCGCCCTTTTCCTATACCTCGGTTTTGTGCTCGTAGCACTTATAGTTATTGCTTCCCTTTGAAATGATCTCAAGCGCTTTGGCTTCCCTTCTAGGCATTATTTGTATCCGAGGGCTTTATGTGCCCCCGGAGTCACGGTTCGTTCGGCCCCATCCCTTACTGGCGGGGTCCTACCTAAATATGCCCCTGTGGGTTCGTGTTTCCTCGATTCTTCTGATTTTGATTGCTTGTCCTCTTTTGATACCAATAGGGGCGTGTTTGTTGTCGGCTGTATTCTTATTATCGCTTTTCAATCTCACAATCGGCCTGACATTCTGTATCCGTCGACACGAGTGAAGAGTCGTGTCAAGCGTCCCTCTGAAGTTTGGTTCTAAGTATCTTTCTTTTCTTATTCTTTATTCTCTCTAATCGCGCTGCATTTGTTTCCAGCCCAGATATTCATTTATCTTTGTTTCTGCGGTTTACATGTTATTAGTTTTAAAGTACGCGTTTTGATGTCTATATTTTGATATGGTATTTCATCCCATAGTCTCTGGTGGGGCTAATTCATTTGATGCATGCTTCGAATTTAAAGACTTCTGCTTCGGACATCAGTTTTGAGTTACACATTGTATTAATTTTAGGTTTTCCTCTTGTCCTATTGTACATGTTGTTTTCATTATTCCTCATATCAGTCTTACAATTTGTATATAGCCATGAGTATTTATATCAAGTATTAGTAGAAGAAAAAAAAAAATTGAAGAATTTTATGCAAGAAGTACTGTCAAGATTATTTCTTCACCATAGAGGTTATCCGCTAGTTTTGAGAGAAAAGAAAGCTATTGTGAGTATCCATTTGTCTATTCTATATTATTTATCAGCATTTTCCTTTATTTTGGTTATTTGTACGTTAATTGTCTGATTAGAGTTGGGTGTTTTTTTTTTTTTTTTTTTGTGATATATTTATTTTACGGAGTCCTATAGATTTTTTAGAGTATTTATTATATATATGTGTATCTATATTTCAGTTGATAGATTGCAATTTAACATTCTAAGTTGATCAGGCTTCGAATATCAATTCAATCTCGCGGTGTTAATTTGTCAAATTTAAATGAGATGGCTATCTGGATTATACTTTACGTGAATTAATTTTGCTTTTATCTTGATATTCACACTAGGTGGCATTTTTATAGTTTACCCTTGTTTATGTTGCAACATTAGTGTTATTTTACTTTCTTTGCCTATTAGATAACTTTTGTACTTAAAGATATCCGTATTTATCTTAAATATTATGACCGTCGCGAGTCTTATTGTCTACTTCATTTTATTTAACGCAGCTGATATATCCCTTGTTATAGTTTGTACTTACTAATTTATACCTATGGTTCCGCGCCTTAACCGCATTCATTTACCTTTAAGATTCATTCGTATTCACTTTGAACTCATGCCTATTTGGCTGTTCTAATTATCGGGAATTAGTCAAGAAGGGGGAAGACTGGTCCCTAGTGCTTTTCTTCTACGGGTCCTGTGATTCTTTAAGTCTAGTTCTACCCGCGAATATCAGAATTTACATCTGCGTTCTGCACCTGTGCCATTGTGTGCGATTTTGACCGAGGGGTACACTTGTCTCTTTTATGGGATTCTTTGATCCAGTTTTTATAGCTTTTAGGGGTCGGGTTCGCTGTCCGGTGGGTTTATGGTTTTTTTTGCTAGTCGTATTTTATTGTTATTATTTTTTTTTTTTTTACTCTTCATAGTTTGATATTTTTGCCTATTTATTCCACTTAATCGGGTTTCAGTTTCTCTGTGATATTATCTAGCATAGTTAAAAATATAGACTGGCCTTCTGGGGTTTCTTCCTCGGATGGTCGGGTTATCTGTTCGGCCCAGTTCCATAATCTGGTACCGAAGTTTTCCGAGTCCGAGTTTACCTGCGAAACCGATGCATTGGGTCGTGTTCGGAGTGAAAAATCCCTGCGCGGTTTAACCGCCCAATTTATTCGCGGCCTCTTTTTACTATCTGCCTGCCCAGAGTTAGTCTCTGTATCGTTAGTTCCTGTGGCAGATGCTGTATCCCCGTCCTGACCTACGTTGGGTTGCGCGTCAGTGCCCGTGTTTTGTTGTGTTCCTTGCCGAGTTTCATTGTCTGATTGTTCACTCCCTCTTGGTTGATCTCCGGGGCTTGTATCAGGGGAGCGGTCAAGTATGCCTTCAGGGGGGGTTATTCCCTCTCTATTTTGATTATTGTGCTCAGTTGTGGGGGTCGTAGGTGGGCGTGTTGCTGCCTGTTTAGGATTCATATTCCTTGAGTAGGCGTAATATGCAAGTGGGATATCTTCATCCCATTCGTCCTCGACGGGGGCAGGGGGGTTTGCGTTTGCCCTCGACTCTGCATGATTATTTTTAGGGGTGGTACTGGGGGTATTGTTCCTCAATTCAAATTTTGGATCTCGTTCGTGAAATGGCAAGAGTCGCTCAATGTGCACTCGCTGTGCTTTGGCCTGAGGGTTTCGAGTATCTCTAATTGTGTAGTTTACATCATTATGTTTTTGTATTACCTCGTAGGGGCCGTCGAACAATGGTTTCTTTAGAGAGCTTTTGTTTCGTTCCAAATTTGGGGTGTGTAGATAGACTTTTTGATTGATTTCATAAGTTCTGTGTTTCGCGCCCGTTTTTAACCTGTATTCCTGCTGCTTTTCTGAGGCATTTTTGAAGTGCTCATTCACTGTGTCCTGAACCTGGGCAAATATGTTCAGTCTGTCTTCAACATATTCAGGAATGGAATTGTATTCCTTATCATATGGGTTAGGCTTTATAGCGTAAGGAACCCTTGGTTCAAAACCAAACATTAAGTAGTATGGGCTGTATTTCGTTGTACTGTGTTTTTGGGCGTTGTATAACAGCTGGTAGTGGTCCAATCCCTTAACCCAGTTGTGATTTTCTCTGGCATATATCGCAAGGGAAATTTTTAACTGTTTATGCGACGCCTCATTCATGCCGTTCGTGGAGGGCCTGTAGCTTGTGGTTTTTAGTTTTTTTATTCCTAGTCTTTCCGCCAGAGTTGTTAAAATTGTTCCTATAAAATTTGATGCGCAGTCCGAAAGTAAATTGTCAAAAAGGCCGAAAATAGAAATGAAGTTTAGTAATTTATCTGCAACTTCCGTTGCTTTTTGGGTCTTTAGGGGGTAAATTTGCATGTATCTTGAGAAGTAGTCGTTTACACACAATATATATTTGTGTCCACATGGACTTTCGCTTACCGGTCCAACTATGTCTATACTCACGAATTCTAGGGGTCTCTTAGCCAAAATATTAGTTTGTAAGGGTGCAGGTGGGTATCGCTTAGGAGATCTGTAACGTGAGCAGTCTGTACATGACTTCACGAACTCCTCAGCATCCCTGTACATGCCCTTCCAGTAAAAGTACTGTACCATGTTCCCGTAAGTTTTCTCATGCCCCACATGATTAGCATGCGTTAAATGTAGTATGTTAGCTCTATACCGTTTGGGAATCACAATTTGGCTGTATCTTGAGTTATCATGGGGTCTATATGCCCTTTTTAATAGCAGGTCATCGCTCAAAAAATATTCTCGTTCGGACAATTTTAGGGTTTCGGGTCTAGATTTTAATTTATCAATTATTTCTCTTAATTCCTCGTCCTCGTATTGTTCTATTTTTATATCTTCTATGGATGGAATTTCTACCGTAACAGCGTTTATCAATTCAGGTTGAGCACTCTCAAGGGGGTATCTGCTTAGAATATCAGGAACAATATTTTCCTTTGATCTTATTAATTTAAATTCTATATCGTACTCTTGCAATTTTAATATCTGCCTCGTCACGCGGGTTGCTGGGTTTTCGAGGGTTTTAATTTGGGAAAGGGCTCTATTGTCACATTCTACAATTATTTTTCTACCATAAACGTAATATTTAAATGCACGTAAGTTCTCCGTTAATGCATAGAGTTCAAGTTCGTATATTGGGTATTTAGTTTGGGTTTCGGTTAGTTTTTTTGAATAATATGCTATTGGCTGTTTGATACCAGTTTTTTCGTCCAATTGGCTGAGGCAGCCACCAATAGCTCTGGTACTTGAGTCCGTGGACAAAATAAATTGTTTATTGAAATTGGGGTGAATTAAGACTGGGGCTTTATCTAGTGCATTCTTTAAAATTACAAAAGCATTCTGGGCCTCAACATTCCATTTGAAACGACCCTTATTTTTCAGTATATCCGTCAGAGGGGTTGAAATTTTAGAATAATCTTTTATATATCTTCGATAGTAACCTGTTAAACCGAGAAATCCTCTGACTTGTTTCAAGTTTTTAGGAGAGTTAAAGTTTGAGATTTTTATTAGATTCTCGTTTGATGGTTTAGAGCCTTGTTCATTTATATTATGGCCTAAAAATGTTATTTGTTTAGTTAAGAATTCGCATTTTTTTGGATTTATTGTTAGATTGTGAATTCTTAATTGCATGAAGAATCTTTCTAATTTAAAAAGCATGTCATTTAGACTACCCGCTCCAATAGCGAAGTCGTCGATGAAATTGGCTATGTTTAAATCTCTTATGGGTGCCAGTATTATATCAGACAGTTTTTGGAGAGTAGCACTGCTGAAGCTCGATCCCATGGGCATAGTTTTGAACTGAAATGCCCCAAAGGGGGATTGGAATGCCGTGTATTTTCTTTGTTCATTCTTTAAGACTATTTGAAAAAAGGATTGATTTAGATCTATTGTAGTGAAATATCGTGATCCCGCTAGTTTGTCTATCTCTGCATTCATTAAGGGTAAGGGGTGATTAGAGTAGGTTACAAGTTTGTTGAGAGCTCGGAAATCGACGCACATTCTATAATTAGGGGTTGTTCCTGGAGCACCTTTCTTTTTTACCATTACTAGTGGAAACGTTACAAAACTGTTCGAGGGTTCTATGATGTCTGCTTCGAGCATGTCCTCTAAATTTTGCCTCAATATTTCTCTCAATGCCTGGGGTACAGGAAAATATTTTGAATTTTTTAAATCCTCATCCTTTACCTCAAATTCGGGCTGCACTGTATTTGTCCTGCCCAAGGTTTGTAATCTTTTGCTAAATACGTCTGAATAAGTCATCAGTAATTTTAGCAATTTTTGTCTTATCTGTGGCTCTAAGTGTGTTAAATTGAAATCAGATTCCTTGAGTTCATTTTTCCGCATTTGTTTTATTTGTTCTATTGGAACCTCTTCCATATTATTCTCTATAGTTGCTATTTTTGTATTTTTGTTTAGTGTTATGTTATTAGCGGTTATATTTGAAATTAGAACGTGAGTTGTATTATTTTTGCTTAGTGATGCTATTGCTGGATTTATTTCTACGTTTTTGTTTCTCAAGTGAGGGTGTAAAATTATGTTGTGGTCATGTGTGTTATATGGACTTAGTTTTAACTCGACGAGTGTTGTTTCATGAGGTGGGAGTGTATATGTTTGTGAGAGTTTTGCGTATGTGGTGATTGTTAAATTGTTTATGTATCTGCGATCCTTATCATTTATATTTATTTTTAAATTGTCTCCTTCCAATGTGTTTTTGTCAAAGTTTAGTGAGAGTTTATGTTGTTTAAGGAAGTCGTATCCTAAAATAAATGAGTAATTTTCTCCTAGCGCCTGGTTAACTATATGGAAATCATGTTTTAGTTCCCTATCACCAATTTTAATAGGGATTATATAGCAACCATGAATGTCTAATGCCTGATTATTTACAGATTTTATAGTTATGTATGATTGCACGCGCTTTACGGGTACTACATGTTTTATGTTTTCAAAGAAACTTCTGCTCGCTAGTGAGCAGGCTGCGCCGCTGTCTAGGAGAGACCGGGCAGTTTTATTGCCAATGCCAATTTCGATCAAGGGCAAATAGTTCCCTAAGACAGAGTTGATGTCCTGCGCGAATGTAACTCTCTTTTTTGTGTTTGGTTTTTGTGTTGTTAGTGTTCTATGTGTTTTTAGTATAGATTTGGTGGTCTCCCCGTGTGTGTGTGGGTCATTCTCAAATATGGGGGTGACGGTTTCCTTCCTATCTCTTTCCCTTTTATGGGATTCCTCATCCAAACGGGGAAGTTGGTAGAGATCCCGATTTAGTTTAAAGACCTTCGTGGCCTACTTCCTGACCTATTCTGTCTAGGCATACCTCTTTGGTTCCCAAATGAGTTATTTCTTCTGGGGCTGTAATCCCACCTATGATTTTGGTATTGTCTACCCCTACTTGGTTCCCTTCTACTATCACTCCACCTCCGTTCGGCCGAGCGTCCCCATCTGCGATCTCTCGACCCATCGTACCGGGGGGGGTTATTGCTTCCACCTCTATAGGAGGGGAAATGGTCTACCTGTCTGTTTGCGGGGGGAAATCTAGCTCGACTTGCGCGTTCCTGAGGGTGAGAAGCCCTGGGGTTTTGATTACCGTGAAAATTTGACTCCGAGTGCACTGTACAATTAAATCTAGAGCAGTAATTACAACGACGCCCTCTCATGAAATTATTGTTAGCTACCGACTCATTGATGCTATCTAGCTGCTCTGTTACTCTGTTGTTTTGTATGTGTAGGTTGGCAATTTCTTTTGCTAAGTTAATGACCTCCGCTCTTAGCTGGTCTGTGTTGTTTTGTGAGGGGGGGCTAGGTATGTTGCATGCAATTGAGTTTATGGCTGGGGACTCTAGTATTAGTTGATTGGCCTGTAAAATTTGGATATATTTTATCGCTTCATCAAAGGAAGCGACATCTTTTGTGAGTAACTGCGGCCTGTACTGAGGCAAAACACTCTCAAGTAGTCTTGCTAACCGGGTTTGATTGAAGACAATTTTCATTTCCGGCTTATCAATGTCTACGTCCCCGAAAAAATCCCTTGTTGCCTTGGTGAGCCGAGCGGCGAAATTCTTTATATCTTCATCAGGTTTTTGCCGACAAGCAGACAAATTTTGATGGCGCAAGGCCAAGCTTTGGGTTTGCCCAAAATATGCCAAAAATTTTGTTGTGAAAGTTTTAAAATCTATTTCCTGCGATAATTCGGAATTATTTATTAGCCTCGTTAAGGCATCCCCTTTGATTTTTGTCTTTATCATTAATATTTTTTGTGCATCAGATATGAGCAGTTTATCCGCTAGTTGGTTTACCGTTTCGATAAAGTATTCTGGTGTGACAGCTGAGACTCCATCGAAGTTTGGGATCCAGTTTTGGATCATCGCGATGCTAGGCAAATCGTTCTGAACGATTGTGCCGCTAGGTGTATTGTTTCCGTTTAAACCCGAGTTTTCTACCGTGTTGTGTTGTTCGTGTTCTGACATTTTGCGACTGTATTATGGCCCAAACTAAATTTTATGTTGTACTAAAGACACTTTTAAGATGAAACTAGACAAATTTCCCTATATTTCTCGATAAGATTTAAGAGGTAATTTTTATAATCAATGAGGACATTCTAATACTACCCTGTATTCCTTATATATCTATATATACAATGTTTCAGATATAGTTACAAATGATTATTCTCATCCATTCAGTTCCCGTACAGTCAAGTTGTTTGTTACTTTAAATTTTGAATTGTGGTTCGTGAATGGTCACGGCACCACTTGTCGGATGACTCTACTGGCTTTTAGGGAATCGTAGTGAGTTCACCCTGCCGTTCTACGTATTGTGGTTAAATGATTTCTAGACTGTACTTTTAGGAAATGAATGAAGAAGAGACACTGATATATAATAACAAATACACATTTATTTATGATTATTCACAACTAGTAGGTATCATGATTATCTCTGAATATTTAGGAATTTATGTTCAATATATATGTTGGTAATGTCCATGCAATGGATGGGACGTATAATATACACATTTCAAATATCATTGCATAATATGTTACTACATGTATATTGGAGAGCACACTAAATGCACAATAGAGCATAACGTTAATATGTAAGAAATATGTTATCAAAAGAATTTGGGACTGAGCAGAGAGAATTGAATATTAGATTTTTGCACACATACCCATTAGGAACAGCCCGGTGTTCCTCATTCCTCCAGGGAGAAGGCACATCAGAGAAAAGGCACAACACACAAATATCAAAAGTTCGCGTTCGCGGTTTTGGTTTCGAGGCACTCGGTAAAATCAGTTGTTATCCGGCATCGGGGTATCCAGGCAAACAGGATCAGCATCAATGATAGCAAAAGAAAAAAATGGAATGGGCTCTGATTATTGTTACATGGGCTTTTAAACTTCCTGAATCTCCACCCCTTTTGAGGGTGGTACCAACCATGGCCACTCGGGAGGTATCCCTCTTGACCAGGGATTGGCTTGGACTCTTGCCCCAATCTCCATCGATCCTATTGTGTGTTCGGGGCCTATGGAAGATGACTTCATTATGTCTATTGTTTAGATTATGAGGACCTTGAACTTGGCTCCGTCCCTGCACCAGGTGTTCTGGTCATAAATTTGCTTGACTTTAATTTTTGCCCTTCTGGTGCCCAGGTGCTAAGGCCCTTTGTTAAAGTTTATTCCCATTATTCCCCTTCTATTGCGGCGTTTCCTTTGACTTTTGAAAATATGCATTCCCCTGGCGGCTATGGGAAATTCCTGCGTTTCGTCTGGTCAACACATGTCTGCAGAAAGTGAAAGGAATCAGGTTAGTCGCTAGTGACTCACTCCATTTTAATTCTCTCTCCCTCGCACTCAAACTTAGTACATTACATCTCATTAAACTATTATTGTCTGGTGTCGCAAATTTTTTGGGAAAAATTACTTTAGTTTTGTTAAGTCACAAAACCCTTTTTTTACTCCTTATTAGGCAGAGTTGGGCAAAATGTAATCAGATTAATGATTACGATTACAATTGTAATCTGATTACTTTTGTAATCTGATTACAAATGTAATCAAGAAAGTAATCACATGGAGATTAATGATTACAAATGTAATCAAGAAAGTAATCACATGGAGATTAATGATTACAATTGTAATCTGTAATCTGATTAATGATTACAAATGTAATCTGTAATCTGATTACTGATTACAATTGTAACCTCATAATAAATCTTGATTACTTTTTATGATTGATAATGTTGAGGCACACGGAATGTACTTTTTGGTCCGAATCTTGCCGGAAATGGTCCGAAACTAAGCGTAAATGGTCCAAAACTCACCGGAAGTGGTACGAAACTTAGCAAAAATGGTCCAAAACTTACCGGAAGTGGTACGAAACTTAGTGGAAATGGTCCAAAACTCACCGGAAGTGGTACGAAACTTAGCGAAAATGGTCCAAAACCTACCGGAAGTGGTACGAAACAGTGGAACTGGTTCAAAACTCACCGGAAGTGGTCCAAAACTTACCGGAAGTGGTACGTAACTTAGTGGAAATGGTCCAAAACTCACCGGAAGTGGTAAGAAACTTACCGGTAGTGTACGTACCATAACTTACAGGAAGTGGTGCGAAACTTAGCGGAAGTGGTACGAAACTTAGCGAAAATGGTCCAAAACCTACCGGAAGTGGTACAAAACAGTGAAAATGGTTCAAAACTCACCGGAAGTGGTACGAAACTTACCGGAAGGATAACATAACTTACCGGAAGTGGTGCGAAACTTAGCGGCAGTGGTACGAAACTTAGCAAAAATGGTACGAAACAGTGGAAATGGTTTAAAATTCACCGGAAGTGGTAAAAAACTTACCGGAAGTGGTACGAAACTTACCGGAAGTATACCATAACTTACCGGAAGTGGTACGAAACTTACCGGAAGTATACCATAACTTACCGGAAGTGGTACGAAACTTAGCGAAAATGGTCCAAAACTTACCGGAAGTTGGTACGTAAGTGGAAATTGGTCCAAAACTCACCGGAAATATACCATAACTTACCGGAAGTGGTGCGAAACTTAGCGGAAATGGTCCAAAACTTACCAGAAGTGTTCCACCACCACTCCCGGGAAGTTGTAGACCACTTCCGGTTAGTTGTAGACCACCTTCGGTAAGTTATGAACCACTTCCTTTAAGTTTAGAACCACTTCCGGTGAGTTGTACACCACTCCCGGGAAGTTGTAGACCACTTCCGGTTAGTTGTAGACCACCTTCGGTAAGTTACGAACCACTTCCTTTAAGTTTAGAACCACTTCCGGTGAGTTGTACACCACTCCCGGGAAGTTGTAGACCACTTCCGGTTAGTTGTAGACCACTCCCGGGAAGTTGTTGACCACTTCTGGTTAGTTGTAGACCACCTTCGGTAAGTTACGAACCACTTCCTTTAAGTTTAGAACCACTTCCGGTGAGTTGTACACCACTCCCGGGAAGTTGTAGACCACTTCCGGTTAGTTGTAGACCACCTTCGGTAAGTTACGAACCACTTCCTTTCAGTTTAGAACCACTTCCGGTGAGTTGTACACCACTCCCGGGAAGTTGTAGACCACTTCCGGTTAGTTGTAGACCACCTTCGGTAAGTTACGAACCACTTCCTTTAAGTTTAGAACCACTTCCGGTGATTTGTACACCACTTCCGGTGAGTTGTACACCACTCCTGGGAAGTTGTAGACCACTTCCGGTAGGTTGTAGACCACCTTCGGTAAGTTACGAACCACTTCCGATACATTACGAGCCACTTTCTTTAAGTTCAGAACCACTTCCGGTGAGTTGTAGACCATTTCCGGTAACTTGTAGACCACTTCCGGTGAGCTGTGACCCACTTCCGGTAAGTTACGGACCACTTCCGGTTAGGTAAGAACCACTTCTGGTGAGTTGCAGACCACTGTAATTAAGTTGCGTCTGATTTCAAAAGTAATCTGCTTTCAAAATTAATTTGATTGACAAATGTAATCAGATTACAAAATGTAATCAGATTACAAAATGTAATCAGATTACAAAATGTAATCAGATTACTGTCAATCAGATTACAAATGTAATCAGATTACTTTCATTCAGATTACGAATGTAATCTGATTGATGATTACAAATGTAATCAGATTACAAATGTAATCTGATTACTTTCAATCAGATTACATATGTAATCAGATTGATGATTACAAATGTAATCAGATTACAAATGTAATCTGATTACTTCAATCAGATTGTTAATCTGATTACAAAAGTAATCTGATTGCGCCCATCTCTGTTATTAGGTTACTTTTTAATAAATAAACAGAGTATAAAAACACCATGAACTAAGTCAGTGTGATCCAAACCTCCGACCGCATGCGTTCATCGAAAATATTTGTTTTGGTCCCCAAATAAAATATTAAAAGGATATCCCACCCTCAATTTAATTTTTCCAGAAATGTGTTTTAAAAACCGGTTTTCAGGTCCGATTTTCCAAACATTACCAGGGGAGAATCCTCGAACCCCTATTGAAGTATTGCAGTATTTTCTTTTAAAATTAAAATTGAAAACCTCAAAATGGAATCGGTAGAAACTATAACAAATGAAAGTGAGAATACGCACAGGATTTAATTTTTCAAGTTGGAGGGAGTATTTTATATATTTTAAATTATATAGTGCTCAGTGCTCATTAATGTCTTTTGGATTAGTGCTGATTTAAAAGTGGTTTGTTTAAAGAAGTATTAATCAGTAGTATTATGTGAGTTATTAAAATTATTTTACCAGTGGTAATTTAAGGCTTCTTCCAGAGCTAAAGTTCTCTATCTATGTATTAAAACCGAATTTGATATTTGAAACGAATTCTTGAGAAAAGAAACCATTCTCATCCCCCTCTTTTAATATGAACAAATTCAGCAATAACACTTTTACATGGGAATTCTAAAATTTTATTGATCCTATAAAAAACTTATCCCATCCCCTTCATTTCCAAGTGCTGGTTTTAAAATTTTAAGAAATTTTGTCAATACACCATGTTTTGACTGAATTTTCATAGATGCTATAATTAAATGGTTCGCTGTTGAAATAAGTTTGGTTTGACATGCCCGTATTAAAATAGTAAGTTGAATGTAATTTTTCTTTTATAATGACTCATGTCCACACTTTTCATACTAAAATTGTTTTGCCTTCGGGTAACTAAAGGTTGGACGACACTGAACTAAGTCATATCCAAGTTGTAAATTTTAATCAGAGATTTCCCCTAATAAATTTAAAATTTTTAATAAACTGTGCAATGCCATAGATATTTTAAGAGTTTTCAAGATTGAGTCTCTCGAAATTAAGTAAACCTATTTCTAAAAATAATATTTAGCCTGTTTTTTTTCCATTATTTTATAAATTTCATTCAAAAAATTTAAAAAATGAGCTTATCATTATTCTTTAAATTGAAAACTGTAAAAACTACCCACAGTATATTGAAAAAAAAAGCTTAATTTATTTTAACTGAAAACTAATTTTAAATAAATAAGTAATGCCAATATTATTTATTTATTAATAAGTAGAAACTCTTTACAATGACCCCCTGTTATAGCAACCCTTGCGTTACAACAACCGGTGATAAAAGCACCTTTTTATTACAATAGTGTTAATTTTATTCGTTAAAACGTCCACATTTTGTTGGCTCCATAAGGAGTCGCTTTATCAAGGTTCTACTGTATCATTAAGTTAGGTAATATCAAATTTGTTTAAAGTAATTATTAATTAGTTAAAATTAGTGATTAATTAATTAATAATTAATTAAAAGTAAAAATTAATTAACTTAGAATTAACTATTAATGGGGGTGAGGGGTAAGGGGCGCCGTAATTTATTGGCACGGAGGCGCCTTCATACCCAGGAACGGGCCTGCTAACTTCACCTCTAGCATCAAGCCTGATGGAATCAAGCTTTTTCAGGTCTGATTGGCTGATTTAAACTGATTGGCTTAAAACTTCTTTCCCTTTTTCAACTACCAAGAAGAAGTTTTGATTCCAGGGTAACCTTAGGTTAGGTTAGTGCTGAATACGGCTGTAAGATAACAGTGGGGTAATTTCGGGTGAGATGGACCAGTATAAAACAATGGACCTTATGCCACTTGGAATATCCAAGCTCCATTCGCAAAGCGTACCGGATTTAAGGCAAAGGGGTGCGGCTCCTGAGAAAGTGAGGCCCATGAATGGCAGGAGTCCGACTTAAGCCTCGGATGATAGATGTTGCCACCATCTATCGCCACCTCCACAATTTTGCCATGTCTCTGAAGGGGAGGGAAATAATCTCCAGACACCTGGACCCATGGTAAACTGCGCCATGACGGACCACAGGACTTTCGGACCCACAGATTTAACGAGCACGTACTCCGCATATACTCGGTGGGTCTTCAGCGGTGTCGGGAATCGAACCCGGGACCCTCCGATCCCGAAGCCGATGCCTTCACCACTGGGCTCCCCACGGCGCACTGTGCAGTATTAAAAGTATTTAACCATTATCCATCGGGGATACAAATACTTATGTAAACATTATTTTAACATGCAAGAACAATACACTTATCCATTGATTTTGGTAATTTATTATAAATATAAATGTTCCAAATACCTACAATTTTTTAAAAATTATATATTAGGTATATAAAAAATTTTATTATGTTGTTCTCTTTCAAATTTTAATGAAATAATTCTTGTCTTATTTTCGATTTAAGCAGGAAAAGTTACTACGATATAAAACCGGAGTTTTATACACCTATAAAAATGTCACACGTTTTAACCTCCATTACACAATAGACATTTCCCATTACAATCATCACAACCCATTAGCTTTATACCCCCTACAAAAATCACTTTCCTCCATCTGTTGCCGTAATTAACAAAGACACTAAAGAAACAAATACCCAAACCACTGATTTAATGTTATATTCCCCAAATACCCTAAACCTAAATATCTCCCGATTTCTGCTCCTCCTCAGGGATATCCAGGATTATCTCCCGGAGTCTGGAGCAGGACCTCGTAGGAAAGATTCCGGAATTCGCTCCTAATGATGTTGCTCTATTTTAGAAATGGCGGCCATTCATTGCAACAGAGGGATAGATCTTTGTTTTCCTGGCATTCTCGACTGAACAATTACCGTGTGGAGTGGGGTTAAGGTTTCTCCATTAGCGAAAAGTTGTATGACTGTGGCGGGGGTGGAAGTTTTCAAGAGTGCAATTTCTGGGGATGAAAGGGTGGTTAAATGGGAGCTTTTCAGGGGCCCTTTGTGATGGAATATGGGAGATTGATCAAGAGAACTCAGCTGTGTCTTTGAGATGTATTATGGTTCCGCAAGTTTGTTTACTTTTGTTCACTGGGCTCTTTAGTTAAACCTTATTGAAATTGACAACAACCAGGATTTATGTACATAAACCTGGAGATTTCTATGAGGAGAATTATCTAGTTCAACAATTTAAATTTTATTAATGAATGTACTAAAATTATAAAAAGTATATTTTTGTTGAATATATGATATGATTATATTTTTTCCAGAATTGCGCTGTGTGCAGATTAACGACCGTATTCACCGCTAACCTGATCGGCGGTTAAGCGGCAGTCAAACTTCTGATTGGCAGTAAAATAAGAAATACTAGTTTTCTGCCGATCAGAAGTTTGACTGTCGATTAACCGCCACCGATCAGTTTTAGCGGTGAATACGGCCGTAAACCATGAAAACACGGGATGTGAAATAAAGCGTTTAGCTAAAACTTTATAACTGCTGAAACAGTAGAAACAATCATAGAAAAACTTTCTGTACATTTTTTTTACTAATTCAGTTGATTAAACCAAAGTATTATACAAAAGTTTTAAAAAACTTTTAAAACAAAAGCTAGTTAATAAAATCTGTAATATAAACGACAACTTTAAATTTTTGTTTTAATGGATACTTCTTACTTAAAACACTCCTAGTTTTAATAGCTTGTTTTCCACAACATAATAGCCCCTTTGGTTCTTTTCTGCCATGCACCCCATCATTGATTGAATATTTCCATGAAAATGCTTTCAAATAGATCCTTAAAAAACTTCATTCCGCTATTATAATAAACCGCGTGAATAACAAGTATGGTATAAATTTGCATTCAATTAATAGTGCCCTGAGACCGTGAATATATAATCTCTTGCAATACATTTTTTGCAATCCCATTCCTAAAATTAAAAAAAAAAAACTTCTTGTAAGCTGCAAAAAAGAGATAACCGATAAAGATTTTATTAAGTCTTTTTTCTGCTTAACTTGAGAACAAAAACTATAATCGATGTCTCTTCTGCTATCAAATTTGCCACAATTGCTACATCGGGACTTAATATACGAGCAGAAATCATAGGATTGGATGGGCATTTGAAGACAAATATTTGCCATATGTCGTAAGGGAAAGCTGGTTTAAGTTCCATGCGTGCTGCTTTTTTTCCCCGGATTTTAAAATTCTATTTGTGTTGTCTAATATTCTGTTTGTTCTAGATAAAAAAAAAATTGAGTATTTCTAGATAATTTATGAATATCAGAATCTGCTACATTTTTATAAAAATAATCTCTAGGTAATAACACAGTCGTGAACGTGTGAGACTTGCTATATAGTGTTATTTTATGATAAATATTACCAAGTTATAAATCTAAAGATTAGACTGTTTAATTTACTTTTAAATCCTATCAAAACCATTTTAAACTATCAATTTAAAAATTCATTAAAATTATGTTTGCATATGCATTTTACATCAACTCAGATACTGTATAATAATAAGTGTATACTAATTTTATTGCGTACACCAACTACTCGTTTACGGCATATCACGCATTGCACATCCATAATAAAAAATAATTATGAAAAATCTTTGATACTTAAAATTTTTTTTTACATAGTTACATTCTACAAGCTTTATAAAGAGACCTAATGGCGGAATTTGAAGTAAAAGTTGAGGTATAAGATTGGTACTTGGAACATTTGGCGTACTAAACTAAGATCTTGATAGAGTTATCAGAATTTTTTTTATCACCAACTATTTTTTAATACGTACAAAAACTATTCGAAATAATCTAGAAAAAATAAGCTACATATTTTGTATAAAAATTTTGCATCTGTATAAAAATTTATCTTACATTTAATTGATCGCTTTTTTACTTTTCTAAAATCTCATCCGCTTTCATAACGTTTACACTCCTAGTGTCACATTTACACAATTCTTAGAAATACACTCTATATTTCAAACAATTTTTAAATATATTTTTATTGTATGACTAACTCAATTCTTTTTTTGCCCTTTAACAGTCTATAGTTCGTGAGCTTAAATTTTTTAAAATAATGTAACTAAATGTATTTTCAGCAGAAATTCAGCAGCATTCTTTTTCAAAAGTTTTAGTTTTAAAAATAGTATCTAAGAAGGGAAAATCTCAGACCTAGAAACAAATTATATTTACCAATATTTTATTGCCAATTTAATATTATCACCAATCTCAATCAATATCAGTTAACAATAACAGTTAACTTTGACCTTTAGCAGCACGTACCCAACATCAAATTTGTCCTCAGTTTAGCACTCTACTCACCCCTATCACCTTCAGAGGAAAACTTTACACCCAAACACCGCCAAATCAATAGAAACCTGTTTAATGTGCAGGTCCACCCTTTTCTCCAACCCTTAAGAAATCCTTCCCTGGGCAAAAGATCTTTACCGCAAATAATCGATCGAATGCCATTACATTTACTGCAACCCGGGGCTATGACAAAGTTATGTCCCATTCTCCAGACCCTGTGGAATCAGAAATAGCTTCATATCTCAAGGAGTCCACTCCCTGGCTAATATATTAGATTGGACTGATAGATAGCATACTGCCTCAAACGGGGGATGCTTTAGTTTAGAACGTATGAGATTTGTTTCTTATGTCTGTGTTTTTTATCAACAATGATTTAACTACAGTTCAACTGAGGGGCTTTTTATGTATCACCTATTTTCTTTTCGGAGATCTCTGTAGCACTAAAATAATACAGAGAACTTAAAACAATGAATGAGTTTTTGAATTACATTTGATGTAAAATTAACTTAAGTTTTGAGAGAACTTGCATCAATTTTATTTCCCGATAAATGGGTATGGAAAATTCCTCAGAATCCTTTAGTCCCAATTAGCGTGTTCTATATGTTTAAAAACTCAAAAAGAAAATGAAAAAAAACCCTTAAAAAATTTAATGATTCATGATTCAATACCTGAAAAAATTTTAGTTTTAAATTTACTAAATAAATAATATTTTTCTGCAAATTAAAATATTTCTTGAAAATATTTAAGTGTATTTTAAAGTGTTTTTATCTTTGTTTTTTAATTACTTTATAAAAAGTTTTACTTGAGAATAGAACATAAAGCAAATCCTTTAACTTTTTAATCAACAAAAATGTAAAGTTGCTATAAACATTTTCAACTTTTTTGATGTTAAGGTGTTTTGAAGTCAGTGTAACTATTTTATGGAAAAATAATAATTTTTAAAGCCATCAGTAACAATTTATTTAATACCTTTGACTAATTATAAACTAAACTAGCTGTTACGACCCGGCAAAGCCGGGTCTTACAGCTAGGCTAGCCTTTTATGCGAGCTTCGCTCGTTACTACTTCAAGTTCCTATTAATTATACATTAAATAAGAAGTTTAACTTTAATAATTTATTATTGTTGAATTAGAAACCAACTTCCCTAAAAGTAACTTTTTAACCTTTATTAAGTAAACCAACTTTCTTGAAAGATATTTATTTAAAAGCTATTATATTATTTTAAAATTTTAATTACTTTTATTTATTTATTTTTCTGATTATTGCGAGATGGCATCGAGTCAGTGAGTGACGTGGGCTTTTATATTTTTCTGATGATTATGATTATTATTGCGAGATGGCATCATAGTGTGCGAGCGTTCCAGAATCAGTGAGTCAGTGAGTCAGTGAGTCAGTGAGTGACGTGGGCTTTTATATGAGAGATACTTAAGTTCAAACGTATACTTGCCGTTTTACACTTATAATACTATCATAAAAAACTTACAATATTGACCATTCCTTTCCATTTTACACTAACCATAAAAGTACCATACATATACATATACAATAAAGTACATACATTTTACAAGTACCATAAAAAACCTACAATACTGATCCTTCTTTTCCACTTTACTATCTGACTTTCCTTAGTAAAAATAACATTCGAAACGTCAATGAATGAATAATGCGTAAACCGATTCAATTTTTGAAACAAAATGTGTCATTTTAATGAATAAAAAAGCTACTAGACATTATACTATTTTCGTTTGCCTAACAAGAATTGTAATTGTCTTGTTTTTACGTCTCTTAGAAGTCCATTCTAAAGATTTTCACACATCCTAAAGCCTCATTATTCCCCACTCAAGCTGCTGTTCCCTTATTCAAATTTAATTTCGAATTCTCAACCAGCGTTTTTTACCTGTTTTGTCTTTAAAAATCGATTGCGCTACGCTAAAAGCAATGGAATGTTTCCTTTTAACCGAATTAATGTGATGGAATTTTTTTAAAAATATCTGAACCATCGCTTAGTTTAATTGAAGGAAAATAAAGCACTGTGTAATTAGGCATTGAGAAGAAAGTTATTATGGAAATCAGTCCTCACATTCAGCTTTAATGTGCTTTTCTTTCGGCAGTTCCATAGGTTCCATTGATTTTAGAGAAAGAGCATTTTTAAAAGCTGAGTTCTGAAAACAAAACTGGTCTTCAAACATTTCGAGTTATAGAAAAAGAAGTGTTGGAAAGCAATTGAAAGCGTGAGAAACTTACCAAGTGGATTTTAAGAATTTTATTTACGTCACAAAGTATTTGTTGTTAGAAGTGTATTTGATTTATCACTACTCGTTGTTGCCTCTTACAATTTTTCTGTCGAATCTATTTTCTATCATGTACAATGTAAAAAAACTGTTTCAATTCGGATAGCTTTATTTGCAGAAGCTTACTTTGTACTTCTCAATGAAATTTGAAGCAAAGAAAAATCCAAAAAATATGCATTTTTGGATAGGTTTCTCCCAATGAGTAATGAACTAATAAGTTCGTTTGAACTAGTGTTTGACTCTTGCAAATATTGCAGAAAATTCACACAAATACTTCACACAAATACAAATTCAAACACACACAAATACACACAAAAATTGCGTGAAATATTATTCTTAAAAATTAGAAAATTATTATTAAGAGAATAAAATTGTTTTTTATCCCAAGCATTCATAAACAACTGTTAAAATAAGTTTCAAGATACTTTGAAGGTAGAATATTAAATTTGTGTGTATATGATTTGTGAATATAAAATATTTATATAAAACCTGCATATTTTTTAAACCGGATAATATTTAGGTGCACACACATAAGTATCATTATTTATAGAATAAAATACTGTTCAAAGAATGAAATTAGATATTTTGTAACGAATTAAAAATGCTAAATAAACTTTAAAAAATGTAGTGTGCACTTAAACTTGTCAAACTTAGTGTTAAAAAGTAGTTTAAAACGTTAAATTTTATTAAATAAAAAACTTAACTACACTTTTTTTACCTCAATCAACCGGAAGCTTTAAAGAACTACGACTAACTAACATAATTACCCTTTAATTGATTTTAATTTCATTTCATTTTCAAAAATAATTGCATTTAAAAACTTCTGAAAGTAGTTTGAACTGATCCCTTTAAATATCTTCAAAAATAGTGTTGAAGTTATTCCAAAAATACAGCCATTTTTTAAAGCACTTGGTATGAAATTTGTTGGATTATCTTCAAAGCATTTTAAAACTTTTTGCTCACTCCTCAAAGTCCCATAACAAATGTAAAAGGAGGGAATTTTCTTTAATTAGAAATAACTTTAAATCGAGTTCTTTTTGGTTCAATGCAGAAAGAAGTTTTCTTCCGAAGACTTATTTTGATTGACGACAGCTTTTTCTTTTAAAGTGAATTCGAAACCTCTAATCATTAAGGTACTTTTTGCGTTCCAAAGGATTTATTTGAATTTCTTTGGTCAAAGTTATTAAGATTTGCTTTGAAGAAATATTTTAATTTAATAAAAGAAATCCCCCCTTTCCCTAACTTCATCAATCAACATTTTTATCATTTGTGGGTTTTTGTGTGTGTGTGTTAGATTTTTAGTTCTTTACAATAGTTTGCTTCATCTAGCATTTCAGACGATTCGTTTAGTAAAAAAGAAAATATCCGGGTTTTTTTACAGAAAGTTCTTATTCAAACAACCAATAGTTTAAATTAAATGCTTATTATAATGATTACTAAAATAAAATAACCTCGCCTCTAACTTATTATATAGTAATTTTATGATAGCTTTAAATAAATTGTTTAATACATTATAAACAACTATGGCTTAAAGTTATAAGCGCCAATAATTTTTAAACAGTTTTAGATGATTTTAGACTAAAAGACATCAAAATATAACATAAATATTTTTTAGTAAACTGATGGCATCTTTAGTTTTGAGTTATGATACAAAGTATTACAATTATTTTTCAGTTTGAATTTGTCCAAATTTGTATAGCGTAAATTGAATATTTTCAGCTATAGTATTCATGACTGAACTGTCTCGACAATTCTTTTAAAAACTTTGGTTGCTAATTTTAGTCTCCCCCTCTAGCATTAAACCCTAACTTACTAAATATAACTAATTATCAGTAGTAAAAGCTAAAGCTTTAAATACTAATAATTGAGTAATAAACCCAAAACCTTAATTTTCTTTTTATCAGTCATCAACAATTTACGAGATTAATCTATTAAAAATGATAATTTCATTCAGAGGTTTTACTTCAGTAACAAAAAAAATGTTTTTATATACACTTGATTTCAACGGAATACAAATTTGAACGCGAAAATTACCATTCTTAAATTTAAAATGTCTTGAGATAATTCAGAATACATACGTATTAATTAACTCAAACCACTTTATAATATGAGCATTTAATTATGATTAAAATTTGTCAAAATATGACAACGTAAAACTTCAAACTTGTAGTTATGGAAGGTATAACCGTAACTTATACATACTTCTAACTATTTAATCTAATACTTATACAGTCGTTTGAAATGTTTTAGGAGGGAATATTAATCATACTAGTATATATTTTCTGCCCTTTTGCCTCTAATCTATTATAGTAATTAATGCATTATGCCCATCATGTGAACTTTAGTTTGAAATCTCGTTATTTATTCTAAGAATGAGTTATAATTAATAAATATGGGTTGTCTGAAACAAGTTTTAGCTCTATTTTGGTTAGATTTGCATTACATTACTTCACAACTCGAAGGTTTTCAAAGCTATATACATTTGTATCTGCTAAAACAAGAAAAATATTGTTTTAAAAATGAACTGATTGAGGAAAGAATATTAGAGTTTTAACTTATTTGCTCTTATACTTTACTTACAAACGTAAGTAACTTAATAAGGAAATTTTATAAGGAACTTTTTAAATCATTGCTAATTTAATATAAGTTCATATAAATCAACATTCAATTAACCATAAAACTATACAACAACCTTTAAATCAATCAACCCTATGTAACCAAAGTTTTAAGAACATCTATCGAATTTGATAAATAAAATTTCCAATATCCCCTTAATAATATCATATACTGATGCATATAAACAATAAAAATTAAATATTGGGAGGTTGAATAAGTTCCTGCCGTTTTCTACTAGATTGTGTCACGAGGGCCTAATTATGCGATTTTAGATTCTGACGTTCTTTTTCAGAAGAAATATACTTAAACAAGCTAAATATATAGTGTGAGTCATTTTTATGCAGTGTAAACTACTTTTTTTAAGCGTTAAGCATACCTAATTTCGGACCAACGAAAGAGTATTTGCGGGGAATTCTCTACCACTACATTATTTAAAGGAAATCTGGAACTAAAGTGCACAGAATTCTTGTTAAGACTCACAGCAATCATGCTCCATCAGAATCAAATGCAGGGGATGGTTTGAAAGGTTTCAGAAGAATGAATTTAATGTTAAAGACAAAAAATGTTCTGAAGCGCCCAAAAAAAATTCAAGGAGAATAATTATTGGCCTAACTTTAAGAAAACTTTTTTTCAGATGCTAGTAGACTTGTGTGAACATTGAACGTTTATCCCACCCAGTTTCAAAACCTTTAAAAGCCTTAAGGGACGATTCAGCAGGAATGCCTTTGGGTTTCATTCCAATGGATACGAGAAAAGGATATTTTCAAAAATATTTCTCTCTTAATTTAGGAAAACTGTTTCCAGGTAATGCAATAAATAGCTATCAGAACTTTAATCTTCCAAATAAGAGTGATAAACAATATCCTGGTATCATAAATTAAATTTCTGCTTCCTTCTTATAAATTTATTACCTAACGAACAAATTAAGGGAAAATTGTTTCATTTACTAATAAAACGACAAAGGTTGTTTTGTAATGAAGAGACATTCACTCTATTGCTTAAATACATATTTTTCTTTGTTTACACTTAAGTCGAAAGAAAGGAATATCTAAGATTTTAAACATTATTCCATCTTATAAATCCTAGTATTTCTACCCTCAGTTAAAATGATAATCTATCCGAATGATTTAGGGTCTTCAGTTTCTTTTTAAATATCTTTCTTCGCTATTATCCCTTCAAGAAAATTTTTATTGCCGTTTGCATTGACAATTTTGACTTAAAAATTAATAGGATTTTTTAATCAAATAAAGTTATTTTAAAAAACTAATTTTAAGTTAATTTTAAAAATATAATAGTAAATTCACTTTTAAATGAAACTATATTTTTGTAATTTATTCAGGTTTTCATTCACTGCTTATTCCCAAACATAGTAGGTAACCAAAATTAATTTTTTTCTCATAAAAAAGGAATTTTAAATTGGTTCAAAATAAACAATATCCAAAACGATGTTATAAAAATAATTCAGTTTTATTCATTTATTTCGATAAGCAATCCGTATGGTTGTGGGGCTCGCGTTTCTTACTGATGAATGCTTATTGCTAGCCTGTTAAGACATTTACATTCAAGCAGAAGTAAACAACTCTGACAAAAACAAATGCAACTGTTCCTATATCAAATGCCTTAAAATAACCACCGTAAACCACATTACCTGATCTCTCTCAGTCCACGAATCATCATTAGGCTGAAAGAAGTCGCAGTGTCATCAACAACATCCAATCCGTTAGACACGCATTAAAAACTTCGCAACAACAGCAGCATGTTTTGGATGACCCGGCACGCGAGTCTACCACCGTCGTTCCTCCTCAATCCATTCCATTTCGCCCATTAAACAGCAATCACCATCCGGCAACAACGGAACGATCTGTTTAACTTACATGGCCGGAGTGCTACCGAAAAAGCCTTCTATAATTAGATTCATTTTCTTTTGGGCTGAAGATAACAGCTGCCCGGGCCATTACAAAGAAGGTAGGGAACAAAACATACGCTTTTCTAACGGTCAGAGGTAATGGACTGGGTTACTTTATCCCGGACTGAAATTAGGCTCGTGCGGGAAAAAAAACTGAAGGGTCATACGAAAATGGATTTGGTTGTTTTGTTAGTTAAGACATTAAAACTTTAGTGTTAACAGAGCCTTAAATCAGTCTGCGGCCTTTAGATTTGAAAACAACGTAACGATAGTAAAGTAACGATGCTAATTACATAGAAGATGGTCTATAGCTAAAATAAGAAGGTTAAAAAAATTAATAGAATAGAGGGATGGAAAAAAAATTAGTCTTTGTGAGCAAAATCATGATAAAATCACAGAAGAAAATCATGAAATTATCTGTATCTTTAGCTGTAAGCATTGAGATGACTAAATATAAATATTAGGTATTTGGTTATTCAAAAAGAGAGGTTTCAGTTTACTTTTGCCACAGAAAGGACTCAATCCAAACTAAAATATCTCGATGAAGTTACAGAGTATTAATACAAAATTCAAAAAGTTATCATTTAGTGATTGTTAATTAATAGTACTAATTTGAAAGTAATTGAGACCAAAACCACTATACTTCGTCATGGAGAAACATTTAATTAATCCGTGGAGACTCATTTGAGCAATAAATATTTTATTTAATTCGTTTTCTGTTTCTAATGCAATAAAGAAAAGAAATATAATTTAAGATAGACTGTGCTCTTTCATTTTTAGTACAAAAAACACTTATACAACAAAATTACAATTTAATTTTCTGATATTTTTATATTTATTTATTAATATTAAAGAGCTTAAAGTGAAAAATCTAATGCAACCAATGAATTGAAGGATTTTAAGCACAGATGACAAAATCCACATAAAAATAAGTGTTTGCAACATTTAGAGTGTATTACTGTTTAATGTAATAACTAAATAAATTTCTATGTTTATACTCAAATTAAAAAAATAATAAACACAACGATTGAAATTTAGAAGGTACCTAATATTTAATTAAAATATAATTTGTGGTTATTATAATTTGCATAAAACTTTCATTTCAAAGCCTTTGCTTGTCTTTTAATTAACTATTGTATACAGGAGTAAAATACTAATCTAAATAACCTAATTGTTAGTAAAACTTCTATAACAAGCTAAATACACAAATGAAGAAATAGTACGTGTCTTCTTTCCCTAAAATAAACCTATACCTACCCCTAAACATATAAACCTACCCTTGTAGTATTTAACTTTAAGTATTTAACGCAATAAATACGCAACAGATAAATTTGTTCACATTTTATTATTCTAGTTAAAATCGTAATTTACTACAAAATGTGTGTTCTACATAAAAGCTAGCGTGCGTAAACTTTTTTCTTCACTCAAGAAATATCAAATTAATCTCCCAAATGTATGAAACACGCGAAACTCCCGATGCTATAAGACGGAAACAAATTGTTTAACTTTCATCATAACAAGACCCCCAAAAAATGTTCATAGTATAATTAGATTGAGATTCCTTTTTTCTGCTTTGAAACATGCATCGCGGCTTCGTCGTTGTTTCAAGCGATGCATCACGAAACAATGAATGCATGGTTTAATGAAGCTGGTTTTCTAAAGGGGAAATGGAATTAAAGCTGCAGCAATGGTGCATTGAAAAGCGTGTTCTCGGCAGTTTCGTGATAGAAATTAATTTGTTTAGTTCGATCATGCCTGTGTTGGTAAAAAAAAACGTAAAACTAGACTACTGTGCTTAATGTTGATTCTGAAAAGAGGATGTGACATTAAAATGTATACGTATAATGAAGAAGAGAAATTCCGGTTAATATTTGAGTTTGTTTCCGTTTTGTTCATTCAGAGAGGTGCATTGTAAATCTTTTAAAAATGGCCAAAATTCTTTTATGGTTTTAGATTTGCTTATTTTTAGTGCCTTTTGAAGGAAAATAATGATAGAATTTGAGAATGCGAAATGTAATTAACTTCGTTTAAATACATTTGGGGTATTGATAGTAAATGCAACTTTACTGAAAATCGTCTGTGCATTCAATATTTAAATGTAAATTTACGTACATAGGGGTTTTTAGCGTAGAATTTATGAGGTAGATAGCCAACTCACTGGTATTATCTACTGTGAAAAATATTTTAGAATAACATTAAATAAAGAGGAATATTTTGGTCCTATAAAAAGTTTTTATACTATTGATGTAGTTAATGGGGAATGATTTATTGCCTATATATAAAGATGTTTTATGCCTATTTTTTCTGGGTGTTTTCCACCTAACAAAAGTTTTATAAGCTATAAAAATTAAAAATATAATATTAGTTTATTCGAAATTAAGAGTGAAATTTGTGAGCAACATTTATGCAACATACAAGTAAACCATTGCGAAGTCGGAGTAATTCATAGTCAAAGGATTAATAAAATCAATTTGATTCATAATGTTGCTTTACATATTTCTGTTTATTCAAAATGTTGCATGACTCGTAATGCTTTAGAATTCAAACCATCATCTACTGTAATGAATAATCAGAGTAATCCCAAATGCATCAAAACATCACTTCCTTATCTCAAATTAAAAAAAAGCCTATTCCATATTTAAGAAACAGCTCAATTAAACTAAATCTCGCCCATCTTCTCGAAAACGATTCCACCGCACCACTAATGAATACAACTTCCGCAATCCACCGAAACAGCTTCACAAAACCCAAAATAACTCTTCCCGAGACAATCGAACTCTTCCAAGAACAACCTTTACCCAATGACCATAACCAGTCCAAGAAACGCTCGAAGAATCCATTTTCCGGGGCCGCGGCTAATTTGCAATGCTAAATTTTAGTGTAACCGAAGAAACGGGCCTGGTAACGAGGGAGGATGGATGTTGCTATGGCAACGCGGACCTTCCGATAAATCGTCGGGAGGGTCTTTAATTATTGAAAAGTTTTAAGAGAAACACATTTAGCTGAGAGTGAGAAATTGGCCCGCCTTGTTCTTTACGGGGTATTTATATGAGGGCTTGTATTAACGTCTTGGCGAGTCTGCTCGGACGTGCGTGAAATATGGAGGATGCTTGGGTTTTGTTCGGGGTTATCGGAATTTTCAAGCTCTTTTAGGCTGTGGAGTTTTTGGATATTAATCAAGTATAACAAATGTCTTTTTCTGGGATTTTTAAGTCAAATTTTGCTTATGGGTATGATATTTCTATAGTTATGAGGAGTTTTCTGTTATTTTCATGAAACTGTTTTGTATCTCACTAACATTTATAAAGGAAAAAAATTAGTGTTTTTTTTTATTCGTAGAGAATAACTTTGGTATCGTATGAAGATTATTATTTTTTTTATTTCTAAAAAAAATAAAATGGTTAGTAAGTTAAATTTTCAATTCTATTTAATAATAGCTGTAACTTATTATTTATGCCTAGATAGATTGTATAGTAAATTATTTTAATATGATGCATTGTATCTTATTAGAGTTATTGTGTTATTAGTATTTTAGTAAGATATAACTATTTCACTTTATACGGAAACTATTCCTTCCCCCCGATAAAGACTGTTCAACAACACAAGTTTTAAATCATTTTATGCTCTCCTACGAAAAAACCATATTTTGTCTGAACAAAAATGCTGAACATTCATGTGTAAACGGTATAACTTAAAACGTAACCAAGACTTATTTATTGTAAGAAAATTTTCCTACGACTTCTTACAACCAAGTAACAAATATATTGCCTTAAGTGCTATTATACTTTCAAAACGGTAACTGAGATAGTTACTACGATTACGCACGCCATACCCATTTGCACGAAACCTAGCGTTTAACATTAATTCACAAAGTGAACAAGAGACTAGATTATACATCCTCAGTCTTACAAAAGTCTTCATTAAATTAATTCCATTGCTTACTTATTACGTTAAGAACGTTAAGTAATTTTGTGTATTTATTGTTAAGTAAATAGTTAATAAAACCCAAATAGTTTTGTTATCCATCCTCCAATATTTAGGGTAAGATTATTTCGCAAGTTGAATTTTGATTGTGATAATAAATGCGATTTTAGGAAGAATATATTCTAAGCGTATCTATAATAGAAGGAGTGTTAAAACTATTAGAGCGTACAGTAAGATGTTGATTAAAAACTATATCGAAATAGATTAAATATGTCTTCCTTTACGCAGACTTTTTAAGAATTTGTCGAAAAAATATAATTGAATTTCTCATAGCATCCTCTTTATGTTTTATTCTCGTTTATAGCTATCTAAAATTATGTTCATCTTGTTAAAGTATATGTGTCCATCACAAACCTTTAAACCTTTTAAACTCCATCAAATTTAAGAATAATAAATACTATAGCTTGCAATCTTTAAAGTGGGGATATAGTATAGGAAAGAATGATGTAAAGCAAAAAAAGCTTTGAAATTTATAAAAAAAACTTAAAAAGGATCTCTTAAAAATCAATTTAATATTTAATTAAAAATTTCCTTGCATAACAGTTTAAACTTACATGAAAGTTATTTATACCATGTGTAATGCGTATGGGTTCTTTTATTAGGTAATTTATTAAAACTACGTAGAAGATTTGTCTATTGTGAAATAAAGATAGCAATATTCTTATATATTTCATACATAATAGAATAATCCACATCACATTAATTATTTGAAATGAAAACATGCACGAAATTTGATTAATTTAATGAAATGGATATAATGATAACGTTAACAAACTTTTCAGAGTTAAAAGCTCTTTTTTAATAATATTTCAGTGAAACTTTTCAAAGATTGTTAGAATTATGAGTTCTTAAATATTTTCTTAGTACCAGAAAGGCTTGAAAATGTATTTTTAATCTTGTTTTGGAGTTTCTATTAAGTAAACGTAAATGGCAGAGAAGGATTTATTGTATTTCTCCAAACATTAAGCATTAACCTTTGGGAATTTCTCTTTTAAATTCTTTTACGAATGAATCGATTGACTGAGGTACATTAAATATAATTTACCGTCTCAGGAAGAACGATTTTGAAAAGATTTAAGCTTCTTCATTGGAGGAAATGTGCATCAAAAGAAAAATAATAAAACACATTTCCTAATCACAAGCCATTAAATCAAAAAGAAGTCACCTGAAATTGCTACTACATGAAATGAAAAACGCAAGCTAAATTTATTTTGTTAGGTTGATTTTTTTTTTTTGATACTTGCTTTCTTTTAAATGAATCAGAGTCTGAGATAAAGAGAAGGAACTTTTTCTTAGTACATATTCCTCGCATTAATGTTTCAAAATTTAATTTTTATTTGCCATAGATGAGATTAAAAACGCTTCGTTTTTTCTAAGGAACAATGGTAATAGAAAGGATGCAGAAAATTAAAGACAATCAAATGGCTTCATTTTAAGTAAATGCCATCGGCTGGCTGTATGAAAAAAAAAAGACAACTTAGTTGTCATAATCCTTAAAAAAGTGTTCTTTAGTTAAAGTTTTACTCAAATGAGTTGTAGCAAGAAAAAGCTTCCTGCAAAAGAAATTGATTAAAATAATTTCCCTCACAGAAAGAAAGATTTCCATTTCGTTGAAATAAGAATTCTAATCTTTGTTCTTTCATTCAGTGTTCATGCAATTATGAAGTTTCAAGTTTCCCAATGATACTTTTTACAATTTAAGAAAAAGGACAATTTCTTAATTTTAAAAGAAAATGTAAGAGCTGATAGCTACCCCACTCATTTTTATTTGACACATAATTCCCATAAGATGAAAGAAACTTCAAAAAATTTCAAAGGTTTGATGTATTAAGAAAACCCTTGTTGGGAAACTTATAAAAAAATATGCATCACTTTTTAGACTTAAGTTTTAAGTTTAATTGATGAACGTGGGAAATGTTTGCAGTACGTTTCTTAATTATATTTGAGTGTTCATCTGCTGATCCATAATCATTTTGGATTCTTTTGGTTGTTGTTTTGTGAGGTTAGCTAGTCAAATATGTCTCCTATTAGACCAAACCTTCCATATCTCTAGCCTCAATACATCTTCACCCCCATTTTGCTATTAGTATAACTTTTATACTAATACCCTTTGCGTTAACTTCCACATTAAGCGCAAGCGGTTAGGAGTCAATCTAAAATAACGTAATCATGATTTTTTATAAAGTTCTTGTCTTTCTTTTAGATAAAGCTTTTAATTAATAATTTTAATCATTACCCCCCTTTAGCTTTAACTGAGTGACCTTTTTTGAATGTTATGTAGGTAAAGTTAAATATAATTGTCCTTATTGTTAAATATAAAGAACCTTACTTCTTTTAAAATTTATTTCTTTACTTATTATAAAGCTTTAACCCTTTCAATCCTAAGGCGCCCGAGATTACCATTGGATCTTATAGAAAATTTGGGGCGGTTTTGAAAGGGTAAATACAGGTTTAGTTAACTTCTGAAAGCAATAAACTACATCATAAAATTGTTTACATATGGCTGTGAACTGTTGATGAACTGTTGGTCATACATTTCATGATATATGTATTCATATTCCACTTGTAGAATTCTTGAAAATGGTGGAATTCATTAACTTTTTATGGTTATTCATTAACTTTTAATAAAGAAATAAATTTTAATGATTATAATTAACATAATAATTTCAAGTAAAACGTATAAAACACGCTTCAAACAAAAAACTTTATTTACTTTTTCAAACATTTTCTTTTTAATTTTGAATGACAAATTCAATATTCATTAAAAACCTCTTAAAGAATCACACAATTAAGGAAAAAAAAAACATTTCCTATGGAGAATCTTTAAATATCTCAAAGCAATTACGTCCTTTACCCCTATTCACGCATTTCGAACAAAGTCGAAATTATTCATAACTTACAATTTAATTTTAATCTTAATTAATGAGTTTTCACGTAATTTCGGCGTACAATTATTATCTTCCCCTTTAAAACCCAAGCGCTTTTTCACCGCTTTTCCATTCTCTTAAAGCTTCTTAGTAATTAAATCTGAAACACAACACCCAAAACCTAACAGTGGATAAGATTGTGTCTTTCTCGTTAACGCGAGACACAAAAAAGAAAACTAACCCCAACGTTATTTACTTAACCGGATCTAATTATTTTCCTCTTAAGTCCTCTAGTCCCTACCACAGGACGACGGAAGACCTCTTGTTAGATGATGCTGAGCCCTGGTCCTAAGCCCTAGTTTTCTATTAGGCCTCTTTTTCAAAGATGTAAAAGGATTACCCTAGTGGCAATCTCCTTTTATAAGGAAGAAGTTTAGATTGTCTTTTCTACTGGATGGACATCGATTGGTGGTCACTTTGTCCTTCCATCTATCAGCCCGATGATGACAACAGGGGGTGGGGGATGGACAGAGGTCAGGGTGGTAGGGACTAATGGTCAGCAATTAAGGTTCTAGGCAGTTTCTCTGGCGCTGGGGATGTCAGATAAGTTAGGGACAAGGGATCGAATACGTCTTTGGAAAGTGTTTCGATGATCCTTTTAGTTGGATGGATATCTAGTTCTGGGCAGATGAGTTAATTAGGTTCGGCTTCGTTGGGATATTTGTTGGGATGTTTTAGAGACAAATAAATTTTTCCGTTGTATGGTGGGGTTCGATTTATAAATTATATTCTTTTATACGGATTATATGGAGTTAAGTTTGAAATATTTTCATGCAGATAGCATTTAAATCAAATAAACTGCTGTGAGAGCTGTTTGTTTTTTTCTTTCTGAAAGTTAAAAATTTTAAAAATTCAAAGCTATATTCTAAATAAAAGTCACTTATAGATTTTTTTTAATCCGTATTAATCCGAACCGAAATAATCCGATCCGTATTAAAATAATATAACATTTTTTAATGGATCGTATTAAATTTTCATCAGCAATTAAAAATTATTAAAAGGATAATGTAAAAAGCTTTGGGGATGTATTTTGATTATAGGAATTATTAAAAAAACAATATACAAACGTTTAAGGTTACTTTGGAATTTTTATTAGGAACCAATAAGATACAAATTTCCATACAGTATAATATAATGATTCGACCGAAATTTAGATCAACTTATTTTTAACAAATATTCTAAATTTGTCCATCATTACCCGTTGTTTTTCCAAATTAGAATAGTTTTTATTTTAATAGAATATATCCTATATATTTAAATAAATTTTAAGAATTCGATTCATCCAATGTATTTTACTTGAGCTCAAAGAAAGAAACAAGAAGTTCAAAAGAACAAAAGGACTTTCATAATGAAACTTATTTTCAAAGTTGCTTTTTTCTACGCAAAACTCTTTAAACTACATAGATACTTTCATCTAACAACCTTGAATTTAAAATAAAAAATATTAGAAGAATGGAAGCAAGTAACATGCATTATCTTGCATTCAAAATCAAAATAAAAGAACAAAAGTAAATAACTACATAAATTTAATTTTTTTCTCTTTATTTCGATCTCTTTATTTTCCTTTCATTTCGGAATGTAAAATAAAACTGAAAAAAATTTACTTAAGTCCCTAAAATTAAAGAGTGCTAATCGGTGGAAAAAATCATGTCGTTAATTTTTGTTTGAAGAGTACATAATTTACTTCTAACGTAATCAACCATAACAAAACAAATAAGATACATTGTGATTGTGATTGCTTACACTTATTGAGATTATGAATATGCATTTTTTAAAAAAATAAGTATCAGGTTACGTTGATTTATTATGTCGGGTTTTTATCTTTAAAATTTCTTCTTTCTCTGGGAATGCTATTTATTAAAGGTTTAAAGAATATTCTTCTTCAAAATATTACCTTCCTCTTTGTTAAATAAATTGTTGTTTTGTTAAATTTTGTTAAATAAAAACTTTATAGCAAATAAAAGGGTTTTTACTTTGTCAACCTAGATATATTTATGGTTTTATAAAGTTTGTTCTGCACTTTTACACTTTAAAAAACAAATATTTGATTTGATATATAGATTTGAATTTTTAAAAGCTCATTTGAACAACATTTTTGTAGATTAAAGATGAAATATATTGTCTGATTTAAATGGATTAAAATAGTATGTTATCTTTAAAATGATTTGATATTTTAATTGTATACATTCAGAAGGTTGAAGATTAGTTTACCTTTCCTAAATCGTAAGAACATAAAATAAAAATTTACAACTCTTACATTTTAAAAGCAATAATCACCAAAACGAAAATCGTGATTAGGGAAAATATCGTGCTTTAAAAAAATCATGAACAGTTAATCTGTGTAAAATAATCATTTTAATCCCTTTTTTACTTACTCATAGTAAAAAGTATTTTTGTTACAATGTATGTTCCTTTGTCCAACTCTATATATAGAAAATATCACTCCATTTTCATCTATGTAAAGAAAATGTGAATTTTTTTTAACGAAATTCAAGTAAAAATGAAAGAGCATATCCAAATGCATCAGTTGAAATCGTACATTTCACAACAATAAAAACTAAGAGTTTCTTTGAACTTTTGTTTATCGTACTCCCAGTACCATCTAGAAATGCATTTTTGAATAGCCAGACATCTGAATAAATATCACCATTTCTTTCTTATTTGTTTACTTTTTGGATCCGATCACCAAACTGGTTGTTCAAGCTTGGAATACTACTATAAGGGATATGGAGAAAATTTGGAATTAATAAGAGCGCATATTTTAATATCACAACCAACGTGCTTTTACTCCTTCCAAAAAATGTTATCTAGATTTGATGAGAATATTCCATTTCTATAATAAAGGGGTTTACTTATTTTTATTACTTGGGAGATACCGCCCCCTTCTCGCTATTACTCCCCGACCCTCGTAAACTGCCTATGCAGGACCTTTTGGATCGCTTCGCAATCCTCACAAAACCCTGCTCACTGCACTTACTTTATAAAACATTCGAAAAACAATAGTATACCTAGTTTTACTATTATATTTATACTATTGTTTTGTAGTTTTTATGTACTTAAAACAAAATTAAACCACAATTTTAATAAAGTTTTCAATGATAGTACGTATGTATAATTTTTATTTTTTTCCTTTAATGGTCAGATCCTTTCAGCTGTTCATGGTGAAATTTAAATCACATATTCAAATATAACGTTATTAAATGGAGAAACTAGTTTCCTTCATTCACTTAATAAAAAGCATAGTAAATCAATAGAAAAGTGTCCTAGCCCAAATTTCTCAATACGTTTCCAAGAAACAAACCTACTTCACACGAATATTTCCACAATGTTAATGAATTTTTAACACTTGGACACTTATGTTCACTAAAGGTTTTAAAACAGATAAAACCCGTTATACAACTTTCAAAAAGATCGGGTAGTCAATACACAGTCTGCTTTTTTCATTAAGTTAAACACTACTTAGCAACACTATTTCTCTTCTATTCATTAAAATGATGGATCCCCTTTCCCAATTCGCATCAATGTGTCAGAAAGTTTCTTTGCCTTTTAATCCTTCCCATGCCCAGACACCATCACACATTAGATCCTTTTCTCCAGGGGCTTTCACACCACCAGACACTCTGCTTTTTGTACCTAATGATATACGAGTCCTACATATAAAACAATTTCTTCTCCGTATTTTAAGCGCTCATTCCAAGCCAAACATCAATCAAATGTCAAGTCCACAGATCATTAATAACGAGGCAGTTTGGAGGAAACGAAATAGAGGGTATGTTTTCCCTTTTTACGTTCTGCCCTATGACAAACGTACCGAGAGAGAGGAATGCGTATTTCCTCTTGTAAACCAATCAGAAAGTAACGCGGATAAATTTGATGTATGGAAGGACAAATAGAACGCAATATGTTCTCTTTTCAAATTTTTTTCTCAATCCGGGTTGCTCCATTGTTGTTGGGAAAGAACTATACTACCTACCGTTGGTGGAACAAAACATTCGGACATAAAAGTACAGGTTTGAATCTCAGAATTTTTTCAACCACCGAAAAGGAAAGTTAAAAGCTCGAAATTGTTTTCTGCCTCAATGTACCTTTTGGGGTTCTTTTTACCTCGGACGAATGGCAACATAATTGACGATGTCCTCAGCGACTCTGCTTTTCACTTCTCTTCTCAAAATGTAAGGAAACGTTACATGAAACAAAAAAAAATTCATCCGATCGAATTAACCTCGAGATTCCAGTGATAGAGAAAAATTACTTTCCCTGAGTTTAAGGAAAAATAATCGATAGAACTTTTAGATTGATGAAAGGCAGACTTTAGATTTGTCGATAATGGTATCCAGGATGGATTCTTTCAACATTCAAAGAAAAAAGGACTATTTTTAGTTGGGAGTAAATTTGGCTCTGGTATTAGTTTTCAGTGCTGCTAAAAGAAATGGAAATTCCTCTCTCTAGTGAACACTCATTTCGATTCAAAATTGACAAGTGAAACTGAAACTGTGTTTAGGAAGAAAGGGTGAAGGATACACTAAAAACAAATTAGCTTAAAAGCAAAAGTTTTTCTTGACAATTGTATTTCTAATCTTTTAAACTTTTAAGGTATTTTTAAGTCATTAATAGAAATTGATGTGTAATCACTTATTTTCATTAAGATTGTTTATGACTTACTAAATTTATTCCTTTTTGAAATTATATTTTATAACAAACTAAATTTTATCAATTCTTTCCTTAATCGTTAGTTTTGGTTGGATAATTTACTAGCACTTTTTCTTCATTTTCTATTAAATGTATTCTTAAGTGTAAGTCATCGTTATAAAACAAATAATTTATAGCATATATTTAGTATCGATATGTTAGCATAATTCACTAAATACATATTAACAAAATTTTTAATCGCTTTTAATTATAACAGCTGAGTACAGTATATTTTTAATTATTTTTTAACTATTATTTTCAAAAAAAAAACAATTAAACAAAATAAGAGAAAAAACATATTAATCGCCAAGATTTTTATAGAAAGTGTTATAACACTCATCTTATTCTTCACCACATGAGATTCAACTATCGAATCAATTGATAGAAAATAAAGTTGAGAATTTTGTCGGGACAGTTATAAAACTCGTATTTTTCTTCACACACACTGCATGAGAATTATTTGATTCAGGTATTGAAAAAATGTTTATTTTCCTCTTTAAAAGCTTAAAACCCATCTGGAGCAGAAAACTAGCTCCTATAAAATCCTTAAAAAGTAACAGTGTGCAGTTTATGGATTTTCAAGAATATTGAATACATTGGTGTATCATTTAGAGTGGCGACATGGGGGGAATCATCCAATTTCAAAGGTATTGGTGCATTTTTTAGCGATTTCTGCTAAGCCTTCAAGGCGTGTATACTTAGCCTCACGTCCTGCGTACTTTTAGCCGCTACGTCTGGTAAAAGTACGCAGTCATTTTTTTTCTTTGTGATTTTAAATCTAAGACTTTTATTTTTTGTAGGTTGATTTGTGAGTCAATAAACCCACATTTAGTAAATTTTTTGAGCTCTAGCTTTTAAATTCTCAATATTATAGATAGCCCAAAATCATTTTTGTGCGTACTCTTACCCTCCTTTCACTTATAATAAATAGTGTCACAATCTATTTCGCACTGCTCAATAGATAAATACGAAATGCTAGATATATAGTATAAAAATACTTCCATCAATAAAAACATACGATAAAATATTTGGATTTCGTCTAGACGACTTAGTATTACTTATTTTACTCCTCCCTATTAGAAAACACATCTGTAACATCCTAAAAAAGCTTTCCCTTGTGCCATAATACCCCAACAATCCAACCTAAAAAACTGTTAGCATATTAACCAGAAAAACTATGTCATTCATTTTTCTCATGCATTTCTTTCTGTCCAAGAGACTCCAGCCAGACGAAAGATCAGTAAAAGCCTCTAACTCCCCAAAGTCAAGGCTTTGTGACGTGATATTTTTGGGTGGCTGAATTTCTGTCAAACATCTACTTTTCATTCAGTTGAGGAATCTCCGACAGAATACTTATTTTCGTTGCTCAGTGCTGGAGGATTTTCCGGTCCTAGTCCTACCTGCTTTCTCTATTTTCCTTTCTCAAAGCAAACTGTTTTTAAGTGACTTTGAAACTTTGGTCAGAAGGATTGAATGTTTTGTTAAAATTGGATTATTTCAAAGAAAGTTTTAATCAAGTGACCATATAACCAATCAGACTGTTTTTAATTTTATAGCTAAATGATAAGCTTGATAAATTTTTCGTCTTTATCATTATCTTTATTTGCACGTGTGCTATTTTTAAAGGGCAGTAAGTAATTTAATTATTTTACTTTAATAATAATATCTATTTTAAATTGTTCTAAACCAGTTCAGAAACATCCTTCTAAATTAAAACATAGACTAATGTATCGATTGTATTTTACTTATATTTTTGAAACACGCCTTTATCAACCAGAGTATTAACACTAGAAGCTCTGGAGCGGTCATTTTGACGGTTTTGCGTTTTTAAATCTAAATATTTTCAAAAGTATTTGAGATACGCACTTGTGCTTTTATGACTTTTCCTAACTTATGCTGTTATTCATGTCGTTCAAATTTGGTTCAATTCGCATGGCGCGTTCCAGAGATATTAAGAGAACTACCTAGAACTCTCAATAACGTCATTTTGACGTTCAGGCGTTTTGCGCGTTTCTTTCTTCAGTGATCGCTTAAATTATGGTTTCTATGCTTTCTTAGATTTATATCACGAGTCCTTGAACAAATTCATATTATTTTTCATGGTTTGGCAGATGTAAACGATCAATATATCTTCGTATTTCAAGAAACCTCCTGACTAAAAGCTTGATGTTTCCCAGGCTCTTTTTACCATTATTACCAGGAAAGATTTATTATTTCCTTCTTCCAGAGAAGAAATAAAATTCATTTCAATCCAAACTACTATGATTTATCTGTTTTTTTACGTGGGAAAGATACATTTACGCAATAATTCAGTCAAGATACTTCTTTTGATGATAATATATGATAGTCGATTCATTGAAACGCGCTCAGATTAAATTTCGAGTTCATTTGGCCTACAGAATTGTTCGAAATGTCTCGTAGAAGGAGATATCTTACACAAGAGGAAATTTTCGCAGAATAAACAAAATTTCTGAAAATGAATCGGAGGGTTGCATGTCAGATGCATCGATATAGAATGGAGTAATAGATCCTCCCCAAAATAAAAACAAACCCTGTAAGTGAAAGCAGTGAGAGTGAAGATGATAGTCCCCAAGCAACTAATATGATAAACAACGTTCAGAATCCTACAGGTATGTAATATATTTTCTGAACGACCCCTTTTGCGCGAGCTTGACGCTAGTAGATTAATAATGTCAAAAAAAACGTCGCCCATGCCAAAAGTTACAAAGTGCGGTCAGAATAAAACATCTGATATGTGCAATAATTGTAAAAGATATGTGTGGGTGGAAAATGCGCTAAAAATGCTTCAGAGGAAATAAAGCATTGATTGTGAGAATAATGTAAATGAATAATCAGTTTTCTTTCTTTAACAACCGATTTCAAAATATAAAATAAAAAAAAATGTTTATAAATCACATAATTGTTGTTATTAATGTTTTCTCAATGTATCAAAAGCAATAGCAAAGTCAAAAAGAACATTTTTATGCATAGAAAAGCGTAACGTCAATATGACCGTCTTTGAGGGTTGTAGCTACCCGAGCTACCCGGAGCTTCTAGTGTAAAAGCCTTTAGATATTGAAAAAAGAAACTGCAAATCATAACTTAACTCCATTAGGTAAAAAGTATATAAATCTTGCGAGTTGATATCAAATTACAAAATCACCAATTTGATAATCAGGAATTTTGAAAATACAAAGATGAAAAAGTGAAAAATTATACTTCTTGCATGTAGTACATTATATAAACCTTAAGAGTAATTTTATGGTTTTATTAGCTTTTCTTCTGATTTTAGGTTTATTTTTTACTTCGTATGCTTTCGAATTAAAAAAAAACAGCATTTATATTTATGCTTTTAATGAGGGAGAGCTTCAAAGAACACTTATTGATGTGATACATTTCTTCCCTTCCTTTACTTTTTTTTAAATGCTTTATTTTACAATTGTTTTTTTTTTTTAATTAATAGATGTTAGATCATAATTTAGCCGTTAGATTATGAAAAGGAAAAAAACGAAAGTTAGTCATATTACTTTTTTAGAGGAAATTTTTGCATTCGCAAACCTTTAAATTTCTATTAACGACAAACCAACGTCTTTAAATTACTTATGGGTCCCTAGGATGCAGATAACGACACCTAGGGGAATCCGTGGCTTCACGCTTAAAACCTCATCGCCTCTTGTTTCATGGTATGCTTAAGTTTGTTTCTTGCACACAATCAACTAAAAAGGAAAAACCCGTTCTACAGACTTCCTAAGAGCAATGCAGGGAAAGACATTTGATGAAAACATTAGCAATAGTTCAGCAAATCAAGAGAATTTATCCAATCAAACCACTGTTTCATCCACTAATACTTATAGATAAAATGAAATGCATGAAATTTACTTTACTGAAATTTGATTTATAAAATTTGTTTCTAAAATTTTATTCGGCCAAGGATTCTTTATATGAAAAAAAAAATATTCCTACAACTTCTGAGTTAAGCTTGGAAATCCTCTGGGTCACAAATTGTCATTTCTCCATTTATGATATAGTATATCGCCCTTCCTTAAAACACTAAATATTCTTTTATTTGTATCATAAAGAAGCTATTTTTCAGATAATTTAAAAGAAAATTGTGATGAAATAATTATTTTATCCAAAACGTAAGAGCTAAAAAATAACTTATCAAAAGTAAAATAATTATAAACTGCTGATCATCCACTCCTTCAATTAGTTGAGATTGTGTTGCTATAATTGTAGAAGTTCATTACTCAATAGTTCTACTAATCTTTAATTACCACTAACATCCAAACATTCCTTTTTTTTTGGGGGGTCTTCAAAACCTACATTCTGAAATCTTACACAGTGATAACAATCCCCCATGTTTCATCTCTATCTTTTCCTCTTCACCCGTGTACTTTTATATATAACTTAGAAGCAACGGTAGTGCTGCTTTTTTTACCTTCTCTATCGTCGGTAGCAGACAGAAGAAAAAAAAAACAATATCAGAAACAAAAGTGGTGAGATAAAAAGGATATCGGGGTGAACGAGACTGCAAAGAGAGAAAGTTCTTTACCAATAAGCGTGTAAATGTTTCTTTCCCGTGTTTTGTTTTCAAGATGGGATATAAGGGATGATGCTAACTCGAAAAGAATGGATTGCTGTTTTAAGGGGGTTTCTGTTCTTTTTATTTGTAGTCATGGTATGTCAGGACCGACTGGTGCTATTCAGACACTAATGATGTGATTTTTCTTTGGCAAAAGTCCGCTTGTCTTTTCTTGGTCCACGCATTTGAAAAGAAGGTTCACAAAAGATAGAGCGAGTTTTGGGGTTTTTTTTTTTTTTGCTGATGGCTTTTGAAATTGTTAGAGGTTTTCATTAGTGGCTGGAGCTTTTTTTACGGCATTATGAAGAATGGGATATCATTTTATGCAAAAAGTTACGATGCTGTTGCAGTCATTTGTCATGGAGAAAATGATGAGTTTTTGGTAGTTAACAGCATGCATGCATTGAGATTCTGCTAGAAATAGAGGGAATTTTTCAAACTCATTTAAGTAACATCTAAAAACACAGTGTTGCAACCTAATATTTATAATTTTTTTCAAAATTTATTTTTGAGGACTTAACGTTGATTTTATTTATTACGTCATACTTTTTAAAATTATTTAAGACTGCTACATTTTGTTTTACCTCTTAATCTAATATTACATATGATATGCATTTCAAAAAACTTTAAACCTATAAAACCATACATGAAAATTTTGCATATTTGAGTCTAGACCTTCCATGATTAAACACTACTTTTTTTATACTTTTAAAATATATAGGTAATTTAATTTATGTGAACATGATTTTGTCTTTACTAATTGATCAAAATCAAAACAATAAATGAAATGCCCGCAGTTTCTATGAAACTTTTTAAAAATCATTTTATTTTATTAATTTTTTATATAAGTTTAAGGTGGTATAAATAAAACCATAAATTTCTTTAAGGTTGCATTTAACATTGCGTTTTCTTAATTTGTTAGAAATCTTACAAAAATTACTATAATTACTACACACATCTTAAAAAAATTAATGGATAGAAATATTAAATACGTTTATGTATTATATTAAGTTCTTAAGCACATGAAAATTAGTGAATACGTTTTGATATGAAATTCTCTCAGACCACAATTTTATGATTGCATTTACACCTTGCTCTTTTAAAATGTCGTAGATAAAATTTGTTTCTATTATTCCTTAAAAACATATTTTTAAATTAAAATGAAATATTTTAATATAAAACAGATTTATTTATCGGTTAATAAAGTAAATTAATGTTTTAATCCTCAATAATACAGTTCATTTGTTCTCTTCCCCAATAAAACTGTAAACATATTATAACTTTTTGCTTTATCGGGATTTATTATTTTTACTTCCTTTAAAAAATAACAGTCCCTAAATATCAAAGAAAACACTCCAAAGCTTCCCATTCCAGTTTTTAGAGAGATCCTTGGCTATTCCAAAGCATGTTAGGTATGGAGGATTGAAGTTGAAGTCAAAAAAAGTTGATCCACAACCTCGACAATTTATGCCGATAACGGATGACGAGGGTTTTAAAAAACTGATTTCTTTTTAATGACCTGTCGAAGTCAGAAAAAGTGAACACTCAGCCAAAGTCACTTCCCCAAAAGGCCTTTTCATCACTTTTTTAATCACTCATGGTGACATTTTTTTTTTTTTTATTTTTGCTACGCTCCTTTGAAAGCTCGAATGGGGGAAATATTTAAAAAGTACTGCTCTTAGAATACAATTTTATAAAGCAATCATTAACAAAATTCCAAGCAAAAGTTTAAGCTTAAAAAATAGTTGCAGTTTATATTTAGTTCTTCATAAATATATTTATTTGGTTGTGAATTTATCTTCCTGAGGATCATATTATTACCAATGCAAATAAAGGATTCTTATAAGGTATAAAAACCTTAAGCAGAAAATGTTGTTTGGTTTGAAAATTACATACTTGTTGTCTCTTTTGAAACTCTAATTTTACGGTGGATAGAAATAATTGCCTCTTTACTTCTTATAAAGAAATTAAAAGTAGATGTATCACATAATTATAACTTTTGGTACAAAAAATTTGTAATTATTCAGTTTTCTTTACCAAGTTAATCAATCATCTTACCTTCATTTATCTTAAGAGTAATTATTCAAGAAAACAAGGACTTCAATATTAAAGCGTTGTAAAATATGTCGATCCTGTCAAAACAACGCATTTTTATTAGTTCTAAAATATAATAAAGCTTAGTTTAATTTTAAAAACTTTCACAAAAGACAGTTTTTTAGTTTATTCAATCAAAATTCCTTAATAGAGTGCAACTTATAAAATCTTATCTAACGAAATAACACATAGAGTCAGTTCTTTAACAAGCCTTATACATTTTAAGTTGAAGATTATTAATGTATCAAGCTTGTATCAAACTCATACTTATAAAAAAGACCTCAAATGAGTTCCCTTTTTACTTAGAAACTATTTATCCACGATTTAATGTATAAACAATATGTAATGTAATATCTTAATTTTTCAACCATTAAACTAAAACATGATAGCAGCGTCTTCGTTCAATAAAAGTTAATATACCCTATAATACAGAGCTATTTAAAATACTTATTCTAGAATTTCAAAACTTTCATAGAAATAAAAACGACCATTTTGGATTTAAATGCATTTTTTCTTTAAAAATACATCTAAGCAGCAAAACCAAAATCGAAAATCTTACATGAAAAGTTAAAATTTGTGTTTTAAATAATGAGTATAAAATGAAACAGTTGAATTATTTGTGTGTAGTGTTCCATCATCAATGATTTAAGATGTTTTACAACATAACGCAGTTTTTTTCCCAAAATGTCTACTAATAATGCACTAAGTTATTATACCAATACCACAAGCACTAATATAGAAACAAAAGCTATATTTTTGTATCGAAAATGTTTCTCAGATAGCAACAAAGCAAATATAGTTGTCTCCATAAATCATTTCAAGCAGGATAAAGGATCCATTGAAGCTGAAAGGAGCAATTTTTCTTTCACGCGTGTTTGACCAAATTGGTTTGGCCATCATTTATGTATGTGTTTGGCAACCTCTTTATTAAAAACTGTTTCCAAAAATAGAATGATTTCGAATGAAACCATATTTTATTCATGTGTGTGAAAAATAAGAGACTAAAAACGAATACTTTATCGTTTTCTGTGATATTTTTAAATAAATAATTCCTAAATAATTACATGTTATAAGCTGCTCATATAATTTTAAAATTTCATTCATGATTACCTGCATAGAAAGATTTTCAGTTTCCAACTGATTTATATTTTAATTCATTGGGTGAGACAGGCTAAGTAACACAGACAGGGTGAGACAGGGGGGATAACACCTCCTTGTATTCAAAAATACAAAATAGTCTCATTAACTGAGATTCATGACATTTATTGATTAATAATATAATTATAAATAAATACAAATTTCAGTTTTAGTCAGTCATCATGTTTTCCAATGGGTAATTTTTTTTCTTAGGATTGCAATGTTGTGAAAATGGTCACGATATTTGTAGGTTTCAATGTTATTTCCATTATGTTATGGATGTTATTTCAATGTCATTTCAATGTTTGTTAGTTTTACTTTCTAATATCATTTTTTATTACTAAGAACAGTTTGTGTTTTTTTTTTAACTTTGCCAGTTTAGTTCACTAACAAGTTTTAGTTAGTTTTATTAGCTGCGTTAGTTTAACTCATAATATTATGTTTTAGAATTAAATTGTATTAAAAAGAATCGTAGATGTTAATTTTCTAATCGGAAAAACTTTTCTTATACAATTTTTTTCATAAGATCATATTTTCTCATTATTCTTAATTCTGTAGATATAATACGTAGGTATGTCCTGTTTATTTTCATTTGAGTACACTAATAGCCTGTATAAAAGGTGAAAATGTTAACAAATTTCTTTATTTTACAAATAAATAATTAAATGTGATAGAAATTGATACCATAATTCCCATCGGGGATTAGAGAAAAGGAATGCTTCAAGACATCTCATTTTTATCGCTTGCCCCTGTGTTTTCTTCGACTGTTTTAAAAATACTTTACACATTATTTTTTTTTAAATATTAAGTCTATACTTTATGGTGCAGTATGTAACTCATTTTCTTTATTACTATCCAACTTATCAGTTCATCTTCCTTAAAATTAACATTATTGTCTACTCCCTGATTCAATATTCTGAAATATAATTATTGACACAGTGTAATTATTTAACATTAAAAAAATCTACATAACAAGTCAAATATTTTACAGTTAATGAAATAATATAGTTCGGCATTCTTACTGACGAGGAAACGTCTCTCTGAATGAATAAATGAGGATATTAAAACCTCAATAAATCTAAATGACATTTAATATTTGCTCAACGATTCGGCGACGCTTTATGTTTCACCTACTTACGCTCAAATTAAGGATTAAAGCCTACTTTTCCTAAAACAATAAATAGATTATCATTGCTTCATAATTAAATTTAACTCACTACAGCATAAAAGAAGTAACTTCCTCTTCCAATAGGTATCATTCCCGTAAACAAACTGTAATAAATTATTAACAAAACAATACTCCTATTAACTCCCGCTACAACATCCCAATTCAATTAGCAACTTCACAAAATTATGCCCGCATTTAAAATTCCTACTCCGCATTATCGGAAAAACCAATCGATGCTGACTCAAAATTTAAAACGCCTACCTTTACAAATTTAACAACCAACCTTCTCCAGGAAGGTTCGCCTGATCATCTAATCCGTAATTACACGCAAAATAAGTTATTCTGCATCTTGGATAATTGAGTTGTGCTCGGATGGATTTTTTTCCCACACAAAACGAGTAATTGCAACACACAGAGAGAGGCATGGCGTGTCGGGATAGGGCGTGTGCCCCCTTAAATTTATTTGCCCCGACGTGCTCTGCCCACCAATGCTAATTGCGGAAAGTTAAATGCATTCCGAATCTCGACTTGAGTTGGGTTCTGTCCCTAAATTAATTCCTCTGGATGGTCACGGGTGTAGGAATGTAATTATTCCCCGACTGATCGGCTGGTCTTGAAGAGCGCATTTAAAATTCGCCAGGGCTCCGATTTGGGAGAGTTATGAGTGACTTTATCGCTGTACCTGTCATTCCGTGAGATGCATTCAGGAGTGACTTTGTGTGGAGGAAATGTTTGGAAATTCAGATGATTTTGAAATGATTTTGGTCAGTTTCGTGGGGCTTTGGGAAATAGGGATAATTTGTTGTGGTGAAAGAAGAAATAAATGAAATCATGATGACGGATTACATTTGTAAGTACATAAGGGGAGATCGGGGCTAGTTTTCCATTGTGGAAAAATTTTCCAACCCCCTTAATTTTTAAATGAGCAATTAGATCACCCCAATGAGTGTACTAGATGAAAAAAAAACTACACACACATTCTGCTGTATTTCCAATTTAATAGCTGTTGTAGTTTCGTCAAAAAAGCGTGTGGTTTTTTTTTTAAATATTTTACTCTTTGCGTAAACATTTGGATTTTAATAAAAATGTGATAAAGCCCTATTAATTTTAACTGACTAAACTGATATTGCATCTGCTAAAAGAGGGTTTCTTTCTTAACCAAACTATGCTTTTGTTTTTCAGTAACATTGTAACTCCATCCGAGGGCTCTCAAAGTTCAAAAATTGAGTTGAGGCAGGTTTTCCTATCAAAATACTAATTACATCCAGAAGACCAATTTTTAAACGTTTTTTAATAATGCAACTGTTCTTATGGTCGAAAAAAAAAGATTGACAAACAAAACCTAACCCTCTTCAAAAGTTACAATTTCAAGTTTGTCATTCTAATGACAAACCTTTAACCGGTCTGCTACTATTCGGCGCGAGCGATTCAGCGCTGGCCGTTTCGGAGCCAGAAAAAAATGAGAGGAAATAAAAATCCAAAACTCCAGAAACATCCAAAAAATAAATTTTTTTCCCTGAATTGTCCCATTCCGACCTTTAACTATGAAAGGCGAAACTTTGTATTAAAGAAGCTAAACTTCGAATTAACCACGATTATTTTAAACATTGATTTAATAGGAAAAAAACTTCCTTCGACCTTCGAGACCTTCGAGTTATCCAAGTTGCACTACATTATTTTTTATTATGAATCTTATGAGGGTATTTAAAAGGGAATACTTTTTCCAGGTAATAAAAAGTTACTTCCAAGATTACACAGAGGACTCCAAATGATTTGAGTGTTTTTGAAAAGAATAATTTAAGTGAGGAGAATTATACATTTAAAGAACTAAATTTTCGCTTATATGAATAGGAATAATCGTACTTTCTTATATAATGTGTGTAAATTATCCTTATTCATTAAAAAAAGAGTAGGTACTTGGGATAATCACTAAAAAAGCCAATAAATATTCACAACTAATGTTATTAAATTTTGTTTTTTGTCGTATAAGAAAATAATTTCAAAGATAATAAAATGTATTTAGGCATGTACAAAATGTCTATCAAAACATCTTAAGAAGGGTTTGTAACCACACTTTAAATCCTATTTACGCCGTTTGTGTTTCAATATCGTATTAAAAAATGCATCACAATGATACAATATTACTGGTGCTGTTTCCAGTGGTTAAAAGCACATCGGGTGTTCCCCAGGGATCAATATTAGGGCCCCTGCTTTTTCTTCTTTTTATCAATAATCTCTGTGATGTAATCAAATTCAGTGACTTTCTTTTGTTTGCTGATGATTTGAAATTGTTTAGGCAAATTTGTTCGAATGCTGATGCTGACCCCCTTCAGAAAGATCTTGACAGCTTATTTGATTGGTGTGAAACTAACAAACTTTTTTTGAATATTTCCAAATGTAGCATTGTGAGTTTTTCCCGTAAACCCAACCCTTTAGAAGTTTCTTATCATATCAATAATACTAAACTTGTCCGCACCAAATCAGTCAAAGATCTTGGTGTAACTTTTAAAAGTAATTTGGATTTTTCTGAACATATAAATTATATTACCTCCAAAGCCTATAAAGTTCTTGGTATTCTAAAACGTAAAACTTGTAATTTTAGTAATCAACAATCTTTAAAAACTTTATACTTTTGTTTGGTTCGTTCAAACCTGGAATACTGCAGTATCATATGGGATCCTTACTATGTTAATCAAGCCAATATTATTGAACAGGTACAAAAATTTTTTTTGAAATTTTTGTATTATAGATGTTTTGGTTCTGGTTCTTGTGGTGTTTCGTCTGTTCAACTTCTGGATACTTTTAATATGATCAGTTTGAAATCTAGACGTAAACTTTTCTGTGTTATTTTCTTTTTTAAAGTTTTTAACAATTTGATAGACTGTAACTTCATTACCAGTACCATACAGATATCTGTGCCTGTGAGATCTTTTCGAAATAATCTTTTGTTTAAAACTTCTCTTATTAAATTTAATTATATCGAAAATTTTTGTCTTTATATGTAGATTTTATAGAATATTTAACGAAATGTCTGATCAGTTGGATATTTTTAATATGTCTTTAAATGAATTCAAATCTAAATGTTCTTTTTTAATTCATTGTTAGTCCCCATTTAATGTATTTGTATTTACTTTTCTCTTTTAATTCATTGATGTGTGTGTCTTTTTTGATGTATTTGTATTTACTTTTTATCGATGTAACACTGTTATTGGATTCACTTCTGTTGTGTACATCTAAAAATAAACAAATAAATAAATAAATTATTTTCAGTTGCATATTGCTTTGTATTCATTAACGTGGTTTTTATTGAATAAATAGTTATTTTAAATCTCACAATATTCTAAAACACTATTTATTTTTATAATGAAGTTACAAAAAGTTAGCAAAAAAAATTAAAAGTATTTAGTAAGAAAATATAAATTATAAATGACTGACAAATTTGCTTTCAGAGCTTACTCATCCAACCACATATGAGACGTGTTTGTAAACAAAAATATGCAATCATATAGTTATTTATTTCAAATTTTTACCAAAAATTAAATTGACAAGTGTAACCCAAAATATACTCTTATTTTATTAAAATATAATACTTTTTTGGTTTTAGCACGAAAATATTTGTATTTTTCTTAACAAATGTCTTTCAGTCTGTCATAAAACTAGAACAAGTACTATAGGTTTCACAAAAGCAGTCTTTTCCATTTGCATGTTTCCTTAACTTGTCAACCCTTCTCTTAGAAATTATTCACTCTATCTTCTTTCTTTCTTCAAACCATGAAGGGATATAAAACATTTAAAAAAAAAACTAAAGGCACCATGTAAAGCCATCAAGTGTTCAGCTCTCTTAAAGCTTTCATGAAGCACAAAACATTCCTACTCCCTTCCCTTCACAAATTGCAGATACAGAAGATAAGCTGATTTGTCGACGGTGCACATAATTTCAAATTTATGCCGGAAAAACATTTTAGTGTACTCTTCTCCAAGACATTTTGAAGGCTCGTGCATTATTTTTCCTTTTCTTAGATAAGTCGCGAATAGAATTCAATAACCAAAAAGCTCTTATGGGTCCCCTACCCGAATTATTCTTTTTCATTCTTGATACCGCGGCTTTAACGCTGACGATCCATTAGATGTGATTCATAGCTGCAGAAGCGGTTGCCACTTAAGTAATAAAAGCAAAGAAAATTTATAAAAAAAAAATACTCACTTTCTGAAAAAATTCTAACTAATGGCTAAGTCTGTACACATTTAACACATATTTATTTCCTGAATAAAATTAAACGCTAAAAACGTTTACTGGAGCTGATTTATTTTCCCCGTTAGTGACAATGTTTGCGTTAATTTATCACTTACTCGTATTTTATTTATGTTCTTAGGAAACGCTGAAGTTTTTAATACATTTTTTCCAAAGAAATTTAATATTTGTTTTGCAGCTTATTGTGTGTTAAGTACTGTTTACTTGAATTAAGCCTTGTTCGCTTTCAGCAGTGTTCTTAAATTTATTTCAACCAACGCCGTGACTCTGTTTTTACTTCTATTCAAGGAATTGTAAGGTAATTTGTTCTTTTATTTTTTTTAGGTTCTGAAAATACGTTAAAGGATAATAATTGTCTTAACTTTCGACACATTTTTTCGATTTATTTTCAGGCGAGTTTCTACTGTCTTAAAAAATTATAAAATCACTTCAAAATATACTTCAATGACTTTTGAAAATAATAGATCTTTCATAAACAAATAATCCTAAACTAACTCATATTAAGCATTAAAATAGGAATATTTATGAAAGGTACGTTAAAAATAGATGAGGTAATAAAAATTAAAGAAAAATAACACAAAATATGGCAATATTGGCAATTAATTGCAAAATAGATCTTATTTTTCCCTATTTTCCGAATTATTTGTACTTACCAACCACAGAAATCTTATATACAGATACTATAGTGATAATATTTGTTATTATTTACTTTTATCTTAAAACAGTGTCAGTTGAAAATGATAGCAGCAAATAAAGAGAACATTTTTTAATGAACAAAACCTTTTCTTTTTAATATGTAAGAAATGAACGTTGTAAATAAAAGTACAATTACAAAATATATATAAAGACCAATTTCACATGTAATCTAACATCAAGATGAATACAAACTCAATCGGTATCCAATCTCATTCCATAAACCACTCAGCTGTCAACATTATTGCTTTCTCTTGGTTGCGAAAATTTCATAAGCGATTACCGTCAATGCATCCCAATATTTACCTCCACACTCCCACGGATGACAAACATTGCCACTCCAAAATTAGCAAACTAGCAGAACTTCACCGATCAGTGGCGCTCATCTGGTAGCGCCAGGGCAATTTAGGCTGTGGCTGAACCTAAAAATTCTATGATCCATTTATGCTTTAAGTACGCGTCAGTTTCGGGTTATAAAATAAGATTTATCGATCGATATAATGGTAGAGATGAGGTGATTATTGAGTAAGGACTGTCGGGATTTTAATATGTTTACGGGTGTGATTAAATATGGGAAGAGATTTCGTTAAAGCAGGTAGATGTAGTAGAAAGGTGCAATGCTGTACTAGTTATGGTATCAGTTTCGAAGTAAAGTGTTGTGAAATGATGGTGATTAGTTTAATAGTTTTATACGAGAAATGCTTGTTTGAAGTTTGAGTGAAAAATTTTGGTCCTTAGGGCATAAAATTAAGTAAAGTTTAATGTTATAATGTGGTGTGGTGGAACATTATTAACAACCCTATTAATAAGAGCGTTGAGGGAGAATCTCAAATGCCTCGTTAAGTCTAATGATTACGCTTAAAGCAAGCTCTTTAACATTTCGACTGACAAGTTTTATGTTCTATGATGTACAAACAGGAAACACTTTGGTTATATTTTCTACGAAACTCTGCTACTATGAATTTAAAGTACTCACTTAACCTTTCTTATGAAGTAATTCAAATTACTTAACCTTTCTTCAACGAAAATGAAACTTAAAGTATAGCTTGAGCTATTTCTGCTCCGTTACATGTTTAGAAAATGGATTCAAGACTTTTTAGAAAGAATACACTTTTATAATTAATTGCTTAAACTAGCATTAACCATTTTTCTATTAAAGAATGAAATTTTTAAAACCTTGGAAGCATGAGATAAGACTCAGGAAAATATAAATAAATTGTCATTAAAATATACCATTGTTGGGGCCAGTACAAAATTCCTAATCCCACACTTTAAAGCTATTTCCTAAAACAGTTTGAAAAATTAAATAATTTACATTCAAAATCTGTTAAGAAAAATTTCCCAAAGTAAATATTTTTAATACTGTATTAATATGTTTTGTTTAATTCTAAATTACTTACTATTTTTTAACTGTAGGTATAACTGAAACTTTAAATACACTAAATTTAAAATAAGAAAAAATATTAGTTTAGTTTTTTTTTGGGTAAAACCCCCTTACCTAATAAATTGTTTCCATATTGAACAAAAAAAAATCATTCATTCATTATTATTATTCATAATTATGCATTCATTAAAAAAAAAGTACACCAGAAACTTCCATTGCAAAAAATTATCTTGAAACAAAATATCCAAAATTATACTTACCAATCCAGTTTTGAAAAAGAGAAGATTTATAAAAGAATTTACAAAAGATTTTGAATAAAACGGAAATAAAATAGACTTAATTCGTAAAAAGGGACATTTTTTTCTAAGTTTTAATACAAAATTTCCAACAATTTTAAGCTTTATCGCTAATAATTCAAATGCTGCACATTCATTTCCACAAAAAAGAACTAGCTTAGTATCCAGCTATACGTTGACCAGAAAAAAGACATGCTTAGCAAATATATTTATTTTACGATCTTTCCTTCACAAAGAGATAGAAATGCTTTTCTTTGAACGTGAAGTGACCAGATATTACGTTGAGTTGGCTTAACGACCGAGTAAATTGCCTTAAGCGGAGATTATTTCCACTTGGTTGATGACAACTTCAAAAGAAGATATTCCGAATGGCCCTTATAAGATATACTCGGATTATACCTTTAGTTTTAGCTTACATCTTAGAATTGGAAAGATATAAGGGTCCATTAGTATTTAGTATTTTATGTGAATAAGGAAATTTAAAAATTTACTCTAAAACGTTTTTCTAGATCTTAGACAGGGTGGATATAATTTCCTTATTTTTTTTACTTTATAATCCACAACAATCTTGCATCACAAAATTAATTGATAATTTTTACACTTTAATAATTTTTAGGCCTACATACTAAAAATTATATTCATCTCTTCTACAGTCTTTTTGAAAATTGCTCACAATTTGGTATCAATATATTGCTACATTGTAATTCTCTTACACAGGGCGTTTGATTCAGTCAAATATATCACAACTCTGTGTCATAGCTACCCTGAATACCAGCGAGTAATGCATCAAACTAGTTACCGTAATCTGTCAACTCAATCATTATGCTACTGCAAATTGAGTTACAGCAACTGTGTTCAATAGATGGACCGACTCTACAATAAAGCCAATTCATGTTATTTCATGTAACGACCGTGTTTAAAGGACTTCTCCTTACTTAAAAATTCATAAAATAGTTTAATACAATGTTAGTTTTCAATAAAACTCACTAATATTTCAACCGTTTTCACCTGACGGACATCTAATAAATTTTAATTAAATGTAATGTAAATATTAATTTCAATTAAGAGCTATTTAATGGCAATTTCAAATCAAGCAATTGAACTACGTAATTAAGATTACTCTAAAATAATAAAAAGGAAATTTAGGGTATATTTTTCTCTATGTTATGAAAACTTAACCTCGGTGAACCTCTAACTACTACTTATATTTATGTATCCAAAAAAAAATTATATCATTGCTCCAAAATCCTTTTGAATTAATACTATTAGACGGATAAGTGTACCTTCGGAACTTCTTAAATTAGTGTATCCTCAGAAAAACCTTTCATGGCTTTAAGATAATCACGATTACACCTCCAATAATAAGTCTGATAATACCCTTTTTATAAGAATGAAATCTACTAGTTTCTAACAGTTACAAAACACGTATTGAATTATAGGAGAGTACATTGTGTTATGCGAATGCCCTCATGACATTATCTTTCTCTGAAAGATCTTGGAAAGGTGTAGCTGAAAAATTTTGTCGACAGCTCGATAGGAAATGGATTCGATTAATTCGTTTCTTACTCATTCTGACAACTTGGCTAGAGGTTACTATTTTTGACCAGGTACAGGGGAGCTGGTCAAAAATAGTTATCTAAAATAAATTTTTGGATCATATCCAGGCATCTAGGACTATGAGAAAGAGGTGGTTGGCAAGTAATGACTGACATTTCTGACGATCACTTTAAGAAATCGAATGGTATATGACTGACGAGCCAAAATTGGCCATAGTTGATTACTATTTTTTGCATGGTATCCGTACCACTGTTTTATTGGGTCAGATTTTAAAGTTTGAATGTTAGGGGATGTATAAGATAAACCAATGCAAATAAAGTACATTGAGTAAAAATAATTTTGAAAAAAATTCTGAGTTTAATAATTATTATAAAAAGTTCTTTTTTAAAGTTAAGTTAAAGTTAAAGTTTATAATTATTATAAAAAGTAATAAATTATTATAAAAGAACGTGGGATATTATAATTTCAGAAACTTTAGGATTAGTCGGGCGTAAGTGTTGAATTAACACTAAATTACCAAAAGTAATCAAATATCAAAATGCAACACCATTAAAGTATCTCAACAAGCAGTGTTCTTTTAATTGGTGTTATATTTTATGGGTAAATAAAAAAGATTTAGCGAAAGATTGAGATTAAGTTATGAATAGGCAAGAGAAATAAGTTTTTTTATGTTTAAGAAGAATTATTTATCCGGGTGAGCATGTTCTCCGGGGATGGTGAGGTACAATAAGCGAACTTTGTGATATATGTTTTTTGTAGGTAACCTCTCCACTGACCTTAAGTAGTTAAAACTGGTAAGCAATAATGACAGACTGCGACAGTATGTTCAATGTTTCTTAAAACAGATAAGTTACAATTCAAATAATATTTTATAAGCGGACTTCCTAAAAAATTAAAAGAAACATTACATATATTTAAAAGTAGCAAAATTACTGTATTTAAAAATGTAACTTAACATTTGTGCTCTCTACATTGTATTATTACTTTTATAGCTAATTATATTCCAAAAGTGTGTTTTAGTCGTTACTTTTTATAAAGTTAAAATATTTCCATAGTCTCAATTCTATTTGATATTATGAAGTAAAGGTGTTTTTTTTTCTAATAGAGACAAGAAGTGTTCTAGAAGAATTGTAAGAAGAGAGGAAATTAGCAAACGTTACATTATCAGAGAAGCTTATCATGTAAGACAATATCTTAAATAAATCTTCATATATTAAATTATTCGTAAGAAACTTGGAAAGTCAATCGTTGGATGTAACGACTGTGCAAAAAAGAGAAAATAAAGAATTTTAATCAAAAATTAGATTTTGTATTTATTATTTCGCTTTAAAACCAGCTTCATTTATTTGTTGGCTTGTCATCTAAATTGCAAATTCCTCTCCATCCAAAATTCCGATTCCATTAAATAACCGCGATTACATGCAGACCCGCCGAGGGAACTCGCAAGATTCCAAATCGAATAAACAACCGTCCTGTCACGCCCAAAACAAATTAAAAACTTTAATTACAAACCTCGAAGCTTCGACAGCAAACCCTTCCAGCCCGAATTTATTCCACCCGAAAACAATTTGCCCCACTGCTCAGAAATTTACTATCCAAACAAGAACCAAAGGCAACAAAAATGGCCGGTCCTCCACAAGCACTCATTACTCTGTTGCCAGACGCCATCTCATAATCTTTTACCTGAAAAGCCGAGCCCTCATAATGAATCCTTTTCGGACCTACCTTCGGGGACGGAACACGTGCAGACAGAATAATGAACCTGAAGTGAAAGCTCTGGGCGTAGTTAAAGTTCCACCTGGCCCATTCTTTATCGTTTGCTAATTAAAATTCCTTTCATCGATTTACCATGGGAGAGAGGAATTTTTATGAATCGCTGCTGGTTGATTGTCTCAACCCCCCTTGAACTTTGGGGAGGTGGACTGGAATTCGAACAATTTCCTCCGCTGGAAAATTGGTTCGGGTGGCTTTGGTTTTTGTGGGTGGTTTGATGAGGGCGCCATTGTCTGGCTTGGAAGGGAATGGTGGGTGAATGCAAAGTGGCTGCACTGGAGGAGCGGGTCAAAGAGATGAAGAATTTTTTCTTTATTAATTAAAGCTGGGTGCATGATGAAGCCATCTTTTTAGCGTGTACGGAATCCAACATTTTTAAAGGGCTCAAGACAGTGTTTCTCAACAGAAACGCTCTGGAAAAACAGAAAGTTGTTCTAAAACTTTAAATTATTTACTTAGTTTATTTTTAAGCAAAACTAAGCATACTCTCCCAACATAAACAGTAAACTAAAATTTGAAAATACTATTGATAAAGCACTTTGAGCATGCCTCATGAACTGCCTATTTCAAGTAGGTATATCAGCACGAAAATTTGAAATCATGTCAATAGCTGACAGCAATAAGACTTTCGCACTATTAGTAAATGTAAAGCTCTACAACCGCCTTGTCCCATGGGGGTTCTGAATTCGGAACGTTTGATTAATTCAAAAATCTCTAATACATCAGTAAAACTAGGAGTTAAACTTAACACTGAAGGTTATTAAAAATTATACACATACTAATGAAAAAAAATGGAGGCTATGTTTGGGGTCAAGTTAACTTCGATGACTTTATGACATGGTATTTTCAACATTTCCTAGAAAATATAACACAAAACATACATTTTTTCGAATTATTAATATTCTTTTAAAATTATAATCTCTGTTAGAAATTCTAATCCCGAAATTACTATCCATATTTTAAAGCAGCTATCTTAATGTTATCTGCAGTTTATTAATAGACCAAAGTACCTTAGGAAAATTTCACTTTAAATAAATCTAATCGCACCAATCAACACACCTCTTCTTTCACTTTCATAATATAATTTTATGTTGAAGTCAACTCTTTCTTCAAAAGCATGATGTTACATAACACACTCAAAATGGTTTTTGCCTTCCAGGTATACTTCCTGTACTTTATAGATATTTCTTCCTCTCATGTCATTATTTGCTTTTAAGGATACCTTTGGGGAGAAAACATGCGAAACTAAGAACTGAATATAGCTCTTATTTTCGTGTTACCAACAAAATAAAAGTCATATCAATAATATGTATTATCTTAATACTTTTTACTAAAATCATATTTTAAATTTACTTAAAAGTACTTTAGTTTCATAAAGTGAATGTAATATTTTTTAAAGAATTCAATTTCACATAATTCTATTACAAATATATCAAGATAATATTATAGATCATACAGAAATATTTAAATCATATTTCCTAAGTTCCAAAATTTACCTTAAACCCCTTTTAAGATTGAAATAGGATAAAATTTAAGTTTGTTCCCATTTATACCAACTTATATTTATTATACTTATATTTATCTACTCAAACAACTGTATCTAAAAACTATTTTGGCTAAAATTGTTTCTCTTAGAAAAGAAAATTGGTTGAAAGTGCATATTTTTGAAATTGGATTACAAGTTAAATATAATAAAACTACATGAGTTGAGAAATTTAGGAGCATTCAATAAATTACTAATATATTTGAACTAAAAATTAACTTTAAAATGTTTTACCATCCTTTTAAGTTGCTTGCTTCATTACCCTTCTTTCATTCCTTTAGGATGAAAACAGGTCATTCATATTTTCAAAAAGACAAATTTATTCCCTTTTCCAGATTTTGTATTTTACATTTAATTAATATAGTCTCTTCATTTAATCTGATTATAAATAACAAAGAAATATTTTCCACGAAATTTAACAAAACCTACAGAGTGAATGGAGTGAACAATGTTTTACATTGTTAGATGATCCGGCATTTTCCTTACATAGCATTTGACATAACGAATTCAAAACTCTCTCACATTTTCGAATACAGATAAATAAAAAATAGTCCTACGTCATTCATTTTCTTTCGCTTTTAGCTTCTAGGAAAATGCAAAATATTTCGGAAATGCTTTCCTTATCTTAGAAGCCTGTTTTGAATTACTAAACAGAGTCGACTCCAGATAAAATTCCATTGGAAAAGGAATAACTAAAACTTGGGGTGAAACGTAGATTATATGTCAACTCAAATTCAGCGAGGATATTCTTACTTTTCCTGCCTAAACCCTTCTGAAACGTAATATCTAAACATTCCAGTGAGTTCTTATCAGGGCTAGAATTTTGGTTCTACCTTTATATCTAACTATTTTAAAACCCATTCCAATGTATAACCCGATAAAGTATCTTTTCGTGTTATGGATGGTGTTGGGCTACATATTTAAGGTTAAGATCGAAAAGATTCTGTTTTGTTTCCGCTATCTTGAGTGATAGTAAGTCCGCTTTTTTAAAATTTAAAGTTGTATATTTTTTTAAGAATTGAAGGGTTTAAAATCAAACCATAAAATTACTTCAAATCTATGAAATTAAAATGCTTAAGAATACAATTTAATAGGAAAACAATTGGTCTTTTTTATCATTTGCTTAAAATAATGTAAACACTTGTTTATTTGTTTTTAAATTTTTTTCTACACCACTACAATAAACTATTATTTACGACTTAACTATTCATTTTAAATATTTTAATTGTGATTAAATGGTTTAAACGCACCCTTAATAAACAATTAGTAAAAGAGTTCCTTCAGTGGTTAAAAAATTAAAACTATAAAAAAAATAATGCAATTTTTCCCTTTGCACCACTAATTCACATCAAGACAGTTTTATGGGCTAAAAACTCATAAAAACTACATGCTTCAGAAACAATTTTAATCACAAAAGTAGTTTTTGTACCTAATTATGCTTCTTAAGTTTTTATAACGGTTATCGCTTCATTTATAAATTAAATAAAGATTAAATATGAAGTTTAAGTTGAAAAACGCAATTCAAACCGTAAAAACGATTATATTTTTGTTTTACGATTTTTATTTTATGAGAGACAGTTAAATAAAAGCACATTAATGATAAACCATTAAAAGGCTTTTAAATCACTTAAAAACTGATTACTTGACACTCCATTCTCATTTAACAAAACATACTTAAATCCTTTTTTTATGTAAGAAAAAAATTTACTCTTATTTTATTAGTAATGTATTGGTTTTCAGAATTGCGCATGGCAATGTCTGGTTATGCCCATTAACAATTTCATTAAGATCAACAAGAACCAAACCTTTAAAGCCCTAACGAAGCCAATTATATATCCAATTACATTAAATTTAATTATTTCTATCCTTAAGTAACCTACCCTCTGCTCTCTTTAATGATTGAGAAAAGAGAATTGATAATGAGAACCATTCGACCACTAAAAGTTCCATATTAACGAAGTTCAAATTATCTTATAGCTCAAAGATCTTGGAGATCGTTACTTAGGGATATATATCAGCACCGTGTTTCACCGATAATTGTATGCACTCATTAGAGTGGAATTATGAATTATTAGTTTCTCGTGGAAAATTATTAAGAGGAAGGGGGACTTGGTGTCGAGTTCGGAGAATCTGCATAAACAATGTAATTTAATACTTTGTTTAAAGGTTGGTGGTCTTAAACTTTGTTACAGCGATAAGCTAGATATGACAGAAATGTCACGAACTAGTAAATGTGTCTTCAAAAAACCCAAGGAATATTAAATTTGCTTATTTTTCTACACTTTATCGAATATCTTGTAAGTGTTAAATTCTTAAAATTAAAGCTTGGAATTGTGTGCTTTTTATTTATCCAATGTTTGAGGTTCATTTACTGTAAACATTTATAAGTAAGTATACCTTGTAAACATTTTATAATTTTAAGTATTATTGTTGGATTTTGCCCTTACTCATTTTCATTAATTAAATCATAAAATTTTATGGACGTTTTTTTAATGTGTAAAAGCTTTAAATTGCGTAAAAGATATCACAGCATGCAATTTCAGAACTTTAGAAAATAAAAAGTTCATAAAAATTGCAAAATATTTTCTTATTAATTAGCTCTTCTAGTAGGTTGCTTGGTTGAAGGTTTGTTTTTTATGATGAAAAGCCATACTTGTTCAATACGAACCAGACGCACTTTTCACATCTAAACCTAAAGCGTAGGTTTTTTGTTCTGCTTGTTACTTTTATTACCGCAAGTAAATATATCCAAAATGAAAGGGCTTTTTTTTTGTATAACTTTTTTTATTAAAAGTTTTTTCTCGAAAGAATATTTTCTAAGAAGAAAAAACTCAACCCTTGTACTGATTCCTGTTTAAATAATAAAAAACTTGGTTTCCATAAGTATCGCTTAACCTTCAATTATTTTTTGCGCCTCAAAAAAAGAAAGTAAACATGAAAAACTTTCTTGTAGCAACTGTATGAAAAAACATTAAGAGCAGCTGAATTCTTTTATTAACATACTAAAGATAAAGTAACGAAGTGAGAAATATATTTGAGAAAGAAACGAAAGCAAAATACTCGAGAATTTCTAGTGTCGAGCTTCTTCTCCCTTTAAGCAACTTGAGAAGAAATACTAAAATTCTTATTTTTTTTCCAAATCTGGGGAATGATTTCAATTAATCTGTGAGAAATGATTTCAACCTCCTATTTTATTTTCAATTTCAATCTTCCAGTAGAAAAAAACTTCGAGGGATTAAAAATTCAAACTGCAATTCACTGATTATGCACAATTGGACCCAATAATATGTTTGAAAATCATATGCTACAATTGTGCATTGGGTTTTCATATAGCTTTGATCTAACCTCGTCATATCACATCAAGTTACATTTTCACTGCTATAGTATTTAAGATTTATTCTCAGGTGTTTAATTAATATTCAAGATGATTATAGAATTAGATAAATGGTTAAAACGCAGCGGATTTCATAAAAATTTAGGTAATTTCTTTAATTAAGAGATGGGCAAAGTCAAATAATACATAATTACAAAGTACAATTAATTATTTAACTTACTCAATAGTTAATAGACATAATAAGAAAAACATAAATTTTCTGTTAGATCATAGTTAATTATTCCTTTCATATAGTATTAATAAGATCATTAAACCAACCTAAATTATTTCTCTCATGATATAAATAACTGGCATTCCTTCTCTTTGTGCTTGACATGCAAAATATTGGATATCATTTCTGACAAAATAAGAATTTATGAGGGTATTTAAAAAAGAAGGAATGCGGAAAACAGATTCTGGAAAGTATAGAGGAAAATATCCCATTTACTCGCCCAACTTTTTCTTCTAGAAAGATAAAAAAATAATCTAGCTCTAGAATGCAATAAAAATGGCGGACTAAATATAGGAATGATCTGAAATTTGATCAATACGTGAAGCTTGTGCGTGTGAACGGCATACTTAGCAGTCGAATTTTTCGAATTTATTGCTCTATTGATCTTAGGAAGCGAGAAACTGGAATTTCGAAAAGAAGAGGAAAAAAACTCGATTAAGTTCTCGGCACCTACTTTCTAAACGACTTTTTGGCAACATTCGGAAGATCAGGCGATATTTCACACCTAATCGCAAGACCCTTTGTACTTTTTGTTCCACGTAACAAATGGAAATTACTAGAGAAAATGAAAGCTTACATTTGACTTTTCGAGCATCTAAGTTTGAATGAATGTCTTAGTCAAGTGGCTTACATGAGATAGAGAAGTTATGTCTTTTTTTCCATTGAGCTCTATTTTCGTTACTTAATTAATTTTTCTTATTAAATAACATTAATTTAGTTTCAATCTTTGAAGAACAGTCAGTTATAATTTTGAATTTTCAATAACTTGTATCATGGGTATCCTTTAATGAATTAAATAATATTGCTGTCGTTTCACAGAATCCATAGATTGTGTTCAATATTAATATGGGAAATATATTCAATAATAATTATTCTAAAATAATTCAATATTAGAAGGGCATCACATTTGGATGACAACCATCTTGATAAAATTTGTAAACACATATTAAAGGCCAATTGTATAAGCTAGTTGTGAATCGTTATAAAATTTGGATACTTAAATTGAATACACATTTTTAGTTAACAAACGTAAAATTCCTCAATATTTTACATAAAGAAGCAAAAGTTACCTCTGTCAAAGAGTTAACCTATTCTTGCAGGATTTGTAATTTCAAATCATAGAAGCTTAGAGGGACCATTATTATTCTGTACTCAAATTGTTATCACCTCAATTAAAAATTGTTGATTTCATTTCTTTCAGGAAATTTAAACAAGAAAAATTAATTTTGTCAAAGGCAAAATGACAACAGATTTTTTTAACAGGATAGGCTTATTATCGATATTAAAACAATTTAGTAGTAAATCTATCATATATTCTATTTAACTATAATATCCCGTCACCATTACCCTTTACAAACTAGTGTCTTGTAATAACGTCAAATCATTCCTTAGCTCCAATTAATATGAAGCTACTCGGAAACTTGCATTCAATTACAAACAGTCCACAGGTGATTTCAACATCTGAGAACAAGGCTTCATTTAGTCCTAGGAGATCTCTCGTGCAGGTAGCTCGACCCCTCCCCCTTTGTGAGAGAATGGGATTTGAGAACATCAGGAAATCCCCTCTTCCTGTGAGCTTCCCGATGGACAGGAAGTGTCATAGACTACAAGATCAATCTATTCTCATGAATCCCAATCACGCTTGGTATCAAATGGTATCTTTAAGTTATAGTTATTTTAAATTAAATCCAATTTAAACATTTAAAGAATTTTGTAAAAAATTAGCTTCTTTTTTGCTAAATGAAATTTAATCTACGTAATAAATGTAATTTTCTGTTGTTTGACAAATAGGAATGCATATTATGGAAAATAATGCGTTTAAGATTCATAGATGTTTTTATTAGTAAAGTTTCAATATTCTGAATTATTTTCATGAATTTCACTTTTTATTTTTTACAGTTATTTTTAAAAGTTGTTCTAGACTCTTTTAATTTTTTATAGAGGATAAAATTGTACCCAATTTAAAATTTTCTTTCCCTATTTTCATTAGTAAGTACCACTAATAAATAAATCTCATTTTATGACTACTATACTATACGCTTTGATTTAAAGTATCATGTCACAAATCTTTGCTCCCCTATATTTTTGTCACATATTTCGTAATTCAGGACGCCTCCTTCTCGTAAACGTGAGGCATAATTTGTTTAGGGTTCCTTTACGAATCAAAGTTATTGGTGTTCCTAAAATAGCACAATTCAAAGTTTTGTTATACCTTACTCTTATTACGATAAAAAAAACTATGGGCACAAAAAATATTGAAATTTTGTTTCACGAATGATATTGGCTGAACAATTCACACTTTATAATTTCACATTTATTGGTTTACCACGTGGTTACGTGCATGTTTTATTATAGGATATTATAAACTGTGTTGCGTGCTATGAAGAAGATATAACTCTATAAGCTTCACCCATTATAAGCCAAAACTTATAAATAAGTTTATTCAATATTAAGTAAAAAAAGATTTGGAGGAATAAATTTTAACAAACAGAAAATATAAAAATTCAAATTTCTATTTCAACTCATATTTTCCATTTTGAACCTCAAGGAAGATTTCCTACAAATTATTCTGCATAAAGAGAAATTCCTCTAGAACACGCCCTACCCATAAAAACACAATCCCTAATGCTGTAAATAAAATTATCAAACCGAAAACAACTCCTTCCAACAAGGGAGCCGTAAAACCTCGATTCAATCTCTCCCAAATCTTTAAAGAATCTCCATTCATTCTCAACGAACCGAGAATCCCACCCCCTCCCACATATCGTGCAGAGCGAGGGGAACACTCCCTTTGTGCCCCGTAACACAGCAACAGAAGACACATAGTCCTTCTTATATTGGCGACACTACATCATCGCATCGAGAGAGGCACTGTTATGACTCGCGGGACCAACTGCATTCAAAGGCTTCGTCGCCATTAATTTCCTTGTCACATGAAACGCGAGATAATAGTTTCAAAAGTTGCCGGGATTTGTTGAATGCCGTTAATATGGTGCTGTGGAGTCTGCTGGAAATTAGGGGGTGGGGTGGATGGCCCTCTTTTGAAAGATGGGGTGGTCTCTGAAGGGGGTTGTTTCGTCGCTTGTTTTAATGGTGCTCTCCTGGAGAAGGAGAGTTAATCAGATGGTTTGAAAGGTTTGTGGTGGTGACTTGAAGATAAATATTCAGGGTGTTTTGTCAATTCGAAAAATTCACAAATTTGTCTCCCCTGAAGAACGCAATCATACTTGATTTTATCAATTTTGCAGTTGTATAAGTGTTTTAGTGATTGACCTGAAGAAATCAGAATTATTATGGAGTTGTTAAGTGAATAACTACGATTATTTTAGAACGATTTTCGATTACCTCGCAAAGGAAACATCATTTTACATAATATATTTCAAAGTAATTACTCTTTTTATTCTGTATAATCCTTTTAAAATGCATTCAGCAGACAGATCATAATTTGTTTTACGTTTTCACCGATTAATTTATAAGTAACAAATCCAAACATTAAAATATAAGTATTATGAAGCTGATGTAAAATATATTTGTGGTGATAGGGATATAGTATTCTTTTGTCTAAAAAGCTAAAAAAATACCATGAGATAAACATTTTCGTATTCAACTTTTCAAAACCTTTTATTTCAGTTCTTTTCTGTTCATATAAAAAGTGATGGGGTTTTTTTTAGTTTTTATTTTTATTCTTTATTTTTAATGGAGAATTTAATAATGCTTGACATATGAAAATAATTTGATTACTTTGTGTTTAGTCATCAAATTACACGAAACCTACTTCAAGGTATGATGTGCAGTTAATTTTCTTTTATTCCATTAATAAAAAATACTAACATAAATAATACTACTTATTATGAAAACGAAACCGGTTTTATCAATTTGTTTCTATAATGTATGAAAATATTTTGAAATTGAGAATTTTAAACAAAAAAGACTAATTTAGGTTTTGAATTGAAATGGAAATGCATTTAATAGTATTATAGTAATGAAAGCTTTTGGTTTGAAAACATTAGTAGACGGATTAGTCTAGGAAAATTACCATAAATCTAAATACAAATAGAAAGATTACTCTAATGTGAATAATTGAGGCATAAAATTCATATCTTGTTGTTGTATTTCTAAAATAATGGTTTTAATACTTTAAGATACTAAGTGTTTGAAGTAAAAGTTGTTTTCATGTTTAAGTCCTTCTATCTTTGAAGACAAAATGTAATTTTAATAATGTTTCAGTACACTGAAAATCTTATTTAAGTAACTAAAAATGCATATTGAATCTCTGTTTGAGTAAAAGAAATGAAAATACGTTTCATAAAAGTATTAAGATAAATATTCAGTCCCTTCAAAATTACGTTTAGCTTTCAGCTTTTACCTGGTTTCATAAATCCTCAACTTTACTATTCCTTACCTCATAATAGTTTGACAAACCTCAAATTACAAGCTTTCCAAAAATAATTTTAAAAGTTAAGATAAATGTAAAAATATATTTTGATGTATAAAAACTAAAAGAAATGAAAGTAAATGTGTTTTATGCTTTTACCAAAACTTAATATTCATAACCTATTAAAATTTTTAAACATTGATGATTTATTTTTCACAAAAAAAATTATAAAAATAAGTAAAATAAGGGAAAGCGGGGTATTGATGACACCAAAATTCACATTCATTTTTTGTTTGGAAGAAATAACTTATTCGGGTACTCTTTTGTCAAAATATGACTCAGTTTTACGAAACCATTTGGAAAAATATTAGTCTGATGAAAAGTAAATGTAACAAATCATAAAATATTCATAAATATCATAAATAGAGAAGTCTTTTTCATTTATTGCACCCATATACAGGGAAAAAATCGTTCATCTTCATTAGAGTATTGTATGTTTTTTTTTTACTAAAACTAATGCATTTATTTGTTATTCTCTCTCAAGTATCAACACTGCTTTTCAGTACCCGTGTAATTGGAAACAGCTAGCTACGATTCTATACCACTCGTTAATGATAATTGTAAAATCAATATAAGTTAGTGCAACTTCATTCACCTAAATATGAAAGAAAAGATCATTATCCAACAGAATGATTAATGAAATTCGGTTTGGGTGTCGGAATATACCATTCAGTAAATGAGAAAAAAAAACAGCAAAATTTGAAACATTACGGAACCAAAATGGCTGGATATGCATTAAAGAAAGCAATAAAAGTTAACTAAGCAGCTTAAGTTTATTTCTGTTTTTATTCCCCTGTTACTGAACAATAGGAACAATTAGATTTATGTAATTATTTTATTTAATTTACGGGAGTTTTATTTATTTTAAGATAAAAATCTTTTCATCTTCTTTGAAATCAATAAAATTATGCTTAATATATTTAAAGTTAATCATAATCATATCTTAATTCCATAAAAGTGGTAAGAAAAAGGTTTTTTTCCACTTCTGCTTAACTATACCGTTTAAGGTAGTCTGAAATAGTTTGGACTTAAAATTTTTCTATCAGGAACTTGCAATTTGCTCTTATTTTTCTATTTCTCTTATGGCTGGTAAATGAAAGATTCCATTCATCTATGTCTAGGTGGTATTTGTACTTTCTTTGCATTACTCAGGGGAAATTTTTACTCAGCGGACTTTTGAATGAACCCACAGTGGGACCACATTCATTCATTCATCAGATACGTACTCTAACCACAAGGCCAGCTCACCAACAATTTTTCAATAATAAAATATATTATTAATATTCTTTGTAATTACTATATGCATTAGAATGACTTATTATTTCTACTATTTTGAAACAATCTATTTTTCACATTGTATAATCTATTCTTTATTAATCAAAGAGCTACGAAACTACTACTACTTCCATCAGAGACCATTGTCAATCATAGGTGGATTAGCCCTTTGAATAATCCTTCTCTTTCACCCATGATCGCTAGACTGAGCACTCACAGTGCTTTGTTCTCGACCATTCAGCTCTCCCATTCAGTTTTCCTAACCTTGGATCCCTCCCTCTCCGGTACATTATACTACCAGGATCGCATGTCTGGGGAAATAAACATCCTTATTATACGCTTTTCTAAGGACGCCGAGAGCCATGAAGAGATGGGCTTTGTTTCCTGTAGTCTCTCTGCTTATTTAGTTTTGGGTAAAAGGTTTCTTTTGAAGATAGTTGTAATTGGTTGGGTGAATTATATACCTGGTTCTCTTGGAAATGTTATTTCTAAAGTTGAAATTTGTCTCCATTTGTTGTGGATATGCAAATGTGGAATGGCTTTTAAACAAGAATAAAGAATCTAAATGAAGTCTTTTTTTATTTGAATTGAAGCTTTAAAATTGTATTTCATTATAATTCGTCGCAAGAAAAGTAATTTAGAAACTCATTAGGCTATTGATAAGGGGTCATACAAAAGTATATGATTCTAAAAGTACGTGGTTTTCTGCCTTTGTCTTTTTAAATTGTCTTATAACTTTATCAGCTTCGGTTCTTATGCCCTTTAAAACGAAGAATACAAGAATATTTATTGATTTGAAAGGATTATGTTAGTGTTTTGCTATCTGCTAACTTATTTTAGTAGTATTTGAAAATACTTTAAAAAAGTTTTCTAGAAATATTCGCCTTTCTCTAATAGTTTTGAGCTTCTCAGATTTAATACATAGATTATTACATAATTACGTACAATATATTTGATTAAGTCTAAATAATCACTCAATATTGAAATTCAGATACGAAAACTTATGTTAGAAATGACTTGCTACTTAAAAGTATAAATTGGTACATAAGTTAGAATGAAATACCTATTTTGGATAATTGAAATAACGAAAAAGATTCTTTCTTTCATTTTCAAAGATCACACATAATATAATACAGCCTTATAACTTGATTAACTCATTTTAGGATAAATCATCCCCAGGAAGGTGCATGAAAATAACAGACACATTTTTGAATATGCGTTGCAACAAAGTTTCAAATTTCACTTAAAGAACATGAGAAGCTGTCGTTAGTTGTTACTTACGTAAGAAAAGTATTCACCAAGTGATTAACAGAGACGGATGAGGAAAATCAAGTTTTAATCACTCCAACACTTGTCACAAACTGTTAAAAATTCTTTTCTAAAGTATCCGCATTACTTAAAAGTGTCACTTTCCCTCTGAATAAAAATGATTAAATGTTTCCCCCTAACCGAAAGCCTTTCCGAAATAATTATTTATGTCCCCATTCTTCCTTTCTGGAAGAGGATTGAAAACGAATTGAATAGTTTTCTCGAAAAGATTTAAGGCACCTCTCTTTGTTTCCAACTCCCCAACACGGGATGTATAGAACGCAAAGCACCCTTCCTCCTTGTTGCCACACGCATAAATCAAATGCTGTCACGAACGAAAACGAACACCGTTGTACTCCGGAAATCTCGATGCAGAGGCATTCTTAGCAATTAACTTCGCATTAAATCAAATCCCATTCCAATGCCTTCCGAAAACAAGAATGAAATGTACGGATTTTCGAATTTATCGAGTTTTCGTGCAGCTGCTGCCACCGACGGCGAACTTAATCTGCAGCGATAAATCACCGGCTTTGCAAGACTGTGAAACTTGGGGCCCGTCTAATTAAACAGTTTCTTCTTCTGTGAGAGTTGATCCCGACGCGCTCCAGTAGGCAGGAAGAATTTCCATGAAAACACTTTTCGTTTGCACTCACACTCTTGTTTGTTCGTTAGTAGCGTCTTCCTGTTGGTGTGGTTTTGGAGAGTAATTAAACTAGGCGTCCATTATTCTTAATCCGTAATTATTTTCGTTTTTGCACCAACCTTCTTTAGTTATAATTTTCGCGAGCTGTAATTCGCTGAATGCACTGATGAAACATATCTCGTTATTTTTCCAACCCGAGAGAAATGAAGTGGCAATATCAAGGCTGCCTGGCTTGTTTGAAACGTCTGAGTGGTTCCGTGCGGAGAACGACATTGGAAATTGCTGTTTTAAGTAGCCTCGGTAATCAGGGGGCGGGATAACGCGTAACAGAGCTGCTTCGTTTGTTTGAGGTAACTGGTTCATTAACTGAATCTTAACTAATATACCCAATAATTGCTTCCGCTTTCCGTTAAACGATAATAGTTATTGGTTTTCTGAAGGGACGTTTATGAGTACGTACGTTAATACCTCAATGGATTTCCCATGTTCAACAAAGTGACCATGTAAAGTGTACTTAGAGGTGCACTTTACTTCCATGACCTTATGAGACGTTTTTCCAAATGAATCTTCTGCATCGTTTCTAAAAACTACAAAGAGTGCTCCATCCAGGGGTTTCTTTTACTCTTCTGCTGGTCCGTGCGTTTTTATGAATTTATACATCCATTCTATTACGTACTGTTGGAAACGTTATATTCTGGGGTTTCTTTTGAACTCTTGCCCTCCGTCCACAGACCTCTTCATTCGTTGATTTCTCTCGCTCTTCTGCTTCCTCCTTGATAAGAAGAGGGAATCCTCGCTCCATCTTAGGGATTCTCTTCCTCTTTTCTGCATCCTGACTAAGGAGTTTTCAATCCGTGATTTTCTTGTGCTCTTCTGCATCATTCATAAGGGTTTCCTATGCTCTCTTTTATTTCACCAACATCGAATATAATAAGGCCATTGCACTTTTTTAACTAAATTTATTATTTTTAAGGTATATTTAAATAAAAATATTTTTTCTTACTTTCTCTTATCCTTTTCGGTGGTATTTTTTCTCATTTCCATATGCTAGTTTTAGTTGGCTACCAGAAAGGATTTTTAAAGTGGTTATTAGAATAATCTAAAAGTTTCTATTTCTATTACATCCACCAAATTTCTCCTTGTACAAAAAAAAAGCTATTTAGGAAATAAACGATCAATATACCTTTCTTCAATGGGACCTCTTTCAACTCAAACAATAAGTTTCTGAAACTTTCAATACTTAACCTTAATTTCAAACGATATTCATGAAGTTTGCATTGTATAACTAAAAAGAGAAAGAGCTTCCACGCGTTTCAAAAGAGCAGTAGCTATGCTTCCAAATTAAGAAAAGGTTCTGGAGAATGTTCCTAGATGGCAGCAGCAAATAAAAACAGAGGAATTTCGCATACTCGTTGTAGTAAACTTATTTTTGATTTCTATAATTCTTTAAATCTTAATAAAAGCGTTTGATTTCTTAATCAACAGAAAATACTGTCTTCAAATCTAGGAAAATCTATGATGGTTCAGAAGAAAAAACTTGAGAGCCACTAGTTTCTCTTTCAAATCTTAAATCTTACTTTTAGAAATAGTCTAAAAATGTAATTAATGTGCAATTTTTCATTTTTGGAAAATTAATCATTAAAAATAATTATATCTAAATCAATCAATGCAAAGAAAATATATGCAAGAAAACTCTACTATACTATATTATGCTAAATTATTAATTTTTTTGGGGGGAGAGGGGTTCAAACTCAAAAGATGTGGGCCTTCCCATGTATACTATAACAATATGCGGTCAAAATAATTTAAATACTACCTTGAAAATTCCCAAATGAGCATTTTTGACGATAAAAAAATTAAGGAAAATATAAAACACATCTCGTTTTGTTGACAGGATTTTTACGCCAAATTTTGGTAAACCCAATTTACCTATTAGTAAAAAAATCATTTTCGAATTTTATTCATTCAATTTTAAAAACACTTTCTAATAATAAATTCAAAAAACTAAAACATTACTATGCCATATCAACTTTGAGCATGTTGACATGTTTTTTTCTTCCCATTGAAATTGGATCTGGTTATTCGACCTTAACAATTTCAAATGAAAAATCGCTGAAGCACAGTAAAAAGTCGAACAGAAAATACCATTTTCCAGTTGAGTCAGCAAACTTCCTTAACAAAATCCAAAGAAAAAATGTTTTGTGAAGGTCAAGAAAACGGTCTATTTATCTTTCCAGTCTTAGTATCGAAATAGTATCACATTTTAAAAATTTAGGTAGCGAAGCAAATAATATTAAACTTGAATATGATACACAAAAGTTTGGACTTTTATTATTTTTTTATTTTGATAATCAAAAATGTTATTTATTAATTCAAGAGTTTTGAACTTTAAAAATATAAATTTTAGGGCATCCCCTTTATTGGGAAAATTTCAAAATCAGAGGGGGGCTACTTGCTATCCCCTCCCCAAATTTTCCTTTTTACTAAAAAATGAAAGTGTGAGTGCACAAAATATTTTTCCGTAAGTCCCGTTGCGCATTGCGGTCATTGTAAAATTTTACCTAAACTATCGCTGATAAGAATCATAAAATTTATTCCAAAAAGAAGAGGTCTCAAAATTAACAGACTTTTCAATCTAGTCAATCCATTTCTCCCTTCTTAATTCTATTTACATAATTTCAATTCCAAAGATATTTACAACAATGCCAAAATATAAAAAGTAAAAGTTAATAATTAATTAAAGTTAATCTTAAACACTAGGTCGGTCCACTAGTTTCAGTGTTTCACTAGTATTCGCAACATCCTCCGGCCCGGAAGGACACATGTTGACTGTCCTTCAAAGATAGTTCCATGGGATGGAGGTTCATTTCAACGATTTCATCTTTCCATCTTTCCCAAACCATTCGGACTTTAGTTTCACTGTCCTTATCTACTTCTGAAACTTCTCCCTGAAACACATCTTCATCTCTTTTCCATACATAACCCAACTCTGTGTTGTGGGAGTTCTGGATGCTATCTTCTTTTCCTTCACATTCCTTCTGAATGATCTTTTCATTTGTAGTCCACTTCTTCTTAACAAAACTTTCTTCTTCTGGTAAGTTTCTTATATTCTCAGTTTCTTCTACCCCTTCTTCTCTTGAATCTACTCCAGTATATTCCAATGGTTCAGCTATTTCCTCCAGCAGGTGTTCGCTGATAACCTCTTCATAACGATTGTGAAGTTGTGGAATCTTTTCAACTTTATTCTCAAGTGCTGGAAATCGTTTCTTTGCAGCTTCATAATCATTCTCTAATTCAATAGCATTTTCATTCCAGGGGACACTTACAGTGTGCCTTTTCTCCTCAAATTTTACTGTATCTTGAAACCTACTGATAACAGAGTCTTGTTTCAAGCTGTTAAACTCTGACTTGTTTTCTAAAGTCTCTAAATTCCTCAGATTTCGTTCTATCTCTAAACATCGATCTTCTTTAGTTTCATTTTTCGTTCGCACCATGTTCTGTAAAATACTGAGACTAGTTGAGTAATTTTCAGTTTCACTTGTTCCTCTTGCAGTTTGCAAAACTGTTCCCTTATTTTCAAAATAAATTCTCACCTTGCTGTTTATATTGGTAATCATTTCCCTGTACTCTTGATTTGTTTCGAATTCTTTTTCCAGCTCTATCATATCAGTCAGCATACTTTCTATTTCTCTATCCAGTTCAAAAATTTGTTCTGCTTTATCTTGTAGAGAATAACTCAGTACTTTCAATTCTAGATTGTCAGCATCTTCGCTCTTTAAGGTATCTATAATTCTGAGTATTACCTTCGTTGCAGACTGTTTCAAAGTCCTCCTCTTCAGTTTGGCTCTTTCCATTTTCTTACCAACGTCCAAATTCATAGCTTAGGTTCTTCAGTTTCTTCAACTCCTCCGGCTCGACGGACCATGTAAAATTTTACCTAAACTATCGCTGATAAGAATCATAAAATTTATTCCAAAAAGAAGAGGTCTCAAAATTAACAGACTTTTCAATCTAGTCAATCCATTTCTCCCTTCTGGTTTGGTTTGGTTTGGTTTTTTGGTTACATATATTTTCCGGTATGTGTGCTTGATCTCAAGGATCCGCTTATACACCTTCGTCAAGTAAGACAGACACAACAGAATTTTTACTGGCACAAAGAAGGAAAATACACCCAGGGGCGAGGTGAGAATCGAACTCACGACGGGGCAGTGCGCAGACTGCTGGCGTGAAAGGCAGAGGAGCAACCATTTCTCCCTTCTTAATTCTATTTACATAATTTCAATTCCAAAGATATTTACAACAATGCCAAAATATAAAAAGTAAAAGTTAATAATTAATTAAAGTTAATCTTAAACACTAGGTCGGTCCACTAGTTTCAGTGTTTCACTAGTATTCGCAACATCCATGGTTATGGTCGAGACCTCAGTAAAAAGGAAAATTTAGTGGGTTGCCCCCGAAAATTCCGAAGGGCCACCCTATAATATATTGAATAATTTTATTAAGGACTGTGAGTCCCTAATTTCCCTGATATGAATTTTACCGAAGAAAAAAATTAAGAGACTACTTTTCAACCTAACGAGAAGGGGTGGGTAGCAAAACGTTTCAGAATTTATGGGTGTAGGGAAAGGAGTGGCAGTTTCCCTCTTACAGAGAAAAACTGTTCATCGCACGCCAGTGGCGGCTCGTCCATAGGAGCACGTGAACACCCACAGAAAAAGTAGAACAAAAATCGAATATAAAGATAAATAAATATCAATGGAAATATATTCTAAATTTCATTTTTATACTCAGAATTATGTTTCTCCCCCACCCCCTTCCCTACCCAATAAAAAATATTTACTACCGGAAACGCGAAAGAAATCCAAAAAAGAATGAACTCTTTATTTTTCTTTCCTTTTTCGCACGTGTGAGCGTAAAAAATATGAGAATCCGAAGACATCCCGACTGCTTGCCGGGGAAATTTTAAGCTTACGGCCTCGCAATTATTTTGGATTCCCGCTAGCACAGATTTTGTGTGCCGGGGCTTGCGTTTTTGAAGCTCAGCTTGTTTTTTCTGGTCTGGATTTTTTTGGCTAATTAAAGAATGAGATAAGTACTTTTTGAAAAGAAAATTATAATCTTCATGTCAACTAATTTTTAATAATTAATAATTATAAAAGGTTGTTGTGAGGTTTTATGTTATGGATAACTATTATGACTTCCCCCTACCTAAATGGTATTATAAAAAATGAAAGGAGTATTTTATATTCATAAGTGTTTGTTTATTTCCATTAAATGCATATTTTTTCAAAATGAAAGCGCATGCAGTGAAGAATTTAGGCATTTAAAACTAACTCTCCTAAGAGAGATAATATTTTTATGTATTAGTCCAACATCCTTCTCTTTCTATATCTTGTGTAAATTTTAATTTTTATAAAATTGGTGTGAACCCCCAGTTTATCAACTCACGAGCCGCCACTGTCGCACGCCTTTATACACCAAATTTTCTTCTTCTTCTTCTTTGGCGCTACAGCCTAGGACAGGCCAAAGCCGTCTCAATAACAACTCTTTGCCATCTCGCCCTATTAGATACGACCGTCCTCCATCTTCCAGCACCAATCACTTGAAGGTCTTTTTCTACTCTGTCCAGCCATCTAATGGGTGGTCGGCCTCTTTTTCTTTTACTTTTTGAGATTTCTGAACAATAGGTATTTTTCCGGGGCGCGTATTCCCAAAAGTGCCCCCGAGTTAGGGCCGCTTGGCGATGTGCGGGAGGAGAGTGGTCGGAGTGTGTTTGTAAACAAATCTAGTAAGTGTGGACTCACGTGGCTCCACCTATCTATAATAATGGCTAATTTTTCTTATGTAGTGCTTGAATTCTGTCAAAGGAAAGGATTAAAATCACAAAGTTTCTATTTAAAGAGTATTAATTAATTAAAGGATGCCAATTTACTAGTTTTTTCACAAATAAATAAGAGAATATAAAATGAAAACATAAAGATTCTTTATTGTATAAGCTTATAATACAATTTCATAGTATTTTTCAGTATAACAATGACTTGCTTATAACAATATTCTTTCAGGGTTCAGGGTCCTCACACTCACAGTATTTAATTACAAACAACTTTCACTGCATTTTTAGGGCTGTGCTTTAGAATTTAAAATAAATTTTATTGAACAAATATTTAACTTTATTATTTGGTATTTATGTACTAAGCTCATTGACCATACTGCAAATTAGTAAAATCAGACACCAAGTATTTGGGAAAAGGTTTTAATGTAGTAACTACCAAATTTAAATTTATAAATTAAGCTTATGAACTTTACGCCATTCATTCATTCCTTGAACTATAAATATGACTTAAAAATAAAGAAAGGAAAGAAAACAAAAATTAACAAAACCAACTCAAAATTTAAACTATTGTTTTTTAAAATATTTAACAAGTATTAGAACTAAATAATTATAATATGTAATGTTTGTTTAGTAAAAACATTATAATGATTTAGTACTAAATTAATTAAAAACTAAAATTAAATTAATTGAATGATTGTTTATAAAGTTCTGCAAAGTCCATTTGAACAATTACTTGCTAAAGAGCAAAACGTAGCACTATGTACACACAAGTCTGTTTGAACAAATTATTGACTGTATCATAAATTTCTTTTTACGCAATATGAGCAAAATTACCAGAAAATTTTTAACCGCTCTTCAACGTGGACATTATAAAAATGAATAAATTATAAAGTAATATTATAAGTATTATAACTATATTTAGAAGTTACATATCAAGAGGAACACTTTTAAACTAACTCAAACCTGCGTAATGAAAATCGGTGGACAGATTATTTGTTTACGCTTCCCGCTTTCTGAGCTCTACGGATTTGCGCCAAAGTTTCCCAGAATGGCGAGTTATTCCCATAGGTTATTCCCCTCTCCTCCGGCGCATCGCCAAGCGGTCCTAACTCGGGGGCACTTTTGGGAATACGCTTCCGGCGTCGGGGCAGGGCTGTTAACCCTGCGCCCAACCCCCAACCTGGAGGACCAGCCCTATTAGTACGCCTCGTACGACACGCATGGGGATACGTTGGGACTATTCTAGCATAACCCGGTCACCACACGGGTTACACCAAATTTTAATGTATACAAATACCAGAACAGAGTTTATTCTTTTTTAGTTAGAGATAAAAGTTTAAATTGTGAGGAAGAGATACACATTTTTTTTAAATATAAAAATGCTAAATTACCATCCAAACTTAGTGGAAAATTAATAAATGCTAATGCAAAAAAATAATCATGTCTACATCTTTCAACGGACTTCAAGCACTACGTCAACTTTATGAATCAATACGACAGTACAACACCTCTGTACTTCTTCAGTTTCTATCTAAACTGTGCCCGTCTATTCCTTAGTTTTCGAATTTTTATCTTAAAGCCAAAAAAAAAACATAATTTTTCTGAACTTTTTACCTGCATGGTTTACCTACATGGCTGGGATGAAAAAGACGAAACCGGAGTTCATTAAACTCCAGCGATTTCTTTGGCTTCCAAACAAAAATGCACTGGCGGGTTGTCACACGTGAGCTGTTAAGTTCAGTCGGGTTATTTACTATTTTCTCTCTCTAATATATGTTAGTGATGGGAACAATGAATAACTCACTATACTAGCTAAATTCCCTGAAATAAAAGTTTTTTTTAGGGTTCTCTGAAACATAGGTTTTTTATATCACACAATTGAAACCTTTTTTTTTCGATAATCGAAGCGTTTCAACTAAAATTTGTTGTTAAACAAATGACTAAAAGATGTTAAATTTGGTCTCAAATAAAAATAAAATTAAAGACAAAACTTTTTTATTGATTTTGAAATTATTTAAAAATGTTTTTTAGCTCATGCAATGGTAAGTTAACGCAATGTTATATTCACATATGTGAATATATGGTGAATAATTATATATACAGGGTGTCCCACGAAAAGTGGCCCAACCCCTGTAACTTTTGAACCCCTACAAATATAGTCATGAAAGTGGGGTCTAGGTATAGTAAAGTGACCATGCCCTATCCGATGAGACAACTTTCGACGCCCTCTAGCGGAAACTTTAGGAGTTATAATTTTTATTTTAAAAACTATGTGAGGTATGTGGAAAACGTCAGTGACTAAGTTGTAGAGCAGCATCGATTCATTATAAATCGACACCTCCACCACAAAAATGCCTACAATAAAACTCATTAAATGCCCGTTTATTTAATTGTGATTTGGAACACTCAACCTCACGAAACGCTTAAAACGTTTGCTTGTTTATTTGAGGTCTCGAACACTTAACCTCACGAAACGCTTTTGCATGTAGTACAAGGCATGTAGTAACTTGGTGCTTGAAACGCTCTGTCTTGTTGGATATACTAATTAAGAGCAAGGTTTATAGAATATAAGGTTGGCTCTTCACATAGACATGAAAAAAGCTCGTGACGTCTCGTTTCCGCTGCCAGTGACGTCATATGTAACGCCTCCTAACTGTTTGAACAACCAATCACTTTCAGTTTGAGCGGGATAAGGGAAAGATACTGGTAGCATGGAAACTTTACGCTCCGCCTTAACAAGCCTGATTGGCCAGTGTAAGCTTTGGCTCGTCACTTTCGCTGCCAGTGACGTCACTGGTAGCAGTGTCAGATGGGCCCCCCGTGAATTAAGAGGCTATTGAATTTTGGGTATTATAGTTTAATTATGCGTAATTGTGTGTGAGGTGTAAAATGTGCAACTCGATATTCAATCTAAAGTCCAAATGTGCATTGTCGCGGACGGGAAGCACATACAGCATCCAAGGTTTATAGAATATAAGGTTGGCTCTTCACATAGACATGGAAAAAGCTCGTGACGTCTCGTTTCCGCTGCCAGTGACGTCATTTGTAACGCCTCCTAACTGTTTGAACAACCAATCACTTTCAGTTTGAGCGGAATAAGGGAAAGATACTGGTGGCATGGAAACTTTACGCTCCGCCTTAACAAGCCTGATTGGCCAGTGTAAGCTTTGGCTCGTCACTTCCGCTGCCAGTGACGTCACTGGTAGCAGTGTCAGATGGGCCCCCCGTGTACAGCATCAGTGGTAAATGTAAAAAAATTATTTTCATGAGGTTAAGTGTTCGAGACCTCAAATAAACAAGAAAGCGTTTTAAGCGCTTCGTGAGGTTGAGTGTTCAAAATCACAGTTAAATAAACGGTCGTTTAGTGAGTTTTATTGCAGGCATTTTTGTGGTGGAGGTGTCGATTTATAATGAATCGATGCTGCTCTACAACTTAGTCACTGACTTTTTCCACATACCTCACATAGTTTTTAAAATAAAAATTATAACTCCTAAAGTTGCAGCTAGAGGGCGTTGAACGTTGTCTCATCGGATAGGGCATGGTCACTTTACTATACCTAGACCCCACTCTCATGACTATATCTGTAGGGGTTCAAAAGTTATAGGGGTTGGGCCACTTTTCGTGGGACACCCTGTATATATATATATACATTATATATATATACTCTTATATACATATGTGAATATAAGAGTAAATGATATTGTTATGAACACAAAAGGGGGGTCTGGGGGTCCTCCCCCCGAAAACAGGCCCAAAGAGCAGGGTTTTTCAAGCAAACTCGTTTTGTTCCGAGCCTACGGGGGTGCAATTGACCAACTGCTCCCCCCTGGATCCGCGCTTGTTGGCCTCCCCCCTCCGAAAGTCGGACTAAGGCCCCGTTTACATGAACACAAATCCCGGGATTTAGCTGGGTTTAAACCCAGCATTCCCTACGAAAGGGACAAATGGCGGGTCGAAAGGCGTAATTCCACCTCCGATGCTGGGTTCAAAGCTGGAATTTCTGAATCCGGCTTTTCCATGATGCATTTCGGTTCAAAATTCCGCCATGTTAGTTTACATTTCAATTCAAACTTTAAATTACTTTTCACTTTGATGGTTATATTTAAATTTATAATTGAAGTTAGAAATCAACATCTTACTATGATTTAGATTTCATTTCTTGTGCAAAATATCAAAACAGCAAGTAAAGTAAACAAATCGCAAGGAATGACGAGATGGATTATGACGTATATTCACTTCATCACGTGACCAATGACGTCAAATCCCGGGATTTGAGGGACGTGTCAACGTGTTTTTAGCACGGCATTCTAGGTTCCCCGAGAAATCCCTTGACCCGCCTTTTAGAGTGGTCCATGGTCCATGTAAACGGGGTCTAAATAGATAAAAACGAGTTAAAATGCTGTTTTTAAGGGTCAAATTTCCAAAACTTTTGTGGGGGAGGAGGAGGACCCCCCCCCAGACCAATTTTTTTAATTGGATTTCTATATGCTGTCCTCAAATTTCTTACGTCCAATTCTTTTTTAAATTAATGTGCCCCATCCTCCCCTATTCAAACAGCTTTAACAGTACTAGTTTTGAAGACATTATATTTTTAAAATTTATCTCCTTGGGAGGACTTACTGTAACTTAAATATTCAATCTAAATCGCCCCCACCCACAAAATTGCACCACTGTACTTGTCGCTTTTTACAAAATAACCTCCCTAGTCCCCTTATATCACATGTGATACAAAAGTTTCAGATTTTTTCAAAAATTGTGTACTCTTAATAATGAATTATTAAGAGTGATGATGTGATTTCAAAAATTTGGGATTTATTTATGCTACCTATAGGGTTTGAATGAGAAAAAGTATTATTCTTAACAGTTAACTTTGAGAAATTTTACACTTCATTAATGCTTTTTGAACGTTACTATAATTTTTCCAAACTGCAGTGTTTTAATGTCTTACCTAAGTATTCTTCGCTCCTCTCTCTGTCGGCAAATAGCGAAAACCACCCTTCCCTACTATGTGCTTGCGTAATATTTGAAGAGCCCCTTTAAAAAAATTACTTAACATTTTCTTTTTTTTATTACAAATTTGGCATTTTTTGATACATATTTTGCTTAAATAAACACATATTATTTGTACATATTTTGGATTTTTAATTACATATAAATCCTTGCCCTACTTATGACCATGATGCCGCTCAAACCACCCCATATCTAGTTTAAGAAAAAGATTTTTTTTTCAGGCACTAACTTTGACAAAGGCAGAAAATTCAAATCATTAGTATTTCTCTTTTCTCAACCAATTTCATGCCTTGCTCTCCCTATCTTACGTAAAATCCCCACGGGACCGCAACAGGACCTTAGCTAGGTTCAGGGCCTGATTAATTAGCCGTGTTGGGGCCCCTAGGCAATGCACGTCTAGGGGCCCTTTTCTTCTTAAAATATATTTTCCCCACCATATCGATTTTTTTTCATTAACGATTTTTTCTACATTGAAAAGGCTTGCCATCCCCATCCCCATATTCAATAATTTTTTGCCAAACCATATTCAATAATAAAGTGAAACAAATGAAAACTAAAATGTCGTGATCGCGACAAAAAATAATTTTGAAATTTCTTAAATTTTTTTAAGGAAGTTATGTTCCGTAGACTTCTGAAAATCGCTGTGGAACCCCAAGAAGTTGTTATGGACCCCCCCCCCCAATTTTCATTTTAATGCACATGGACCCTCTGGAAGTCACCGTGGACACTTGGTGTTCCGTATGGACCTCTTTGGGAACCAGTGCTCTAAACCAGCGTATCTAAACTGTGGTCCGCGGACCCCCGGGGGTCCCCAGGGCCTTTCTAGGGGATCCGCGAAGGTCTCTGATAATCCTTTTAACTGCCGTCAACGTAAACTTCGTTTCGGGAACCCCAATTGTTACCTTTGAGTATTCCCCAAAGAGTTTCAAAACGAGATAAAACACTAGTTTAAAAGGGAAAATTTCAAAAACATTTCTGGGGGAGAACCCCCAGTCCCCCTCAAAATTTTGACGTCTATACTGCCGTCCTAAGCTAGAACGTCCATTTTTCAAGTTTTGAGATAATCGAGTTTTTATACCAAGTACTCTGCCGTCCATCTCGCAGAAGGTAGCGGAATGCTTCTTTCACCATCTTCTTCCGAATCTATCATCATACCTTGCCATTGCGTCACCAATCGTTTAAAACCTCATGTGTGGGTGATACTTAGTTGTTATTGCCTAATGGATAAGTAGCCAAAAGGTTAGCGATTTGTCGCTAATTAAATTTGGAGGTAGGTAGGTACCTGTCCAGTTAGTAAGTCTACAAGGACTCTGGGTCCACGTCCTTTTCTTTGACCACACGATGCAGCGATTTATTGAGCCCGGACTTGACGCGGAGTTCTTCATTTCTTCGCCCTAGACCTAGAGCAATGAGCAGCTGCTCCACTAGTAGAAGGAGTAGAAGGCATGGCTTCTCAAAGAAATTAAGGAAAATAAATTGAGTAGGCAATCACAGACGCCAATCAGTGTTCAACTAAATTATTAGTAACACAACCTTTTCACTGAACATTCACAGCTTCCCGCTTCACCAACCCATGTTTATCTGATAACAGAGTTTGTTGTGGAAGTACTTTTTTGCTCTGGCTTTGATTTCAACTAGCATCACACATGTACGGGTTGGTATCCTCCGTTATACTGTTATACGTGACGTCATCGAGTGAACACCACATGAATATCCTAGTGCTACCCACGAAACTCTTGTCACTTCTACTAAGATAGAAAGTCCTATGTCCCTGAATTTCGTGGACATAGGACATTAGCTTAGGATAAGCAGCAAATCTGGTAAAATGGACATAGGACAAAGTAAATTTTTATGGGTTCCTCATGGGCATAGGACTTTCTAGACTAGCTCAAAAGATGCGCGTGACCGAGATCTACAAGACCACGTCCTTATCTAAAAAAGTGAAAAAATGGACTTAGGACGTTCTAGCTTAGGACGGCAGTATATATACAGGGTGTCCCGTAAATGATGTGTCACACTTCTAGGGGGGATAGTAGACACCTAGACGAGTCAGAATCACATAGGATTTGGGGTCCCAGACCCAATCCCTGGGAGTTAAATATGGAGCGACACCCCAAAACAAGTATTGAAAAATTCAATTTGTAGAAGAACTACTATTGGTAAAAATGTTATTATGGTCTCAAATTTTGTGGTTTAATATGATCTTCAAAATTATCTTGACAGTTTTCAATTTAAAATTTTTTTTATTACGAAAAAAGTTAAAAAACAGCAAAAAAATGTGAAAAATATGCCAAAACTTTATTTTTTTTTTCCGAAATCCTTTCTTTTGATTTGATAATCTGAAAGAGCATAATTAATTAACCTTAAGTCCAAAGTTTCACGTAAATAGCATCAGTATTAAACGCTTGAGAGCATGTTAAATTTAGTTTTAGGGGAGCAAAAACGGCTTCGGAAAACGAACGTTCAGGGAGAATCTACAAGTTACGGATAGATGCTCGCCAAATTTCCCAACATTATTTGCGATACGAGATTCCTCGCCAACCTACGCTTCTACAGATAGTTCAAACTTCCTTGGCGATGTGTGGCCTTAGTTTTCGGATCGTCACTAGAAGTCTAAAAGGTAAATGTATTCAAGCTATCAAATCAGACACTCAAGAAAAAATTGTTACTATACCTAAGAAAATAAGCAATGTTTGTTTAGCAAAAGGGATAGTTACAACTTATTTTTTCTTAAGTCTCTGTTTTGTTAAGTTCAATAAACATTTATCTTCTAGACTTCTGTGACGGTCTGAAATCGAAGGCAAAAATTTAAGTAAATTAATTAATTTACTAATTTTTTTTTCAAAATAATTCCCATCCCGTAAAAAAGTGAACCACCATGCCTACTTTGAACACTTTTTGTAAATAGTTTTTGTCGTTATTTTTCATTATACCCCTGCACTAGGATAGGTCAGTCGGCGGATCCTCGATTGCTGTGTTCGTGATTTCGAATTGCGATACAAGGTTGGTTTCTATTAATCGAGAAATGTCAATGGGAATAAGCAAAGTGTATGGGGGCTATCCACTCACCGTCCGATAAGCAATATCTTAGGTTTGTCATAACTTTCAATAACCTGCATTCTTTTATTTTGCAAATTTCTTATATCGGAAGTTGAGGGGAGACCCTGCATACCCACTTGCTTATTATATCATTCTTTAATTAATAGGAACCACCCTTGTATCGCAACCCGAAATCACGAACCTAGCGATTGAGGATCCACCGACTGACGTATCCCAGAGCGGGGGTATAATGATGGAAAATAACCACAAAAACTATGTACAAAATATATTTTACGAACCATGTTTGTAAATAATAGATTCTTCTGATTTTTTTACCTAAGTTATCAAATGTACAGTTTTTCTCATTAAACGCAATAAGTAGTAATGCTGTTTGCATGATTGATACATTTGTAAAACCAACACAACTATCGATTGAATAAAAAACTATCGATACTATCAGATAATTTCTAACAATTCATACTATTGATTTTTAAGATCGATAGTTCCTAAAAATCAGTAGTAAAATCATGTTTGTTCTTTATGTTCAAAAATTTTTTTATTAAATTAATTAATCTCTTATTTCCTAAAAATAATAAGAATTAAGAATCAACATTTTACGCTTTTGAAATTTTCATCCCGCCAAATTGTTCAATTGGCGCATTTCAGATATTTTCATACTCATCTCCTGTCTCGCCAAATCGGGCGAGGAATGAAAGTTGGCAGACATCTATCCGTAATTCGTAGATTCTCCCTGAACATTCGTTTTCCGAAGCCGATTTAGCACGCCTAAAACTAACTTTAACAGGCTCTCAAGCGTTTAATACTGATGCTATTTACGTGAAACTTTGAACTTAAGATTAATTAATTATTCTCTTTCAGATTATCAAATCAAAAGAAAGGATTTCGGAAAACAAAATAAAGTTTTGGCATATTTTTCACATTTTTTTGCTGTTTTTTAACTTTTTTCGTAATAAAAAAATTTTAAATTGAAAACTGTCAAGATAATTTTGAAGATCATATTAAACCACAAAATTTGAGACCATAATTACATTTTTACCAATAGTAGTTCTTCTACAAATTGAATTTTTCAATACTTGTTTTGGGGTGTCGCTCCATTTTTAACTCCCTGGGATTGGGTCTGGGATCCCTTAGTCCTATGTGATTCTGACTCGTCTAGGTGCCTACTATCCCCCCTAGAAGTGTGACACATCATTTACGGGACACCCTGTATAGGGCTAAATTATTAGCACCAAGATACAAGATAGAAAAACTTCCACGACAAAAGAAAATATTTTAATTTTAAAGTCATTTGCCTGGCACGAGCATTACCGACCCAGGTTCGACGCCTAGCGGCTTCTGTTTGGGTAGCTTGACACAACTCAGGGTCAACTCAGCCATTCATCCTTCCGGGGTAGATAAAATGAGCACCAAGCTCTCTTGGGGAATCAACTGGGGGTCCAGCGTCGGGATAGCCACTCGGCCTGGACACAAGCTTGTAAGTAATTAGCACCCCAGGCCCGAAGACTAATGAAACGGAGATGGGCACCGCCTGATAGGCCACTAGGCCTGGGCAGAATTTGATTTGATGATTGAAACTAGACCACTTCCTCAGCAATAATATTTTACTCCATTTTTTTACAATCAAATGAGTATAATAAAAAATATAATGTAACAATAAAGAAGATCAATATGAAGCTTATAAAATTGTAGTAAGAAATGTACCCACAATCCAATCCAATCCAATGTATCCCACTAACTTTAGTGAAATTAAGGATGTTATTGAGTTCGATTACAAAAAACCCGATAAAAGGTTCGAATGTCTGATTTCAAGTATTTTTTTTTTCGTATTTTTAATGGCAATAGCTTCAGGTCACATGACCTTTCATTTGATATAAATGTATACACAGGTCGGCTGCAACATTGTTTGCAACTCCAGCGTGGTAAAAGCGCCTTCGGCGCTGTGTACCACAAAAATCGATGATGATGATGTCTGCAACATTGAAGCATCATTGAAGCAGTATTAGCATGCTGCGGGAGCATCATCTGCAATATTGAAGCAGAATGAAAATAGTAAGATAATTTTTATTTATTATTAGATTGTATTTGTATTTTTAAGTATTCCTGACTGGATAGATATAAATCTTTTTCATGGCTCGTATTCTACATAAAAGCAAGTTTTGTTAATGCTTAGATACTTATTTTCCCAAACAAAGAATTCGGTTAGCTATTCTTAATAGATGCTATCCGTTTCGATTTTTCAGTATTTGTTCCGAATTTGGTTCTTACATATTATTTCATCGACCGTGCCGTTGAACTTGACGGTCGCTAAACGGTTGACGGGATAGTGCGTATATAAGTAACGAATTTTATTAAATTGCTCCGAATTCAAAAAGGAAAACCAGTAAAAAAGCTAAAATTTTGAATACTTCAATAAACGATTGTTTTGTAACAATAAGAGCCTTGAAATCGGAGAAAAAAACCGGGAAAATCGGAATGGTTGGCATCTATGAATTCATGAATAGGAAAAAGAGTACATAAATAGTAGTTCGATTAAAAAGGATTTCAAAATTTTAAGTCTAAAGATAATTTCAGTATATTTAAATGCACATTTAATTTTAACCGAACCTTTTTTATAAGTTAAATACATTTTAGCTAAAGTGCTAAAGTGAAACTCATATTTTATAAAGGCTCAAAATTGGGGGTATGTGTGTAGAAAGGTTAAGAGTTGATTCAAATTATAAAAACCTCAATAAGTATCTTCTAATGAAAATATTTAAATATAGCTGGATTATACTTTTATTAATATCTAATTAAGAAAGTATACACGAAAGGCTAAAGATTTAGAGGAATATATTTAGTGATTCTAGATCTAGAACAATATTAAGGTCTTGCGGCATATTAAATAGTTGGATGCAAATAGAAAAAAGTTTTGTTTTACACCTTTGCTACCGGTTTCTCAACAAAAGATAAGTTTACGATTGAGGTGAATTATTTAACTGCGATCACATTTCTCTTTGCATTAGGCAGTTTTGGTGAGAAAATATGGGTGGTTTCTTAACCTTATTTTTTATTCAATAGGTAGAGTTGCCTGGATTAGATTGGTGCAGCAGGCCAAGAGTTGTAGAGCTCCAGAAGAAGGTAAAATTCTGTATTTTTTTAATCTTTAAAAATTCAATTATATATTTGTACCAATAACTTTATTCATACAACTTGGAGTTTATTGTGCTAAAGGCGCAGTATTCTTTGTTGAGTTGAATTACAAACTGTAAAAAATTAATAAAACGCAAATATTTTACAGTATTAAACACAAGCTCCGGGGTGGTCATTTTGACTGTTTTGCCTATTTAAAACTAATTTCCTTCTAAGGTATTTGATGACTTTTCCTCACTCATGCTGCTATTAATTACATCCAAATTTGGGTTAGTTTACAAAGTGCGTTCTGGAGATATAACAAGTTTACCTAAAACTATCAAAAGTGGTCATTTTGGACAGCTGAGTATTTGGGTAGTTCTTTCTACTTATCGCTTAAATTTTGATAACTTTCGATTCTAGGGGGATCTTATCCAAATTAAAAGTATAGTTTTGAGAGCAAAAATTATTATAAATAATTTTATGTTTTTACATATTTATTTGCTAACTGATACCTTCTACTCCTGTTTTTTTTTATCTTGAACGAAATATTTTTTATTACTTTCTTCATTAGCCGACGAAAAATCAAGGCTAAACAAATTTATTCAGTTTTGGGGGGGGGGGATTTTATGTATTCATGCCAAATATCTGTTTTGTTGTATCTTTATAAAGTAGAGTTGATTTATTGATATGCACTTTGTTTGATATTACTGCTCTTCTAAAAAAATATTCCTTGAAAAATTATTTATTAAAACTATAAGCTTTTCTGCTTACAACAAAACATTACGCATTTAAAAACCCTAATTATTTTATCCAAGTTATGGCTAAAACTGTCTTTAGTGACCAACTGAAACAAATTGTCGCTTTTCAACTTAAGTCATTTATCTACATCAATTTTTGTGATGTTCGGAACATGATTACTAAAATACTAATTTGAATTTATTTAAGTAACTTTCAGTGCATCCTCGGAAAGTTAAACAAAACCTTCCTATCCCTTTGGAGTTAATCAGTAAAAAACAGAAAAATCAATACATTATTAACTTGTAAATCTTATTGTTATTTAGGGACACCTAATTCAGGTTTTGCTTTCTATGTATCACTTTTATTTTGCTAGGGGCTATTTATAAATCTTTATTGTGTATTTATTTACTAAAATTTTGAATTACAATGATTTAGTTAAGGTAATTATTAAGGAAAGTAATGATACTGAAAATTTGTCTCGGAAACACGTGTGGTTAAAACTCCCAATTAATTGTTTTCCATTTCCACACATTAAAATAAACTAGCCCCTAATAAACTGAAAATATATTTTAAAGTATGAAAAAGCAACAGTATCTAAACTGGATCGTGCGTGTGATTAATTTTTATATTTATGTAAAGTTGTTTTCCGTGTGTAAACCAGTCTATGATCCCTTAACAGAAACTTATTCCAAATATCTTTGGAGCAAAAACTGCGGACTATACAAGACAGCAACTTAAGTTGACCCTACGACGTCACTAATAAACAAAGTAGTTCCCATCGCAAAGAACGTCAATTTAAAAATATGATTATTTTGTTAAACCCATGTATTTATAGTGCTTTTCAATCACGATTTGCGTACCGAAACTCCTCCTAACAAGCCAACAGGCTTTGTGCTTACCGATTTCTCCTTCCGCATTTGTGACGTACTGGGTTCAAGAAACGTTGCTGTCAAGTATAGTCATTAACTTCCCGGCCGCAAGTATAAGACGCAATGGGTTTATAGTTGCGTCGTAATTTTATTAGGATCTGTTAAATAACTTTTAATCGTTATTTTCTACTTATAATGAGGGAAGTTTGTTTATTCTAGATGTTGGTTCTTGTAATTTCAAATGAATGTCATAATTTTGTTAGTTACCAAATGATTTCAATGTTTGACCGGAGATGTTTGGGGATGTTTATTCCAGTTAGTATAGGGTTAATTCTCACAATATTCATGTAAATAATATTTAAAGTTTAATTAAGTCACCTTTAAATTATTAGTAGTATGATACAGTGTCTTGAAAGAAGTGTTTTGTTTATCGTGAATCGAGGAGTATTTGTTTATACCCCACAACTAGGATGTCGTATCTTTTACAAGACCCCTGTATTTGATTACAAGAAGTTACATGTATCTAATCAAAAATAAATATTCTATGTTTACACCGATGTTTTTGGGATTTATCGATTACGGGTTAATTGTTGTATTCCCTCATCATTCAAAAGTGTGATGGCTTTATAATTGTGTGCTTTTTGCAATCGTTTTTAATTTAGTGCATTTGAGTTTGCAAACATCGATTAGATTTTATTTATAGTTTAAATTTGGCTCCATTGGTACTTAGGATAGCACAAAACTGTCTAAAGTTGGCGACAAAAGATGTCGCCTAGAGGCGCCAACCCCAAAACCACTTCTGGGATTTTACCTAATTGCCATTAGAGTAGGGATACGATTCCTACTTGGCTAAGGAAATAATTTAATAATTAATAATAATTTTTCTAAGGAAATAATTTAGTTTGTGAGCGCCAAACGCATTGTTTGATAACTTGAAATACCAACAAAAACTTCATTAACTTTAAAGTAGCATAGAATTGAGAAAAACTAAATGATTTTCGTTTTTACGGTGCCTAACTTTCATGATATTTCAGGAGTTACCTGCCGTCTAAAGAATTTTCTTTCATTGGCTATCAACGATGCGTGGAACTGGGAAGAAGTGACAAATCACAAGGCGACGATGTCTGCTGCTGATGGATAAGGATGATCTTTGCTTCATGAAATTGTGTAAGTGAAGGCATTTAGTTCTAGAAAAAAATCTTTCTATCTAGCTTCAAAGTTACCTCAAAGTTAGTTTCATTTGACTTAGAATAGTTGACTTGGTCCATAGCCTTTGCTGTAGCTGATTTAAGACGAACTTTGCATGTAATTCCAGTTTTAGAAACCTCGATTCCCGAAATCAGAATGAAGCCAAATTCATACCATACATATTAAAGCATAATCAACAGTTTATTAAGAAAATTTTATTCAATTTAAAAATTATCCGTTACTATTAGAAGCCATTGCAGTGGCTACAATTGGAAAATCTAAGATTCTGTGTGGGTAAAGTGGCCAAGCAAAGAGCAAACCCCCTCCCCCTTATCGGCTTGCGTAATATTTCAACGGCCCCCAAAAATGTCAACTTTTGAAAATCTCATTAGTAACCTGCTGCGTTTTCTTTTTACTTTCATAAATTCCCACAGTTTAACACCATTTAAATCCGAATCTTGCCCAGTCAAGTCATTTTTTAACTTTAAAAAGCTCCTTCCTCTTATCATTCAATGGATTGGCCAGAAGTTTTAGTAATATCGAAAATAGTATTTGTTTCTCTTTTTGTTTTCAGCCAGTTGTAGTTTTAATTTTTAAGGTATTATTTTAATTGCAGAATTTAGTTGAAAGAGGCAAAAAATGGAGCTGTTTTTGTATTGAAACGCAACTGTAATTCAGGCGAGTCCACGGAAGTGACATTTTCAGAAGATGCTGGTTCATCTGATAGGACAAGCAATGACATCCATAAAAAGACCTTGGTAGTGCCCAGATACACCATTAGATGGATAATTTACGTAATATATTTAAACCGGAATATTTTAACTAATAGCTGCAACCACGCGCGTCGTTTCCAAGGAGGACAGGAGGGGACTCGACCTCCAATAATTAGCAGCGTTCGAAATTGGGGCGGATTGCTGATCCGGGACAGTTGAAAAACGGCTCGGACCAGTGGAATCAAAAAATCACTGGTCCGCCGGGCCAGTGATTTCTCGAACACGTGTAAAAATATTTAGACGAGTTGTTCAGTGATAGCGGTATTTTAAGTGCGTTTGATAATTGCATTTGGGTGAAGCAAGTACATATTTTTGACAGAACCCGAAATGTGGCGACATGGGATAGGGGAGAACCCGGCGAAAAAAAAAATATTAAAATGTATTGATTTTTAACATTACTATTTGGTACTCACATTCAGTGCAATAGTTACTTTGTAATAATATTTAAACCGGTCCTTTTTAATTTGTCGAACCAGTGATTTTTGTTGCGGACCAGTAAGATTGGCAAAGCATCCGCAGGACCAGTGTTTTTCCCCCAATTTCTAACGCTGATAATTAGGAAAAATGTTTTTAAAAAAACTTTATTTTTAACTTTTGAGGGAGACCTACAGTGCTTAACTTTCATGATGTTTCAGGGGTTATCTGTTGACTACAGGAACGTTACGTGGAACTGGGCAGAAAGGTGGATGAGGGCGTTTATGAACCTCCGTTTGACATCATCAACGTGACAGATCACAAAGGTGACTATGCCAGAGAAATTGCCCGATGGATCCCTCGCCCCCTACTGCGGATGCTCTTTGTTACATCCCAAAACATGTGAGTAATCTTGAAACTAATAGAGTGCAAAATAACATGTTTTCTAGGAATTATTGAAACGCGAGGTTTACACCTTTGAGCGATCATATCAGAGATATAAGCCGCGTTCACAACCGACAACCTGTTTAACCGGAGAAAGAGCTAAAAAAGTAGGGGAAAAAGGATTTCCGAAAACTAACTGTGAGGAAATAGAATAGCCCGTTCAGAAGTGCAATCGTCTAACTCGTCCTACGGGTAGAAAGAATCACGTGACAAGCGAGCGAGCTCATAGAAATACATTACGGGAAGCGAGCAAGAGCGCCCTCTACAGGCGGTTAGTGCAATTAAAACATTTCCTGCTGCTATAGCCCAGGGGAGAATTTTCAACTGATGGTCCGGTGAGGTTTTCCCTGCGTAGGGAGAGCGGTGGAAGAAGAACCGGTTTTCTCTGCCTTTCCCCGGTTAGAGTGGTGTTTGTGAACGCGGCTATAATTGACAAATTTCTCACACTTGCCAATATGGAAATTAAATCTGTCCAGGGAATGCGTAGTTCATTCTGGCAGATAGTGGTATAGACTAATCATGGTCACCACTTTTTCCATTATAGTCGGCTTGACTAGAAGCCTTCCTCCACTCTCTTGCGTTACCTTCCTATGCCGTGCTGATGAGTCCTAACAAGGACGAAACCGGTCCATGGCTGGAGGTGACGCTTGCGAGTTGGAGTTTCCAAACCTTTCCCGAACCAGTGGTTATGGTGAAAAATACTCCTTTTCTCATATAATTGACAGTTTGATTTGCTGATAGATTGTTTGAAATTCGCGGTTTTCATGATTGTGTACCTTCATTGTCAGTAATATGTGCTCGACAGCAACGTTTCCTGAACCCAGTACGTCACAACGCGGAAGGAGAAAATGGTTATACTGAACAGCAACGTTTCTTGAACCCAGTACGTCACAAATGCGGAAGGAGAAATCGGTAATCACAAAGCCTGTTGGGTTGCTTGGAGGAGTTTCAGTACGCAAATCGTGATTGAAAAGCACTATCTATACATGAGTTTAACAAAATAATCATATTTTTAAATTGACATTCTTCATTTCACTCCCAATTCCGACACCGCGATGGGAACTTCTTTGTTTGTTAGTGACGTCATATGGTCAACTTAAGTTGCTGTTTAGTATAATCATATTTTTAAATTGACGTTCTTAATTTTAATCAAAATTCAGGCACCCCGCTGGGAACAACTATTTTTATTCCTCCAGGATCAACTAACGTTACAGTGTAGTATCTATAATAATAAAAGAGCTTTACCACTCACTCACACACTCACTCACTTACCAACGCACAGCAAAATCTACCGGGGCTAAAGACTCGAAACTTGGTAGGGTCGAAGACCTTACGGCGTATACGCGCACTAAGAAGGGATTTTTCGATATATCTTTTTTCTGACCCACAGGGGGGTTCGGAGCGTTTTTGACGTTTTTGAGCCCAGCAGCGTCCCAAATGACCCCAGATCTTTGTTATTTCGCAGGAAGGTACCTAGCAACAATTTCTAGAAAGTCATTTTTCAGATTTTGGATATTCGAATTTTAAGAGGTCTGAATATTCCAAAAACCCGTTTTTGCTGAGCATAAACCAAGTTTTATATTTTCGAAGAAAACAATACCGAGAAATCGATATTACGAATTGAACTGTTGTTTATACCTTCTTGAGAGAATTTCAAAGAAAGTAATTTCTGGATTTTTCGATATTCCATTCTGGAGGGGGTGCACGGGGGTTTGAATATTCACTCCCGTTTTTAGTTTTTGGATCCTAGCACCCACATTATTAATGTGATTGTTATGAAATTTTAGCATGTTGTTCCTCACACAACCAGGAAGGTTTGCGAAAAAGAATTTTCTGAATCAAAGCATTCCAAGGTGCCTTTTTTGTCTCTTTTCTAAATTCTTATGCTTAGCCTTCAATGTTAAATTTATTGCGATTATTGCTCTTTCCAGGACACGCAAAAACTCTATTGTTGGAAATATTTATTTTGAAATGTTTTATAACAGGTGAATTTTTAAAAAATATGATAAAAAAACAATTTTTAATGATTAAATAATTTTTTTTATGATAACCAAAAACCGTTCCACTGAAAAATGTTATTCTTTTTTCTATTTAATCAAATTTAAGTATTTCCAGCAAAGTTCAAATTAAACAATATTTTATCACAAGCATTTTCAGTGTCGATTCAAATTATGTTTACTTTTATTTCATGTTTGAAATTTCTTTCAATGAATGATTTGGTGATAAATCAGCAAAGGGGGGTTCAGGGGGTCTCCCCCTGATTTAAAAAAAATATCATTATTAAAAAATGGTTATAAACACTAATTCTAAACCGGTTTTTTAAGATTTTTATAACATCTTAAAAAAGTATAAAAGTATGTAGTATATTAATTTGTTTTGTATTACATAAAAATTTAGCGGGATGAGGGGGAAATAAGTTTTATCTATAGACATTGCTGTTCAATAATATATCTTTATTGTGAAGCGAAGGCGGAGAAATTTGCCTCAAATATACATTTATACCAATTGCAGAAATGGATGGAGGGAGAAAAGGACAAAAGAGAAAAAAATAATGGGGTTCAGAAGGTCCCCTGACTTTTTTCCTATTTTGAAAAATACTCTTTAAAAACGGGGATGGGGATTTCACACATTAAATCTAAACAGGTGGCATTTTTAAAGGGTTTTTTTTACATCTTAACGAAGTGGTATGGCATCAAAAAATAATCCTAGCGGGAAGACTGTTGACTCTATTGCATGTAAACGATAATGCTTATTTATTTTAACACACGGTTCGATTAGCCTTTTATCCCCCGAGCAACGGCGGGCATATCAGCTAGTCTATAATAATAAAAGAGCTTTACCACTCACTCACACAATCACTCACTTACCAACGCACAGCAAAATCTACCGGTGCTAAAGACTCGAAACTTGGTAGGGTCGAAGACCTTACGGCGTATACGCGCACTAAGAAGGGATTTTTCGATATATCTTTTTTCTGACCCACAGGGGGGTTCGGAGCGTTTTTGACGTTTTTGAGCCCCGCAGCGTCCCAAATGACCCCAGATCTTTGTTATTTCGCAGGAAGGTACCTAGCAACAATATCTAGAAAGGCATTTTTCAGATTTTGGATATTCGAATTTTAAGAGGTCTGAATATTCCAAAAACCCGTTTTTGCTGAGCATAAGCAAAGTTTTATATTTTCGAAGAAAACAATATCGAGAAATCGATATTACGAATTGAACTGTTGGTAATACCTTCTTGAGAGAATTTCAAAGAAAGTAATTTCTGGATTTTTTGATATTCCATTCTGGAGGGGGTGCACGGGGGTTTGAATATTCACTCCCGTTTTTAGTTTTTGGATCCTAGCACCCACATTATTAATGTGATTGTTATGAAATTTTAGCATGTTGTTCCTCACACAACCAGGAAGGTTTGCGAAAAAGAAATTTCTGAATCAAAGCATTCTAAGGAGCCTTTTTTGTCCCTTTTCTAAATTCTTATGCTTAGCCTTCAATGTTAAATTTATTGCGGTTATTGCTCTTTCCATGACACGCAAAACCTCTATTGTTGGAAATATTTATTTTGAAATGTTTTATAACAGGTGAATTTTTAAAAAATATGATAAGGAAATAATTTTTAATGATTAAATACTTTTTTTATGATAACCAAAAACCGTTCCACTGAAAAATTTTATTCTTTTTTCTATTTAATCAAATTTAAGTATTTCCAGCAAAGTTCAAATTAAACAATAGAGCATTTTCAATCACATGACTCTGCCTAACAACGGCCTTAGCAACGTTGTTTTATTCCTCCAGTGACATCATGTGCGAATGCTGCTATTGGATACTTCTATGTCCCGCCCCTAACAACAGCCTTAGCGACGTTGATTTTGTCCTCCAAGTGACGTCATGTGCGAATGCTCTATATTTTATCACAGACATTTTCAGTGTCGATTCAAATGATGTTTACTTTTATTTCATGTTTGAAATTTCTTTCAATGAATGAGTTGGTGATAAATCAGCAAAGGGGGGTTCAGGGGGTCTCCCCCTGATTTTAAAAAAATTATCATTATTAAAAAATAGTTATAAACACTAATTCTAAACCGGTTTTTTAAGATTTTGTTTAACATCTTATAAAAGTATGTAGTATATTTAATTGTTTTGTATTTTATAAAAATTTAGCGGGATGAGGGGGAAATAAGTTTTATCTATAGACATTGCTGTTCAATAATATATCTTTATTGTGAAGCGAAGGCGGAGAAATTTGCCTCAAATATACATTTATACCAATTGCAGAAATGGATGGAGGGAGAAAAGGACAAAAGAGAAAAAAATAATGGGGTTCAGAAGGTCCCCTGACTTTTTTTTCTATTTTGAAAAATTACTCTTTAAAAACGGGGATGGGGATTTCACACATTAAATCTAAACAGGTGGTATTTTTAAAGGTTTTTTTTACATCTTAACGAAGTGGTATGGCATCAAAAAAGAATCCTAGCGGGAAGACTGCTGACTCTATTGCATCTAAACGATAATTCTTATTTATTTTAACACACAGTTTGATAAGCCTTTTGTCCCCCGAGCAACGGCGGGCATATCAGCTAGTAGTTTGATAATTTGTGTCCGTATATTTTAGACATAAATTTTTAAGGTTTTAAAATTTACATAAAGGTATTTTTCCTGAATTCTTAAAATAGCCATAACTCATAAACAACTATATTAAGAATTTGGTTCATTCTCTTCGTATTTTTATCTTGTTCAAAATGGTAGGCATCATGACTAATTTACTTTTCAAAAAAAGTGTTCAGAATTTTTTAAATTAAGAAAATATACAGGGTGTTTCAGATAAATGTTTCATAACTTCTAGGGGAGGTAGGGAACATCAAGACGAACAAGAATCGGTGTAGAAAGAGGGGTCGCAAGTGGGGTCTAAGGGGTGAAAATCACGGATGAAATTTAGCAAAAAACCTCGCATATCTGGGCAGAAAGCGATACAATTGTTAGATTCCAGTATTTTCTACATTCAAATTTTTCATGTAAAAACGAGATGTAAGTGTTTATTCTAGTCAAAAACAGACCCATAATTGAATGAGGCATGCGTTGTTGGCTGTCCCTTGATCAGACTTTAGTTCTTTGTGCCATATAACTCCAATCAACCAAACAACCAACAAAACTCTAGTATTAAGATGTTTTTGTCGTGACGCTTTCTATAGACGACATTAGTCATTACGTTACTTGCTTGTTTGGAAACGTTGATTCCATCCGTGATTGGTTCCGTACGGATCCGTACGGATTTACTTCCAATCACGGAACCAATCACGGATAGAATCAACTTTCCAAACAAGCAAGTGACGTCACACTAATGTCGTCTATTTAAAAGCATGTGCATGCAACTTTTTTTTTTTGAGATTTAGCAATAGCTTTTAAATTATTTTTTACTAAGTGTTATGATTTTTTTATAATGAAGAATAACATGCTACATATATTAGGATTTAATTTTTGTTTAGATTTTGCTTTTTGAATTTAGCCGTAATTGGAGATATATACTAGGGTCATTCCATGTCAAATCAACCAATGGTCCGAACCGTTGGGTCTTAGATTTTCGCAATTTTTTGTATGCTTGTTGTACTCATCCGTAGGAGTATAACAAGACCAATTTCAGATTTTTGGGGCCGGTAGTTTTTGAGAAATCGACTTTTAAAGAGGCAAAAATCGAGCGATTTTGAAAAAACATGGCATTTTGAAACAGCTGATGCTCAAAACCTATTTGACCCAAAATCATGAACAAGGTGTTGTTTTCTTCTGTTTTAAACAAGCTTTCAAATTATGTAAAGCATGATAATTAAAAAAAAAATTTTGAATATTTTTTTTTAATTTGAAAAATATTTTTTTTGCTAGCAAAAATACATCCCCCTTCGATTTTTTTTCAAAAAATATATGTTATAAAGAAGCTATCCAACTACACCTGTGCAAAATTTCAGAATGGGACCGCCATGGGTTCTTGAGAAAAAAAATATTTTGTAAGACGGGAATTCGAAAAAAATCGTTTTTCGTGTTGAAACCCTATAAAAACTCGAAATTTTTCTGTTATCATATTAAACTAACTGTTTGAGACGCTTAAAAACTACATATATATTTAATTTACAATAATTATGAAACAATATTTCGCTATCTATAGCAATATTGGGTGGTAAAATATCTACAGGGTGTTTCAAAAGTCCATGTCACTGCTTTTATTTGGAACCAATATCTCCTAGGGTCATGGAAGTAAGGTGTACCCCTAGGTAATTGACCATGCTGAATCCATTGAAATGGATTACAGCGCCCCTAGCGGTGAAAAACTAAAGTTTAAAAAATTAATTAAAAAACTAAAAGAGATAGAACAAATACTTCAATGAGAAAATTGTTGCCAATATCATGACAAATGCATATATGTCCTATGTCCTATGTCCTATGTCCTATGTCCTATGTCCTATGTCCTATGTCCTATGTCCTATGTCCTATGTCCTATGTCCTATGTCCTATGTCCTATGTCCTATGTCCTATGTCCTATGTCCTATGTCCTATGTCCTATGTCCTATGTCCTATGTCCTATGTCCTATGTCCTATGTCCTATGTCCTATGTCCTATGTCCTATGTCCTATGTCCTATGTCCTATGTCCTATGTCCTATGTCCTATGTCCTATGTCCTATGTCCTATGTCCTATGTCCTATGTCCTATGTCCTATGTCCTATGTCCTATGTCCTATGTCCTATGTCCTATGTCCTATGTCCTATGTCCTATGTCCTATGTCCTATGTCCTATGTCCTATGTCCTATGTCCTATGTCCTATGTCCTATGGTCTCAGCGCGCACCATCCGTTAGAATTTCGCGCGAAATCCCGCCGGATGTGCCCGCTTCGACCATAACTCCAAACAGGTGGTCTCAGCGCGCACCATCCGTTAGAATTTCGCGCGAAATCCCGCCGGATGTGCCCGCTTCGACCATAACTCCAAACAGGTGGTCTCAGCGCGCACCATCCGTTAGAATTTCGCGCGAAATCCCGCCGGATGTGCCCGCTTCGACCATAACTCCAAACAGGTGGTCTCAGCGCGCACCATCCGTTAGAATTTCGCGCGAAATCCCGCCGGATGTGCCCGCTTCGACCATAACTCCAAACAGGTGGTCTCAGCGCGCACCATCCGTTAGAATTTCGCGCGAAATCCCGCCGGATGTGCCCGCTTCGACCATAACTCCAAACAGGTGGTCTCAGCGCGCACCATCCGTTAGAATTTCGCGCGAAATCCCGCCGGATGTGCCCGCTTCGACCATAACTCCAAACAGGTGGTCTCAGCGCGCACCATCCGTTAGAATTTCGCGCGAAATCCCGCCGGATGTGCCCGCTTCGACCATAACTCCAAACAGGTGGTCTCAGCGCGCACCATCCGTTAGAATTTCGCGCGAAATCCCGCCGGATGTGCCCGCTTCGACCATAACTCCAAACAGGTGGTCTCAGCGCGCACCATCCGTTAGAATTTCGCGCGAAATCCCGCCGGATGTGCCCGCTTCGACCATAACTCCAAACAGGTGGTCTCAGCGCGCACCATCCGTTAGAATTTCGCGCGAAATCCCGCCGGATGTGCCCGCTTCGACCATAACTCCAAACAGGTGGTCTCAGCGCGCACCATCCGTTAGAATTTCGCGCGAAATCCCGCCGGATGTGCCCGCTTCGACCATAACTCCAAACAGGTGGTCTCAGCGCGCACCATCCGTTAGAATTTCGCGCGAAATCCCGCCGGATGTGCCCGCTTCGACCATAACTCCAAACAGGTGGTCTCAGCGCGCACCATCCGTTAGAATTTCGCGCGAAATCCCGCCGGATGTGCCCGCTTCGACCATAACTCCAAACAGGTGGTCTCAGCGCGCACCATCCGTTAGAATTTCGCGCGAAATCCCGCCGGATGTGCCCGCTTCGACCATAACTCCAAACAGGTGGTCTCAGCGCGCACCATCCGTTAGAATTTCGCGCGAAATCCCGCCGGATGTGCCCGCTTCGACCATAACTCCAAACAGGTGGTCTCAGCGCGCACCATCCGTTAGAATTTCGCGCGAAATCCCGCCGGATGTGCCCGCTTCGACCATAACTCCAAACAGGTGGTCTCAGCGCGCACCATCCGTTAGAATTTCGCGCGAAATCCCGCCGGATGTGCCCGCTTCGACCATAACTCCAAACAGGTGGTCTCAGCGCGCACCATCCGTTAGAATTTCGCGCGAAATCCCGCCGGATGTGCCCGCTTCGACCATAACTCCAAACAGGTGGTCTCAGCGCGCACCATCCGTTAGAATTTCGCGCGAAATCCCGCCGGATGTGCCCGCTTCGACCATAACTCCAAACAGGTGGTCTCAGCGCGCACCATCCGTTAGAATTTCGCGCGAAATCCCGCCGGATGTGCCCGCTTCGACCATAACTCCAAACAGGTGGTCTCAGCGCGCACCATCCGTTAGAATTTCGCGCGAAATCCCGCCGGATGTGCCCGCTTCGACCATAACTCCAAACAGGTGGTCTCAGCGCGCACCATCCGTTAGAATTTCGCGCGAAATCCCGCCGGATGTGCCCGCTTCGACCATAACTCCAAACAGGTGGTCTCAGCGCGCACCATCCGTTAGAATTTCGCATTTTTCAAAAATACCAAAATTTGCTTAAATATGGAGAAAAATTAATTAATTAATTTAATTAATTTATTTTTATGCTTAATAAGTTAATTAACATAATTAATGTATGACTTTCTAACACCCCGGAATTAAAAACACCCCGGAAAACCTTCTGAGATGAAGTTTTATTGGTGTGTTCTACGTTTCGCCCACAAATAAATTTCCATCCCCCCTTTCTTCTTTTTCTTCCTTCCCTATGGGGATATTTGTGGGCGAAATGGAGTAGCTGTGATAAAAACCAATCTTGTTAAGAATCGATTCTCAAAAAGGAATGAATTTACCCAAAATTAACAAACTTCCTTAATATCACTCCAAAGTATACAGTGTGTGTACTTTTTCGGACCGCCTCACTTTGAAAAACACTCCTGCAGTCTCGGTTTGTCCAATTTTCTCGACTGGTCACTTCTGAGGGACCTTGTTTTCCTGGACCACAAAAAACCAAAACTTCCTCAAAATCACTCCAAAGTACATCTTGTGTGTACTTTTTCGGACCGCCTCACTTTGAAAAACACTCCAGCAGTCTCGGTTTGTCCAATTCTCTCGACTGGTCACTTCTGAGGGACCTTGTTTTCCTTAGTTTTCCTGTGGACCACAAAAAACCAAAACTTCCTCAAAATCACTCCAAAGTACATCTTGTGTGTACTTTTTCGGACCGCCTCACTTTGAAAAACACTCCTGCAGTCTCGGTTTGTCCAATTCTCTCGACTGGTCACTTCTGAGGGACCTTGTTTTCCTGGACCACAAAAAACCAAAACTTCCTCAAAATCACTCCAAAGTACATCTTGTGTGTACTTTTTCGGACCGCCTCACTTTGAAAAACACTCCAGCAGTCTCGGTTTGTCCAATTCTCTCGACTGGTCACTTCTGAGGGACCTTGTTTTCCTTAGTTTTCCTGTGGACCACAAAAAACCAAAACTTCCTCAAAATCACTCCAAAGTACATCTTGTGTGTACTTTTTCGGACCGCCTCACTTTGAAAAACACTCCAGCAGTCTCGGTTTGTCCAATTCTCTCGACTGGTCACTTCTGAGGGACCTTGTTTTCCTTAGTTTTCCTGTGGACCACAAAAAACCAAAACTTCCTCAAAATCACTCCAAAGTATACAGTGTGTGTACTTTTTCGGACCGCCTCACTTTGAAAAACACTCCTGCAGTCTCGGTTTGTCCAATTTTCTCGACTGGTCACTTCTGAAGGACCTTGTTTTCCTGGACCACATAAAAACAAAAATTCCTCAAATTCACTCCAAAGTATACAGTGTGTGTACTTTTTCGGACCGCCTCACTTTGAAAAACACTCCTGCAGTCTCGGTTTGTCCAATTTTCTCGACTGGTCACTTCTTAAGGACCTTGTTTTCCTGGACCACATAAAAACTAAAATTCCTCAAATTCACTCCAAAGTATACAGTGTGTGTACTTTTTCGGACCGCCTCACTTTGAAAAACACTCCTGCAGTCTCGGTTTGTCCAATTTTCTCAACTGGTCACTTCTGAAGGACCTCGTTTTCCTGGACCACATAAAAAACAAAAATTCCTCAAATTCACTCCAAAGTATACAGTGTGTGTACTTTTTCGGACCGCCTCACTTTGAAAAACACTCCAGCAGTCTCGGTTTGTCCAATTCTCTCGACTGGTCACTTCTGAGGGACCTTGTTTTCCTTAGTTTTCCTGTGGACCACAAAAAACCAAAACTTCCTCAAAATCACTCCAAAGTACATCTTGTGTGTACTTTTTCGGACCGCCTCACTTTGAAAAACACTCCTGCAGTCTCGGTTTGTCCAATTTTCTCGACTGGTCACTTCTGAAGGACCTTGTTTTCCTGGACCACATAAAAACAAAAATTCCTCAAATTCACTCCAAAGTATACAGTGTGTGTACTTTTTCGGACCGCCTCACTTTGAAAAACACTCCTGCAGTCTCGGTTTGTCCAATTTTCTCGACTGGTCACTTCTGAAGGACCTTGTTTTCCTGGACCACATAAAAACAAAAATTCCTCAAATTCACTCCAAAGTATACAGTGTGTGTACTTTTTCGGACCGCCTCACTTTGAAAAACACTCCAGCAGTCTCGGTTTGTCCAATTCTCTCGACTGGTCACTTCTGAGGGACCTTGTTTTCCTTAGTTTTCTTGTGGACCACAAAAAACCAAAACTTCCTCAAAATCACTCCAAAGTACATCTTGTGTGTACTTTTTCGGACCGCCTCACTTTGAAAAACATTCCTGCAGTCTCGGTTCGTCCAATTCTCTTGACTGGTCACTTCTGAGGGGAAAAAATGGCTAAATGGTAAAAAAAAAACCGATGGTTTTTCGTAAATTTCTCTGGAACCAAGCAAGGTAGAGCTTCGAGGTTACTAAATTCGAATTTTCGGTACCAAATTATTCTAGAAAAGTGTTACTGCACTATCCGGAGCGTCCTGGAGAAGGAGCTAATGGTCCGGGAGCGTTTTGGCGGGAAAAAGTAGAAATTTTAATTTTTACATACCCCCTAATGCGATACATGGTTCGATTCCTTAGTTTTATGGTGCACACATACCGAAATTTCAGAAGCCTGGAGCAAGCGGTTCGAGTGCCATCCGGGAAAAACGGAGTTTTTGGAATATTGGTTTTTCAGGAATAACTCCCAAAATAATTATCACACACCTTAATGATTTACATATTCGTAATCTGTGAAAAATTCCCGATTTATCTATGTAAGACACTTGAGGTGGGGTAGAATTGTTCTCCGAAACTCTCCTGACACGACTTGCCCCAAAAAATAGAGTGTTTGGCATTAAATGTAAGTAAGCCCCATTCTTGTTTTAAAAATCCTGGATGACGTAAAAATCACCGTGGATTCCCGTAATTCTGGAAAAAATTTGCCATAACAATTAGTTACTAGAAAAAAAAAATAAAAAAATTAATATTAATATTTTCGGATTTATAAGCTTTCTTTGGACTTGTGTTTTTTCGTCGAAATCTGAACTTTTTTTTCAAAGTCCAATTACTGCCTGAATTACGAACCGATTTTCACCAAAATTGAATATGAGGTATATGGTAGGATATATTTTAAGATTTTAAGGTCAAAAATTCGATATAGTTTTTCGATTTTGATAAAAATTGCGACTTTAGTGCGACTTACGCTCGAGTCCAGGGACCCTAATTTTGGTCCTATATTCACTAAATTCCTGATTCTGCAAGCTTATGGAATATAGCTTATAAGGTCGCCGACCCGATGAAAATTCATTTAATTGGTTTTTGAGCTATTCTCTACTGCACTTTGAATTGCACTTTGGAAAGGCCCCTATCACGTAATTCCTGGTTCCCGGCTTAAAAAATTTGATATGTTGCACGGACTTTTTTACTAGAATTCTTTGTCAAAATTCCTTGGAAAGCCATATTATTATTATTATTAAATATTTTTTAAGAAAACCTCTGTTTCTCAATAGTGTACTGGAGTACGCAAAACAGTTATATAAGTATTATATTTCTTAGTTACCTGGACGGGTTTGTTCTCCCCTTGGTAGCAAAACGGTTTTTTTTCCTAATAACTGTATTATGCTGCTGTTTACCATAGTGAAATAAAAATTATTATTATTATTGTGTGGGATTTAGTATTTTATAAAACTTTCCTGAGTGTCTAAAGAAACAGGGATACTTATACTATATCCCCCCAATTAATTTCCAAATTTATTTCTTTAATTTGCATTGTAACAATCGTAAACTGACAAATTTTCCTTCTCCTCAATGGTTTTTAATAGGATATATGGCTATTATGTTTAATGAATTGTCCATCAGTGAGGACAGCTAATAAGGCATGTAATAATATATGGCAAAGTTTTTCCAGAATTACGGGAATCCACGGTGATTTTTACGTCATCCAGGACTTTTAGAACAAGAATGGGGCTTACTTACATTTAATGCCAAGCACTCCATTTTTTGGGGCAAGCGTGTCAGGAAAGTTTCGGAAAAAAAATTCGACCCCACCTCAAGTGTCTTACATGGATAAATCGGGAATTTTTCACAGATTACGAATATGTAAATCATGAAGGTGTGGGATAATTATTTTGGGAGGTTTTCCTGAAAAGCTGATATTCCCAAAACTCCGCTTTTCCCGGATTACACCCGAACCGCTTGCTCCAGTCTTCTGAAATTTCGGTATGTGTGTGCACCCTAAAACTAAGGAATCGAATAATGTATCGCATTAGGGGGTATGTAAAAATTAAAATTCCTACTTTTTTCCCGCCAAAACGCTCCCGGACCATTGGCACCTTTTCCAGGACGCTCCGGATAGTGCTTTTCTGGAGTAATTTGGTACCGAAAATTCGAATTTTGTAACCTCGAAGCTCTACCTTGCTGGGTTCCAGAGAAATTTACGAAAAACCATCGTTTTTTCACCATTAGCCATTTTTTCCCCTCAGAAGTGACCAGTCGAGAAAATTGGACAAATCGACACTGCAGGAGTGTTTTTCAAAGTGAGGCGGTCCGAAAAAGTACGCACATGGTATACTTTGGAGTGATTTTGAGGAAGTTTGGTAATTTTGAGTCAATTCATTCCTTGTTGAGAATCGATTCTAACCAAGAAATTCCGTTTGGCGTCAATTATACACCCTTTTGATTATATTTATAGCTATCTTTCACCAAGAAAAGTGAGCGAAACCCAAGAGGTTCTATTGCTAAGTATATTGTATTTTACAAAATCCAAAAATATTTATTTTTGACTGAGATATGGCAAAAGAAAAAAATATAAATTATTGCGCTAAAAACCTCTAAATTTACTGGGCTATTAATCAGTATTATTTTTAAATTGCAAGCTTTATATTGCTAAGATCATCATAAAAAGGTGTTGAATGATCTATCAGTATTCTTATCATTAAAGAGACCTAATTAATTTTATAAGTAGCCAAAAAATTGATACCAAATTTTTTATGTTTCGTATACAAAAAGTGAACTACATTAAATCAGTGGACAAAGTTTACAAAAACTTTTTCGAAACCTTTTCTTCGACATTGGATAATCCATTTCAGCAAAGCGTAGAATTCAATTCCTATTATTTCCGAACCGATTCTTTGGATTTTTACAACGATTCTTTAAGAGGAGAATCGATTTGAAAACGGAAGAGAGGTAGGGGAATTTAGGGAAAAACAGAGGCACTGGTGTTGGGGATTTTAGGGAATATATTATGGACGGGGGGATGGAACTTATTTTGTGGGCGAAACGTGGGTGCACCGTTTTATTTATGATGTTGTAGATTAGAGCTACGAGAAGCACTAGAAATTTCGCATTTTTGAAATCACATATAAAAAATAGGCTGGCAAAAAGCTGGGTAACACTAAAGATAAAAATATGCTTCAAAGGAAGGAGAAATACAGATCCAGGTCGTCGATGTTAATTAAAAATTTAATTATGTTATTTATGTTTATGCTTAATAAGTTATTTAAAATAATTAATGTATTAATTTCTATTTGGTTTTCTTACAAAAGCACCCCGGAAAACCTTCTGAGATCAAGTTTTCTTTATGATCTGGTAGATTAGACGATTAGAGCTACGAGTAATATTTAAAATTGTAATGTATGTAAAAAAAAACTTTTTTTACTTAACAAAAAGAAAAGAATGTAAAACCTCAGAAAATTTTGTAAATTTATCAGTAAAGGTTTCTAAATGTGATTATTTGTGATTCTAAATGTGAGGAACAAGAGAAGAAAATTAGATATTATATATACCTTTCAGCAGTATTGTATGTTTTTTAATGGATTGTTGATTCCAAAAATTGAAAATGATACTAACATTATTTATGAATTTTTTACGCTTTTTCCTCAATTAAAACTTGGTTGAATTTTGTTATTTCCACCTAGCTATTTCGGTCTCCAACTATTCCAATATCACCGCTTTTTTTTGTTTCCATTAATATGACTGTTTAATTCAGTTTGTTTGAAATAATTGAATTAAATTGTTGTAAAATAACATTTAAAGTTGTAATATAAATGTTTATATAATAATATAAATAATGTGTAATATGTTGTATAAATGTATGTAAAAAATGTACTTTTTTACTTAAAAAAAGTGTCATTTTTTAGTGAAGGTTGTGATTTTTTAATATGCATTTTGTTAAATAAGTATTTGTAGAGTAATTACGTTCCTTTTACTTTTTAGGTAAATCATAGCATAAACATGTTTCTTCAAAGATGAATGAAAAGAGAAAACTAGAGTTCATTTCAGCAGTATAGTATGTTTTTACATCGATTGTTGATTCCAAAAATATGACTGTTTTATTCAGTTCATTTCGAATTTTGGCACTATCTCTAATATTTGATGACCAAATTTTGACCAAAATATTTGATGATTTTTGAGTATGTCTTTCGTTAAATAAGTATTTTTAGAGTAATGTCGTTTCTTTTACTTTATAGGTAAATCATAGCATAAATATGTTTCTTCAAAGATGAATAAGAAGAGAAAACTAGATACCTTTCAGCAGTATGGTATGTTTTTATATGGATTGTTGATTTCAAAAATTAAAGATGATACTAACATTATTTATGTATTAGGGAGTGGCGGAAGTGTTGTACTGTAACTTATCTAATTCATAAATTCTTATACATTTATCTATTTACATTTTAAAAATATATATGCTATATCTTTAAGAACCCTGAGAAAAATGGAATACTTATTTTTCTGGGCGGGGATAGTAGTAATTATTTTCCATTTATATTATTCATCTTTATCCCTTTAAGACTGAAAAAGTACGATCGTGAGGTAAAGACATTTTAGTGTTTCTGTTGGGTTTTTTTGTAAAAAATGCCACCAAAATCGTTCAATTCCGTTTTTTTAGTCTAGTTGTAAAGGAATAAAATATAAATAATATATAGTGCTGTCCCCTAAAAAACACACCAAAATATATCCTAAAAACAACCCATAGAGATTTTTTGATTATATAATTAAAATAAGTTTAACTTCTCATATACCCTATCGTTCTATGCCATTTAAAGTGGCAGGGATGTAAAAACAAGTCAAAGAAACTGTTTTTATTTATTTTTTAAATAAGCAGATAATGTAGATTTTTGGCAAGAAATATGTGCTTTAGTTTTATAGATTTTGTAAACTTTGTTGTAAAACTGTATGTTATAAAGACTTTAAAGCAATTTTCACGTGTTTTTATGTTAAACCACTACTATGATAATAAAATATTAAAATTTTAGCTCAGTCCGCCAATTAGAGTCCGTACAACTTTCTTTGAAAGATTATTTAAAGAGTGACAAGAGTATTTGAAATCAGGAGTAAAAAACATGTGGGAGTTAAAAAAAAAAACAGTTTTCTTTTCTATAAATGGTAAAATAAATAAAAATTTATGAAAAATATTTAATATTACCCATGATATAGGTATACTACCAATTATGCAGTTTTAATGCTTGTTTCAGCGATTCTGAGATTATTTTTCAGTATTTAAATAAAAACTCACTGATACTAAAAAAAAACACCCATTTCCATGGCATAGCACTTAACTAAAATTTCACTTGAAAATGGGTTAGTGAGAGTTAAGAGTTGGGGTTAAAATAAAATATCAGTGGAAATTATCATAGTTCAGCTTTTTTTTATCAAGTTTTTGTATATTCAAAAGGTCGTTTTCAAAATCCGAAAATAAAAATGCAACAGTACAAAAGCTATTATCGTTGCGTTTTGAAGACGGACTCTTGAGGAGAAAAACATATCAGATTAAGTTTAGAAATAATTATTAATAAATTTGGTTTGAATTATCTTAACTATTCCCTTTTCTATATCAAAAAAAACTTTTAACCTTATTTTTTTCAACCATTAGTTTTTTAGGGTACATGGGTTTTTTTTAGGAGCAAGTGGGTTTCTTTTCAAATTCTTACTTGATTGACTGCCGATTTTTAATGGAGAGTTGGAATTACAAATGCTTTTTTCTCAAACAAAGGTTTTACTATGAATTTTATATGAAAATCTGCAGAAATTTCCTGTAGATTTCAAAATTTTCGATTTTTATCTGCCATCAATAATAAAGAAAAAGTGCATTTCGTCTTAGACCACCGTAAATTCCCTCCTTTTAAATCCCCACTACTTGACGCACCCCTTAATCTTTTGACTATTAATTCTCCCACCCGCCGTGGTGGTGATAAGATAAAAAAAACCTGCAAGTATAAACACGCGTCCTTTCTGGAAAACGGCAGCGAATTTTACCTGGCAGTCGTCAGACAGTTAAACCTACCTGGGACTGAAACTGTGTGAAGTTTCATACTATTGTGTTGGTAATGGATATCCTTAAGACGAAATTCAACACAGCTTTGAAGTTAGCTTTTAAGCGCAACTGAGAAATACTGGTTCAATCTTGACTTACTTAAAAATTGATTGATTTATTAATTGATTGATATCCTAAAAAGCGAATCCTAAAGATTGATATCCTAAAAGCGAATTGATTGATATCCGCAAGCGAATCTATATAGTCACAACATACTTAACTTTTTCAAAGCACTACAATTAACTTTATGACGAACTATTCTTTCTTGAGAGCTAAATTTTTCTCAACTGGAAAGAAATACGTACAGTCACTCCATGAAAAAAAAATATCAGAACAGTTAGAAAAAATTATTTAAAAACAATGAAGCGATTTCAAAGCCCAAAGAAATATTCATACAGCCATAGCCATAACATGGGATCATTGCATTGCTGAAAAGCATATTTTGTTCCTAGTCCTATTTAAAAGCACGTGCATGCAATTTTTTCCCCTTGAGGTTCATAATACCAAAAGCTTTCTAATCACCTCTTTTGTTTAAATAGTTTTTTTTAACTGATCTGATATGTTTTGCTCTTTTTTTGGTAGATTATAATGAAGAATAACATACATATGTTAGGGTAATTTTTGTTTAGATTTTGCCCGTGGAATTTAGCCGTAATAGGAAGTATATTAGTGCAAATTCGTTGAGTGTACGAATATTTTCTTGAGTGACTGTATGTATATGACTCTTGAAAATCCAATTAAAAATTATGTTAAGATAAAGATAATTCAAGTTAGGATAAATTTAAGTATCCTGAGAAAATATTTACAGTTATAAAAGATGATGAATTACCTTTCCTTCAAAAGAAAGTTTTTTTTAAAGAAATAATACTTCTAAAATATTAAAAATTAACTCCTCAAAAAGGGTTTGTCTAACATTTGGGCTGAAACAGTGAAAATATTTAGTGTTGCTTCCAAGAAGATATAAGGTGAATCAAAAATTCAATGAACGAATTTATTGACATTAAAAAGTAATTCCAGACTATATATTTGAAAGGTTACAATATGGCTCACAGTCTTCTAATCCATTCAAAAATTATTCACAACAAAAATATTAAACAAATGACATGTTACAGGTATATACTATATATGTTACGGGCAATGTGATAAATTTAATGGCATTTATGAATGAAATTTATCACTTTGCCCGCCTCCACTTCGGGCATTATTAATAATGCCCGATAATTCACTTTGCCCGTAACATACACATTGCACCGGAGCGCACCGGAGCGGAGCTCCGGTACTTCTTGGTTTTCAGTGATTATTTACTGATATTTATTTATTAAACAATAAATATTTGTAATGCTGAAATAGTAGCGCTCCGGTACTTCTTTGGTTAGAATTTAAGCCTTGCATATTTTTGCACCCCACCCTTAAGAATTAAGCTAGATCGGAGGTTTGCGAATTCCAAGGCGGTTTTACCAAGGCCAATTTAGCATTAGTAGCGCGCGAATCTCTCCAATTGGACATTTTTGGTGGTTTTGAATTAAACCCGATGTTTTAGCCAGGCTACTTCCCATGATCGTTAATTGGAAAGTTTCATGTTTATAGAGTTGTTTTAAATACAAGCACAGTTCAGTAATTTTTATTAAATAAACTATTTTCTTTTCGCCTAGATTAGGTTTTTAAGAAATTCCAAACTACTTTAAATTTAAATTTTTCTGTATCGAACAGTCATACAGCCTTTTGCGGGCAAAATAAACTTATACCTTAGGGGCATTCATTAATTACGTAAGGATGATTTTGGCAATTTTTGACCCCCCCCTACCCCCATGTAAGGGTACGTAAGATTTTTCAAACCCCTCCCCCCAATTCTTACGTAAGATTCCATTTCGTTTTTCAAAATAATAAAATGTTAGAAAATGATCAGTTACACTAAAACTCTCAGTTTAAAGTAAATCAAAGATTTTTATTTTTCAACAGATAATTAATATTCTTGCTGTCAACTACATATTTTTAAGTTTTTCTGGGGTTATTCAATAGTAATTTGATTAGAATAATTGGAATTTGTTTACATTAACTTGGAAAATCTTACGTAAGAATGTGTTTGACCCCCCCCCCAAGTAAGGGTATTTAGAGATTATTCCAACCCCCTCCCCCTCGGGACCCTTACGTATTTAATGAATGGCCCCTTACTGGGGGAACATTTTTACTTCACTAATTGTTTCCGAGTTTGGGTACTAATGCAAAAAAAAACATTACTTAGCTTTCAAGGGTGTGTTCTACGTTTCGCCCACAAATAAATTTCCATCCCCCCTTTCTTCTTTTTCTTCCTTCCCTATGGGGATATTTGTGGGCGAAATGGAGTAGCTGTGATAAAAACCAATCTTGTTAAGAATCGATTCTTAAAAAGGAATGAATTTACCCAAAATTAACAAACTTCCTTAATATCACTCCCAAGTATACAGTGTTTGTATTTTTTCGGACCGCCTCACTGTGAAAAACAGTCCTGCAGTCTCGGTTTGTCCAATTCTCTCGACTGGTCACTTCTGACGGACCTTGTTTTCCTGGACCACATAAAAACAAAAATTCCTCAAATTCACTCCAAAGTATACAGTGTGTGTACTTTTTCGGACCGCCTCACTTTCAAAAACACTCCTGCAGTCTCGGTTTGTCCAATTCTCTCGACTGGTCACTTCTGAGGGACCTTGTTTTCCTGGACCACAAAAACGAAAACTTCCTCAAAATCACTCCAAAGTACATCTTGTGTGTACTTTTTCGGACCGCCTCACTTTGAAAAACACTCCTGCAGTCTCGGTTTGTCCAATTCTCTCGACTGGTCACTTCTGAGGGACCTTGTTTTCCTGGACCACATAAAAACAAAAATTCCTCAAATTCACTCCAAAGTATACAGTGTGTGTACTTTTTCGGACCGCCTCACTTTGAAAAACACTCCTACAGTCTCGGTTTGTCCAATTCTCTGGACTGGTCACTTCTGAGGGACCTTGTTTTCCTGGACCACAAAAACCAAAACTTCCTCAAAATCACTCCAAAGTACATCTTGTGTGTACTTTTTCGGACCGCCTCACTTTGAAAAACACTCCTGCACTTTCGGTTTGTCCAATTCTCTTGACTGGTCACTTCTGAGGGGAAAAAAATGGCTAAATGGTAAAAAAAAACGATGGTTTTTCGTAAATTTTTCTGGAACCCAGCAAGGTAGAGCTTCGAGGTTACAAAATTCGAATTTTCGGTACCAAATTACTCCAGAAAAGTGTTACTACACTATCCGGAGCGTCCGTGAAAGGAGCCAATGATCCGGGAGCGTTTTGGCGGGAAAAAAGTAGGAATTTTAATTTTTACATACCCTCTAATGCGATACATTGTTCGATTCCTTAGTTTTATGGTGCACACATACCGAAATTTCAGAAGCCTGGAGCAAGCAGTTCGAGTGCAATCCGGGAAAAACGGAGTTTTTGGAATATTGGTTTTTCCGGAATAACTCCCAAAATAATTATCACACACTTTAATGATTTACATATTCGTAATCTGTGAAAAATTCCCGATTTATCTATGTAAGACACTTGAGATGGGGTCGAATTGTTTTCCAAAACTCTCCTGACACGACTAGCCCCAAAAAATAGAGTGTTAGGCATTAAATGTAAGTAAGCCCCATTCTTGTTTTAAAAATCCTGGATGACGTAAAAATCACCGTGGATTCCCGTAATTCTGGAAAAACTTTGCCATAACAATTAGTTACTAGAAAAAATAATAATAAAAAAATTAATATTAATATTTTCGGATTTATAAGCTTTCTTTGGACTTGTGTTTTTTCGTCGAAATCTGAACTTTTTTTCAAAGTCCAATTACTGCCTGAATTACGAACCGATTTTCACCAAAATTGAATATGAGGTATATGGTAGGATATATTTTAAGATTTTAAGGTCAAAAATTCGATATAGTTTTTTGATTTTGATAAAACTCGCGACTTTAGTGCGACTTATGCTCGAGTCCAGGGACCCTAATTTTGGTCCTATATTCACTAAATGGAAATGTAATGAAAGGTATAAGGTCACCGACCCGATGAAAATTCATTTAATTGGTTTTTGAGCGATTCTCTACTGCACTTTGAATTGCACTTTGGAAAGGCCCCATCACGTAATTCCTGGTTCCCGGCTTAAATAATTCGATATGTTGCTCGGACTTTTTTACTAGAATTCTTTGTCAAAATTCCTTGGAAAGCCATATTATTATTATTAAATATTTTTTAAGAAAACCTCTGTTTCTCAATAGTGTACTGCAGTACGCAAAACAGTTATATAAGTATTATATTTCTTAGTTACCTGGACGGGTTTGTTCCCCCCTTGGTAGCAAAACGTTTTTTTTCTTCCTAATAACTGTATTATGCTGTTGTTCACCATAGTGAAATAAAGATTATTATTATTATTATGTGGGATTTAGTATTTTATAAAACTTTCCTGAGAGTCTAAAGAAACAGGGATACTTATACTATATCCCCAATTAATTTCCAAATTTATTTCTTTAATTTGCATTGTAACAATCGTAAACGACAAATTTTCCTTCTCCTCAATGGTTTTTAATAGGATATATGACTATTATGTTTAATGAATTGTCCATTAGTGAGGACAGCTAATAAGGCATGCAATAATATATGGCAAAGTTTCTCCAGAATTACGGGAATCCACGGTGATTTTTACGTCATCCAGGACTTTTAGAACAAGAATGGGGCTTACGTACATTTAATGCCAAGCACTCCATTTTTTGGGGCAAGCGTGTCAGGAAAGTTTCGGAAAAAACTTCGACCCCACCTCAAGTGTCTTACATGGATAAATCGGGGAATTTTTCACAGATTACGAATATGTAAATCATTAAGGTGTGTGTGATAATTATTTTGGGAGGTTTTCCTGTAAAACTGATATTCCAAAAACTCCGCTTTTCCCGGATTACACCCGAACCACTTGCTCCAGCCTTCTGAAATTTCGGCATGTGTGTGCACCCTAAAACTAAGGAATCGAACAATGTATCGCATTAGGGGGTATGTAAAAATTAAAATTGCTACTTTTTTCCCCGCCAAAACGCTCCCGGATCATTGGCTCCTTTCCCAGGACGCTCAGGATAGTGCAGTAACACTTTTCTGGAGTAATTTGGTACCGAAAATTCGAATTTTGTAACCTCGAAGCTCTACCTTGCTGGGTTCCAGAAAAATTTACGAAAAACCATCGTTTTTTAACCATTAGCCATTTTTTCCCCTCAAAAGTGACCAGTCGAGAAAATAGGACAAACCGACACAGCAGGAGTGTTTTTCAAAGTGAGGCGGTCCGAAAAAGTACACACACGATATACTTTCGATCAGAAGTGACTAGTCGAGAAAATTGGACAATAACTGACACTGCAGAAGTTTTTTTTAGGGTGAGGCGGTCCGAAAAAGTACGCACATGGTATACTTTGGAGTGATTTTGAGGAAGTTTGGTAATTTTGGGTCAATCCATTCCTTGTTGAGAATCGATTCTTAACAAGAAATTCCGTTTGGCGTCAATTATACACCCTTTTGAGCTATATCTATAAAATACTTTCACCAAGAAAAGTGAGCGAAACCCCAAGAGGTTCTATTGCTAAGTATATATTGTATTTTACAAAATCCAAAAATATTTATTTTTGACTGAGATATGGCAAAAAAAAAACATAAATTAGTGCGCTAAAAACCTGTAAATTTACTGGGCTATTAATCAGTATTATTTTTCAATTGCAAGCTTTATATTGCTAAAGTCATCATAAAAAAGGTGTTGAATGAAAGAGACCTTAAAGACCTTAGAGACATTAAAGAGACCTAATTAATTTTATAAGTAGCCAAAAAATTTATACCAAATTTTTTAAGTTTCGTATACCATAAGTGAACTACATAAAATCAGTGGACAAAATTTACAAAAACTTTTTCGAAACCTTTTCTTCATTGGATAATCCATTTCAGCAAAGCGTAGAATTCAATTCCTATTATTTCCGAACCGATTCTTTGGATTTTTACAACGATTCTTTAAGAGGAGAATCGATTTGAAAACGGAAGAGAGGTAGGTGAATTTAGGGAAAAACAGAGGCACTGGTGTTGGGGATTTTAGGGAATATATTATGGACGGGGGGATGGAACTTATTTTGTGGGCGAAACGTGGGTGCACCGCTTTCAAGCAAAAGTATTCACAAACTTTTTCCCTTAAAAAGGCTTATCATAAAGCAAAACACATCTACAAAAGATGAGTTTGAATTCTAGTCCTAGCTTTTATCTGGTTTTACTTATGTGGTAGAAAAGGACCTGTCTTAGTTTTTGTCCTAAAAATTTTTAATTCATCTTCATTCCTCTTTGGAAAAATGTTAAAGACATATATAAAGTCTCCGAGAAAGAGTAGTCTTTATTTATATTTAACCATGTGTCTTTTTTAAATCTGAAACTGCGCATCTGTAGCAATTTAATATTACCTATTATATTCTTAATTTTTACAGAAACTTCGCTATTGTACCAACTAGAGTCTAGACCGACATGTTTTCGTATTCTTATTTTCGCGTTATTCAAACATTAAAATACTTTAGAAACACATCACAAGAAGACCAATATATTCTTACTTAAGGCAACGGATACATAAATGTTATCTGTTTATTTTACACATCAATTATCAAATCATCTAGTTGGTACTTGAGAAGCATTTAATAGGACATTTCATTAATGGGACAATCAGGAAAGAAGAAAGGCATGAAAATGAAACTTAGGGTCCCTTACCACTTACCATAAGCATAAGTAGTGAAGAAGTTTTAATAAAATGTAAATTAATCGATTTTATTACAAATAACATGTTTTGTCCGACCGATTTATTTCATATCAGTTATTTTTTTTAAAAGCTTCATGTGCAATTGAAATACATGTAAATTGAACATTAAAAGCCGAGAACCCATCTTAGTGTTTTAACTACTGTTTCATTCCACACCAAATTAACATACCTTTTTAGAATAACTACATATTGGATTTTCTTGAAATTTGGTACTGGTACTACCACATGTTCTATTGATATAAACTTGAAAAAATACCAACTTTCAGGGCCGTGCGGTGCTATGAGGCAGAGGGCCGAGGCGCCATTTTCAAGGGGCGGCAAAATCCGCCTGAAATTTTTAACCCCAAGCACCAAAAATATTTCTTCAAAATCTTCATTTGGAAATAACAAATTAATTTTTTACCAAATGTTTTATTTTAATTTTAAACTATGTTAATCCTTTCATTGATTGTAAGCTAATTCAAAAGCAAAATGTAAAACTGCTTCTAATAATTTCATATACTGCTGTCGTATTCCTACCCCAGATAGTACTACCAAAAGAAGAGCGTGCACGTGAAAATGTGTAATCTGTAGAGTCTGGAATGTTATTTTAAGATATCAGCAGGGCCGGATTAACCATGTCGGGGCCCCTAGGCAATACACTCTCGGGGGCCCCTTTTCTCTTACTCTTTCCTTTCTAAAATATGTTTTAAAACCACATCGCAATATTATTTATAATTATGCTTTTACTACAGTGAGAAGCAGCGGCGGATCCAGGATTTGTTTTTTTTGGGGGGGGGGGGCTAAGGCTAATTTTCATAATCCAATTGTATCTTCTTGATTATCTAAATATGGAAAAGGTAGTGAATTATCCTGTTCCAATCACTAAAAGGGGGGTTTTGGGGCCTCCCCCAGAATTTTTTTTTAAATTTAAGTAAAAAAAAAAACACTTTTCATTTTGTTTTGCTACGCCTCATCCGATTTCGGAAATCGATTTTATGGTAGAATTTTTGTGTTTTGACAAACTTAATATAAAACAGTTGTAATAATAGAGTTTCAAGTACTAAGGGGCTGTAGGGGTCCTTCCCTAGAAAATTTAAATAAAAAAAACACTCTTTTTCAACTCGTTTTGGTATGCCTATTGCCTCATCCAAATTTCGGACATAGATTTTATGGTATAATTTTTGCGTTTTGACAAACTTATTATAAAATACAGTTGTAATAAAAGTACAAGGGGGTCTACACAAGTACCAAGGGGGTCTGGGGGTCCTCCCCCAGAAAAATTTTGAAAATTTGACCTTAAAATAACAGGGTTTTAACTCATTGTGGTGCATAAAATTCCATATTTTTAGTGTAAAACTTCTCATTTTTTTTGGGAGGGGGGGGGGGGCTCAAGCCCCCTAGCCCCCCCTGGATCCGCTAGTGGTGAGAAGGCTTGTTATTCAATAACAAAGCTCATAAGCTTCATAATAAGAAGGCTCATATTCAATAATTTGTTGTTATAAAACGTTAGCTAAACCAAACCATATTCAATGAAAAAATAAAAGAAATCAAAATGAACGTATTTTTTTATTATAGCATTTATTTAAAGTACAAAAAAATTAAAAATTTACTCTTCTAACAATATGTATAGGGATAGTATGCAGTCCACGGCCATGAACAACGTCCGATACCGGATTTACTCGCAGCAGTTCAAGGGGATTGACAGGGAACTGAAGAAAAAAACATCACCACACTGCTCGCGATGTGCGGACTACAATTAAGTTATGAAATTTCCTATTTTAATGAAATTTTTTTACCGTGAACCACCGGGGTTCTGTATGAACCACCAGTGCTTTAAAGTTTAAACTATGGAAAAGTGGGGAACCGGAAGAAAGAACATTAAAAAGTTAGGAATCCTAAGTATATTAAAGAATAATTTTTTTTTTCAAAACATTAGTTTTTGTTTTTTGCATTTCTAGCATGCAAAAGATAATTTTTAAGCTAATTTATAAGGAATCTGAGAGGTCCGTTTGTGGAACCATTTTAGACGATTTTTTCATGGGCCCCTTGCTTAGGTCTGGACTTGCATAATTTTTTTTTTTTATTTTAACTCAAAGAAACATTTCAAGAAAAATTCTCTGTGGAATGGGTGCCCTTACAAAAGGGCAAAGGGGGCCTATGTGCAGGCCCCCCTCGCGATCCATTTTAGAAGTCACCCAAATGAGTTAAAACATTTCTCTTAAGAATAAAATTTCAGAACTTTTTCTGGGGAGGACTCTTAGACGCCCACTTTTTGCTTGAAATTCCAGTATTTTATGCAAGAATTTTTCCATTAAGTACTCATGAGGGCCCTTAGTACTTGCAAACATTTTTCTTGGACCCCTTCCTGAATTCAAACATATGGGCACCCACCCTCTGGGGACGGGGCCCCTAGCTGACGATGGGCCCCTAGGCAGTTGCCTACTTTGCCTATTGGATAATCCGGCCCTGGATATCAGTAGTCTCCAAGTTGCTAACTAGACGCGGCATACACGAAAGAAATTTAGTGATCAATCATTTGATTGTTTGGACATGGGTTGACAGCTAGCCAGGGGCTCATTTCCTGTTCTGTGGTGGAGACCTGCCGATTGTACATCCTTTCATTCGGAAAAACGTGGACTCGTGTTTTTTGTATTTTTGTACACAATTTCAATTATTAGCAATTTGATTGTGATTGTGAAGGTCAGAAGTCCGGTGTCTATCTCTTTCTTAGTTTGGAAATTTTATTGGGTTATGCCCCAAAAAGTTTCCTAATTATTCAAGTAAACATCTCTAAAAGGTTAAAATATTATTACAATCCAAAGCGATATCACTTTTAGAAGTATAATTTAGGCTCTAGGAGAGATCGAAAATAATTTTCATTTGCAAAATCAAAAAGGTATGGGAAACTGTTACCTTTTAATAAGAAAAACCAGGAAAGAATTCTAAAAACTGTTTTAAATTTTCAATTTGTACATCAAGCTTAAAATTTTAAAAATTCCCAGAACTGAACTTTTTCCCCCTTTATTTAACTATTTTTTAGTGCAAAATAGGTCAAACAATTTTTTAAAAGATTTTTGTGTTTCAATGCTTTTTTTTTTACAGAAAGGAAATTTTCAACTCCTTTAAAGTCTGCGTTTTTTTTGCACATTGATAGTTAATATTACACATGATAATCAACTTTTTGTTATCTCTAAAATATTTTTTTCTACCGATTTCAATAAAAGGGGGGGGGGGAAACAATTCCAGAAAAAATTTTATGTTATTTCCTATATCTTTTTATGAATGAATTTTTCATGCTGTGCTGACCACTTTATTCTGGTTTTATCCTCGAAAATCCTTCGGCGTAGAAGGATAGTGGTCCTTTATGGATGTCACCCAAAAGGGACCCAAATAAGTTAAAACCACTTTTAAGAGTAAAATACCCTAAAATTTTCTGGGGGAGGACCCCCAAACCCCCTTTTAACTTGAAACTCTAGTACCCAGACAGCACAAGTTCGTCCTGCTTACATCCATGGGCCGTCAATCGGCTCATCCATAGGACGTCCGCTAGGTCCCAATTTACGTCCCGCGCACGTTGCCTATTCATCCAAATGTCACACTGTATCACGTTGCCGCAGCGTTGCGCGGACGTCTACTTTGATGGGAAATGGCCGTACCTGGGACGAACTTGGGATCATCCCGTTTACATCCGATTACGTCGAATTTCGTCCGTTTGGATGGGCTACTTTTAATATTTACTATTTTATTTTGTACAAGATGTCCACTCTTAACATGATCTGATAGTTTAATGTTGAACTTTGTTTTAAATGCACACTTCTAATCACAAAAATGAAGTAATGAATTAAGTTCAAGTGCTTTAATTATTTTTTCTATTTAAATATAATTTTTGCGATTCGAAGTGTATCTAAAACAAAGTTCAACATTAAGCTATCAGATACATTAAAATTAAACACCTTGTTTATACAATTTCTCTTTAATTTTGATTTTTAATTTTTTCATTGAACATTCATCAACCCAATTATAATTATGCAAAATTCCAGTTCATGATAAAAAGAACTAGTATTTGTTGAGATTAGATAATATCAAATTAATTAAAAATATTTTGCATCATAGAAATTATAAAGTATTATTTCTCTATGTGTAAAAACTTTAATAAGTAAAATGGAAGTTTAATAGTTAACTGAAATACTTTATGAAGTATTTTAAACTGATAAATATTAATGTATTTTTACAGAATATATATTACAATCAATTCATCTTTATTAAACACATTCCAACATTTAAATGACTTAAATAGTAAGTAAAAATTTAAACTATATAAGCTTAGTTTATAAACTCTTCAAATTTTCAAAATAAAAATTCTGGTCATAACTTTCTTCCACATAGAAAGAAACTTATGCTACAAATAAAAAATAAGGTATCATCAGTCAAGTGTGATTGGAATCACAAAAGTAAACAGATTGAGTGAAAAATAAATATCTTTATTGAATCAAATATTAACAACATATAGATAAAATGCACACAACAAAACCACAAGGTTGCTCTCACAGAAAAACAATAGGTAGACAAAATTTTAAAAATGTATCAAACGTTAAATCCTTTTTTAAACGCTTTTATTAACATTTTACAAATATATTTACTTCTATAAAATAAAGAATCAATAGATACAAACTTAATAGAATAATATATTCAATAACTAAAAAAAAATTTTTTTTCTTTAAAGCAATTTATTTGTATTTAAAAATAAATCATAAATATTTTGCTAAGGATGAATAGAAAATAAAAAGCACTTCATGATGTATGAAAAAAATAACATTTTATGAAATGCACATTTCTATAATTTAAACAGAATAAAAAATGCACACGACAAAACTATAAGGGCTCCCACAGAAAAACAATGAGTAGAAAAAATTTAAAAATGTATCAAACATATTCAATAACTAAAAATCTTTTTTTTTTCTTTTTTTGAAAAACAGTTTATTTACATTTAAGGCTAAGATTCTGTAATCGGGAACCATCGCCAACTTGGCGATATTTTTTAATAACTCTTTATAATAATTTTTTTAATAATATATTTTTAATAATAAATATATATTTAATAATAATATTTTTTAATAATTTTTAATAATTTTTTAATAACGCCAAGTTTGGTGACTTTCCTTGGCGATGGTTCCCGATTACGGAACATTAACCACATTTAAAAATAAATCATAAATATTTTTGCTAGAGTTAGCATACAACATTTCCTTTCTGAATGGCTCAAGGATGAATAGTACATAAAAAACCCACTTTATCATGCATAAAAATACATTTTACAAAATAAGAATAAAAGAATAAATAATGTACTTTTTATGGCGGCTTTACACCACCGAGGTTTGCGATTTGCGTTTTGCGGCGAAAACGGGAACCGCAGAAACTCAGCGACCGCTCGAAGGAGGGCGCTAGAATCGATTTACGACACTAGCGGCTGCCGCTAATGCAGCCGCGACCACTAGTTTTGAAGATGATTCTATTCTTTTTATGGTTTTGAAATGCTCCACGATTATAGAAAAAACGGAGCTTTATTTTTCAAAAAGAGTTAGTGCAAAAGGGGTTACCTTCTTGACGATTGATGAATTAAAATGTCAACAAAGCACGAAAATGCGCGGGAACCAAAACTGTCGCGGCGGCATTAGCGGCAGCCGCTGCGGTAGTTTCTGCGGTTCCCGTTTTCGCCGCAAATCGCAAAACGCAAATCGCAAACCTCGGGGGTGTAAAGCCGCCATTAGTGAAAAAAATGTAAATTTGGGGCAGCCATCTAGTGTGTAAAATGAGATTTAAAAGTTTTTCCAGAGAACAGGTAACTTTTTAAATGTAAAATATAAAAAATAGAAGGCGTAAGCGAAAAAAAGATGAAACAGAGACACATTAAAAAAAAAGAAAAGAAAAACGTATCGCTTCTACACAGTTATTTGACTAATATTTAACAATCTAAACCATTGATACCATACTTAAGACTAACGCACATGCAGTATTATTACAAGTTGGAAAATTGCAACTTAATCTAAAGATTACTTGTTATTAGGAAATGTAATCGAGAAATACACTTACCTGTTTCAGATTGAAATAATTTAAGAAGTTTATAATAAAGTAAGTTATATTTTTTAAGCTCTTAAAAAAGACAGCATCACACGCGTTTCCTTCCGCCAGACTGATTTGATCACGTGACCTTAGCGTGGTTCAGGTTATGGGTTCAGGTTCATCGGTTCATCCCTCTTTCATCCCACAACATACGTCCCTGGGCCGTCTACTTTTGGTACACCTTGGGATGATCCCCGCTCATCCCAAAGCACACGTCCCTGGGCCGTCCACTTTTGGTACACCATGGGATCATCCCCGTTGGGATCAAATGTGGATGAAAAGTAGACAATCTTTCGTCCACTTTGGCTATGTGGGGTATTGTACACTAAATGTAAATGTTTTGAGTTTAGTATGGATTCATTTTTTAAAGTGAACAAAGATTAAAATAATTACTGTTATCCGAGTGTCGCTGTCGAATGTGTTATACTCACTATTACTACTCTATGGTTATACTACACCAGGGACGTGCCAACGTTTTCGGAAGTGGGGGGGCGAAACATTTTTGAGTAGTCTCACCTAGTTAACCAGGTGCGACTACTCAAAATTAATTATAATTTGATTATAAATTAATTTTAATCGATTAAAATTAATTATAAATGAAGTATAATTAATTAATTATTGAACTATTCAATATTAATTATAATTATAAAGAGAATGATCCCACTTAAACGGAGAGAAATTCTACTTTGGAGCCTGAAGCTGGTTGTCATACTTTGTATTTGTATTTCTAATGGATTCAAAAATTGTACTCAGACAAAACTTTATTTGGGGGGAAAATTCGAAATACGAGTAAAAACCAATCGCACAATTATTTATATTCATCTAATTTTAAGAACCAGATTTTTTAAGTACATATATATCTATTTAATGAACCTTTTTAAAACCGGTATAGAAGAAGTTTAAATATATTGTGATTATTTATAGGGTATTTTTATGTACAAAAGAAAAAATAATTTTAAAACTAAAGCACTTTTTACTTAAATGATATTAATTTTTAATAGTTAAATTGTGTTTTATAAGAAGCTATAGATTTAAAAGTAAATTTTTCAAATCATTTACCAAACTAACCATTTTCTAAAATCAAATCTTAATTTTCAGGACATTATTGTACACAACGCTGCTTCCGCAATCTTTAATAAGGTTCCCACTATATAAAAAGACATTCAAGGATTTTTTCAGGACCTCGTTTTATTTTTAAAAGGACCAAAAACAGAATTCGAGAAAAAGGCAAACAGTCAGAAAATTGTCCGAACTACTTTTGGGCAATAGTATAGTACTTTGTTCAACAAATGCAATAATTGCTATCAACTTAATTATATTCATTCCTTTACAATTTAGATTTAAGAAAGAATAGATTAAAGATTTAGATTAAAGAAATAATAAACAAGAAAACAGTTGAGGGTATTATATAATAATATTTATAAAATTCTTCAAAGTAAAAATTTTTCGTCGTGCTTTAGGTAATTTGGGCTAAAAGCTGAACGCTTCATTCACCATAAATCGTTACGTAACACATTGGAAAAAAAGAAAAACAGGAAGTATATTTTATAGACAGAAAACACATAAGAATTAACAATATATTTGATAAAACCCATTAAATAATTTATTCGAAAAAAACCATAAAAGTCAAAGCTCCAAAAATCTTTGATGTTTTTTGGATTTTTAAAATTTTTTACTTAATAATATATAAATGTTTCAAGTTTGAAGGTTACCTATTTATCTTAACTTTTACAATCTAAATTAATTAAAAAATAAATTGCAATAGTATTGGTTATTAGTATACATTGATTATTATTGTATAATAATTTATAGAAAAGTTTCAAAAATGGAAGGCTGAAACAAGCTGAGGAAAGGAAATCAAAGATTAAAGAACTTTATCCCAATACTTTTCCTGAAAGTATAGAGATAAACTTACTAACTCAGTCAAAAATAATTTTCAAGACTCAAAAATATTTTTCAAGGATTAAATTTTAGCTTAAATTACTTTAAGGACAGTGGAAATAACCCTCTTTCAGTGTAAAACATTATTTTGCAATATAAATTATAATTACGAAAAAAAATCAATATTTTAAAAGGACCTTATGTATTTAAATTTCTTACTTATGAGATGACAGAAAACATAAAAATTGGAACATCACTAAAACTTTATTTGCAAATATAAGTTGACCTTGAAGTGAGCTTAACTCCACCTGTATGTACAATTTAACAACCGAATACTGATTTCCTTTCTGCAGTTCTACAAACAAATTCTTTTAATATTAAATCTAAATTAATTTTTGATGTGAGTGACTCGTGTATTGTTAGTAGCAAGAGATGAGTCAACCGCTTTTGGGTCATTGTAGACCGTAAGTATGTTTTTACGCGTCTTAATGTACTAAACGATCTCTCTGCTGGAGCTGCAGAAGCAGGTACAACTGAGATCAACTCCACAATCTTAAACACTTCGTCCATGATATCTCTAATGTGAAGAGACTCGGACAGCAACTTTTGGCATACATCAAAGGATGAACCTTCTTTCACGACACTTGGTAGAAGAACGAGTTGGGCTTCTAACCGTTCTATATGGAAATCATTGGCAAAGATCCCCAACTTTTCCTTTAATGTGTTTCCTCTTAATGGAGCACCATTCGCTGAATTTGTCAGCAAATCTTCTAACATTATAATGTTTTCCATTCCTTCCTGATGAAATCTTCTATCGATTTCATTTATGACTATGTCAATTACTTCGAAGTAACTTTTTCTTAGACTGGTGGTTTCGCTAATATTGGCAGTGGGCTGTGATGTACTACAGTATTCATACCGACGCGGGAGCTTTTTCGGACGTTTAGCTTCCGGTAGGATTAAACCGAATTGCTTTGCCGCTTCTTTTGTTTCTTCCCATATTTCTTGGAACTTCTCTTCATTCCTCATATATTCTTTATTGTTTTAGAAACAAGTTCCGCGGATTTTTTCGCCTTCGGTACTGTGTATCCAACGGTTTGCAGTGATGTAGCCAATTGCTCACATGGACCGAAAATAAGAATGGCTACTTTTAAAGCAAATAGGGTCTTTGCTTTCTTAAGGGATTTTTTATATCCATTCAAAGCAGCCCTTCTCTCGTCTGCAACCGCATTCCGTTCTGCTAGAATAGCATCTACGGTCTTAATTACTCTTTCATAATTGCTAACAAACCTTATTAAGGATTTCTTTCTTACACACCACCTACTGTCGTACCGCGAGGAGAAGAGCTTTGAACAGGGTTGCCGTGAGTAGACGAGTCCAAAAGAAGAGGGAAGCTGGTATGAATTGAACGGCAATATTTGGGTTTTTAAGCGCACATTTGGCGAATGAGAAAACGCGTTTCGTGAATGAAAATAAGATAATCATATTTTATTAAATTACATTAAAATATAGATTATCTTTGAAATTTCTCGTTAATAAAAATCGAAAATACCTTTAGGCATGAACATTTTTTGTACGTTTAGTATGCTTTTATATTGCTCTTTTGAGTGAATTAGTTATAATTAGTTTTGTATAAAATTGCTCAGATCACTTAAATTAATAATTTTATAATTTACCACACCATATAATTTTATAAGCACCATACTTGAAATTTAAATGAGGCGTTAGAAACTTGTAAAGAGACAAAATATGGAAATATTTATTAATTTTTTTTTAAATATTTTATAACATTTAAATACAATCTAATGTAATTCATTGTCACTAAAACTGCAGTCACTGTCAGTGTTTGACAAAGATTCTGAATCGCTGTCCGACAAATTAATCACTATTTCGTCTACAATATCTTCGATCAACCCATCTTTTTCCAATAATCGCTTTCTATATTTTGTACAGTCAGCCGCAACAAAGACGTTACAGAGACGATTGTGAACGATCGAATGGGGTTAGATTTAGAAAGATAATTTAAACGCCAATTTTCATGAATTAACGTCTACTTTAAAAGAAGATATGATCAGATCAAATAAAATTAAAGGTAACTACTTGATAGGATAAAAATAAGCAACTTGAGAGTTTAAAAAGAAAGATTAATGAACACGGTAACTATAAATCCAAAAAATTATAAAATATCCAAAATAAAATCAGATAAATTGATGTAAATCACAGATTATATCAAATTAAATGGATCAGATTCGGTGAAATATTTAAGATCAGTTGAAAAAGATCAGATCAGTTAAAATAGATCAGATTAGTTAAATTAGATCAGATCAGTTTTAAAAGGTCAGATTAGAAATATTTAATCAAATCAGATGTAACAATGCGAAAGGAAATTCCAAAATTCGTTTCTCTAAAATCGAAAGAAGTACTCAGCTGAAAGATAGCCACACAGATTTGGCTCGGAACATTTATTTTAGCGCCAAGTGAATTACCATCACCCCCAAAATTCAGTGGAATAATCCGTTTCTATAACAACCGCAGCATCATCGTATGACGTCAATAGCTCTTCTCCTCGCGGTACGACAGTAGTTGGGCATAATGGGAGAAGGTTTAGAGCCTTTTTTCATCGTCTTCGTTTAAAACAATGTCCGAATAGGTTTGCTTTCTTTTGGCCGAAGACAAAATTATGTTAGACACATCTTTGACTAGTGCTAAAACTTCGCATAGTAGCGAACATGACCTAGCTGCTTCTTGTAGACATAAATCCAAACTGTGATTACTGCAGTGTACAAACACTGATTTGGGTTGTATTTCTGATATTAGTTTTTGGACTCCATTTAAATTACCACTCATAACAGGTGCTCCATCAAAGCAGTGTCCCCTAACTTTTTCGAACCCCAACCCAAGTCTAAGTAACACATCTTCGATGGCACGAAACAAAGTTTTTGCTTTTGTGTCATTTAATGTGTACATACCCACAAAATCTTCCCTAACTTCATTCTCTTTCATGTACCTGACACACAAGCTAAATTGTTCCTTTCCCTCAATATCCGTTGTACCATCAGCAATTATTCCTAAAAAATTGCTTTTGTTTATGTTTTCCACCAACTCACGTTGAACCGAATGGGCCATAATTTCTAAAATTTCATTTTGTATCTTCCCATCTAACCATTTATTTCTTTTTTTTAACCATATCCTAAGATAAGGAACATCTTCACTCCTTTCTTCAAGGAGTTGAATGAGATTTCCCTTATCATTTTCATTTCCTCGAAGCGCTTGCCCTGTTCGAGCAAGGTAGCGAATGCTACTTAAAATTGTTCTTAAAGCCTGTCTCGCTTCCTTTTGCTCATTAAGAGACTGTTCACTTAATAAGCTAATTACAGGGACACTTTTTTCTCTATTAATTTGGAATTCACCTGATGATCGGTGCGTGTCGCTTCTTTCGTGATTTCTAAATTTTTCAGGACCTTTCTTCCAATTTTTAAATCCTATACTTACAAAGGCTTGTTCAGATCCTTTGGGAAGTTTCATTCCTTTGTTAATAGCTGAAGCACACTGATAACAAAGAACGCAATCTTTTTCTTTTACGTAGTGGATCCATTTAAATTCAGAAAACCATGAATGTTTAAAAGATCTCTTGTTATCGTCTCGAGGAAACGTATATTCAGGGGGAGGTTGACACTTTTCAGCACTATTTATGGTTACCTGAGACTTCTTTGAAACATCTGTTGTCGACTCTTCCTGAGATTTCGATGGTATTTCCTTCTGAATTCTTTCCTGACCTACTGAGATTCCGGCAGAATTTTTAGAAATATCTGATGTTAACTCTTCCTGAGATTTCGATGGTATTTCCTTCTGAATTCTTTCCTGACCTACTGAGGTTCCGGCAGATGGTGGTCCATTAGGCTTGAACCAAGATTCCAAATGGGTTTGCTTTCGCATCTAAAAATAATCTATTTTGTTTTAAATTTCCTTTAATATTTATAATAAATGGGTTGACTTAATATTTTATAATAAAGTTTTCAAAAGAATTTTTCTGTGTGAATTTTAAAGAAACATTAAATAACACTCTTACAACCCCAGTAAAAAAGCTGTAGTGAGTAAGCTTTTATAAGATGGATACTAAAAAAAAACTAAACTCCTTGGCGCAACAGCCCTAGTGGGCCAAGGCCTACGATGCCCATCTTCGTTCTCCTGACCGTGGGCCCTGGGGTGCAAGGCATATGTCTCGGTTAGGTGGTCAGTTTAACGCAAGACCCCCAGTGTTTAGTTCCCAAGCACGCTTGTTCCTCAATTTATCGACCCACTCAAGGGATGAAAGGTTGAGTCGACCTTGCCCAGCCCGGGACCCAGGAATCGAACCCCGGACCTGTGGCACGGAAGAGCTATGTGCTACCACTGCGCCACCGGGCTTCATAAGATGGATACCCAGCCCATAATAAAGGTTTAGAATTGTTTTTCTAATTTTGATGTTTTAAAAATACATAAATACTCCGAAAGTTATTACAAAATTAACAAAAAATATGTAATCATTAAAAACTCTGCTTGAAAAAAAATTCTCAGAAGTATGAAAGAGCACTGTATCGAGCAACAAACAAATTCTAGTTAGAATATACTACTAGCAGTTGCCCAAATTCCCAAATGGGAACATCATTTTAGGGAATTTTTTCACCACGTAATTTTTCATGCAGGAATTTGATACTTGGTAGTAAGCAACTCAAAGATATGAAGTTATTTTACATGCAAAAGTTTTCACATGCAATTTAATCCTTTTTGTGGAATTTATATCAAAATTACAGATTTTTGGCTCTTTCAAAAGTTGCACAAGTTTCAATTTATGATAAATTTAATTAAACTTAGTTTTAAATAATTATGCTGTGTTTAGGTAGCTTAAGTACACATCTTTTCAATTGGCTTGGCAGAATAGCTTCATATTCTAATTTTGGAGAGTAATTACCAATTCAACGTGTGTTCCCAAATGGGAACAACGGCGTTTGGGGTATAGTTTTTGAAAAATAAAATTCAAAATTATTAAGAATTAAGGCATAATCAATAAAATAAATGAATTCGAATGGAGTCGAACATTCCATGGATAAACAAAAGTTAAAATCACTTTTTTATTTTAAAGAAATTTTATTTTGGCCGAGTTTATTGCAAAGAATAAAGAAATACTAATTAAATTTAATTTTAAATTAAATTTTAAAATAAGAGAAATGACTATTTCGCCTATAAGGGGTAGATTTCTTTTCTTCAATTTTGCATTTTTTTTGGACTTACTCCCTTTTCCAAACTGTCGATTCAAATATGCCCCAATTCAAGGATGCGCCTTGAATTGGGAACTAATAACACAGGGGAACAATTTTTAACAAAATTTCTGTTGACTTCGATTTTTTTGCGGTTTTTGAATCACTTTTAGCCCCTGAATCCAAAAGTAAAATTAGTTTTTGTCTATCACGTCAACTTTTTGAGATACAGGGTACCCCCAAAATGCGCATAAAAAACAAAATAAATGACTTTGAATTCAATTTTCAGGGTCAAAAAGCATTACTTTAGTCTTTAAACTACACCCGAAGGGCAAGAAAGGTTAAACTATCTAAAAAATGAAAATTTGTGGTGAAAAAAATCGCTAAAAATAGTAGGATTTGTTATACCCCATTTATTTCACTTATTTTTGAAGCAATTCATTTTTAAAGGGTCCTAACCGGTCCCCAAGGACCCAAATTTAATAATGATATGCAGCAATGATTTTTAGGAAAGGCGGTTGAGGAGTTATCGCCCCCGAAGCACCCGCGGAAGGGTTCGGAAGACTTTCTGAATCGCGATGGCGCACGCGCGCTCAAGAAAATTCATTCATGCTTCGAAAATTTTGAAAATGACATTCTTCTTATATTATAAGTCTTTCCTAAGTAGAAATTATTTGGTTCGTTAGTAACTGGCCGGTTTCATGGAGGTATTCCATGTTTCTTGAGCGCGCGTGCGAAGAAACATGAAATACCTCCATGAAACCGGCCAGTTACTAACGAACCAATAAGAGTCTTCCGAACCCTTCCGCGGGTGCTTCGGGGGCGATAACTCCTCAACCGCTCTTCCTAAAAATCATTGCTGAATATCATTATTAAATTTGGGTCCTTGGGGAACGGTTAGGACCCTTTAAAAATGAATTGCTTCAAAAATAAGTGAAATAAATGGGGTATAACAAATCCTACTATTTTTAGCTATTTTTTTGCGTTTTTAGGGGGGTAATAACCCCTTAAACCTACCCATTCACCACAAATTTTCATTTTTTAGATAGTCTAACCTTTCTTGTCCCCTCGGGTGTAGTTTAAAGACTAAAGTAATGCTTTTTGACCCTGAAAATCGAATTCAAAGTCATTTATTTTGCTTTTTATGCGCATTTTGGGGGTACCCTGTATCTCAAAAAGTTGACGTGATAGACAAAAACTAATTTTACTTTTGGATTCAGGGGCTAAAATTGACTCAAAAACAAGTCACAGTTCTAAGTCAACGAAAATTATGTTCCCCAGTGTAATAGATTAGAAAAAGTGAGGAGAGGTTCAAAAGGTTTCATAGAATTCAAAACCATACTTGTGGAGGAAGACCTAAGCTAAGGTGGCTCAACTGTTTGGAAACAGACATAGAAATTTTGAAAATTAATAACTGGATGTCCAAGGCTAAGGATAGAAGAGCTTGGAATTCGATTCTGAGGAAGGCAAGGGCCCATCCTGGGCTGTCTGGCCATTGAAGAAGAAGACTAGTGGATAAAAATAATTTCAAACAAAGGGCATTTTTACATTAACTTTAAGACCAAAATAGGATATTTTTTAAAATCCCATGTCACAAAGATATTTAACATCAAAAGTAATTATTATCTAATTAAGGAAAAGGATAATCATTGCTCCCCTCACTTTTTTTGAGTAATTGTAAAAACATTCTTACCTCTGGAAAATCGAAAAACCAGCGAGAGATGTAGGCGGAAAACGTTAAAAACACTATACAGCCACGATCACCACACGACCTCTTCTAGTTCAGTACAAATTTCACCCCCCCATATGTCTCTTTTTTCTGGTCACATGACCCATAATTTTAAGGATCACCCGGCGGTACTCTCTCCTCTCCCAGTTGCCTGATTTTCGTCAACCACCACCCTCCTAAACCTGTCAAAAACTTAGGGAAACAGCCGCGGGAGAGGGCCACCCACACAAATGGCGGGAACTGCCCCCTCGTGTCTTGAGTGATATAAACAATAATGCTGTTCGAGACGAGGGAGGAAGCTTCGAACTTGCGATCCCCATTTTCCGCTCTGTCTACCGTTCAGTGGATTTCCGTTCTTTCTGATATTTTCTGCCTCGACCGACTTGATAAAGAAAATGTTTTTAAGAATTTTTCAGATAAATTCTAAACATGTCTGAAAAATCCAGGAAAAACTGGGGGGGCGAAATATAGTATTCGCCCCCCCACTCCAGAAGCTGGAGGGGCAGAAAACCACCCTGCCCCCCCTGTTGGCACGCCCCTGTACTACACTCAATTCATAAAGTAAATTAAGAAATAATTTTAAACCAGCCGCCCCTCTAGTGGAAAAGTGGAAAATTTTGTTCTCATGCATGTTTGGTTATAATGGCAACCCTGTCGAAAGTTTCTAGAAAATTCTGTGTGACAGCTGCTAGCTTATGTAAAACCAATTACATTGTTACTATCACATAAAAATTATCTAAATTTAATTGTTAGTGTTATGAGGGAACTAAAAGTGAATTTATTTAAAACGAAAGATTTAAAAATCCAATTTGAAAGCCGGTGAAATAAATTTTAATATTTACTCATTCCGATGGCAACGGTTTTGTAAAATGTGGTTTTTCAGATCTCGGGCAAAATTCACAACAACGAAGTAGCCTTCTTCAGCTTGTCGCTCTAATATACACATTAAGGATGCCGTCCGCCTCTGCCAAAATCGAGAAGACACCATCTGTGGAAGCCAATGATGTTGGCAAACAGTTTGTCAATATGATAGAAAAGAAGATGAGGAATTTGGAAAAGCGAAAGGTAAAATTCTTTTATATTTCCGATCATTTTATCTTACTTGAAAACTACGCATGATCATTCTTTGTTCGTTAGGCTTATCAAGGAGAGGGATGATTTCGCCGATTGAATATTTTAATTCATCAATATGTATTGAATATTTATTATTAACGTCACATTTTAATTTAGAGATCATATTTCTAGCCTATATTGTTCCTTATATGGTATCAAGTGTGCATGTTTACCAAACATGGCGGATCTTATATATTGATTGCGTTCCTGCCGTGATCCTGTTTCACAAGTTATAACTCGGAGCATTTGGTTGAATCAATTTTATTGATTAGCATTTTAAATAAAAGAGAAATATTACTTTGTTATTAGAAAGCAATTTTACGTTTGATGCATACTACCTGTCTGAATATTTCTCGACTGATACATTTCGAATCTATTACCGCGCACGTGCCTCGAAAATTCTACTAATTTCGTTGACTTCTCCCATGCAAATGTTAATTTTATAATTATATATGTTTTTAATTTTAAAAGATCTGATTTGTGGTCCATTTTTTAAGAAAGTCCTATTTCATTAGGGCTTAGTGTTTATCATAAGTTTTATTACTAGTATCAAACGTCCCTATTTGCCGAATTATAAAGTACCTATGCCTATTTTAAAATATTACTAAAAATATAATCAATCAGTCATTATCTGAATCAGATTTTGTCTAATATTGGGAATGCAATTCAAACTTTGGTTGTTTTAAGCTCTTAATCATTTAATTAAATATTTTCAAAATTTCATATTTGGCCTATGTTAAAGTGTGACTGATTTCAAACTATTGTCTCTTCTAATCCTTTGAACTGGTTAAGCTGTCATCATTGTCAGCAGAAGTTTAAATGATGCCATCAGGGGTGCAGAATATGTCCGAACACCCAAACAAGGTTCATAGAAAATTCATGCAGCTGTATAGAAATTTTCTGCCAAACTTATAAAGAAAAACTCGACAAACTCAATGGGCAATACCACTATTTTTTAAATATGAATAATAAATATCGTTACCCTATGAAGAAAACTGTTCTGAATTCGATTTTCTGCATGAAAACAACCAAAAAAATTTATTTTCTTAATTATTTAAGATTTAAGCGCGGAATTTGAGCCGTTCTCAAATCGTTCTCCCATTGGCTGATGCGATTGTGACGTACTTCCATCCTATACAAACAACCTCGTTTTGGCTGCTTGGGCTTGTCTTTGTTTACTGTTGGGTTGTCTTCTTTGTTTCTATCAAAAAGGCACAAAAATGAATTTAAAACGTTTCCTAGCTGAAATATCCCTTAAAGACCGACGGAAATGCAAAAAGGACCAAAAAATACATCTTATAACACCAAAATTACATACCTTTCGTGCAGTTTTCTTGGTTTTTCATCCGGATTTGTGTTTTATTTATTTATGGAAGAAGTCATTGTTATGCAGATTTTGCCTCTTGTTAATTAGAATGGCTCCAAAAGTATTTTTTAAAACACTAGTGAAATGAAAATAAATAAGAATAAAAGTAACACTTTATGTAAGTTTCGTCTCTTTTCATACATCTAAGGAATTTAATTTAATTAAATGTTAAGTTTGTCTGTAAAATATTCTTAAATTCTTATTCTTAAAATACTGTGGTTATATTTTTATTTCTACTGGTGTTTTAAAGTATCAAAATGTGCATAACAATGATTTTTTAGTTTCGCCAGTTGGTGGCAATGCGACTGGTTTGTATAGGATGGAAGTACGTCACAACTTTTCCCCGCGAAAATTTTGATTTCGTGCACAAAAAAAACGCAAACTTTGAATTTAATTTTTAAAAAAAAGTATGCATCGCAGAGCAAAAATTTTTGAAGGTATATTTATGTTTATGCAATCTGAACCAAATAAAAAATAAATAGTGGTATTGCCCATTGTGATTAGTGGCAAAATAATTTGTTGGTTAGTGACAATCGTATCCTTTGTCTTCTTCTATATGATATTAGGAGGAAACTACTGGGCAATTCCACGGTTACTCTTGTTACATAGATAAGGGTGTTTTTACACATAATAGCATCTTTGAGGGGGATTTTTATGAAAATACCCAATTTTTTTGTTTAAATACTAAAGAAGAAGGTCTAGGTTTTATATTTATGTAAAAAAATCATGATAATTATTGTTAGTTTTATAGATAGGTACCTTTAAAGTTTGGTTACTCTTGTTACATAAAAAGGACATGAGGGTTTTTCTACTGTACAAAAGTAAATATTTTATCTAAACTATACAACACAACATCTAAATTTTGGGTTATTTCAAGAGAGGAATGTATACTTTTTCAATAAAAACAGTGAAAAAAGCTTTAAATTCAAATACTTTTTTTTATTTAATTAATATCTTGGTTACTCTTGTTACAAGAAAATGGTTACTCTTGTTACTTATCTAATTCTTGACTAGATATGAAGCTCCTTATTAAAGTAAGGTAAAAAATAAATGTAAAAAGGCATAATTATTCAATATAATCAATTCTATAATGATTCCTAGTATTTACCACAGTTGGAAAACTAGTTTTTTTTTTTAAGATAGTATCCTAGGTATTTACGTATTAACGCCACTGCAGCAGAAGTTCCGATTTACTATTTTGTTTTAAAATAAAGTGTTTTGATTTTAAATAAAGTGTTTTATTTTAAATAAAGTTTTATTTTATGATTTGTGGCAAAAATGACCATTAATTAATTTTAAAAAAAATTAAAATCGCGGTGGCGTTAATACATAAGTATACCGTATCCTATTACATTACTAGACTATCCTAGGTTACATGGCCATTTTTTCAATGCACATATCTATTTTATTTCTTTTTTAAAAGAAAAGTCTCCCTGAGCTTACAGGGTCTGGCGGAGATGTTGATTTTAATAATATGGGGAATTAATTCCATGGTTACTCTCGGACCTGGAAAAAGTTGTAACCTTCCCCCGAACCTAATTCTCAAAAATATCTTCCCCCAACCAACCCCCGCATTTCCCCCCTAAAATTCCAAATAGCCAAATACTCCATAAATAAAAAGTAGCATGAAGTGTTACATTTAGAGCACATTTTATTTCTAGTACCATTTCACTGTCAGTGGCATATACTATAGAAATTTATTTTGGGAAGAGCCTAAAATTATTTCTCAGCCCCCTCCATGCATATTTTATAGATCAAATGTAACTTTTAAATAAAAATTTATGTAGAATTTCCGTCTTAAAGAACTTAATGTAATAAAAGTTGTGAGCAACAAAGTTCCAAGTACCAAAGTGGGGTCTGGGGGTCCTCACCCACAAAATTTTTGGAAATTTGACTAAAAAAACAGGTTTTTAACTATTTTTGGTGCACCTAGTCCGAATTTCGGAAGTGTATTTTTAGGGAGGATTTGCATTTTGATGAACTAAATATAAAATAAGTTGTAAATAATATAGTTCTAGAAGGGGATCTGGGGGGTCATTGCCCAGACAATTTTTGGTTATCTGACCCTAAAACACAGGGTTTCAACTTTGTTTTGGTACACTTACAAATGGCTCTTCAACGCCAATCTTTTGTTCTGATTTTAACAAAACTTAATTATTTTATTTCCAAATGGTTTCCCTTCCCCCTTCCCAGACTTTTCCCCCAAAAAATGTGAAATTTGCCCGAACCTTATGTATTGCACCTATAGAGATAACAGTGGCTTCCCCCGAACCCGGTTCGCAGGTTCGGGCACTTTTTCCAGGTCCGGTTACTCTTGTTATAGTATAGATAAGGGTGTTTTTACCCAAAATAGCATCTTTGAGGGGGATTTTTATGAAAATACCCAATTTTTTTTTAAAATACTAAAGTAGAAGGTCTAGATTTTATATTTATGTATAAAAATCATGATAATTATTGTTTGTTTAATAGATAGGTACCTTTGAAGTTCGGTTACTCTCGTTACAACTAAATAATGGTTACTCTTGTTACAAAATTCAAATTTAAATTATAGCAGATATTTTGTATGTAACATTTTCTTACTGCTAGGGATTATTTAACAACATCTGAGGAGATAATCTATATAAGTAATTTTGAATTTTAAAAAATATTTTTGTCTTAGGATAAACTTTAGTATGTTTTTGGTTACTCTTGTTACATTCAAAATGCAAATTTTACTGACCCCTTTAATCATAAAAATAAATACTAATGATTATTTTTTTTACATTATATGATAAAAGAATACTTATAATTACAGTAATAAATAAAATATTCACAAAATAAATTCAATTCCTAAGTAAATTAGAGTTGGGAATGATGTACAAATTTCACGCATCTCTGCAGCCAGAAAAGGGCCAATTTGTTGCTTATTTTTTAAGAAAAATAATTCATTTGTATAACTAATTCTTACAGAATACCTTTCTTTGGACTTTCCCCTTTAAAATGATGTATCATACACCTATGTACTATGCAAAAATTTTTTCAACTGTCATGTCCTACTTTCCATGGAATTGCCCTACTGAGTTACTGATGTAGAAAGCTAAAACACTGATCTGTGCTGAAAAAAGCTATCCGGGTGAATACCTTTAATTTGGCTTTTCCTAGACTCATGATTGATATGCAGGAAAAATAATGCATTTGTGACTGGATCGGTGGTTTTCTCTAAAAATCCTGTTCTTGTTTAATCACATCAATGTTCTCGCTTTTAATTTGATAAAATTTTGGGCCACAACATACAGTGTTCTTTGGGGAAATCAGGGTTCGTACTCTCCTTGAAAATGATTTTCATATTCAAGCACTATGGAAGCTCCTTGAATTCGGGTTGTACCTACTCCTTAAAAACTCCTTGATTTTTATAATGAACATTTCGTATTACATGGATTTATCTCACTTATAAAAATGGTTTCAATCTTCAGCCGTTTTGGTTTTCAAAATAGAAATTCAAATTAGAAAGGGGAAATAGAAATGCTTCTCTGGATGTTGCCTGTAAAGTTGGCATTTTAACGGCGTGGATGCGGGCAGTAAAAAATACTGGACGGTAGGTTCGCGATCATGGTTCTCTTACTTCGCATCAATATCCTTGGCTTTAAATACTTGTGTTTGGAGAAGGTGTAATGGAAGGTTATTGTAATTCAAATGCGACCAATATTTTGCTGGCAAATTAAAAGGTTTATTAGAGGAATTTCTTGTGGTTTGCAAGAAGGGATAATAGAAATTTATAGTTTTGTGCTTTAGAATTTTAATATCAAGCAAATAATTACAAGGTGTGTAGATAATAGGGGATATGAAAGTTTTAAGGTAAATATTATTTAGGCATTATTTAAATTTTTATCCGGTAGAAAGTCTTACAAAATCTTCCATATTGTTAATTTTTGGGGGGTTGAAATTAAACTTCTTAGACCAGGGGTTTCCAACTTCCAAGTACTCAAGGGCCGCAAAGTAATCTGGCTCTTTTTTCATTTTTTTTATCCAAAATTTATGTTTTTGGGTGTCTAGTTTTTAATATGGAACTTTTCCAGTGAAAGAGGGATGAAGGTTATTTTGAACAGAACAGTTTATTATATGTAAAGTAACTTAACAATAAAATATAGACAATAGAATACACAAATAAACAACAATGAGCAAAATAAATAAGGAATTAAATAGTTAATATCGTGGCAAACAGGGTTTGTATCATATTTGTATTATGTATTGTATTGTATCGTTTGTTCATATTTACATGTTGTGAATGTGTTAATACTTTATTTTCAAAAATTTTAGAGGATTTTTTAAATTTTTGACTCTAAACACCTTTTAATACTGAATATTAAATAATGAGGGGTATTCCCCCATAAAACTATTGTAAATTTTCCTAAAAATAGTGTTTCATCTAATTTTTGGGTACGCCATTTTGTTCCTCCTCGTGATAAAAGTTGATCTAAGCTTTTATAGCCCCTTGCTACGTTCAGGGGGAACTTCAAGGTATACAATCTCCCACTCGAAACCTCAAACTTTAAATTTTTCACCATAGAAAACGATAGACCAAAGCTGCTCCATAATATGAAAGGTAAATAGGGGGGGATTTGGGGTCCCTCCCCCGGAAATTTTTTACCTTTTAATACTAAATATTAAATAATGAGGGGTATTCCCCCATAAAACTATTGTAAATTTTCGTAAAAATAGTGTTTCATCTAATTTTTGGGTACTCCATTTTGTTCCTCCTCGTGATAAAAGTTGATCTAAGCTTTTATAGCCCCTTGCTACGCTCAGGGGGAACTTCAAGGTATACAATCTCCCACTCGAAACCTCAAACTTTAAATTTTTCACCATAGAAAACGATAGACCAAAGCTACTCCATAATATGAAAGGTGGGGGGGATTCGGGGTCGCTCCCCCGGAAATTTTTTAAGTTTTAGTATGCTAAAAGTGTTCTAAAGCTACATTTTGGGGGTTTTATGGAGCTTCGCGGACCGCACTAAATGACCCGGTGGGCCGCCAGTTGGGAACCCCTGTCCTAGACTAAAGTTTTTTTTATTCCTGTCCGTGTTTTAGTTTTTGCATTTCCTGCAGTTTATACATTTTGTGACAATGCATTAGAATAACTATTAATAATTAATATTTGCGATTTTATTGAAAGTATAAAGATAAAGGTAGTTTTTCTATTTTTTAAAATTAAATGAGTCAAAATAGGTTCATTTATTTAAAAATTACAGAAAAATATTTTGTTAATATACAAGTATTATAACTTAATTAAATTTTTATTCAAACACTTTTTGTAACTAGGAGTTTATATGAAAATTTGCATTTATTCTGTTTAATAGATAACATTGTACAAAATGAAACAGCCTTTAAAAGTCCTTGAAAATTGAAAATTTTTTTCCTTTAAAAGTGTACAAACCCTGTTATGAAGATTTTTTAAGTTGTAAATTTTTACTGAAAGGTTGCTTTGATGAAGCAACTTAATAAGATGATAAAGTGGGTTTTTTAAACCTGATATCTGATGTGATTTTAGATCCTAAAAAACTTAGAAAATACTAACTTCTTACTTTTTTCTTTATTAAAAATTTTTGATCAGATATTTTTAATAGATTTATTTAAAATGTTAATTGAAATTTGAAGTTTTCTGATATGAAACTAAAAAAGCTTTTTAAAGTGAATAAATCAATTGGTTTATTTAAAAATTTAATAAAGTTATTTGGTAGGAAATCTCAAATCAGCTACGGTGTTAGGGTGTGGTATTCTGTTTCTTAAACATCGTTATGTGATTGTTATGGTTGGTCATTTCTAGCTGTTCTTGATAACTCATTCTCTTAAAATTTGCAGTTTTAACATTCAAGTTGTTTAGAGCACATGTTGCTTACAAGGAAACGTTCTCTGGGGGTAAACTCACAGAATTGGACGAAAATTTTACAGGGGTTAGTATATGACTCAAAACACCTTCTATAAAAAAATTAGCTGCTAAATTACAGTAGAAAAGCTGTAAAAATTATTTAAAATCATCAATTTTAACGCCAAATGTAACCCTACTAGGCGAGAAACACAGAGAGAACACCAAGTTAATTTACTCCTTTCCTAATGAAATTTAGCAGCTAATTTTTTCACAGTAGGTGTTTTTATCAATCTTCTTATGCCTGTAAAATTTTCGTCCAATTCTGTGAGTTCACACTGAGAACCTTTCCTTGTTAGACTGTTCCAAAATCCTATCGGTAAAAAAAAAAATTAGGATTTCTAACTCGCATACCCCCTCATTTTGTGCTAAAGGGCATTTAAATATGGTGTCCAAAATTTTAAGTAAAAATATTAATATTAACAGACTGCTCAAGAGCATCGAAAAATCTTGCATGCATGTTTTTCTCAAAAATTGCAAAAAAAAAAAATTTCTTGAAATTTAATATGTTTATACCCTTATATTGTGTCCAGAGGCATTTAAAAATCACATAAAAATTTTGAAACAAAAATAATAACATTAACAGACTGCTCAAAAGCATAAAAAATTCTCGTTTTTCTGTTTTGTACATTAATTTACAAAATAAATAAATAAAAGGAAATAAAGTCAAATAAATTAAATAATATCTTTAAAACTTATCTAATTTGCCCTCAGAAGGGAAATAACAGTTGTAATGTTATTAGTAAAGTCAAAATTTCTGAGTTCCAGTATATACCACAAATAAAGTCACTAAAAACAATGATCTCAATACAAAAAACAATAAAATTAAATTAATATCAAACAAATGGTATTTCTTTGAATGAAAAGTAAATTAGATGCAAAATGAAACTAATAAGCAAGTTGAAAGAAAGAAAATAAAGATATCTGAGATGAGTGTATCATAAACAATGTGGCTGGGGGCTTTGTTTGTGTTTCATACTTAGAGTTAAGCGATTAAAAACTATGAAAATATTAATTTTAACTAAAACTGATGACTAGTTATGTATAAAAACTCAATTTAATTTATAGTAACATCTAACAAGCACAAAATTTTTTATATTTTACTTATTTGATACTTTTTTTTTGTAAATTAGTCCAAAACCTGAAAAACGTGATTTTTAGATGCCCGTGAGCAGTCTGCTAATATTAATATTTGTACTTCACATTTTTACACCTTTTTATAATGCCTCTAGGCTCAAAATAAGAGGGTTTGCATATTGAATTTCATAAAAGAATTTTTTTTTTCTATTGTTGAGAAAAACGCATAAACGAGATTCGGACCTGGAAAAAGTTGTAACCTTCCCCCGAACCTAATGCATTGCTCCTATGGAGCTGGCAGGGGCTTCCCCCGAACCAGGTTCGTAGGTTCGGGCACTTTTTCCAGGTCCGACGAGATTTTTCGATGCTCTTGAGCAGTCTGTTAATATTAATATTTTTTCTTCAAATTTTGAAAACCATTTTTAATTACCATTAAGCACAAAATGAGGGGGTATGCGTATAAAATTTCTAAAAAAAAAATTTTGGAACAGTCTAATGTTGCTTCGTAAACAGCAATATGTTTATTTCTTTAAAATGATGAGTAATTAGAGCTAAAAAATGAAATTAAAAAATCTAATTATTGATAGTTATAATAAGTTGATAAGAAAAAATTAAGATTGGGAAAAAAACATGACTAAAAATATAAAATTAAGCTTTTGATAAAAATCAATATATTTTAAGTTAAGAACCAGGTAAGAAATGTAGGATTTAAATTGTTTGTTTTATTATCATAATTATTGATTCCAAACCTGTAATTTACCCTTAAATACAGTAGTAAAACTTGTTCTTGAAATATTTGGCAATTTTTTTTAAAAACCTAGGTCCTAAAGTACCTATTTATTTACCTATCTCTGCCAGTTACATATCTAGCAGGCTTAAAAAAATTATAATGCAAATAGCGGACCTGGAAAAAGTTGTAACCTTCCCCCGAACCTAATAAAATTTACCCAAACCTAATGTATTGCTCCTATGGAGCTGACAGGGGCTTCCCCCGAACCAGGTTCGTAGGTTCGGGCACTTTTTCCAGGTCCGGCAAATAGTCTTTCAAACTATTTTTTAAAGCATAAAAAACTAAATAATTTCTTTTAATTGTGTTAAGTTAAGAGCATTTTGATAGAAGTGTGGGTTTTCCAGAAATTTTTCTGAGTCACTAAATTATAAAATATAGAAAAATACTTTCTTTCTCAAGTGACAACAAATAAACAAAACTAGATTATTTTTTTAGTTTCTGTCAAAATCAATAAGAAAATTTAAATAATTAACAAAGCAAAATAAAAATTAATTACAATAATTGCCCTCGTTGACTTTAAAAATCTGTTTTCACATTCTTGATTTATTCTGGTTACCCATTATGCCTGGTGATGGAGAGCAGTATGTATTTTTTTTTTTAGTTCTACCTAGTGTCCTTTAGGGCCTCCGCACAGTAAAACTGAAAAATCTTTCGGTGTGAAACTCGATCCAAAACAGGTGCCCAGCACGCGACTCCTCGCAGCCTTCGCAATACAAGAGAGGGGGTTCAGAACGTTAATTATCCTCCTGGACAGTCGTGTAAACTAAGATGCTCTCGACCCCCTCTCTTTGCATTGGGAAGGCTGAGAGTGGAACGCGTGGGAACAACCCTGCTTCATGGGAGGTATTTTCAACAAGATTTTCCAGTTTTACTGTGCGGAGGCCCTTACATGAGGAGCCAGTATAGTGCAGAGTTCCCACTCTCTCAGCAGAACCAAAAATAGGTCCACAATAAACACCCACACACTAAATTTTGAATTTAATCACATTATTTTTTCAGGGTGTCTAGCAACCTGGAAAACCTGGAAAAGTCAGGGAATTTAAAGTTTCTGGAAAAATCAGGGAAAAGTCAGGGAATTTGCTCATTGATCTGGGAATTTTTTTTAGTTACTAAAATCATCAAAGGAGTGAAATTTCCAAGATTTGAATGGAAAGTAGAATTCCGTTGCAATCGATGCTGTCATGACAGGAGATTGAATTGTCAGGACTCATGACAGTGGAGGGGGAACTGGTGTGAATTGAATAGGAGGCGGAGTTCGCAGAGGGGTGTTAAGAGTATTCTCGGCACAACTTGGTTTCCCCCGCCCCTTCTTTTCTTCTTGTTTGTTCATAATCTCCTAGCAAGAGTGCTTAGTTATTTTTTTAGTGCTTAGAGGATTAAATTGTTTTTGTTAATGTAGCATAACAAAGATCAATATGTCAAAGACGACAGTGTTTCAAGAAAACTGGTTAAGTGAATCTTTATTTAATTTATGGCTGGTGAAAGTACATAATGATAATACGGTGGCAAGATGCAAATTTTGCCAGACAACTTTCAACTTATCAAACATGAGTCGTCAGGCATTAACTAGCCATACGAAAAGTGGAAAGCATCAAAGAAATGCCAAAGCAACAACACAGTCTGCATCAATGGCATGTTTTTTTGGCCGTTCATCCAAAGATTTATGTTTTTAACAAACATTTGAAGGTATTTTTGGAGCGTATACTAATGCGCGTTATTAGTCAGGGAAATTTAGTTATTGGTCAGGGAAAAGTCAGGGAATTTTGAGATTGATAATCACTAGACACCCTGTTTTTATCAAGTGATTAAAAACTAGCAACCCTGTCCCCTATCAGTCACATTTTGCTGTGGGGATACAATTGAAGGAAGGGGCTTGCGCCCCCATACGCTCCCCTCCTTTGGTCGATGCAGATGCTAGGTTTTGAATTGGAGGCTGTTGGGGCAAGAACCAGGTATCTCCACTTTCAACTCAAATTGATTTTTGACATGCTTTAGGGTTGCTGTATAAATTTAATGTACATTTGGATAAATACGGGAGTCAAAACAGCAACCCTTGTATTTAAACCATGAGCCCTCTGTATAAGAAAGTTTAAGTTTGTAATAATTGCGTTTTAAAAGTTTTAATTGGACAATATAAACCTCCTCAGATTTTTTTCAAAATGTAGCTACTTAACTTACAGCGGTGCCAAAAAATGTTTTAGGGTTATATTTATTCTTTCTTATATCAGGTACGAGATTTTTCAGACTTGTTTTGGAAATTATCATACAAATTTCAGACTTTTTACGTTTTAAAAAAAATCAACTTATGAAATTTGCATTTGGCGAATCCAAACTGTGAATGAACTTTGAAAGTGGAGATACCTGGTTCTTGCCCCACTGGCCTCAATTGCTAAAGAAGTTTTATGAATTAACTGCAATTAAATATTATACTTTCAGTAAATTTTAATAACAGGCTTTTTATTTTAGGGTAAGTTGGACAATTATAGGAGTGATGTGGAAAAGGGTAAAGAGCTCAATGAAGACCAAAAGGTAATATGTTTATTTTTTATTTGCCTCTGTAAATATAAGGTGTATCATGGTATTTTAAAATAGATATTTTTCTCTGTTGTGTACTTTTCTTATAGAAGTTATTACAAAATTCTAATTTTTCTTATTTACATTTAGGTTGCAGTCAGCAAGTATCAATCAGTTCTTGATCAAGTGGACTTGGCTAAAGATCTGTATAAGAGTGCTGTGACTCTTAATCAAGAGGTAAGTTATTTGTCAACAGGTTTTGTCAGTAGTTAGTTTATCCTAGAATTTAGGATTTTGCATTAGACTGACCACCTAACCTGGACATGTGCCTTGCATCCCACAGTCAAGAGAACAAAGATTGGCATAGTAGGCCTTGGCCCACTTGGGCTGTTGCGCCAATGAGTTTAGTTTAGAAGTTAGAATATGTGATTTTTAATCTTACTTCCTTTATTTATAGAATTCAAGGCTTCAGAAAAAGCAAGCTAAGAAAGAACAGCTTGAGAGACAGCAGTATGAAATTCATCGTCTGCAAGAGGCTTTCATTTATTGCAACCTTTTGTCTTGTTTCCAGAATGAAGATGTTCGAAATGATTTCTTAAATGGAGAAAATGGAGCTATTGTGAGTTGGTTGTTCTCTTGTTAAGACTCGGTTTTATGGAAAGTTCATGTAAATTTGCATACTATTCTGATCTTAAACTCCTTACCCTGAATCTAGTTTACTATCATCTGTCTCTTTCTCTCTCTCTCTCCCCATTTCAGCAACTTTCAATTCATATGGTATCACCCTAAACTTGACAATGAACTGAAATTGCAAATGAAGCCAATTTCTCATAGTTGATAAAATGTTTCAATATCATAGTATCAAATAGGGAAAAAACACTTATGTAACTGTTTTTCAGAGTTGATTTCTGTTACTCAATTTTCTGTAATAGGTAGACTCATTAACCCAATATAACTATTTTAGATGTTTCAAGTTAAAGGTCTTGCCTAGAAAAATGTATGTTCATTCATGTAGATTTTACTCTATAAAATAGGGTTTGTGGTCTTTATAATGCTAAAAAGTTATGCTTCACTTCTAACAATAGAGCGATGGGACTTAGTCGTTTACTTAGAAAGACAGAAGGGGCCTGTGTGGCCCCTCTCGTATTTTTGTGCGCTTCATTAATGATATATTAAAATACTACCAACCAGATACTTGCTCTCCCGTCCACCGTAGTTGAAGTAGTCCCGTCCGTGCGTAGAGAACACTCTTCCGTCCTGGAAACGGAATGAAGTCTTTCTAAAAATTTTGTTTATTGTGGAACGTTAACGTTGCAGTCTAGTATAATTATCCCAAGGGCCTTGGGATAATTATACTAGACTGCAACGTTACTTGACCCTGGAGAAACAAAACAAAGTTCCCTGTGTGGTGTCTAAATAATTTTGTGTGAAAATAAAGACTTCAATTTTTTAAATATTAGTTTGTTAAACCCATATATAGCGTCTTTTTATCACAATTTGCGTACTGAAACTCCTCGTAGCAACCTGACAGGCTTTCTGTCTATGCAGTTTTTCCTTTCGTGTAGTGATGTCATAGGGTCAGAAAACTTTGCAGTCTAGTATAGTGTTGATATGATTGAACAACAAACAAATGGGAGAGTCCCATGTCTAGTTCTAACTTTTTCCTTGAGTGGTAATTCTTATTTTATAAGCAACCTTTTCTTGTCTGTAGAAACTGACGAATGAACAGCTTTCACAACTGGATTCTTTGTACAAGTTAATCGGACCTGGACTTCCAAATGAACAAGCTGACATCGCAAGTTACTTCCATGCTTTGGCTGAGAACCATATATTTTTGGTTGAAGGAAGAAACAAGGAAATTGTTGGAACCACCTATAAAGTTTTGAAGGAAATTCTACAAAGCATTAGAGAATCTGGGTACTTTTCAAAGCCATTGGAACCAGTTGAAGATGTAGTTTCCAGTGATGATATGCCCGAAGAAGAAACTGTTGAAAAACAAGATGAACCTCAAGAGTATGCTGTACAATCTGAAACCTTTGAAGCTGCTCAAGATCAGGTGAGTTCTGAATCAGATATATACCTTGTATAAACAAACATTTTATTTTTTCCATTTTCATTTAATGGCTGAAGCCATTTCATTTTACAATATCCTTATAACATAAAAAAATATTACTTTGCTGTAATTTTCATTTCATTTTCTGTCTTAAATTGTGCAGAATCACTCATTGTTTGTGCATGTTTTTTTTTCAGGAAAAATATGAAGCACCTGAAACTCCTCAAGAACAGTCTTCAAGCCCACTTCCAGAATCTGTAGTCCCAGAGCCTGTATCCATTATACAAAATGGACCGCTTCAAGAAGTATTATCAACCCAAGGAACCATCAATTTCCTTCAGGAATCCCAAATCGATTTGGGAGGTAAGCTATCTTCTAAAATGATTATTTTTGTATGATTAGTTATTCAAAAATAATTTCTTTTTGGTTTTAAACAAAAGATACATGTTTTCTGACCAAATAGAACTACAGTTTTTACGTTTACTTTTAAAATAACGCCATACTATGACCACGTAAATGAGTATAATTTTATTTTTTGCTTATTAAAAAGAGAGTGATAGATTGCAATTGATATCTGATCCCACAAAAGTGTATTTTTTTTTTTAAAAAATTAAAGAATTCTCATCATAAACTATTTTATTTACCATCCTTTCCTGTAAAATCTGCTTTCCGGCTGAAAATGATGTTCTGAAAAAAACTAACTTTAAGTAAGAGTGACGCATTTTCACTTAGATTTAAAACGGCCATATAATGAATGTTAAAATCATAATTTATATGAGTTTTGATTATGTTTTTGGTGTGAGTTAATTAATCTAAGCTCGAATATTGTTTTGAAAAATATGCTTTTTTTTAGACTTATTACGCCAAAATAAAGTAACAGTCAGTGTTAACTGTGAGGTCTTCTCTTTTAGCACCTCACATGGATCCTGCTGTTGTGGCAGTTCACCAAATGGCTCCTCCCCCAACTGCCAACTTCGGAATAAATTCCTACTCCTCTTCCCCATCACTTGAAGAACCTGCGCAGCCTATGGTCAATGGTAATGGAACCGACCCTCGCGAGCTCTCGGCCTCCCCTTCTGTCAACCAGGTCCCAGTTATGTCTGGTGGCATGCCCAGGTCGGTTGCACCCCAGATTGTGCAGCACGGTGCCCAGCACGACTTCGACCCTTCGCACCCAATCCCCACGCAAACTTTCACCAACCAGAGTTTTGCTGTCATGCAGAACATGATTATGCCTCAGGCTTACGTTCCAGTTACAATGCACCATGCTCCCTTGCCTCCACACATGGCTCCCATCGCAGTTGTCCCTGCTCCCCCAGCTGTATCCAGTACTCTTCCAGTCCAGTCCCTGCCGGAAGAAATACCTCTTGCTCTCAACCCCGAGCAAGAAGAGGTTTTGGTAAGGAAATACATCTACTTTTTATAGTTAACATATGTTTATAATTGTTTTTTACTTCCCTACTAAAGATAAGAATTTGAATTCCTTGGAAAAGAAGTAAATCGCTCTTACTTAACTTTTGTTTTCAAAAAATAATTCTATGTTAATACAAGTCCAAGTTTGGAGAAACTGTTTAGGTTATACATATAGGTTTTACCGGTTATTTTTATAGATGTTTTATGTATACTAAAATGAACTTTCTATTTTTTGTGTAGCCTAATGGTGATGGTGCACCCGAGTCAGATCCCAATACCAATGAATCGTCTGTTGAGAAATCTGAAAATAATGGTAAATGAACCTTTCTTTGTTGTTTTTAAATATTATTAGATTGAGATAATCTGACAGATTTCACTTAAAAATATTTTTTGTAGCATTTTTAGTTTGTTAATTCAGATTTATTCGAGAAATTTAAAACTGCTGATTTATCTAATTTTTTGTTGGTTTAAAGGAAACGGACATTACCGAGGTGGATACCGAGGAAGAGGCCGTGGTCGAGGAAATAATGGATACTACCGAGGAAGGTCAAACTACCACAATGGACACAATGGGAGAGGTAAGTATTGACTCACTGAGTTTACTTTGTTTTGTTTTTTTATTAGACCTAATATTTAACAGAGTCTTTCATTTTAGGTGGATACCAAAACCATTACTATCAGGATAGAAATGGCGATAGGAATGGCTATAACAATAATTACAACAGAAGAGGAAACAATAATAACAGAGGTAAAATTGAATATTTGTATGTTATTCTGTAATTCTGCCCGGGTTGGCCGATATATATCACTTGATATATATCATGATATTTATTAGATAAATATGATATATATCAGTCTATAACAAAATCAACAATTTTCAAGCTAAAATCTCCCAAAATTCATTTTTGAGTACTTTGTTAACAGGTTAATTAAATTGTGAAAAAATTTTAACATTGTAATTATAATAAAATACCTAAAAATTTTAAAACCATTAACAAGGAGAGGATCCCAACGTGTCATCACCGATTTGGTTCATTTTTGGTGTGCAAGTAGTGCATGACTAGGGCATCAATTTGTGAAAATATTAAGAAGCAACTTTCAGAAATTTTGGAGAAAATCGCGATTAAAAATTTTAACATGTACTTATAAATTTAATAAGATTCGTATCTTGCAAGCGGATCGTGGTGTAGCGGTAAGAGCTACGATTCCCAACCCAAAGGTCCCGGGATCGAGTCTCGCTGCATACCATATTTTTAATTTTAATTTTCCACGCAATTAAGAACACTGATTTGAAATAAAGTAGTACATTTATAATGATCAATTTTAAAACATTTTTTAAATATTTTTTTGTGGGAAAAAGCAATATAACCGGATAATATGGAATTATATTTATAAATATATTATTATATTGTTTTGAAAAAATCTTTTCATTCCTTGTTTCCCAAAAAAATAATTAATAAATCCAATTTTTTATGATCCCATTGTAAATGTTATATATTTACCCCAAATTTTTTTTTATTTTAACTATCAAATCAGACACATACCAAACCCTTTTAGCATAACAAAATTGCGTACTTTCCTTTGGATAGTTAGGGATAAATTAAGGTGAAACTTCATCTATAAAAATAATTTTTTTTTTGTTTATAAAAAAAATCTTTTCATTCCTTGTTTCCCAAAAAAATAATTATTAAATTATTTCTATGATCCTATTGTAAATATTATATATTTACCAAAAAAAAATTTTATACACAAAAAAAAATGTTTTAAAATTGATAATTATAAATGTACTTTATTTCATATCTGTGTTCTTGATTGCGAGGAAAATTAAAATTATGGTATGCAGCGAGACTCGATCCCGGGACCTTTGGGTTGGGAATCGTAGCTCCTACCGCTACACCACGATCCGCTTGCAAGGTGAGAATCTTATTAAAGGTTAAGTAAATGTTGAAATTTTTAATCGCGATTTTCTCCAAAATTTCTGAAAGTTGCTTCTTAATATTTTCACAAATTGATGTCCTAGTCATGCACTACTTACACACCAAAAATGAACCAAATCGGTGATGACACGTTGGGATCCTCTCCTTGTAAGTTAAAACTATCTTATTTCATGAAACCTGATTAGCAACATACTATCTATACAAGTTAGCATAGGAAGTAATGTATTTTAAAAGCAGTTTTGATTTTTTTTCTTAGGCACATTGCATTTAACAATGTCAATGCTTATAAGTTTGTATTTTCAAATCTTATTATTTCTATCCTTTTATTTTAAAAGAAAATTACCATAATGTTTTATCTGTTTTGTAGAATCATCATTTAAAAAATGAAAGATAATTTAAATAAACTAATAGTACCCTTCAAATCATGAATGAATAAATTGTTCCCATTTATATTAATTATTTATTTCATTATTAAAATTATTTAAAATTTCATAAGTAAAAATATTTTCTTAGAAGCAGAAATGGAATTATAATATACATGCATATAATTCTTGTTACATTGATATTTTCTTGTAATTATCAGCAATTATACTCTGGGTAATTAAGATTTAATTAAAAATATTCCTTAGTAGTAATATTTTGGTTCAGACTAGTATTTACTTCTAAAGAACAGTATTTTTCTAATTTAAATATGAAAATATCGGATATATATCAAAATCTTGATTATCCTATATATATCAAAAATATCCTATTTATTTTGATATTTATATAAATATCATGATATTTGCCAACCCTGAATTCTGCTGTGTACCTTGGGGTGTACGAAATTATTGACACTTTATGATTGATTATTTTAGCCTAATAAGATACTAAAACCTGTATTCTGCATTTTTCTATTTTCCAAAAATGCTAGTCAATATGGTATGTTGTTTCTACTGATGAAATAACTGTCAACAGAGCTAGTCGGATTGACAACATCGGCTAGCATTGATTGTCAGCATTGGCTAGTGTGCAGGGAAAAAGTAACACAAAAAGCAGATTAACAGTTTTGATGTGGTGTTAACAATATCACTACTCTGAAAGTATGAAAATTGAAATTTAAGACTATAACGTTTTTCATGACAAAAAAAATTAATCTAAAATCTAAACAAATTCATGGGGATTTCAGGATCAAATTAATTGTAGGGAAATAAAGGAAAAATAAGCTAAAAGCTATGTTAGGGTTTGATGGGATATTTACCTACCTCACTAGATAACTTTAAAAAAATGTCTGAATTTTCTAGAATTCTTGTATTGGCCATCAAAATATTTTGACTGATGTACTGCCCATGAAAACTTAACAATCTCAGTATTAGTTTGCATTTGTAAAATAACCTTTTAACTATTTTTTTTTATTTCATAGGTCCAAGAGGAAATGGTAACTACAGAGGCAGAGGAAACTTCAACAGATCGCAGGGGCCCCAGCAGCAACAACAACAAGCACCTCAACAACCAACGCAACAGTAAAGCAACACTCGAATGTATAATTGTTCATAATTGTGTTAATATTCATCTCGGACTTGGCAGTGGCAGTGGAATCCTGTTTTGAAACAAACTTTATTATCCCCTTATAATTTTTTGGCTATGATTTCTAAAGTGAAACAAGCTGTGGCCTTCTGAAAAGTATTCACCAATTCACGTATCAAAGCTTCCACCTAGCATTCATATGTTTTCTTAAGATTCTTTAAATTGGTGCGAATGTTGAGCCATTGAGTCATGCAACATCCTGGTCTCACATTTACACTGTTAAGAGGCGGGCTGGGACCAGTGTTAAATCCTGTGCAACTGTTTGACTTGGCAGAACCTTTCTGCTAGACAAGAAATCATAATAGTTCTCAAGATCTGGCTACATGAAAAAGCTTCATGTTCAGACCTACGTCTTTCCAGTAGTTTTCATGCTGCCAACTCTTGGACTATAAGCATGGGTGATACCACGTTTTACATATGGGCTGCTTTATTCTGAGCAAGGCGTTTCGGTCATCCTTTTATGTGTATTTAAAAACTTCATTGTTTTCTTTTTTATTGTGATAATTGACAGGTTATCTTTTCATCTCCAGCCTGTTTTGTTTGCAAAAGGTTTTGTTCCCCCTGTTCTTTTTTATACTATTATACTCAGTGAAGTAAATCTGCTAAAAATTTTTGTTCTTATGGTTTAAAATCTGTGTACAGAGATTGCACTCAACTGAAGTGAGAAAAACATTTCTACCGGTTTTTGGAAGAAACAATTGTTGATGTATTCTAGATGATGCCAAAAATTGATTTACCTGGTGCATCTGCATTTTCTGCTACTCACTATCATTCTGTAGTTAGGTAATGCATATTCTGACAGGTTGTATCAAAAGAAATTTTTGTAAAGACTAAGTTTGGACAGCAGTGTTAGTCCTTCACTGGATATCCAAAGCTTAATTGCTCTAATGTTAATAAAGTGTTTTAAGGAAAATTTGGGTTCTGTGGTCTCATTAAGTAATTTTTATGTTTGTATGAAGTGTTTAAGTCGGTGATAATTTTAATACAGTAGAACCTTGATAGAGTTGGGTTCAACAGTATACAGTTTGTTTTTGGAAAGGAAGTTTCTTAGAAGTGCGAATAAAAACAATTTGTACATTAACTTAGCGTTTCCCAACCAGGGTTCCGCCAGCAATATGAACATTGAATAACGGTTTCCAGTAGAGGGATGCCATTTAACCCCACAAAAAGTACCACAATACTTTTTGGCATGCTGTAATTCAAAAATTTTCTGGGGGGAGGATCCCAGTCCCCCCATTTACCTTGGGCTTTATCAAGCAGGTATGTTTTATTTTACAAACCGACTGTGTTTGTTTTAAGTTTTATGACAAATGACTTATGATGGTTAATTCCTGTTATTAAAATCCTTAAAACATTATAATAATACAATATTATTAGGGGTTCCGTAAAACTTTAACATAGTCACAAGGGTTCCGCGAGGGTGAAAAGGTTGGGAAACACTGCATTAACTAATGAGTAATTGAGAACCTTCAAATGAGCACTCATGTTGAGGATTCTTGTCAGGATAGCTTTTTTATTTCTAACAGTGTGTGGTTTTTTTATTTGGTTCCACTCAGTTACTAATTGGAATTACTGAATAGTCATTCTTGTATTTTTATTTTCTCACTACAAGGTTTTAAGAAGGCTCAAGATCTTAGCTCCTTTTTTTTTTCATGTAATGCAGTTAAGATTTTGTTATTTTATTTCAACTAATTTTGAACATAGTTCAAATCTATGTGATATTGTACATTGTTACAGAATCATTATTGTGCAGATTTTGCCTCGTTAATTAAAATGGCTTTAGAAGTGTTACTTAAAACTTAAGTAACATGAAAATATGTAAGGATAAAAGTAACACTATATGCATTTTGTCTTAGATATAAATCTAAAGCAGCGGTTCTTAAACTTTCGATCACTGCGGCGCCCCTTTGTGTAACAGACAGACACCACAGCCCTTCAAGATTAATCTGTAACCAGGCTTTTGTCTTGGGGGTTGACTCATTGTTATTCCTAAGATCAATATCCTTTACTTTAAATGCTTGTTTTTGGAGATTGGTAGTTCAAATGTGATGGATATTTAGCTGGCAAATTAAGAGGGTTTTTTTTAGAGGAATTTCCTGTTGTTTGCAAGAAGGCAAATGGAAATTTGTAGTTTGAACTTTAGAGTTTTAATATCAAAAGAATTACAAGGTGTATTGATAATAGGATATATGAATATTTTAAAGTATCAGAAAGGAAATCTTACAAAATCTTCCGTATAAGTAATTTTTGGGGGTCGAAATTAAACTTTTTGGACTAAAGTTATTTATTCCTTTCAGATTGTTTTAGTTTTTCATTTTCTGCAATATATACATCTTGAGTCAATGCATTAGAATAATTATTGATCATTATTTACAGTTTTATTGAAAGTATAAGATAGAAATAAAAAAAACTAACAAACAGTGGCGTATATAAGGGGGAGCCGAGGGGGCCCTGCCTCCCCCCCCCCCAAAATTCGAAATAGGTGTACCAAAACAAGTTAAAATCCTGCTTTTAGGGTCAAATTAAAAAAAATTCTGGGGGAGGACCCCCAGACCCCCTTTCGTACTTGGAACTTATTATTAACGACGTTATTACAATACATTCATCCAAATCCTACCTAAAAATTTATGTCCAAAATTCGGACTAAGGGCTCTTTTATAGTCAAGCTGAAAAATCTGTCAGCTTGAAACTCGATCCAAAACAGGTGCCCGGCACGCGACTCCTTGCAACCTTCGCAATGCAAAGAGAGGGGGTCGAGAGCGTCTTGTTTACGCGACGTTCTCAACCCCCTCTCTTGTATTGCGAAGGCTGGAAGGGGAAAGTGTGTCGGGGTCCAGTGATTGATAGTTTTTAAGTTTCAGCTCAGATTCAGCTTGACTATAAAAGAGCCCTAAGTGTACAAGAAACAAGTTGAAACCCTGTTTTTAGAGTAGTTTTCAAAAATTTTTCTGGGGAAGGACCCCCAGATCTCCTTTTGTACTTGAAACTCTGTTACTCATAACTTTTTTAATATTAAGTTCCTCAAAATTCAAATCCTATATAAAAATGTATATCTAAAATTTGGGCTAAGTAGTAACAAAACTAGTTAAAAACCTGCTTTTTGAGTCAAATTTTCTGGGGGAGGACCCACAGACCCCCCTTTGGTGAAAGGTCCTTGAAAATCCTTGTTGAGTTTTTTCCTTACAAATTGTATGAACCCTGATATTATAAGCATTAAATACATAGAATAATTGAAAAGAATACATTATATTTCCTACGTGTATGTAGCTGAAGATTTGAATAAAAAGAACATTCATATTTAAGCAATATGTTTGGGATTAAAATTTTAAAATATTCTATGTATTATTCCTAAATAAGAAATATTATATATCATTGTAATTAATATTTTAATATGCTTATTACGTTCAAGTATTTCTTGGTTTAAATTACTTCTAGTTTACAGTTTATTAATATTTATTGTTTAAAAAATTTTGATGAAGGTATATCAGGGAAATTTTAAAATTATAGTAAGGGAAATTTTTTCCACAAATTCTGTAGCCACCCTGTCCTAAGATTAATCGGGGAAATTTCAGGAATTTTTTTTTCTGTTTCTGTTGCCACCTTGAAGAGGATACAGAAGAGCAATAAAAGCCTACATATACAGCACTTCTTTTTTGTGTAGAAAAGCAAGGGAGTCCCCATATTGAATGCTGTCTACTGTCCTTAGATATGATGCAGAAGAGCAAGAGAATAACCTGAAGGAGCCATCTCTGTGGTCATTTGAGATGATGCAGAAGAGCAATCAATATAGATGAAGTGCCTCCCTTGTAGAGATGGTGCGAAGACAAGAAAGTCTAATTAATTAAGCCTTTGGCACATGCCTTAATAAGGGAAGCCTACGAAGTATAAAGTACTCCAAATTGGAGGGGTGCTATAGTGGTGTCATGAAAGAAATTATCGGCCAGGTCCAGATAAACTTAAATATTAGATTAATAAAAAATTAACAATACAAACACTTTTATGATTTAAATGGGATAGTAAACCTAATGCATAAAAATGTGAGGTTAGTTTGGATATAAATTATGTTTAATGCTTTTAAAAATATTTAAATTATCGTTTAGAATTAAAAAAAAAAAACTTCAAACAGGTTAAGAATTGAGAGATAAGTTTCGGAATAAACTACTTTCATACAATACGTATTGTAAATTGGATTTAAGCCATAACCAGAATGTTAATCAGAAAATTTCCCTATACCTAATCACAGAACGTGACTAAGTTGATGTAAGCACGTTATTTCGGTAAAAAGTAATCTCTTCTTTTTTTAAAAAAACTTATCCAACTAATTCAAACTCTTCGTATATTTATTAGAAAATGTGTTTTAATTTCTGTAAAAAATACTCAAACTATGCACTGAAGAATTAGTGCATAGTTTCATTCATTCAGTCATCAACATTCATTTAAAACTTGAAATGCTCAAGCAATTTACTGACGAAACTTTTTAATTGAAACGTGGCGGGGGAAGGAGAAAAGCAAACATAATAAAACTCACAATCCAAACTCCTTCCTCGCTTTAAATTAAAACGTCTCTAAATTTAAATAGGGAAGAGCTTACTTTTCTTACCTAAGATAAATCTGAAGCGAAAATCAAACTTCAACTGACTGCTCTTTCAGTTTCTAATATCAAGCCATACTTCTCATCAGTTACCAAGAACTTACCTTCGACGGAGCTTTCCAAACACCCTCAGGGTGAGGGGGGTTAAATGCGTGGGAGGAATCATTCTTAATAAATCAGCGAGTCTTGTTTGACTTGGGGTCTGCCTTTTTAAAGAAAAATCCAAGCCAATTAGCAATGGGAATGTATGTGGGATCTTTACGAAAACTGATCGATAGTCTTGAATTTAGATTTGAGTGTTGTGGAGAAGTAATTTATTTTCTCCATTAACAAAGTTCTGGGCTTTTATCTGACCTTATGATGTCTACTGTCACATACACTATTATTCTCAATAGAAAGTTTAGAATTCAGTCAGGGAGGATACATTTGGTATTTCATTTGTTAAAATTACTTTTCTAAAGTAACTTAAATTTCGTTAACCCGGGAGGACGCTCGCGCCTTTCTGTTACACGGGAACGCGCGTTGGGTCTGTCAGACCCCACGTATCGTTTTCCGTTTTAAACGTTTAGTATATACAAAACCTTTCCCAGGGAAAGTTTAAACGCGTCATCATTTAATGTGTATAAAAACTTATTTTTCAATGGAGATATTTTTATCAAAAGAACATTGGACAATTTCACATTGTAAAATTTTCTACCACATTTTTGATAACTTTTTCTTGAAAAAATGTGTAACAAGTAAACTGAGTCTTGTGTAGTGTATCTATAATTTCCTTTTCGTAAGAGAAGAATTATAAAATTGGTCATTTTTTGGATTCCCTTGGGCCATAACTAGCGCATATTCCCTCAGTTTGAGAAACGCTTCTATAAACACAACGGCCTAACACGGAAAATAATGCAGCTAATTTATTTAAACTTCAGGTGATTAATAGTGCAAATATTTTAGGCAGCTACACGGGGTTTCAGCTCTTTTGGTTAAAAATGGGAGTTCCTGTGAAAGTTTATTTGAGCGCTGGGGTCTGGCAGACCAATTTTTCGTTTGATAAAATTATTTTAAAATCTTCAGATTTGTAATTAAGTCTCATAAGTCAAAGCTGTGCGAATTAAACTAACCATTAAGATCTCACTATTCCAAAATAAAGATGGTATTATTTTATTAGTTTCATATAATCATTCATTTGGAAAATTTAAACTGTGTCAATAATTTTAACACCAATAAAAGGCTACAAAATGCAGTAAGAATAAAAAAAAACCCTTAAGTATTGTTTGTTTAAAATTATAAATCAGTCATCCCAAGTATAATTGATTTTAAGAAGAAAGTGAAATAAACTTTTTCAAAAACATTACATTCAATGGATCCTATAGTTGCACCTTTAAATACTATTTATTAGTTGTTAAAATTGAATGAATTGGTGTCATTTTTAAGAATTAAAAATGTAGAAAGCAATTATTCAAACAAGTAAATCAATAACTGAATAACATATAATACAATACCTTTTTATTTTTGAACGATTGATTTACCCTTTTAAAACAAACATTCTATTGAAACATAAATTAAGGATTTGAAAATTGGAGTTTACTATGCAATGCATAGTTAAATATTTATTATTTAACAAGAGATCAATATTTAGGTGATTTAAATACTAAAATTTTAAATTTACAACCCCTAAATGTGTTGAATTTATTAAAAGCGGTAAAAAAATTAACTCGACCACAAAATAAACGCATCTTAATTAAATGTCTGGGCAACTGTCTGTTTAGTCTTCTTTGCATAATTAAATTAATCAGGCACCTTAAGTAATGAAAATTGTCTCCACTGTTTACGCTTTTAAGATAATTCAACTACATCTAGAGAACAAACTCGATTTTATATTCATTTACTTGGTATGCATTTAAGATTTATCTCTCTAAACCTCTAATTCTGGAATTAAATTTAATGAAAAGTTAAAGTTTACAACAAACAATGCTTGCGTTTAACTTGTGATACTAAACCATCTATTTTATTAAAGTAATTTAAATTGAAACCAGGGTGTTCTATTTTACACAATTAAATAAGTTCTATTTGGGAAGTTTATTATAAGCGGGAAATATTTTATATTTCCATTTATTTTAATTTGCCAAGCGAAGCTTATCAAGTTATTACTATCGGGTTAGTATTATATACAATCTATATTAACTTGCGTACACGTAAAAATTAGTAAATTAAATTTCTGGGACAAAAGGTTCAAGCCAGATATTCAAAAATAAAATGAGTATACAACCTTAAACATTATCTGTATACAGTCTGTGACGAAAAAAATCATCACATAGTGGCTATGTTAGGCGAACGGCTGGTGTTAGAAAGATAATTTAAGCAATATTTTTTATGGTTTAGTGTATTCTCGAAAACTATTTGTTCTTTAATTACTATCTTCATACACAACACAATAAGCAGCTTTTTCTATGCCCCCCACAATTTTTGTTCATTATTTTAAAAGATCTCACCAAAAGTGCTCCATAAATTATGAGAAAGTCGTTATTTTTGGAGATTAATACTGGTAATGTTATCTGTATTCCACGGCCAGTAGAGAGGGAACCTTTCCTTCTTTACGAGAAGTTTTAGATGTAAAAGAATACACACTAGATAGTTTTTAATGCAAATAAAAGCTAGCAATTTTATTTGTATGTTGGTCGTCGCTTAAGATGTCTCATGTGTTATCCAATTTTTCGCTACATATTAATTCTTATTTCAGGTGGCTTCGAGGCGTAATTTACACTTATTTAGCGACATGTTTTGTTGCCTAAGAAATAGTATGATAAAGATTTTGTTGAGCAACCAAGCAAGTCACCAAAAAAGCGACATTGGCAAAGAAAGATAGAATATCTTCCTTTATTTCTTACACTATGACTTATATAAAGTGAGCATTTTCTAACATACAAAATGTTTCGTATATTCTCCTATTTTACTTAAAATCCGCCAAAATTTGAAATAAGAGCATAATTATCTATACTATTAAAATCCGAGAGTAAACAAACGTATGTTTGTATGTCCCTCTATCTCCTCCGAAACCACTGAACGCAGAAGGGCGCCCGAGGTACCAAAAGACGGCAAATGACCCAGGGACGCCGAGTCACCCATTTTCATTCCGAAATTCGAAATACTTTTCGAGATATTTGCGTTTTTCTGCTCTTTTACGCTTATTTCTCCATTTCTCTTCTAGAGTAGATCTGCTTGACTCACTGTTGTAAAAATGAGATGAAAACCACTAAATTAAATATTTTTAACAGGAAAAACTCGATAATTGTCGATTTAAAAACTCCATCAGCTATGAAAACGCCAAAATAAATTCAAATAATTTACTTTCAAGCGTTATTTTCCTTAATTTTAAGATTTTTTCCTTTAAAATAAAAATATTTATGGAATAACTCATAAGACACGGTTCACTAGACTTACAAATTTACTAGGATTTGTATTATGTTTTTAAAATTTTTCTCTACTAGAGTAGATCTGCTTCACCCACTCACTATTGTAAATGAGATGAAAACCTTAAAATTAAATATTTTAATGGGTAAAAATCCTATAAATATCCATTAAAACTAATTTCAGTTATGAAAACACCAAAATAAATTAAAATTATTACTGTTTTAACATTATTTTCCTTTATTTTAAGATTATAATATATTTATGAAAAGGTTTCAAATTAATTGCTTTATTAAGATGAAAAATAAAAACAATGGCCACCAGGATAGGAAAAATTACAAGGAACACTGGGATAGGAAAGATTACCGGGAACACCAAAAAAGGTAAAATATTGTAAAACTGTGATAGGAAAAATTACCGGGAACACTGGAATACGAAAAAGAAGCATGGGATACCTGAACGATTGTGGTAATTGCTGATATACAAAATTAGAAATGTATTTTGAGAAAACCTTTTTAAAAATATACATGTTACGGGCAATGTGATAAATCGGGCATTATTAATAATGCCCGAAGAGTAGGCGGGCAGTGCAATAAATTCAATGCCATTTATCAATGAAATTTATCACTTTGCCAGCCTCATCTCCGGGCATTATTAATAATGCCCGATTTATCACTTTGCCGTAACATATATACTCCAACCGTGCAAGGCTGGAAATGTGGGACAAGTGGCTACAGCAGATAAAACTAAGTCAAAACATATATTTAATTACGTTGGAAAGATAGAATGTCATGTAAGAAAATTGTTGAATTTTTCTTTTTTACATAGTTTTCTTCTCTAAAAATATAATATTAAAGTATACATCGTAAAAACTGTAGAACTAAAACTACACTCGGCGCAACGCATCGGGTTGCTGTTCAGCTAGTACTATGATTAATTTTTAGCCTATTAACAGTAGTATGAAATAATTTATGGATGATATTGAATGGTTTACTTATTCTTCATATATGATATTAGCACTCTACTGAAGTTTAGTGCTTGTGCCAAGATCAAGAACGATTGCTAAACGAAACAATATCCCTGTAATGATCAACGAAGTAATGATCAACGAAGTACCTAAGTTTCTGTCTGGCAGTTACGAAATTTTCTTTACACCAGATAATTCGCCACAAATATACTAGAGTACTAATTTATTACAGTTAAGGTAGAATTTATAATAAATTATTCTTCAGGAAATTTGATATTCCTGTGGTGAAATTTCGCATTGATGTTTAATTTGTATAATGGGGATAAATTGAAGTTTTCTTGGTGATAGATGGTCTTTTTGGAGATCATTAATAATGCAAGATTTGACTCTCGGTTTCTGAGACGAGCTTGAAGATCATCATCGAAAGAGTGGTTCTTAATAAAAATTATCTTAAAAAAACTCCCACTCATCTCATTCAGAGAGAAATTACCTTAAAAGTTTTTGAATAATGTGAAATTTTTCAGTAAGGTAACTGCATCAACATTTTTATAGATTTCTAGAAAATAAATTACTTATAAAACGGAGACAATAATGGTTTTCATGACATTTATTGAAAAAATTATTTTTCTAGTAGCGAGTTTATCTACTACAAGTACCGCATTCAAATTTGTATTTTTTTTACTTCTGTTCAAATATCTTATTCAAAAAAGAAAATACTGATGTTGCTATTTTAAATTCGTTACTTCGTTTACTTTAACCATAAATGAGCCGAGTTAAATTGCCTTTTCCCCATATGATATTCTTCCCATCCCTCAAAGTGAATTTTACCAAAACCACATTCCATTCTTATGGACGGTATGTTTTTTTCATTTCTGTGGTTTTGAAAAGAATTTCATTCTATTGCTTTAGTAGTTGGTTCTGGGTTTTATCTAATGTTACAAAAACAATAAAAAAAAATAAATTTTGTTCTTTTGTTACAACTGCTTTTAGAGCGTATTGAATATCATCAATGATTAAAAGCTTAACAAAACATGCAAGATTAAACCAACTCTTGCAAATGAATTTAGAAATAACTTCTTAAGAATATAATTCCGTTAACATTTTTATAATGAATAAACCACTCCTCAGCAACGAGAGTCACATATTCTTCTTTCTGTATTCCATCACAAAAACATATCAATATTCTCGACAATTCTTCCAAAGCACCTTCAACAGGTATAGATCGATAGAAGGGAACCCAGTCACGCACCGAACAGAACAGAAACCGTCATCCGTGCCGGAACTCTGGCATCACTTCATCAATTCTGCCACACCAATATATATTCCCTCTTCTAAATGAAGAAAATAAAAGGGCATCCCTCCGATCGTCTGTGGAATTTTCGTTCCGATCGTTAAGGGACCCACCTTAACGAGTGGGCAATCTCGAGACGTGATTGGGCATCGAATTTTGCTATTTACGTTCCATGCCCCCCCCTCCATTTAGCTGTTATTACTGTGTCTGGATCTTTTTTTTTTGAAGTGTAGATCAAAAGGCGACTCGTTACTCTCGTTTACTTCGTGAAAGGAAGCCATCTTAGTACCCTCCGAGATCATTACTCAGTTTTATAACCAAAGGGAAAAGCTTTACAAATGAGGTATAACAGAAAACACATAACTCAGTTTAAGAATTTCTGTTGGGTCATCTTCTTATCATAAAGGATAAATCTTTGCGGACATAAAAAGTAAAAGGCTACTACACCATAGATAAGACCATATTCAAGTAGATGTTGATGGTGATTTTGTAAAGACATTTGACAGACTAGTATTAGAGGTATATGCTTACATGGTGGCTTTAAATGTGATCACAATCTCTAGGAGGGACTAGGGACAAAAAAAGATAACATTAGTACACTTTTTCTTCCTTTTTTTTTTCATTACTAATTTTTCTGCTGTTCGTTACAAGGAGGATAATGATTTTTAGGCATAAGACAATCATTATTGAATCTTCCGTTTAAAAAAAGGTGTAATTCCGCAAATCTATTAATAGCTGTGTACTTTAATTTTTTAAATTTAAATAAAAAACAGTGGAATCGAACCTAGGACTGGAATTTGCCAGCCTCACATGCAACCACTGATTGAAATTGGTCTTAAACAATGGTTTAGAATTCAAAGCGATTGTTGATTTTTACTTCAAAGTAGGGCCCGTAGAGCCAAAACAGATCTGACGTCATTCAATCCGAAACAATTGCAAAGCGATTGCCGATATTTATTTAAAAATACTGAATTAGCTAAATTTTTTTGAAACTGTTCGTGTCGATTTTTGAATTAAGTACCATTTTATACAGGAAAAATGCATATTTGTAAAAAATGCGGATAATTCCCATTGTGTCGTGGTTGTCGTGAACATGTAATCCTCCTTTGTTTCATCTTCTGAAGCAAAGTACGGACAACGCCCTAAAACTGTTCGATAGATACATCATAAAAATAAATAATAAATACTTTCCAACGCTGAAGTGATAACAGGTTTTACTACTTACTCTATAACTATACTCTACTTTTACTCTATGAAAAAAAACTGTCCAATAAGTCGATCCATCAAGAAGCGCATAATACTAATAGAATGGGCAGATCCCTTCAAAAGACATGAAATACCAAGGTATTACATAGTCTTGAGTAGGTATTCTCCAATGCCAGTAGTATCAACTCTGAAGGATGTAAAAAATAGAGTGGGAAGTTTTGAAATTTTTCTTGCACTACATTTCAGGGGGGACGGTGATTCATAAACACTGAACAATATTTTGTGCATAATCTGCATGGCTACCATTTGACTTTGGACTTTTTTTCAGAGTTTTGGTTTTTCTCCTTGCGATATGACTATAGATACCGTTAGCCATGACAAGCAGTTAATTGTGTGGTATCAGTAAGCTTCTCTTGCCCCGTTTAACCGTTGAACGAGAGGGAAAGATGCCAAACCTTTAATAGTTTTCCATTTTAAGTGGTGACTGTTGATTGCTTCAAATAAATTCTTCATCGACCTTGAAATACTGATAGACGGAGCAAGTGTGGGTTGCCTGCGTCGCCAACATGTTCGGGGAGTCATACCGACATCAGCTGAACGCTGTTGTTGTTTTCAGTTGCGTGTTTTACTTATACATCAGACGATCGCCTAAGAATTTTTCACTAAGACCAAAAATTATTAGAAGTAACCCGATTTTATGGCTTCAATGAAAGTCACAATCACAATAAGATCACAATCGATCTTAAGAACTTTTAGATCGTTGTAAAAAAACTTCTACGGATCGATCGAGTGGAACATTTATGGGCGCAAAATCGGAGTTGATTTTAAGATCCAATACATTTGAAATTTCGTCTAAGGAAAATCCTGATGGCACAAATACTTCTAACTAATCACTACTTACTAACACTTGAAAATCACTGTTTTGGTGCACAGTTCCTAAGAGATCGTTTGATTAATATACTTAACGCATGCGATAAAAATAACAAAATTGATCATATGAAGAGGGAATACACGTGTTTTCGAGTTGAGATAGTTTTTCAATGCAAAACGGTTTATCGCTACGGGGATGTGCCCGCATGCTTCGTCTATTATATTCTAAGGTCTATGCAATTCTTCTAAGCTTTACCAACAAGTATTTATTTAATTTGGGGCTGCCATTTTAACAAAAAGAAAATCCATACCCATAGAAGCAACCTAGATACCGCTAGACCGAAAGCAAGAATGATAAACTTAAAATATTTTCCTAATTATCTGAGTGGTGACTAACGTTATATTTTAAAAATATAATTTATAAAAAGGAGACAAAAAGTATCTCAAGAATGGTAAGTTAAACCAATAAGCATATTTTTTATAGATGGAATGATTCAATTCAAACGAAACATCTTAACATTTCTGAATGCAATCAACGTAATGAAAAAAAACTTTTTTTTTTGTTTTTTGCAAATGAATATATTTTTAATTAAACTGCCAACTGAATTCAACGTGCATTTCTAGCCCAATTATGATGAAAAAAAAAAAGAAATGTACAACATAGCACAATCACCCATAGTTACTTAACACGCCCATAACGCTCGTAACAGAGAGCCAAAAACCTCCGTAAGAAAACAAGCGAAAAAGGCTTCCCCAGTGGATGAACAACAACTGCTAAAAATATTTCTCTCCCGAGAAGAATAAGATGGCGCTGGACGTTTTTTCCCTCTCCGACACGTGTATTGATCTGATAGCCGGACGGAGCAACAGTTGCCGGATCCAGGGATTGGTTACTAAACAAAGCCGATCACCACGTGCGAATCCGGACGTTTCCGGGAGCAGTTCTTTGATCACATGGAGACGGAGATTGATCATTCAGCAGCTTGTGATTAATGGAGGAGAAATCTAATTTCGTTGGAGGACATTTCTAGGAAGTTTCTGTGTTCAAAATTTATTTTATTTCATGTGGTGATGATAGTTTTCCTTGATGAATCATACTATCGTGAAGCAGTTTTCTCTACGTCTTTTTTTGTTTGTTTTCCTGGCTTAAACATTACCATCAAATGAAATCTTGCGATATGAGTCTTAATTAATACTTTCGTTTAATTAGATGGAATGTAACTGTATGCGACATTAGAGAAGTCGCAGGTAACACGGGGATTTTTTTTATGTGCAATTTGGTATAAAACTAGTATTTTGAAAGTTTCAGCTTATAAAAGATGATATTAAGATCCCTCCCTGATACTTCAAAGTTTTTAAAAACGCAAAAACTATGCACATTTTCTGCTATAAAATACTTACGGAAAGATTTAAAAACAATAAGTTGAAATTAGTAAAGAATTTATTTAGCTTCAACTTATATATTTGAAATGTGTTTTAACAACTTACAGATCAAAAAGTACAAGATAGTTTTATTAACACCACTGGAAGTAAGGACTTTATTAAGAATTGACGAGCAGTTTGTTTAAATTTGTTAACTATCGTTAAATTATATTTAATAAATTGTTATTTATTATTTTAATTATAGTTTAGGTAATTTTCATAGTGTTAATATTGACCAACAAGGCAAAAAAATAAGCAAAATAGTTTTTTAATTTGCTACATTTTCAAACTAATTTTTATGGAGAAATTTTTAAATAAAGTTTTTACCACACTCACACATCCAATGGATCGTAGAGTCACAAGTGTGCGTCAAAACGAAATATAAACTTTAAAATATAATCTGCATTTTCGTTCCACTTCTTACACTTTCTCAGAGCAAATTTTATTTCTTTCAGAATGAGACTTAAATTGGAAGTTGATAGGAGTATTTATGCTTCCTTTCTCATTTAAATCTTACATTAAAGCTATTTTTTTAATAAATGCAATATTTTAATATGTGATAAATCTCCCCTAGTAAAATTATTCTATTGGGGACCATGATTTATTTTCAATTACATGACAAACGAACTTTTCGTATCGTATAAATTTCTACTTTAATTTTAATAACATTTGTAAAGAAGAGAAAAGATTCATAGTAGAAAATAATTTAATGATATAAATATAAAGTAAAATAAAGTAGGCATCCTTGCGCAACAGTTATTTGGAATCTAAACCCAAATTTTTACCAAAAAATCACTCATGAAGCGAACAGCTTCTTCGAATGTCTAAGAAAACGAAAATAAGGGTATAGAAGCAATGCTAGTCTCCCAATATCCACTTTCTTTTCCTCTTTTCCTCTCACCCCCAACTGTGCATTGAGTGATTTAGATACAGGAAAACAGAACCATTTGTATTGATCATATGTAATGATCACTCAGTTATCTGGAAGATCGATACAGGAAGCTAGTTTTTTCTTGCGACTGGAGCTTTTAGCTGTTACACAAAATGTGATACGATGCTTTTAGTGAAATCAATTTATTTTAACTTTTAAGAAGTAAGATTATTTTATTGTAATATAAACTTCAAACGCAATTATATCATGTCCGTGGGAGTTTTATTTCCTTTTCTTATCAAATTGGGTTCCTCTCGGAGCTTTATGAACATTTGGGGGCTTAGCAGTTGAAGGGAGGGGGCAATCTTGCAGATAGGATTAATGTCTGTTCCACCCCTAAAGCTTTCCCTGTTTACAAAAATGAATAAGAGCCTAAGCGTTGTTGGGGAGTTTCCTCATGTACAATATTATTATTAGAAGTACCTGCTGTAAGTTGCTTTGTTTACAGATCAACATAAACTTGAAGTCCCAATTGCGATGATAAATGTTGTTTAAATATTTTCATGATATTTTGAGGGGAAATGTAGAGAAAAATTATTTTTACTACTTTGTTATAAAATCAAGTTTGGATGTCTTAAACATATCCTGAAACAGAGAATGACTTAAATAATGAATCTTAAAATCGAATTTCAAGGATAAAGATTTATACCCTTTCTTATTTACAACAGCTGAAAAAGAAATATTAAAATTTAATTGATAAAAAATAATTAATAATCACATTTTTATACAAAGTAAATAAAAGTTTTACGTTTTGCAAGAGTTTGTCATTCTCTCTGACCATTGAAATTAGAAGTTTATCAAAGAAAAAAGTATATTTTATTTATTGAAATCGATTGAACCAAACTGTTTGGAAAGTTCTTTATATACCGTATAAATCGTATGAAGGGAGAAGTTCCTTTTAGTTAAATTTCATCAATGGAAATACATTAAAAAAGCTTCCAAATTAATGTTTATTTAATATCTGATTTGTTTCTTTAATGTAAACATTGTGCTATGTAGGAAAAGTTTAGCAAGATATGATTCTTCGAATGGTTTTATTTTTCATAAGTTTTTCTTAGTGTATAGGGCATTAAATTTAGTTGCTACATTCAGAGAAGAAAAACATCTTTACATTTTTAAAAAAGAACAACTTGTGGGTCAAGGTTAACTCTTTTCAATAATAATTAAAATATAATTATGTCTAATTTAAAACAGCAAATATTGTTATGATTTCCTTTCACTTTTTAGTTTTAAAAGTTTATAGTGTGTTCATTTAATATCGATTCAATTAATACTACATTCAATTTTGCCCAAAATTAATAAAAGTAGAGAACCAAATCAAGAACTTTCTAAGTACCTAGTTGAAATTAATTATTACAATCTGTTGTCTTATATTTCAGAAAATTGTTTTTTTTTTAATTTATTTATTTACTACTCACATAGTAATAATTCAGAAAAGGGAGAGAAAAGTTTGTAAGTGAAGAAGTAGGTCTAAAACATTCTTATACTTTTACTTTAGAATACTCTATTTCTCTATTTTCTAAATTCGTTCAGCGTAGAACGCCTTTGCCTTCTTTTTCCTACAACACACTTGGGAAAGTCTCTCCCCAAGCCCCACTTATTTCGTTGCCATCCCTCATTTAATAAATCGACTTCTTAATGGCATGCTGCAATAAATCCTATTACGATGGCACTTTCTGTAATAGCCGCAATAAATCAACTACATAAATAACGCTACACACCCCAGTACAGATCCTGCAAGAAGTTTCCTGCCGAATCGATCCTCAACGTTGTTTACGTAAACAATCAAAAAGCGCTCCTCCTCTAAAAAAAAGTGAAAAGAATAAATAAACTTGAAGGAACTTTTAAAAAAATGGCGTGCTCAAACGCAATCTCTACCAAAGAAAATTCTCCGATTTATCCAGTCTCTCCCGGTTTGTTTTTTTATTCTCCTCCGTAACGCCGGTATCTCCGCTAGATGGCGCCCCGCAAGTGTCTTGAAAGTTGAGTCTGTGTGGGTTGTTTTCAACCGGTGGATCAGGAAGAAATCGGTTCTCTATACGGAAAGGCTCCGACAGCTCCTTTCTACGGTGAGTTGCTCTGTTTAAGTTTGAGTTAATGGACAAGTTGATGCCTCAGTTTGCCACGCATAGAAATGGTTTTGTCAGGGAGGAAAGGTAAGGGAGTTCGCACGGAACCGACTTAGGTGTGGGTAATTGTCAGCAATTATGACGCATTTGGTGTGGTGTCGATTTTTAGGGGCGGAATATTAATACAAGAGGGGCTGCCGAAGTATGAATTGATGCGTTTGTTATGACTATTTCCGATTTGCTTTCTAAGGGTGGATCCACGTGGTCAAGATTTGAGCTCCACGTGACAGTGTGCATCACATTGTGTTAAGTTTGTAAAATAACTGGTAAATCTAAAAATTTTGTGAATCTTCTTCAAACAAATTTGTTGCTTTTTTGTACTGACAGCTCCATATAGGTGGAAAAATAATGTACTTACGTAGAAAACTTTGAATAAGTTTAACACTGAAATATAATGTCAAACAACTGATTTGATTATTTAAGGTTGACTCCTTTTATTTTTTAGAAATATCTGAAACAAATAATTCAAATATTTGTTACATTAAAATTTTAGTTTTATCGTCAAGAATAGATAAATAAAGTTTGATATAAAATTACAGTAGTTTTTTTTCTTCTCGTAGATATCAAAAATTTTTTAAATTTTTACAGAATAATTCAAACACAGTGTATTTAACTCAGGTAAATTAAACCTGTTTATGCATTTACGTTTTCTCTTAGATTTCTCCTGCTTTTATTTGTTTGCACTCTAGAGCCCGCTTTACAAGGGCAGAGCGGGGCTTTTTCTTCTTCTAATATTATTTTTTATCTTAAATATCAACCTTCCAAAAATTGAAAAAACTGACCAACAGTGGATTTCATTTTATGAGCACTTTACAAAAGCTCATAAAAAGTGCAAATTAATTCATATAATCATATTTTTATTAAAAAATATCTTAAGTTGCAAAGAGTATTTTAATGAATTTAATATTTTGTTGTTTATTTAAAGCGCCGTCCGTATCTCCTTAGTTGGTCAGAAAATGTATTCCTAAGAGGTTCCATTTGTCTAACTTTCAAAGTACAGCTTACTTCGAATATTGCGAGGTATTTGATCGCTGCGGAATATTTAAGTAAGCTGGTGTTCAAACAATCAATAAATTCTCGAATCACAAATATTTGCACTCTCAGTTTTCCATTTTAAGCGACACCTTTGGCAAATAATCTTGCGAGTATCGATTATTTCATTTTGCTTTTGAATTTAAGATCCATGCACTTTGGTATTCAGATGCAGGCTCTCCTCTCCTATCAATGAAAAGAAGATTTGCGTTTCTAAGCAAATTTATTTTAGCTAAAGTTGTGAGAATTTTAGGGTAAACTAGCAATATAGACTTGGATAAAGGACGCACACGCCAAGCGCGGAAAATTTTAGGATTTTGCAGAAAATCCTTTTAAATAACTTAAGTTTTTGATAAATAAATTTATTTCGTCTTACTGTTGCAGCTTTCGAAGCATTATTACAGTACCTAAGTAAATAATATGACTGTAAATGTGTAGTAAGGGGGCAGTTCAAATATTACGTAAGCACGTTTTTGGTCATTTTTGATCCCACTTCCCCCTTAGTCAGCAAAGATATGCAAACCGCAACCCCCCGTCATAATTACGTAAGAAAACTGCCCTTGGTTCATTTTTTGAACAAAATTTTAGCAGTGCTTAGAAAAATGTAAAAAAATTTAAAAAATTTATTTTTGGTTGAATTTTAAAATTATATGTATGCAAAAAACAAGAGATTTTCGAAAAATCAGTGTTTTTAACACGTATGCATCACTCATACCCATCCCCCTTGTCAGGAAAAATAAGAGCAAAGAGAAGAACCCCTCCCCCCTTAGGTGCTTATGTAATATTTGAACGACCCCTAAGTCTCAATTTAAAGAACTTGGGACACTTATTCAATCTGCAGATAAAAAAAAGAAAATTTTTGTGTGCGGAAAGTTTTTCGTTTTATCCAAGTCTGCAATGGAGATTCGATATCTTTTGTAATTTTTTTAAAATTAATTTATACTAAACTCAGGGTAAAGTAAATTAACTCCCATAATGACTGCGATTTTATTAAACTTTGCTACTGCAGCTAAACTTGTAATTTTTTAAAATTAATTTATAATTTCTCTCGATAAAAAAAAAACAGGTTCGTTTCAGGTTAAACCAGGAAGGGGAAAGGAATGAATTTTAAAAAGAAAAAGAAAAGAGATTGACTTAAGATTTACTATTTCTTTTAAAATCAATTAGTAAAATTTTGAGCATGGTATATAGGGTGGCAACTTCTTAAGTTAGTATTTATTTTGTTTTTATCAGTAAAATTTATGCAATTTTATTCTCTAAAACAAAGAGGTTTTTTTTTAAATAATATTTTTGCTCGCTTTAAAATATTGAATCATAATGTTTATTTGTGGGTAAGATATGTTAAAAATCAGCAAATAATTTGTTCTGAAAATGTTTTATTCTTTTTTTATTTCCTTTTTTTTTTCAATCTAAAAGCGGCCATATTTTTAAAGTTTTAGCTGAATTATATCAACTTTTTTCTAATTAACTGTGTATTTATTTGATATTTGCATTAACATATGGTTCATTTAAAGTGCATTTACGTGTGCATCTTAAAACATATACGTAAAGCACACTTTAGATATGTGAATTCTGAAGTTAGCGGACCTAATAACCGAACGCTCTCAAACCAAACACATGTTGTTTTTACTGCATACTATGTGTTCTAAAGGAAAAATAGTTTTACAGAACAAGATATCAACTGGGGTATTGCAAAAAAGCCAAACTTTAGGGCCGTTCACGTTGCTTCATTTATGTAACTAAAAGCCTACGTCTTTAATTGAACGTTTTCAACAACAAAAAATTTCGTTGAAAAGGTCATTCTAAATTCCCATAAATATAAAACAAGTTTATACAAGTCAAAACAAATATTATTTTGTTTATAACTAGTCTTTTAGGAGAAAGGAAAAGTAAAACTACTGTTAAAGTCCTTTCAACTAACAGTGCCATATTTATTTACCGGATTAAATACTTTCAAAGTTGAATAAAGTACGATTTTTTTTGTTAAGATATTAAGACGTTTCTTTCAACCCCTCATCTTCCTGCTTACAATTTAAATGATTTTTTTTTAATTTTTGCTTATCACATTTAAATCCTCGTTTAACGATGTATGTCCGTCCATGCTTGAACTCTTCAATTTGATAAAGTAAAAAATATATATATATATAATTGGGAGTCAATGCGAAGGATGACTGTTCAGGTGAATAGTTGAGACCCAGACAAAGATAAAAATTTTGCAGCTTAACATATGAGACTGTCTGGAAAGTTGTCTGGTTTGAGAATAACTGGAAGGTAAATAATATCGGTATTTTATGTGAACTTGATCTGTTTTAAGCCCCTAAAACTCTTCTATAGGTAATATTAATTATATATTTTTTGTATGGAACTAGCGCATAGTTTTTTTTCAACAGAAAGCAAAACTTATAGAATGTATGGTAAGTTCGATTTTAAAGTTGAGTCCAAGTTTTTTATGAATAATAAATATTTTTTAATTTGTAAAGCATAATGAGGTGACGTTTTTTCTTTGTTTGTACGTTCACAAAAGTATAAAAATTGTCCAATATCGTTTTCTAATGTGAAATTGAGTTTAGTTCTACCAGAAGAAGGTTCTTAAAATTAGTTGCCTTTTTAGGGGGGTAATAACCCCTTAAACCTATCCATTTGCTACAAAATTTCATATTTTAGAAATTTCAACCTTACTTGTCCCTTTGGGAGTACTAATTTAAAGACTTAAGTAATACTTTTTGACCCTGAAAATCGAATTCAAAGTCATTAAGTCATCAAAAAACGTAAAAAGGAGAATTTTGATGGTGATTTTCGTGAGCGACCTGAAATCTATAAGAAATGACCATTTTCATCAAAGAAATTTTTTCATTGTGGAACAGTGAGATTCAAAAATATTCTTTTCATCAAACAAGGAAACTAATTAGTACACATATCGATAGCATACCTAATAATAGACAAACAACAGCAGTTCAATTTTTATAAACGTTGGTTTTTATTTAAAATTGTTTCTTTTAAGCCGACTAATGACCGTTTGATTTAACTTTCCAATTAAGTTGACACTTGAATATACAGAAAAGATTTTAATGAATATGCGTATTTGAAGACATTGTTTTATCTCAACCATTTTTCTAAAACTAATTTAAGAAGCTTCTTCTGGTAGAACTAATTTAAATAACACAGTAACAAGTTTTCTTGTCATAAAATTTATTTTCTTATATTTATTTGAGAAATAGTATCATTCATTTCTGTCATTATAGATTCTGCCGGCATAACGTGATATTGAAAAGGAATTCTTTCGCTTGAGTTTAAACTAATTAAACACCGACTCCTTTTTCATAACGAGTATTTCATTGGATATTTTGTATTTAATTATTACTATTTTTAAACAATATATAAAATTTTATAAAAACTAGTAATAGTTTTTAAAGATATTATTTAATTTTTAAAAATCGTTTGGCCTTTTTATTTTTTACATGAAACATTTTTGAAAATTTCTGCAAAATTAACAAAATTTTTATATAATATTTGAAATATTTGTAAGAAAATAGAGATTTAAATTCTTTTAAAATGTTTTAATTCATTACGTATCTTTAAACGCAATAAGGTTTTAAAGGTGTATCCAGAGTTTTTAAATAATTTTGTCCGTATAATTAAATAATAATTTCTTTATCTTTCTTCATTAAACTTAGGACTATTAGGCTATCGATAGGTTTTTTAATACATATAATTCTAAAATGGAATATTACATTTATATAACCTGGAATAATGTGCTCATGCCAGTAGCGTATATTAACATCTACTATTGTAATTATGGAACATCTGTCTGAAGCATATCCTTAAAAGATGTTTTATCTTTCCTCTGTAATACATCAATGGTCAAAAAATAATCAAGAAAAATAGCAGTGGGAAATGAACTGCTATATCAAGAAATAATCCTAGGCTTGGTTGCCTTGGTTACCAAGATATATCTCAACGAAATGTGCGTTTAGGCGCCATAAAAATAAAAAAATATCTAATCAAACGGGGCAGTGGATCAAAATTTAATCTGAGATTTAGCGTGACGTCAAATATCTGTGATTTACAGAAAATCAAGTCGATTTCAAAGTTTGGCGGAAATAATGATCAAGATATCGAGAAATAATTTGAGATTTCGAAACCTGAGATTCGTGCATCGTGTACCTACTCAAAGGGATTGAATTTAAATTCTTTTGAAAGGAAACTTAACTTGAGGAAAATAAGAAATACCTATTTGTCTATGTCTAAAAAAAGTTTTTTATCATAGAGTCATAAAAGAAAATTTACTGTTATTCTTTATTAACTAAAACGCTTTTGGAATTTATTTAAATACCGTAAACCATTCATAATTTTTCTTAAAAATTCTTATTGCGTTTCTTATTTTAAACCACTCTAACGGCTGTATTCACCCCTAACTTGACCTAAGGTTAACCTAGAATCAAGCTTTTACAACAACACTCATTGGCTTAAAATTTAATTAACTACCAATTTGAAGTTTTGATTCCAAATAAACCTTAGGTCAGGTTAATAGTGATTATGGCCGTAAATGGTAAATACAAAAAAAATTAATTAAAACTTAAAATTTAATTAACTACCAATTTGAAGTTTTGATTCCAAATAAACCTTAAGTCAGGTTAATAGTGATTATGGCCGTAAATGGTAAATACAAAGGTTCACTTTTCGTAATTTCTTTAAATAAATAACTAATTTTAAAATGTTGAATAAGAGTAAAGTACCTTTTATATAAAATTGATCAAGAGATTATTTATTTTATGTAAAAAAATGCGCTTAAAAGTATCCGCAACAAAAACCAACCTTTTTAACTACAATAGGCTGGAGTACTAAATTCTTCAACTAATCTCTTAAAAGTCTATTTAAGCGAAAATTCTCATTTTTCCTTAAAATCCCAAAGCTTATTTTCAAATTCGCCTCCACCAACGATCGTAATATTAAAACTAAGAATCACCCCTCACGCATTTGAAAGCAGTAAAGTGAACAAATCCCCACATTTCATCCCCAAGGAGAATGTTTGAGCATTAATGTTCGATCGATTTCTCTTAGGCCAATAAATAGAAGCTCTTTGTATGTGAGCCGTCGAAACCTTACCGACATAAAGACTTCCCGTTGTGCCAGTTGTCGTCTATTAAGACGGGCTGAGGAGGTGGATTCCTGATTCTAAGGAAATTTAATTAAGTGCCTTCGAATCATTCCATTTTCCTAGCGCATGTTTTCATCAGTGGATGAACATATTCATATGACTCGTATGCCACTCACCTAACTTTCGAGAATGCTTAGTTCCGTAATGTGATAGTGCCATATCGTGTCGCTATGTCAAAGAAAAAGGTTGGCTTGCCAAGTAAGGCAAATGCAAATTATTGCGTTGAAGATTTATTAAACTTCATGGCAACACGGTGCACATGTCATTTCTTTATACTAATGTTTTACGCCGCAGTGCGTTTTGAGGCTCTTATTTTCCGAATGAAGGGGGAAGCCGAATTTTTAAAAACTGAAAATGAAAGAACCTTGGGATTTTTTTTCCGGTAGAATGCATACATTTAGTTCATTACCGTAAAGAGCTATATTACGGACGGGGAAGAATAATTTTATGAATGTGTAAAATGCATAACCTATAGCGAAAGGTTATTTAAAAATCTCCTTTCCTGATTTAATTTTCCTCTTATATTATTGAAGGGGTTTAAATCAAGAACGCGTTTTTATAGTTGATTCTTCGTATTATTTGTACGTTGGCTGTTTTTAAGCTCTAAAACAATAAATATTTAGTTGAAATATTTGTCTGTTTCATTAGTTTATTACGGTGTAATCACATTTAAAACAGACAGTCTTTTGTTAACATTTATGGTCATCAAATTTACAGCTAAAGACTGTTTTTAAGTTTTAAAATTTCAGGCCGCCTTTGACAAGCTTTGAATGTTAAGAAACATTATGTGGATTATGTAGGAAATATAATTTATCGGTAATTTTACGTAAATTTAGAAATTATAATGGCTTGAAAAAATCAAAGCCACATTTCCCTCTCTTGTGGCAAAAAATGCTTAAAATTCTGTTAGTTTTAGTATGAATTAATTATAATTATTAATATTTTGAAGATATCTTACTAGTTTTACATAAGGAACAGTCCTAATGTTTAGCTTTTCTGCAGTACACCAGTTAAAATTTTGTTCTGTAAAACTCCTTTTTCCTTTATAAGACACAGTATGCGGAGAAACCAACTTGTAGTGCGCTATTGAATTTATCTAATTGCCCGTTGCATTATACCAGTAACATATTTATTATTCTTTAGAGCATTTTCAACATTTTTCATAGCGCACTATATGTGAACCACTTGTAAAGTGGTTAAAGACTGGAAATGATGAGTCCTATAGAGATAGTTTCTCTTTTATAATTAATTTAACTATTACAAATTTTAAAACAATATTGCACCAACTCGCCTTTTTTACCTGAAGTTTTTTTTTCTATCTTATAAAGTAATTTATGATTATACAGAAAAATAATATTAATAACTTATTTGAAACGGGCTTAAAATCGATATGCCTCAACTTGGGAAATAAAGCACATGCAATATGTAAACGTCTTGATTTGACAGTTCTCTGCCTTATCACGCAAATTTGAAGTATTAGATGGCAAAAAGGAAGCGAGAGAAACGGGGAAAAGATGTATGGGCAGTTTCGAAAGAAAATGTTTCTTTAATCTTTTTATTCTTACAGAAGTAATGCCATTTACTACGTAGGTCCATTGCAGGTAAAAATATTACTCTGCCTAACACGCACGCAAAATACCCATTTCTTTTCAAAGATGTATGTGCTAAAAGACGAAGGATTGGAATCTGATAGCAAAAAAATGTTGTTGTTTCATACGGCAAAATCGGAATTCAATCAATTTACATCAGGCTACTCGCCAAAAACAACCTGTTCGGATGAGAGAGACAAAACTTTTAATTTCGGCAAATAATTTGCACATCAATCTGTGAAAATTTCGAAGACTTTATCACTTTTTAGGGATGGGAACATTTTATGAATTCAATTTTTTATTAATTTTATTTTTATACTTAGAACAATTAATGACAATAACATCAGCTCATACATGAAACTTAAATGGTTTTGTTGGGAAAACAGGATTAATCAACAAAAGAAAAGCCCACAGAAAGGAAATACAGTAGCCTCACTATTTTACAAGGTAAAGTTAATTTCTAAAAATCTGCTTTCCTGATAGTTGATTCCCCCCCCCAAAAAAAAAAGAAATTAATTTTACGATTTTTAACTTTAAATTTAAAGAATTTTCAATATTTTTCAGTTAAATTAATAATTTAGTTTAAAAAACACCCATTACTATACAAATATTAGAACTTCAGAAAATGACAAAATTATGAAATTTATACCCATACTATCTATCAAGAGTTTTTAAACTTAACCATGTGCTCTTAAAAACATGGAAAAATTAGGGCATCAGCATATAAAATCTTCTGAATTTTGCATTTTAAGCAAAACTATTTATTTTTAGCCACAAAAATTAAAATCCGAATTAGATACAAAAAATAAAAAAGCAAGTCTGGGAAATTGTGCTTTAATAATGCATCTTAATTATCCGATCTAAATTATTGGTGATCAATATCAGTATTTCTAAAACATTAGGAAACATTTGGTAACTCAAATTTTTAACCCATAACCCATTATTTTTAAAACTTAGAATTGAAAAGTTAAACTTACTTCAAACTTTGACTTTACATTTCACAGCTGCATGTATTTTGATATAGAGGCAATCTCTTTAAGATGTACAGATTTGGTTATTCTTTTGAAGATTATGTGTCACTGATAGGTGAGACATACATAACCCTAGTGCAGGAATATTATTATTGAAATGGATGCCTGATTTGAACAGGGAAGCTAAGACGATATAACAGTTGAAATATCGGAAGTTTTATCATAAAAAGTAGAAGAATAGGCGGCATAGACAGCAACCCAGTGTTCCCAACATCCACATGCCAGGCAAAAATAATTCTTTAACATAGCAGCTCCCATAGAAATGTCGATTTCGAAGGCAAAAAAATTTGCTGTAACTCAAAGACAAATGATCAGGAAAAAGAAGACCTGTTTATAAGGAAGGAATAGAAAACTAATGATTTTGCCTGAAAAGGTCCATTTATCTCCGAAACATTTTGTTAGATAGGAATTTTTAAAAAAACCCCACGTGGAGTAGTATGACTTTCACAACTTTTATTTAATTAGATTCAAAATAATTTCATTTAAACTACTTATTGAAGTATAAAATGAACCTTTATGAGATGTGGTTTTGAGTAAAAACGAGCTTTGGTGGCCCTTTGATGGCACACGTGGGATTAACTTCATGCATTGTAGTTTTCTCCTTTGAGAAGTCTGCTTCCATTGAATTCGAAACTGATTCACTCTATTTTTCTTTCCTAACTTTATGGGTGTTACTGACTTTAAGGGCGAGCGCGCACGGGCGACTTTTGTCACGGTGACAAAGACAAAAACAACGTTGCTAAGGCTGTTGTTAGGGGCGGGACATAGAAGTATCCAATAGCAGCATTCGCACATGACATCACTGGAGGATAAAAACAACATTGCTAAGGCCGTTGTTAGGTAAAGTCATGTGATTGAATATGCTCTATTGTTTTCTAATGATATTTTTGATACTAGTAATCCTGGTCGCCGTGACTTTAGTCGCTAGTGCGCGCCCAGCCTAACTCAAAATACCAGAAACTATTAGAGTAACAGACCTTTGATCCGAAATCCCAAAGTCCAGAATGCTCAAAAATCCGGAACGTTTAGATATTTTTTTTAAAAAATCTCCAAAATTTCTGAAGGTATTTTCTCCACAAAACTTACAGCACGCAGATGAACAGTCATAACAGAACGATCAGGAATGTTTTAACTACAGTCGTCAGCAAGCACAACAATAATTGTAGCTATAGAGGCAAATAATTTCTTTCTAAGTGACATAGCTGCTATGTATTATAACTGCACTTAGAAGAACCGATGTTGGGACTGGATCCTGAACTATTTTTTTAATTAGGCCTGATTTTGTGCTTTCTTGTTAAATTCTTGATTTGCAAAAATTTTGATAAAACCCAGAATTTTGGAATATATGTTCATGTTTTCTCAATGTTATGTAGCCTGAGCTCAATGTTAATAAAGTTCTTACATTTTCAATATTTAAGATCTATTCAGTCTTTGGATTGTCAAAGAAACTACTCTCTAAGCATATTAGTATCTCGTATTCATATCAGCATATCTAAAAAGCTGACTAAAAAAATACAAGAATTGGAAGCAGAAAAAAAACTTTTTTCTGTCAAAACTAATTTTGTTAAATGGTCACAGTTTGCAAGTTTCTAAAGGTGTCGAAGTTTATCAAAAGTTTTAATCCTGGGTAAGAGTTAGAAAATTTTCAAATTTGCCTAAACCTTTTAGTTAAAAATAATGCTTTCATTATCTTCTAATATCCTGTGTATTAATTCCCCTCTCGTCCATTCTGTCCAAAATATAAATAGCTAAGACAGATAGATTTCCATCTCTAAACGGAATTTTTTTCCCAAAGTATTTATAATTTAATTGAAAAGGGTAAAAAGTCAAGAAAACATGTTCATAACACCAAGAAAATCATTAAAAATAAACAGATTGGAAAGTTAGCATCACTAGATCACAGCTGCTTTTCATATGTTCTTGTTCATAATATATAATAAAAAATTACTACACAAAAAAATAAGAAAAAATAGTATGACAGATAACAACTTAGTTCAAAATATTCAATTGGGAAGGTTATAAGAATTAGTACTCAATCAATAAATTAAATTACAATTGTTAATTGTATAAGAAAACAGAACAATAATAGTATAAAGAAAGGGGTATTTTACCTTCCTTTACATAAACCAAAAAAGAAAACTTTGTGGCAGCCATGCATGAATTCAAACTTAGCTGCACTACCCTGCCATTGTGAGATTGTAACTCCTTTACAATGCTTTTCTTAATTTTGAAATAAAAATTTGGGAGCATTATGTTTATGTTGCTTCTCTTTGACTTTACCCAAGTCATTTATACTTTCATCCCTTCACTTTATCTTTTTTTAAAACGAGACCTAGCTATTCCAATCATTATTTTGTAGTTGAATGAATAATTTCAACTTTTATTGATTTATTTTTGCCCACTCAGAGCATCTGTTTTTGTAAATGAACTTTCCGTAAAAAAAATCAGACAAACTGATAATACAGATAATATTTTAATAAAATTTTTAACAGTTAAAACATTTTAAAACAAAAAGTAAACCATGTCTATACCAATTTGGCGTTTAAAACTTTTCTGTACAAACATATTACACTCACAGATCGTAATTTTACTGTACAGGATCAAATAACTATATATCAAAAATCTTTATAGTTAGGTCATATTAACAATTGTCAGAGATAAATTAGAGATTCAGATATATTATTTTAAAGCTCAACTTAAAAATTTTAAAAACACAAATCCTAAAATTTTAGGAAGTAGCTGGATAAGTATACATTCAAGTACAGCACCTGAAGACATAAAAACATCTTGACAAAAGTTGTCCAACAGGATCATGAAAACCAAATGCATCCAAGACGATATTGAACACAGCAAGAATCGAAGGATCCGCAAAAAGTGTTATGTAGATGTTACATAATCTATGAAATGGAATGACTACTGATAGCGAAATATGGCTTTTTTCTGTCCAAATGCAAAACACAATGGCATTATAATACAATGTACTATACACAGCAGTTCAATAATAGATGGTGAGCCCACATATTATGACGTAGTTTACTTTATGGAAACTTGGCTTCTGGTTATTGCCCCAGTCCTTGCTTTCAAGGAGTTGCTTGTCATCTAACTTTTTCACATTCTCTCCACAACTGAACATGTTCTTCAAATAGCTGCAAGGAAGACAACAGATGTGAGGATGTAACTCAATAAATATACACAATATGAACTGTATTTCTAATACCTTCAAAACAAGCCGAATAGATCATAATTAATCAGACACTGAGTCATAAAATTCCCTTATTTAATAAAATCAAAAATAATTGGAGAGTTTCTGAAAGTTGTACCAGGAAGTTGGGTAACTTACAATTTCAATCCATGCTGTGTCTTCTAAGCATTGCTTTAACACATCTTCATGTGACTGGACTTTTTCATTGCTTTCTTTTGCTTTACATGCCTGTTAAATACACAAATATATACATATTTAGTAACCAATATCAAACAGGCAAATATAAGGTCATTTACCAGTAAACTCAAAAAGGCATAATTTGAATCCTTGTCTCTTGAGAAGAATAAGAATTTTTCCCGCCAAGTAAAAGTTATAAAAAAATGCATCAAGATTCTAGGAGGATTTCAATTTTAATTGATAATCAAAAATTTATTCCAAATCAAGTAAACATACAAGTATTTAGGATAAAAAAGAATTACTCTGAAGAGATTACTCTGATACAGAATACAGTTACATATGAAACTTTTTAAGGCCTAAGGAGAAAATTTTTTGCTTCATAAGGAAATTTTTAATTAAGAGTAATAAAATTAAAAAGAAAATTTATAACAGAGGGACACTCTTAAAATAGACATAAAAGTTTTCTTAGTTTCAGTGAGCAGTAAATGTTGATTGTTTAGGAGGATATACTTAAGCTTACCTGCATCTGAATTGGAAGTAATCAAAATTTAGAACTAATTTAAAATAATTTAGGGAAAAGTGAATCTCATAGTATAAAAACTGTTCATGGTAAGTATTGCCTTCTTAATTTTTTGAAGGATGATTTCCTATGCACAGTTTTTAAGCATATAATATGAATATTTTTAATATTAAGCAAATAATATGGATATCATTATTTATAAATATTTTTGAGAATAATAAATAAAATACAAGAAGAAGTTTAAGTAATATAAACAGTAAAGGAAAGAGTTCTAAAACAAAAGAACAACCTTTGAGCGGCATTTCATGAACAAATTATACTTGTGGTGATGCAGACGATTATACAATGAGACAGAAGTGGAGCAAGTATCACAAACATTGAATTTAGTTTTAATTGTTGAAACAGTCTCAACTGGACATAGTTTAGCCAAGTCATAAGGTTCCCCACAAAGCTGAAGTACATGTATACTCTGATTCGTCCTACATACCTGAAAAAATAAAAGCGACATAATTGAGTAAAATTTATATTCACTACATATGAAATCAATGAGATGCTATTCGAACATATTTTATAGTTTCATGTTTCTGTTAAAGCTAGTAAATGAAAACCAGAAGAAAAATACAGGAATTTTTTTTTGACTCTAGACAGATTTATTTTAAGATAACATTTAATAAAAATTTTATCAATTTATATAGAATCATGTTTGTGTGCTACAAATATATGAATTAAAAATATAAGATCAGATGAAATGTTGATATTCTTATGAAAAAAAAGGTAAATTACTGTGAGTATAATTTAAAAAATCGAAAATTCTCAAATATCAATATAAGTAAATTTACAAAGAAATTTAAAAAAGTGTTTCCATCCAAATAAAGGATTCTATACTCATAAAAATCTATTGACCCCAATCCAAAACCTCTTGAAGTTACAAAAATCATTAGAATTTCTTCATCTTTTCTTTGAACAAAAATTAGTACTTCTTCATATAAAAATTGATATAAGTATTTCTTTGCTTTTGAAATTAAATGAAAATATTTATACCTATAAAATTTATTGCAATATAGATACATGATGAAGTATATTTGTACATTATACATTATTTACATATATTACAAAAGTTAAGAGCATTTATTTTCAGAATTGTATTTTTATCAAACTTCATAAGCTTTTCAGAGTTCAAAATTAATTAATTCTTCATAGTTATAAAAATCAGGCAAAAACTATTAAGGGTATAATTTTTCCAAAATAAGTAATTCTAACATGATAAGGAGAAAGCAATCAAAACTTAACTCACTTGACAATCTAAGGAATTATCTACTCTGGCTATTATATTGACACAAGGAAAAATATCAACAGAAGATTTTAGTTCTTCATCTTTAAAATCTATAAGTAGTTCGTTCTTCTTTTTTTCTGACACTGAATCTATGTTTTTGATTGGAATCAAAAAGTATTCATCTGAAAAACAAATAAGTCTTATCAAAGCACATATGCATATGCACAACACATAAAATACCCAATACTAAAATAATTCCTGATTATCCACAAATACTACTTTAAAATAAAATTTTAAAATTTATCACATTTGTCTTACCATTACATATTTCTAATAATGAAAAGTCAGATTAATAAGCTCAAATAGTTTTCTTCCAATTAAAACAGAAACTTCATTATTCTCTTAGTAAAAAACAATTACCTAAAGTATACAGTTTTATAAATATTGCAGGGAAAGTGCAAAGAGTTAGACTAAGTAACTGTTAGTGGTTTCCTATTAGCTTTTTTATTAATGCTAAGCTAAGCCAACCCTCTAAAATATATCAACCTGGCCCTTATAGTTTTGATTCTGTCAATAGAAATAGAAATTTAAAATTCTCCCTTACCCTTATATTTGATTATTTCATCAAAGAAACTAGAATCTACATCTTGACTAAGTAAACTTTGGATATAAATTGCAAAATCTTCTTTTAAGTGATCAAATACTTCCTTGGGTGGTTTAACCTTTTGTTCAACTTTCTCTACCTTGGGTTCCATTTGAGAAAGTGCACTAAAATAGAAATTAACACATTAGGAAGTTAAAAAACAGCTGAAAGTATTTGTTAAGCCGTTGTTTCTATTTAAAAGTAATTTAAGTAGTTATTTTTTAATTACTTTTTTAATTCTTAAGAAAACTATCATAAGTAGCTATGTAAACATTAAACAAAAATATATAAAAAACAGTTCAATCACTGAAATTGCAAGTACAACTCATAATTATGTAATAAGAAATAACTTTATCATAATTAAGCTTACATTTCTGCAGCTTCAGAAAGGTTAGGACCAAGATATTGAACAACATCTGGAGATTTGACCCTCACATCAGCAGTTACATACTTGTTTACAGATATTTCATTACCTGCAGCAAACTGAAAAATAAAGCATAATTAACCTTGATATAATAAAAAATTATATGATGAATGGTAAATTTTAAGGAGGTGCTATTAACTCTGATACTATTGCCAAGAGTTTCAAAATAAAATACACATCCTTTCAGATCCTTGTTTTTTTCATACTATTTTATAGTATGATTTCTTCTATTTAATGCTCAGATTTTATATGATATGATGTATAATAATTGAATTTATTCAAACTCTAAATAAATCATAGCTCTAATTAGTTAGTAAACTACTATTATAAGATATTTTCTACACACATATTTCAACATTAATAACTAATTAATTTTAAGAAAAATGTTCTAAAATATAATCCAAGACATTTAGCATTATTTAAATTTGAAATTTCACTCTAATGTAAACAGCTCTACAACATGAAAAATTAAAATTTAAATAAAATATCCAAGTTACAGACTCTACAGCATACTGGAAATAATAGACTTTTTAGTATCAAATAGTTATTTCCAACGAAAGACATTGCACATAACCTGACAATAAACACAGTTACTTGTAATTATTTAATTTGAAATTACAATATAATAAAATGGAAGTATGAGTGAAGGAAGTGGCCGGAGATGGTTTTGTTATTGGTTTTCATGATCTATAGGTCAACATTTTGCAGCAATAAAAGGTATTCCAGTTTTTATGGTAACAACTCTTGCTATTTTAATCTTGGTTTATAACATATAATCATGTTTGATAACACTAAAAGTTATGCAGTTCTAAATTTAGCACCTTCTTTAAATTAAATATATCCAAATTTTGTTATAACATTATAATATGCTGTTGCCATTCCCAATATTTTGATGACATTTTAATTCATTTAAATTATTAACCTTTATGATCAGTAATAAAAATACAACCACATTTATTTTGAATAATATTGGCAGTTGTACATTTTCCCTTAATAAAGGCACTTTTCTTACTTTCATGAGTTTGAGAAACTAAGTATTGTAATATCTATATTCATTAATTCTAGTTTGTAATCATTTCTAGGATTACCAAGCAAGGTCAAATTAAATATGTGGCAAAAAAAAGAAGATGAAGCAACTTGAACTACATTCAATTTCATCTTCAAATAGGTTAGTATAATATTAGACTCTTGTTCAAGCATATAATATTTAATTATTTTATTCCTGACTTGTATTTTATTGACTTTCAAGGTTCTTTTGAAAGTAAGAATGCTTTCATTTCCCACTTGTTTAGAATGCAAAGAATGTTAACAAAGCTACAAATACTTATGTACCAGGTAAGAAAATTTACTAAATTTACAAAGTTATGATTATTAAAAAATAAATTTTAGTTGACATTAAATATTTTGTAAAATGAATGATTAGACAGAATTCGAAACATTATAGACAGGACTCAACACTATCTGTATTTTTAGCTTGGGTGCATAAATAGATAGCCAAATCTTACCTTTTGCACTGAGTAAGAGTAAAATATGGTTAATAGAAATAAAAATTTAAAAAAAGGGGGGGAGGATCAGTACAATATTAGTGACAGCAGTCTGAAAAGGTCTTATCAACAGTGTTGTTGTTACATAAAATAATCAAAATCAAATGGAAAACAGGGCTCCTCCAGTGAAACTAGATCAATTGAGTCGCACAGAATTTGATCTTTTTATTTTTTAGAATTATAAGTATGAAAAAATGCACAATCACTGATATTTTTCAGCTTATACAGTGCAACTTAAGAATTTCAGAAATGGTGGAACCACTAAAAAACTTTGAACATTCACAACATTGAAATAGATAAAAAAGTTTTATCTTTTAACTTTAATTTCAGGGCCACTAATGCTTAAAAAGATAATCTACTACATAGCATGACAGGTTTTGTTAATTTGTTAAGGTTTGGTTTAAACATTACAAATGTTTTATATTTCCCTTTAACAACCTGCATCTGTAGAAAATAGGATCCCTTGCTTGCATGTTTGGTTTCTTGAAAATAAAAATAGGTAAGTCAACAGCCTGGTGAAGTAATTGACGGGAGTGATAAATTATTTCCCAATATTATGGATAAAAGATATATTATTTTTGTCAAGAAGAAATTAATCACAAATACAAACAAAAAATTCACACAAAAAAGTATCATAAGTCCCAATTCTGCAATTAAAATTGAAGATTTTCAACAAGGAAAGGTCAAAAAGTGAAGAATTGAAAGTTATGTAATGAAAATTTTAATAAAGAATGTCAAAGAATGCTCAAAATTTTTTCAATACTTTATTTTATGGAAAATCCAAAGGACAGAGAGAAATTAGAATTATTTACAACTACTCAAGGTCGAGTAACCTACATCATATTGTAGTACTTTATTTTCATTCATTTTATTTTTTTATTTCTTATCTTTTGCATGGGAAGTTTTAACTTTAGGATGACATCCCTTTCAAATCTAAAGAGTCTGATACTTCCATTAAATCTTGTAGAACATTTGGGACTGTTGGGATTGAAAGGGTACCTTACAGTAGTTATCATTCTGTAGTGGTTATTCAATCAAGAAGTCGAGAGATGTTAAGATTAATCAACAGGTATTTTTACAGATGCAACATTTAAATGACAATATACATAGTAATACAAAAAAAGACCATGCATTACTTAAATATCACTGTTGAAAAACTTTTTTAAGAAGTAAATCTCTTGTATATAGTAACCCATTATAACACTATTTTAAATTAACACCGATAATTTTAAAGTTTTGGTCACAATTTATTCCCTAACTGTTTTATTTCCTCAAAATTAAACAAATTAATTAATTAATTTTCCAAATTATAGAATTTTATTTTTTACAATAGTTTATAATAGCTCAAAATAAGTCAACTAATTAATATATGATGTTAAAGTCCTTTTCTAACAAAACAGTTAATAGTACCTCTAAGGTTGTTTTTATTAAAGTTCATTGGTAATTTTTTTTTGTGGACTTGTAAGTATTGGACAATATTTTTATAGTAAGTGCTAAAAAGTGGACTACAAATACAATGCCCGATGCATAGCTGCCAACTGTTCCAATTTTTCTGTATTTGTTCCGAATTTAAAATCTTGTTACAAGAATGCAATCTTTTATTAAATTGTTCTGAATTTTAGCTTAATTACTGGGGGGTTGAATTCAGAACAATTTAATAAAAGATTGTATTCCTGTAGACTTAAAAATTGGACAGATTTGGAAAAATGGGAACTGTTGGCAGCTATATCAATGTGTATCCAAAATGTTTTTTATATATTTTAGCCATTTTTAAAAAGTTTAAATAATAAATGACTGCATCTTATTTGAGATTAAAATTATATTTAGCAAAGTAAAATAAATGCAATATTTGAGTAAACTGTACCAATGCATTGTGTGAAGTTCTATGATTCCCCAATCAGGTACTGATAAGTTCCATTCCTACTTTTAAACATTCTACACATTTTTAAACCTGAGCGAAAGAAAAGATGTGCTATTGTTGTTTTCAAATTCAAGAACCTTTAACATTTAAGGAGAATTACAACCATCAATTGCTATGAAAAAAGCATGGGTTTTCATGGACCTAGGAAACTTAAACATACAAGGTGTGGCTATTAAATAACAAGACTAAAACTCTTACAGAAAAACCAAGAAGGAGCCAAATTTAAACGTTAGACAGTTTTTTAGTATGAAACCTTCTGTTTTATATGAAGGGATTTACAGGTTTGTAAACAAATTATTTTACCCGTAGTCTTTGGAGCATTTCCATTTAGAGCATTAGTGTTCCATTTTGCTGGGAAAATGGTAAGTAATAGGCCAACCAATTGTCGTTAAATTTAAAAACGAAACTTAATAGAAAAAACTAAGAAAATTATTTTTTTATTGAAAGGTGTATAGAGATGAATATTTGTTGTGTACTTGAGTTTTAGAGGATTTAAGTGCTTTTGAGATGGCGAAGAAGATTTAGAAAATGCTTTTCATTGCAAGATGCCCTTTCTCATCAAAAACACATGAAAATGCTAGTAATCGGATTCAATAAAACAGTTACTTGGATATTTGTGCATTTGCAGAAACAAGGAATTGACTATTCTGTTATCCGACAAGGATTCTGCATGTCTAGACAGACACTGCAGAATCTGAAGTGTCTCTCAAGATGTTTCTAACCAAATACAACATACCAGAGTTAAACCACCCACCTTATTCACCGGATCTTGGCCCATTGGCCCATCTCAATCTCAATGTTAAATCTGAATTTAAAGGAACATGATTTCAGTGTGATGAAGGTGTGAAAGAAAATATCACAAAAGTTATTAAGGAGCTCACAGATGAAGATTTCAAGATTTTTTTAAACAACAGAAAAGTCACATTAAGTGTTTGTTTTACAAGAGATGATAATCTAAGATTAATATTATTTATCAAATATTTAATAAATTAAAAATAACAAGATTTACAGCATCAGTCTCATTATTTAGTACCACTCATTATAAGTTCTATTATTAGAGTAAACAATGTAGTATTGTTGAATTAAAAATATAAATGGTAGTAAATTGGACAAAATCTGAGATTTATAAGTTCCAAAATATCCCGAAAATCAAAACAGGTACATAGGTAACTTATAATTTTTTGAGCAGATGCTTTCTCGTAAGGAATTCAAGGGTTACCACATAGTTCATTAATTTTATTTCAATTTTCTTTAAAGGTAGAGAGAAAGAAAATTAATCATGCAGGACGTAATTATTAATATACAAGGGTAGTCTGTTAAGTTCTCACCGGCCTCACTAATAGAATGCAGTCTAATACACTTGTTTCTTTTTATCCTCTTCAAACCACTCTTTGCAAAGTTATGATTAAATTTTTAGGTTGTTCTGATCAGAATTCAACTGTTGTCAGTTGTATAAATGAGTAAAGGAGTGTTTATTTTCAACAAGGGGAAAAATAAACTTAGTTGGTTAGTGTCATGTTCATGACAAAGTGAAATGGATCCATGGGCTTTTATTACAGCTTTCAAACAAAATTCAAACTGATTAAATTCTTTTTAAAAGAAAGTTTATGACCAACAAATTACATGGATCATAAATGCGTAAAAAGACACTTTACCTTAACTAGGCCACTAGAGCATTCTTAACGAACAGTGTAAACAACGGCCAAAAAGAGAAAAAGAGCCATCGTACCAGAAATCATTGAAAAATGCCCCCTATGATTTTAGAAGGTTGATTAACAAAGATGTAAGACAATTATAATAGTTTAGCGATACTAATAGAATGTGTAATATTTCTTGCACGAGGAGTTGCATATGAAAACACATTGTACAAGATGGGTGCTATAAATCCAGATTGAGGCTAAAAAAAGCATTGGCATGAGCGTTTCAATGCAATGTCTGACACAATTTACAAAAATTAAAAACAATCTTCTGCATCAGTAGGCAAAAATTTGGTTTCGTCAAACTTTTTTTTTTTAAAAACTGAAAAATTTTCTCTCTGATCAGTGTTTTTCATCAAATCAAGAAGTGTCTGCATCAGTGATAGGATTCAATCACCAGGGATAAAATTGGCAAAAAAGCAAAAAGTCTGAAAACTACACAAATGACATTTGATCTCTTAATTTGAGAATAAATCAGAAAATCTAATACTAATTAGTTACATTAACTTCAACAATAAATTCTTACACTTTAAAATTAAGTTTTAATGTGTTAAGCAGTTATATTAAATTGGCTTAAATATGAAAATTTACCATGTAAAAGAGCCTCATAAGTTAAGAAAATCAACTTGAATTTAGAAAAATGAAATTCCCAGTTCAAAATTTCAGTTCATTTTTTTTTAAGTAAAAAGTCTGAAATTTTCATGATAATTTTAAAACAAAAGTTTGAAAATCCTCCAAAAGTCTGAAAAATCTCATCTCTGATAAAGGTATAGTTATTTGGGAACTTTTTGCAGTACTCCATCCACACAAGGAATCCAGCTATGGAGAGTTTGAGCAGATTTGTTGAAACATCCCATAAGAACTTTTTAATAGCTGAATTTCTTCTTTGGATAGCAATTAAGTACTCGGACAAGAAGAAAAGATTGTGGGTTTCTTATATTAGGATGAAATTTGGTATACTTGGTATAATTTGGTATATATGTAAACCTTAAAAATGCATACATCTTGTAAAATAATAGAGTAATGATCAGAAAAAAACACTCCTAACGCTTGCATTTGGTAGTTTTATAGCACAGTAAAAGTTCTGAATAATTCAAACAGGGTTCCCACTCAATTTTAGAAATAAAATTCCCTGACTTACTTTTTCAGGTCAACTTTGAAGATTTTACGGTTAAAAAACTAGCAAAAGCAATATCAACCTTTTTCACATATATCTTGCGTTTTTGAACATATATTTTCAATAAATAGTCTATTTTTTTAGAGCCAAAATTGAGAGGCAAACACTAAAAGTTGATCATTTTCCAGGTAATCTATATGATTTTCCAGATTTTTGGCGAAAATGAGCAATTTCCCCGACTATTCCCAAACTTTTTTTGGTGAAATTAAAATTGCCTGACTTTTTTTCCATGTATTCCCTGACCTGTGGGAACCCTGTTCAAAGCTGAAGAGACCCCTAAAATTTTTTTTTAATATCCACTATTTCAAATTACAGAAATGTCATCTTTCAACTTTAATTCCAGGTCCAGTAAAGGATTTAAAAGATTACTTTTTACTTTATGAATGACTATATTTTCTATTTAGCAATTGTTAAATTCTTACTCTGGTTGCTACTAATATACACATAGTGAATATTTATTAGGAAAGCTTCCATAAAACTGATCCCTTTCCAATTGCTTTAGATAAGGAGTAGATAAGTTTTTAACTCAAGGGCCACATTTATCAACTCTGCAGAAAGTTTTCCCTTTATAGTAAGTTAATGTGAAAACCTGATCTAAACATGCATGCCGAGCGCTGAAAATTTTTCAAATTCTGCAGAAAGTTTTCCCCAATAATATTCTCCTAAAAATAATAAAAACCTTTTTTTTTTCAGATTTTATTTATGATTAATTTTATTGTAATTAGCATATTGTCACAGAAAATATCAAAATGATGGAGAGCTGATCCCAATAGTTCGTTTGTGACCTCTGGGGTAAAAAAACTATGTGCATTCGTTAAAACAATAACATTTACAATTAGCAGAAAATTTTTACTAGAAATTGATGTGTGCAGAAAGTTTTTCATTTTATCAAACTATGCTGATCTATATCTTTCAGTCCTATGAAATTATTTTTTTCCACTATTTTTATGTTCTTTTTCACATTTATTATTTTATAAGCATGTAAGATTTCAGGGTCGAAGTTGTCGGATTTGTAAAATCTATCTGAGCTGGAGGGCTGTGGTCAAAAGATAAAACTGGAAGATTCAGACGTTTTGTCCATAACTTTGAGGGACATCATCAGTGATGGTATAAAGTTTTTAAAAGTTGACAGTCAGCTTTTTAACTTTTTACCATCACTGATGATGTCCTTCAAAGTTATGGACAAAACGTCTGAATCATCCAGATTTATCTTTCAACCACGACCCTTCAACCCAGATAGATTTTACAAATCTGATTTATTATTCTCAATATATAATAACACATGGAGAAAACCAAGTTGATTGAATCAGAAAAAAAATAACTAACAGAAAAAGCAGAGTTCCTCAAAGGATATTTCAAGAGTTTAAAATTTGTATTATATTTATTTTTGTAGTTTTTACTTAAAATATAATAGGTATTTCATTTGTTTTGCTAATGATATCAATAAATTATTACCTATGTTTTAACTAATAACCAGCAAAAAGTCAATACTCAAGCCAATCAAAAGCTAAATGAAAAAGAAAGAAAAAGATGAGAAAACAAATTTTAAGTTAAACCCTTTCAATTCTAACCACCCCAAATTTTCTATAACCTAACATTCAACGGCAATCTTGAACAGTCTAAGACTGAAAGGGTTAAGGCAGGAGTCAAAACTTCTCTGAATTTATGTTGTTAGGGATATCAAGGTGCAGTGAGAACTAGGGGGAATGGAAATTAGTTTCGTAAAGTTATAATCCACCCAGGGCTAAACTGTTTCATAAGGTCCTCTCTGTTTTATAGCCTTGGGACACGTAATAAATAGAAAGTGTCTGACCAAGTGTGGCTAGCCAGGTAGTGAATGCCCAACTAATTCTCCAAGTGAACTTGCAAGTGTATTTGTTTATCAAGCACGAAGTGATGAAAGGCCAAGTTGCTAATAAAGCATTCTCTGCATGAATCAACATAGATAAGCAGTGTTAGCAGTCGGACATTTCACCACTACACCACAGTAAATGCATAACATGCAACCAATATTGATACATTTTTTTCAATTCATTAAACATCATTCTATCAATTATTTTGGACACTTATAATTTTTTCCACCCTACATTGTTTACAAATAGCAGCCATTTGGCCTCAATCTAATCTTTTAAAAGGTGTTAATAACTTACAGTGAAAGAGCTACGATACAGAAGAACTCCATTTTGTTCACAAATTTCAAAGCGCTGTAGCATACTGGACTTCCTGTCAACTTTCCATATATATGGTGTGGGCAAATTTATGTCAGCTTTAGCTATGAGAAATTTGTCCTAGAAGTAAATTTACCAAATCATAACCATAAAAACGTAAATAAAAGAAACACAAGAGAATCAACTTAAAAATAATAAATGAACAAAAATAAACACAAAATACAAAACTAAACATATTCTAAATTAAATAAAATAATTAAATAAAACAGATAAGTTATTGATAAACCCTTCATTCAAAATCAATAGTGATAGCTAGATATAATTGGTACACACAACTTAGTTTCTTTTAGATTTTTTTTTTAGTGATTTAACATAGCAACTAGAGAATTTTCTTCAGTAGATAATTTAGTTTGATGTCATAAGTAGCAAGCACATGAGTTAAAAATTTATAAGTAAAAATAGTGTGGTCAACATTAATGTTGTACCATAGAGAAAAAAAAGAAGCCTGGTGGCGCAGTGGTAGCGCATAGCTCTTCCGTGCCACAGGTCCGGGGTTCGATTCCCGGCTCCCGGGCTGGGCAAGGTCCACTCAACCTTTCATCCCTTGAGTGGGTCGATAAATTGAGGACCAAGCGTGCTTGGGAACTAAACACTGGGGGTCTTGCGCTAGACTGACCACCTAACTGGGACATATGCCTTGCACCCCAGGGCCCCACGGTCAAGAAAACGAAGATGGGCATCATAGGACTTGGCTCACTATAGGGCTGTTGCGCTGATGAGTTTAGTTTTTTTTAGTTTATGGAGAAAAAAAATTCCTACTTTACAAAAGGAACTTTTTTATTCAGAGACAGTTATTATCTTTCTCTTTCTAAATGTATGAAGAAGAAGACATAAAAAAATTGTAATAATTTTAAAATGAAACCAACTTTAAAGCCTGAATATTTAATCACACTAGATGAAGTTTTGCAATACATTAAAAGAGCTTTTAAAAACCAAGTATGGAAATTTTTACAGTGGTGTCTAAATTTTGAATGCATATGCTACAAAACAACTGTTGGCAAACACCAACAATTCACAAATTTCTCAACAGTTTATAATGAAAATTCAGTTTGGAATGTGGTAAACATATTTTGCAAGCTTTACACAGATGCAGAGATGCATTTCAATAAAGTTTTATAATTACAACTAAACTGTGTTTTTATTATCAATTTTGCCCTTTTATTAATTTAAGAAGAAACCAACAGAAATTTTTAATGAAAATGTTAAGCTACATTTTATACAGCAACTCAAGGATATATAGCAAGTTTTTAAAGATTTAACTCGTGTCCTTAATGTTGATATTTGATTAACTTTACTATGTCATGTTTTAAAAGTTTAATAATTAAAATCAAACTAAAAAAAGAAAACCTTTAGTGATCCACAAACTGACCAAGCTCATAAATAATAAAAAAAAAGCGTACTGAAGTTTTTAAAATAGTTAAAATTGTATAATTGTTTATCTTAACACTTAAACCCACATATATAAAAACTAGCAATTTAAAAATAACAAATGTAATAGGAAACATTTATCTTATGCATAAGCCAGTTCAAACATTTGTGAAAAAGAAATTCTTGAAGATTCCAGTGGACTTTGAGTGATAATAGAATAATAGAAAAAGAAAAATTGATTTATGGGACCATTTCTTCTATAAGTTCTAAAAGGAATCTAGAAAAGAGTAATATGGAAAATAAATTATAAGAATTTCTCACCCCTAATAATCCAGCCCCTTAGTCTCTAAGTGAAGAACAAATATTTATGATTACCTTCAATAACCCAATGAACCATTAGAGAAAGACATTTAAACAACTATTTAAACTAAAATAGAACTAAATACTATTAGGAATATTTCGTGATTAAAAAAAGTTTAATGCAAAAAAATAGAAAAGTTAAGCTTCTGATTTGTACTAGTGCTTTGCTTGATTGGTGCAAATTACTTAGTAAAAAAGCTAACAAAAGCAAAATAAAATAATAATAAATTAATAACTTACTAAAATAGGGGCTAAAGTAACAATCAAGGAAAACATTTGAAAGGCAATTAAATTAAGACTATGAACTTAAATTGATAAATTGTATCCTGAGTGTTTCATAATTTGACCAACACTTATAGGGGTGGCAGTAAGCATCATAAGGATGAAGAATTATTCCCATACATGGGGTCACTTACCATGTTTAGGGGGTGATAACCCCTAAAATATAGGCCTTGAATTGCTGAAATGTGAGGTTTAGCAGCACTTCTACCAGAACAAAACCCTTTATTTTTATTCTAATTTCAGTATTTTACCAATAAAGTGGGCCATAAAAGCACCAAACAAAAGAGGAAAATTCTGAAATTTGAATTATTTATTCATTTGGGAGGTATAAAATTTTTAATATCTTCTAACATTGAAGAAAACATGTCAGTGTCTTTTATGGATCTTTGCCACATAAACTCCATAAACCATATCCAAAAAAGTACCCAAATTTATCTTGGGTATGATGAAGATATGAAGAAAATAAAAGCAATGGATGATAGTAAATGGAAAAATAGTCATCTTGGTGAAAAATACCAATAATGAGAAAAGAAACATTCATTTAAATAAGCCTGGTTACAATACACATTTCAGTTCACAACCTCAGACAATGTATAAAATTGGTCATTTGCTTAATTTCTGACATTGAACTGAAATGCATTGTGACCATGCTTATGTTAAATGAATTGTATTTCCCCCCAAGATGACCATTTTTCCAACTAGTATCCTTCATTCCTTTTATTTTCATCATAAACAAGATTACTTTGGACACAAAAAGTTTTTGTTAAGATAGAAGTGCTACTAAACCTTGCATTTCAGCAATTTGAGGCCTGTATTTTCCCCCCTAAACATGATATGGGGGTAATCCTTCATCCTCACGATTCCTACTATTACCCCTCTAAATCTGTTGGTTGAATTATGAGACACCCTGTAAATGGATCAGCCCCCAGAGTAACTATCCAGACTAATTTATTTAAATGGTATTAGCTCAGATGTTAATAGTTATATTTTTTTTTAAAAAAATTGATTTAAAATATGAGAAAACTGGTCTTAAATAAGAAAACTATTATTTTATAAAAAAAAAAAGTTGTGTAATTAAAAATTAAAATTAAAAAAAAATTTCAATCACCTCTGGAACTACCAACATATTATATGCAAATTAAACTTTTATACTTCTAATAAACAAACAATTCAAATAAATAACATACATTTATTTTATGAAATATTTGAAGCATCGGTAGACATGTAGATTTTTAAAACTACATTCAAAGTACAATGTTTTATGCAGCACACAAAGATGGTAAATGTTAAGAAATGCATAAAATTTAAAACCATGTCTATGCTAAATAAATACCTTAAGCCTTCAAATATCAACAATAAAGGAAAGTTCGTGCAATGTGACTGACTTCACATAAAAATGAATAAATTAAATTACACTCATAACATTGAAATATACAAAGCCTCAATCCACAATACTTTTTCCTACATAACCATCTCAAGATATATAAACATTTAAAACCTAAATTACTTTAAATTATTTGAGCATATGAATTTATCTTTATATGCTCAAGTAATCGTAATATTTTTATTATGAAAAAATGGGTATAAACCATTCAGGGCAGTGAATTCAATAAGAATATTCTTAGATGACATCTGAATAAAACTTAAATAAACATGTACTTATGTTTATCAATAGGATAAATTATTTATTAACTCCAATCAGTTCAAGTCAGGATAACTTAATATAATTTCATATCTATTCACCTTCAAAACACGATTTAAAAGGGACACATTTATCACAATAATATCAATCCAAAACATTGGATTTTAGCCATAAGCATTTCATAATTTACTAAAGAGTAATCATTAATATCAAAGGAATGATAATGTACTTTCATTTAATTAACAATATTATACTCTTTATATAATATAGATAAATACTTTATTAATAAAAATGTTTATAAAGTTTTCTTGATATATCAAGTTTATGTTTCCTTAGTTGAAAGAAAATGAGGACAAAAATAATTATAGTAACAGAATCATAAGACTAATGTTCTGTAAACTTAATAACACTGGGCAACAGTGAAAATGTAAAAATGATAAATATATCAAATATATGTAATTTTAGCCTGCTTAAAACTAATATGGCAATAGAAGTTCAATATTGGTTCCAGCTTTTTCATTAAGTTGAGATTTTACTATGTATGAAAGAAGTACAAGAACTTATTTAAATTTCCTTTTAAGTGATGTTTACCAATTAATTCATAAAGAAGTAACCATGAAAACATGAAATAGTCTTGCCAAAATATAATTGAAAAGTTTGCTTGCTCTTTTGGTTATATTTAACCTTGAGAATTTATCTAAAAATTGTCCAGTGCAAGCATAGACTAGAAGATTTTGTTCTGTAAGATTTGTTCTGATGAGCTAAATCCCATTTATTACTCTAGGAAACACTCCCCAAGCTTGTCCCTAAATTATTTAGTTATAGAATATGTGACTTTAAAGATATTCACCATCACAATACAATCTCTGATAAAAAGACAATTTGTGTAGTAAACATGACCTTTGATTTACTCTAATCAAATGTTCCCAAAATAGTTTTTAAAAACCTTATAGATGACATTTTATGTGTTGAACTGGTTTGGTAACATTTCTTAAGTGTGTAGAGGGGGTATTAAGAGTCTTATGTTCAAATAATTTATATTTTCAAAAGTTGAACATATATTGGTTTTATTGGATACAGAGTAAACTGACTATTTCACTCTCAAAGGAACAGACTATTTTGAAAGTACCAGTTTAAGTACCCCTTACAAGTCAGTAGGCACTCAAATCATATTTTATAAATTAAATACGGTTTAGGAGCTTCTGAATGTGTTTATAAGTATCTTTCATACACAAAGCCTATTCAATGGGAATGGAAGGCAGCTTATGACTTTTGTGTAGAAAAATCACTATTAGACTCAATTTTGACAATTTCTTGCAAATATTCTAACTTGTTTACTTGCTTGAAGGCATTATAAATAAATATTACTCCATTTCATGCCTAAATTATAAATGTATTCTGAGCAATGTTTTAAAAATTGCAGTATTTCAGCACTAAGCACAGTATATGACTTTTCTGTTTTTCTGAAACAAGACCAATCCTGAACTTTTATGGTGATACACATATTTAGCACGTCAAAATCAATAGGAAATGGCTACTTTAATTATTTTTATACAAACATCATTAAAAATTATTGCCCAGTGTGATTAGTAAAAAATATTCTAAATTCAAGTTAAATGAGCATTTAACTTTAAAATAGAACTACACTTTTACCAAATAAATAAAAAAAATAAAATGCTCTTTAAAGAAACTAGTAGAAATTAGTTCAAGCAATCAGTTAGCTTAGATTCATCACCAGTAAATTTAAAAACCTAAACGATTCTAAATGTATGATATAATTATGTGATTACAAGAGACAACATTCAATACACATCTTAGTTAACCAACACCAGAATACACATGTTTACAAATTGAAGTCTGTATATAAAAGCCATATGCAAGACAACACATCGAAAAAATTCTGATTTTATATATGCCAACAAAAAGTTATTTCTGTAGATAAAATCTATATTAGTATATTTTCACCCTGGAAACAGCTTTTACTGAAACTGTATCACAAATGTTTAAAATATGCACCAGTCCTATTTATTACTTTGTACAATAAATTATCTGCTTTATGATTATGAAAATATGTGAATATAAAATTGCTTATAGCAGCAGATAATTAACTCAATAGTCTAATTTAAAATCCATGACTATTTATGTATATTAAGAGACATGATTATGCATTATAAATCCATTTTATAAAAAAGTTCTTAGTGACACAACTTTGTTCTGAACCAGTTTCCACTTGTATAGTTCAGTATCTTGGGAAGTTCACTTAATTTTTGAAAAAAGTAATTTGTACTCACTTTAGTCATGTTTTAAGGTAAACTCTTTTAAGGGTCAGGTTTAAAGAGTTAGCCACATTCATATGCATCATATAACTCGAGATACACATACTTTATCGAGTATACAGCTTTAGTAAAATTAAGATATGCATTAGGTTAAGATAAAACTTATGATTGTGTCTGTAAACATCGTAACTTGTTTAAATGATAAAATAATTTATTCCATTAAATATGAGTAGCTGTATCATATGCAAATGCAACCAAATATCATACAATGGAAAAAAATTAATTGTGTTTGTACAAGCTCAGAGACAACTTTTGAGATGAATCCCCTCAAAGCTTGATAACTCGTATCATCACAAATTAGAAATTAAAGAAAAAAATTGAAAAGAAACTATTTACTTGCGCATGGCGTAAGTGCTAAAAAAAGCAAGCTCAAACTAAACTTACAGAAAAGGGTTCCCGTTCCTTTTTTCCTTTGCTGACAGTTGCTTGTTTACAAAGGTCAGTGGAAGGCTCGGGTGTTTCAGATGGCTTCTTTTTAGGAAAAGAATTTTCTGATTTAGTTTTCCTTCGTTTAGAAGGTGCTCCACCTTTAGATGGACGCCGCCCAACCTTTGGACCACGTTTTCGGCCAGTGAGAGAAATTACATTTTCTGCAGGCTAATTAGAAAAAGTTACATTAAATTTTCTAAAATCAAAAGCTATATTACATTTACATAAAAACAGTCAATTTACATAATATTAAAACAGTAGAATTTTGATAAACCCTTGATTGACTCCTTCTGCGACCAACAGCAAACGGTTGTTTTAACAAAGGAATAACAAATAAAATTTCACCTTTGATAAAAACAATCAGTACTTTTTATTACCCAGTCACAGTAATGTAGGGGGTCATTAATCGGGGGTTCAATGTAAAAAGGTTCTACTGTGAGTAAGAAAAGTAATGAACAATATATAAATAAGTGGGTTAGAATCACAATGAGAGGTAACTACTGTTCAAGCGAGTCAAGTTAAGCTTTTTTTTACATGTGTTCTTAGTAAGAAGTTTCACTTTCCTCCTGGCTTTCAAAGGCAGGTGAGCAATGCAAGAGGCAAAGGTTTAAGCAGGGATACATTAACCAGAGCACCAAACATCCACCCTGCCAGAAGATTGTTAAACTAATTAAATTATCAGTATTAACTAATTTTAGTAATTTTTTACTTGTTGTAACTAGCACCCCTTGGCTTCTAATCCACTAAAATTATTTCATACAGAGATTGCACTTCCTTACATAAAAATGTAAAATATGTTTCTTTTTTTTCTATGCACATTATAAAACATTAGGTACTTAGGGATTAGTCGGGCACAATTATAACTTATCAATCCTCATTAGCAATGTTTTACAGACTACCAAAATAATAAAAAATATCAAAAGAAACGCTGCTATGTGAGATACTTTTATTACATTTAGATATTATTTTGGTGATTTATCAGAACACTTCTTGACTTCTCTCAGCTATTCCCAAAGTACCAAACAATATTTTAAATTACTGAATAAAAAATTTGAAACAGGGTTGATACCTAAATTTAATATAAAATTAATAAGCATTAAGGTGTTTATCTTGACATTTTCACAGAGTACTTTATAGGACTCCTAAGAGAAGTTTACTCCCATTCTCAAGGAGTCAAATGAACAGACTTTAATTACTTTCAAGAACTAAATATAGTATTTGCTTTACACAACATAACAAAAAATTATACTTATTTTTGAATGAGATTGTTAGGCTATCAATCATAAGAATTCCTGTATCACATTTCAGCAGAATTTTTTAATGTGGTTTTAATACATTTACAAAATTATGAAAAAGAAAGGTTGGAGCAAAAAAAAAAATAAGTTTTTAGGGATTAGAATAAGTAATAAGAGATTTTAACCCTTTGGTGCACAGATTTTTTTTTCAGTCCCTTTTGCATATGTGCAATGCAGCACACTAAAGGGTTAATGGTAACATAATGGTAATGCAATTAAGAACCTATTTTAAGAACTTAATGAATGTATCTACATGTATAATTAATCGACAAAAATAATAAGATACCTTGTATTTAAGTATCCATTTCTCCCAAATGGGAAAATCCAAATAAGGAATAAGTATTTACCGAACAAAATAACAATAAAATCTTTCCAAAAAGTAAATTGAAGTTCTCAAAAATTTATATTACTATGAGTGAAATATTAACAGTAGTGATTATAATAACAATTAGAAGTCTAATGGTCAAATGAAAGGTTATTGAGCTGAATAGGAAAAGAACTAGAGACAGCCTTAGCCTGCAACAGGTTGAAGTGGTTGAGAAAAGTTAGAAGAATAACTTTCAAAAAACCATTCTTTCCCCTTAATCTCAGCTTCATTACAGTATTGAAGAGGTTGAACTAGTTCTGTAAAACTGGTTTTCCAGCTAGTGTTGTTTTATAGCAGGAAAACGTTTTCCAAAATCTTGAAGTTCTCTCTATTTCCTTCCAACAAAATATATTTTAGAAAAATAAAAAGAGGTAAAAAAAAATTAAGTCAACTTTATATGAGATTTTTGTGTGAAAAAGGTCTCTACTTACCTATTCCTTAGAGATTTTAACATTGGACCCTGGTCAAGAGTTCTAACATAGAGATGGTTAAACTAGTTCTGTAAAACTGGTTACCCAGCTAGTGTTCTTTTAATGCAGGAAAGCTTTTTCCAAAGCACTTAAAATTGCTCTTGTAATTATTACTTTATTTCCTCAGATTAACAGAATTATTATCAGGAAAATTAAAAAAAATGCAGGTGATTTCAAGAAAAACTTTTAATGCAATTTTTAAACCCAAACTCCTTTATCATAGACTAAGATGTGAATATAATACATCATACCAAGACTATTGAATTTAGTCCTGTAAAACTACTTACCCAGCTAGTGTTGTTTTAATGCAGGAAAGCTTAAAACGTTTCCCCAAAACCTTCACATTAGCATCTTTAGTTTAGTCCTACTTAATATTCTTCTTTAAAAGTTATTTTAAAAGAACTAGACTGAAAGGAATGCAATTTTAATGCAATTTTTAAACCCAAACTCCTTTATCATAGACTAAGATGTGAATATAATACATCATACCAAGACTATTGAATTTAGTCCTGTAAAACTACTTACCCAGCTAGTGTTGTTTAAATGCAGGAAAGCTTAAAACGTTTCCCCAAAACCTTCACATTAGCATCTTTAGTTTAGTCCTACTTAATATTCTTCTATAAAAGTTATTTTAAAAGAACTAGACTGAAAGGAATCGGGAAAACTTTTAGACATAATTCTCATTGGTCTTTACTTACCTTTGAGGGCTTAGAACCTGGAATCCACATAGGGTCAGAGTCACTGTCATCCAGCAAATCCTCATAATGGTCAGAACTATAATCTATCGGTTCCTCTTTAATAGAGGGCCCTGAAAAAAATTAGAATTGAAAGCCCAGAGTCTAATGAATGAAATAATAATTTGAAAAATTATTTTATGATGTTAATCAAACTAAAAGTTAAATATCTAGAAATTTTTTTATGAAAAAAATCCTTATTTTAACAGAATTTTTTGTCAGTGATAACCGATTTTTTTTATTTAGAATGGTTTGAAGTTGTAGCTAGGTTGTTGACAAGTACGAAAAATCCATTTCTGCAATATGTAGTGAACTTAATGAAAATTCTTCAATTTAATATAGATAAAATAATGATTATTTTTTTATAAATTACAACAAATAATGCAGTAAACATATCCAATTGCTAACTAGAAGATGAGATAAATTTTAAGGAATAAGACATAATAAGAATTATAGAAAGAATAATTACAAAATTAAAGGCCTTTATGAAAAATTTTAATTTAAAGACTTAATAAACAAGTAGATATTAATTTATTACAAATTTCATTATAACTGGCAACCTTAAAGAACTATATAAAATTGACCCTATAACCTTATTTCCTAAGTAACCAGTTCTTCTGGCACAGCATTCAAAAGAAAAAAATAGTGTCAAATCTTACTCAGATTATAAAACTTTAATTAGCAAAGAAATAGCTGTGTAGCTTACTTAAATTTAATCCTTCCATACTTCAATTTTTAACTTTTTATTCATAAAAAGCTCTCCTGCACTCAAAAAACCAACCTTTTCACCAAAACAAAAGTATCAGAAAAAAGGATGCACAATTACATACCAGGGACTAAATCTTCGATTTTCAGAGTCTCTCCCCTACTTCTAAGTGATCTTAACCTTTCAGAAGCAGCTTCACTTACATCAGGAGGCTCAGTTTTAATTGTAACAGATGCATCATTCACAGGTGCCTCCGATGATTTAACATTCGGCTTCCTTCCTCTACGGTTACTATCAGAAGGGGCTGTTTGTGGTAGCTTTTTTCTTCGCCCTCTTTTAGGTTTGTATTGCTGCTCATCTTCAGAGCAAATAGGGGACTCTTTTTCTTTCTTAATACTCTGCATGCCTAGCGGAAAAGTTGTAAAATTAGTTAAAGAAACTTCTGAGACAAGTTGTTTGTCACACGTAGATAGAGAAGTAGTTTTTTTCTTGGCACTATGCTTAAAAAAATTATTAACTTTACCTGATGATTTAAGATGGTTGCTTTCCTCAACAGAATCATTTTTTAGAGGAACCAAGTCATTAGACAACACAGAATCATCACTATCTAAAATCTCATCCGGGCTACTGGGTATTTCAATAGGACTTGTTCTTCCAATACAATACCATGAGTTAGGTTCATTAGGATTTTTCTTCACTTTTAACTTTAGAGTCTCACGTACTTTTTCTGTCAAAAAACTTCGAAGCTTACGAACTTTTTTAATAGCTGTAGATGAGCACATAGATGAAAGCTCTTTTGTATTTATATAAGACAGATAGTTCTTTTGGTAGTCAGAATCCTTTTTTATATTGTTTCTAGTCCTCCTCTTACACTGTGTAGGCTTAAAATATACCTTAATAAGGTAAACAATGTACTGGTACAGCATTCTGTTATCGCAACAATTTTTATTAACTGGATTACCAGTGGCCCGTTGGCAGAAGCACAATTGGCAATCTTCACGACTGAAGCGAACAGGGGTAGGCGCAGTCATATGACTTTCATTTCTGTCTTCAAACTGATAGCAGTCATGATTACTCAAAGATGGCAGTGAATTGTTATTATTAGGATCATACTTTAATGGCTGATATCTTCTACCCCTAGTTCCCCTCTGAAGACCAATCCTTCTTCTGCCTCGACGACCTCTTCTTCTAGGGTAGCTACTAGCATACTTTTCATATCCATCATGGTCAAACGAGGAGCTATAAAGATGTTTCTCATCAACAAATTGAAATTTTTCATTCATGTTTTCCGACATTCCAGAATACATGCTTCGCTTCATATTCTCTGAATTCATGTATTGGTTTGGATGGTTATCATTATATTTAGATCTTAAAGATCTGTTGTTATTCATGATATCATTGTCTAAAATTCTCAGATCATTATCCAAAAAATTCATTGACTTGGGTGTTTCTTGATTGTGGCCAGAATCGACATGAGAGTTAAACAATTCAAGTGCACCTTTATCATGAACCATACTTGTCTCAAAAACATAATTAGGATTGGACTTGGGCATTGATGTAGGTTGAAGAGAAGTATTTGATGCTGTGTTCATAGATGAAGAACATGGCAGATATCCTGAAGAGTGCATTTGTTGTCCAGATGGAACATTGGAAGAACAAGCACTATATGCTGCTTTGTGGTTCATATTATTTTGTAAAAAAGATGGACTAGACATAGTAGCTGATGGTACGGAATGGCCATAGTGCATGCTTGGATGAGTCCGAGTTCGAGAAGACATCCTTGAAGGACTTAAACCAGACATTGGTCCATGATGGAGAGTGGAACACACAGGTGAATATGATGAGGAGTTTTGTTCAGGTGGATACATGTTATACTCAGAACAATAATCAGGAGGTTCAGACATTACTGATTGGGGTCCATGGTATCCCATGCTTGGTGATTGGGAGTTGTAGCACATAACATTATTAGGAACACTGTTAGGACTGTGCTCCGTTTTTATTCCATTCCTTACAGGAACTCTATTCATGTTGCTTCCATATGGCCCTCCACTCATAGGTGAACAAGGAGGCACAGAAGAAATATGGTTAACTGATTCAATATTAGTAAACGGGGATGAGGGATACGAGTGCTGTGCCACTGAAGGACTTTGAGGCACAGGGCTCTGTAAACTGTTGTAAGCTCCAAAATTAGTCTTTGGACTAGAATAATATTCACTTGGAGATGAGAATTTTGGTGAAGTAACAGAATCGACAATAGGAGACAAGGAAGATGTATCACCCGAGTATGTGGATTGCACAGAAAGGGGAGCAGGAGAAAATACATTTGCTGCATCTCGCTCATTGTAAGTTCCATTGTTGTAAGGTAAAGCATTGCTCTTGGAACTTGGCGTAATGAACTTCTCCTTGTTTCTATCATAGCAACTGCGGTGGGGACTTACAGTTTCATGAGGGAGCACTCCAAATGGCCCGGGTGAAGGATTCAAATTAGATGAACCATTAAAAGAAATTGATGGAACTTGGCCTGAGTAACCTTGGTTCTTATCAGGGCCAAAATAGACATTTCCTTCATTTCTGGACATAGACCCTCTGGTCTGCATGTAATTACGCAGTCCATACTGGTTCTCTTTGCAGATCCCATTATTGTACATTGTCTCATGATAGCCATCGTATTCCTTACAAGGCTGGATGCTTGGTGACACCAGAGAATTATAGTTAGAGTTTGGCAATAGTGAAGGAGTAGGAGGAGCTTCTGCATTTGTTCTCGCCGAAAGAGGCGGCATTCCTTGACAGGATGGCAACAGTTGTGAGGGGGCATTACCTCCACCATAATTGTTTAAGGAATCTTCACGGTGAACAGAATGTGGAAGGTGGGGAGATCCACTGTTCAGATATGGCTGCTGGTTGTAAGGTGACCACTGACGTGAGTTCATATTTATAGGGGAATCATGGTTACCCTGAAAATGATTCAGGAGCTAAGCAAACCATTATTCAAATAGATAGCAGTAAAAGCACAATAGAACCTGACAAAATTTTATAACAAAAAGCTGGCATAAAAATAGGAAGGAACATAGTTTAAAGCTTCTATCTCTACAGCAAATCATATGGAAAGTATCAAACAGGGAACTAGCAATAAGTAAAAGCAAAACAAAAATAATAATGAGAAAACAATTGTAAAAATAATTTTATTTATTCTGAATACAGAAATAAATGTATTTTACATAATAAGTGCATAGCAATGCATGCAGAATATTCAAAGCAAAATGATAAAACCTTAATTTTTTTTCTTATTTTAACATACATAAAAGTGACAAAATGCCAAACACAACTGAATGAATAAAAATCCACGTCCCAAATAAACTTTAATCAAAAACAGATAATTCAGTAAAAGAAATAGAATAGAGACAAGTGAATAAATAAAGCTGAGAATTCTTTAAACTAAAATTAACAAATTTGTTAACATTATATTACACAGTAACTTACACCAAAATGAAAAAAGCATAACCATAGGGAATCAAAGATTTGGGTTTGGGGGTGAGGTCAAGAAAATATTTTATCTGTAATTAATTGCTTCAAATTTCACTAAACAGGTATATTTTCAATAAATAAGCTTAAAAAATATTTTTAAACAGTGTTAAGACTTTGAGTCAATTTCTATCTACAATCCAAAAATGTTTGTCTTACAAGGTAGGTAGAAAGCAATTTTGCAAATTTTTATATGAAGAAATTTTGGTTTAGTACTGAGGAAGCTACACCTCAAAGAAGAAGAACTGTTCTAAGTTCTAATGAATAAAATCATAGAGAGAGGTATGAGGTCTCAACCATTTTTGGAAGTTCAATTTTTCTTTAACCCAAATCAAAAATCCATTTAGATTTACTACACATTAAAATATGAAAGACATGCAGAGGAAGATTTTAAATAAGACACACAAATAGCAAAAGAACAAATATTAAAATATCAAAATAACAGAAAAATTAATGTATTCCTTAATATTTTATTAATTTCCCCCTTTTAAAGAGATTACTTGAAACAAAGTTTTAGAAACATGTTCTTTCATCTAAAAACATTCTGTAAATTAAGCCCTATCAGTGGCAAAATAAAATACTTGTTTATAAAAATACTTAATACATTCTTCGAATTCCATTTTTAAAAATTTAATGAAATCTAGACTTGAGAATGATGAAGGGATAACTCAACAGGTTGTATTATTGTTCCCTAGTTCATTCATAATAACTTTTATTAGTTTCAAAAATAATTCCATGTCTCTAAATAATATTATACTCACACATTTAGTTTATCTGACCAAGGATAATCTAAAATGCCCTTCAATAAAGCTTAAAAATCAATTTATTAAAGTACCTATAGTATTTCAAATCATAAAAATAAAATTGAGTGTTTAAGTACATTTTGTTAATTTATGAATTGGTGAACTCAATTAGATTTTTACAACTTCTAAATTAGACCTGTTACATGCAATTAAATATTTAATGAAAAAAGTATAATTATGTAGCTTACAAACACATAAACTACAGTGTTTTCATAGTAAAAACATGAATGATGTAGGTAGGTATTTAATCTTAAATACATACTTTATAAAAGGGGGCTTTTTTATTACTATAATTTTTATTAAGAAAAAAATATATCTCCTTTGTTATGTAGAATGAACACAACTAAAATATCTTAAAATTACTTTAAATTTCTTGAAAAACTAAAATCGTTTTTATAACTCCTAATTTTTTGACAGCTCAATCATTTTACAAATGAATGTTTATTTACAATTTATTACAAGTTGATTGTTTTTTATACTAATAAAAGAAAACCAAATACGAAGAAATCAGTTACAAAGAATTGAGCGTAAGTAACTTTAAAATACACCCAGAAATATCATATAGCCCTATATATTTAAAATATGAGGAACTTATATTTATATAGATCAAAACATATGAGTGATACAGGCAATCGCTAATTGAACACAGATCAAAACATTCCGAGTAAGGTGTAAACATCAAACACAGAATAAAGAGCAAAGTAAAAGAAGCAACATGCAGCAATAAAAATTTTATGAACCAAAATAACTTTTGGAGAAACTAAATACTAAATCAACCGAGTCGTACTAATCTAGCCTAAACAAAACATGGACACCAGCTCCTTCATCCCAAACAACAATCACTACCAATCACACCAAATCGATATTATCTATGATCATCCAAGAATTTGTGAGTAATTTGCGAAAGTTAAAGAGTAATCTACTTACTGCATCTAGATCTAGAAGAAACAAGAGAAACTGTCGCAGTATCCTCCTTCCCAATGTCGCTACCGTCCGCCATTTTAGCGAGCGACTGGGAGAAATCCATAACACTCAAAAACACTGACAGTAAACAGGAAGTGCTATCAGGACCGGTGATCTTTCTCTACGGTTAGTTTTTGTTTTAATCCGCCAAAAAGAGCGCCACCGATTCATTTTTGAAAATTAGTTTGAAGAAATCTATGTTTTTATTAAATTACGACGACTAACTTTTAATTTTTATCATGTAAAATTGAAAGTTTTTAAATAATAACTGAAAAAAATACTCTTATAAACATAATTTTAAACCTCAAATTTAAAGATTTAGGTTATTATTTTTCTTTAAAATGATGTTTTACAAAAATTTTCTTTTGCAGTTTTTTGGAAATATTTCAAAGGTGTAAATAATTGTGAAGATGAATTCAGGAAATCCTTTTAAGTTTTTAATTAAATTATATTAATCAAAAAATATTTAATTTCCCCGGACTGATTTTCGAAATTGCATTATTTTTCAACAAATTGACAAAATAAATTTTAATTTAAGCTTCATAATATTTCTAAGATAATGTTACTCATGCATTGAAATGTGCACTTGATTTCATATTTGTATTACTATTCGTTTGAGAGAAATAATTTTTATAACGTTAACTTGTAAAGTTGTTTTCCTTGCATTCTTTAAACGCTAAAAACTCAAGAACTAATTAACCGAAAGACTTGTGTTTGGTATCATTTTTTTTTAAACTTTATATCCTTTGAATTGATGGTGAATCATGACCAAATTTCCTTGAAAAAAAATTCAGTATTTAAAAAAAGTGAAAAAAAAAAAATTTTTTTAAAACATTAAATTTTGTTGCTTTTTTAACTTCTAAGAGAAATATTTCTACCAAATTTGAAGTTTGAAATCAATTTCATCATAGAACAAAAAATAAATTTAGCAAACATTTTGGCTGCTCCTTTAACACCACCTAAAATATAGTAAAAGGACAATTAACTCATGAAAAGTTAATAAAATCCCTTGAGAAAATTTATATGATTCAGGACACTTTACAAAATATTTCATGAGAAAAAAGGATTCTTCTCAAATTATTTTATGGGGGAAAAAAGGACCCTTCACAAAATATTTTTTTAATAAGGGTCATTTATATATATATATATATATATATATATATACAGGGTGTCCCAAAAAAGACTGACGCATTTTAAAAATCAATAACTCGAAAACTAAAAAAGATAAAAATATGCGGTTTCTTGCATCCTACTCAGGGGGGCAAAGAATTTTCGTACCCAAAATTTCAAAATTTTAGTTCCAAAATGCATTTGTAGATGGCAGCACAAGAAGTTTTCCCGAAATTTAGGTATAAACTGTCAGCGGAATCCCTGCTATTGCCTTGTGGTAGGAAAATCTAAGTTGAGAGATAGAATCGATTTCAGAATCGAATTAGATTGAAATGCTTTAGCTAGTTGATTGTTTGATTGATCTTTTATGGCACAGAGGAGATATTGTTAGGATTTAATTCTAAATAATAAAATCTTTGGGAAATCGAACTTTGAGTTCTAATTGGAAATTATTTTTAAGGAATATCATGAAAAATTAGAACATGATTTCTGACAAAGGCTGCGCCATTAATTGTTTAATCTAGTGGGTTATACACATTTAACCGGAAACTTTTTTATTTAGTATTTCTATATGAAGCGTTTTTCACTGCTTTTTTTTCAGAGGATGGTTATGTAAAATATTTTAAAGGGAAATCAAAGTTTTAGAATCTTTGAGATAACTTTTTATAGAGGGGATATTAAATTTGACTTGGTGTTTGAGAAAGGGCCCCGATCAGACTAAGTTACACTAAATTTAAACTACATTTATTTTCGGAATTAAATTAGTGGATGAATTTGGCAAGAATTTCAGTGGAAGTGCGGAACTTCTTTAAACTATTACTTTAGTGAAAATAGGGTTGGTTGGCTGAAAAATATATTTTTTTTTATTTTGGCATGCTGATTTTTCTATTGGGCTCAAGAAGAATCAGGATGTCAAAAAATAATAAATTTCATATAGTCTGTTTAACCCCATATGTTTATTTTACCCCACCCATCACTACTCGCATATGTAATGTACCCACATCTCTATCGAATTATGAGTAGGTTGGGGTGGGGGAAAATGGGTATAGTGGGGTCAAATAGGTCTAGCTATTTTAACAGTTTATAGCCGCGTTCACAACAGCCAACCTGTTCAACCGGAGAAAGAGCTAAAGAAGTAGGGGAAAAGGGATCTCCGAAAACCAACCGTGAGGAAATTGAATAGCCCGTTCACAAGAGCACTCGTCCTACCAGTAGAAAGAATCACGTGACAAGCGAGCGAGCTCGTAGATATGCGGGAAGCGAGCGAGAGCGCTGTCTACGAGAGTTGATCCAATTAAAACATTTCCTACTGCTATTGCCCAGGAGAGAATTTCCAACTGATAATCAAGTGATTTATTCCCTGCGTAGGGAGAGCGGTGGATGAAGAACCGGTTTTCTCTGCCTTTCGTCCGGTAGAATGGCTGTTGTGAACGCGGCTAATATTTATAAAATTTAATGTTTTTTTGGCATGCTGATTTTACTTGAGTCTCAATAAAAATAAGCATGCCAAAAACATTAAATTTTATAAATATAAACTGCTAAAATCCCTAGACCTATTTTACCCCACTAGACCCATTTTCCCACCCAACGCTATCTGACCAACATCCAGGGCCGTGTGGTAGATTTACCCAGTATGAGGCAAGTCCTAGAAATGCCGCCCCTTATGTATTTTTCCTTTAAATAATTGATACTTCAAATTAATTAAGATTAATTAATGTAAATATTTAATTAAAATTAATCATAAATAACTTATTGATTGGTAATTAATGATATATATTTAATTAGTAATTAATGATACATAATTAAGTCCCCCAATAATTCTCTAATTATGGGGGAATTGCGTTGTAGCTTGTAGAAAACTAACCAATTTCTAGTAATATAATTAAATTACCATTAATTAGTTTCAAAAAGGGCAATTATATTTTACATGATTCAAAACACTTTTTTTTTTCAGCAATAAAAGCAACATTTTGTGATTTTCATATACACTGCATCCTTGATAATTCAGAACTAACGAGATAATTTCTAACCTAAACCATCATTCTAAGAATTGAGAAATTATGTTCAAAAGTGCCCCATTTGAGAAGTAGATTTAAACATGCATTTCATTTGAACACTTGAGTAAATTATTCAAAATTCATTTTTAGAAGCTACACATTTATCAAACAATAATTGAGGTTTTTGAGCTTTCAAAGTTAGCATACCCGCTTTGGGGTACTCTCCCCTATGGATTTAAATTCTTAAAGACACGACCAACAATCCCAAAATTGAATAAATAAATAATATAGTATTTTTTCAGGTCATTAGTATATTTAGTCATAGTATAATCTTCCCGGGAAATCCCCGGAATTTCAGTCATTCCCGGGAATGGATTAATTTTTGAAACTACTTCATAGAAATTATATTTAAACTTCAAAATAAAAGTCCAGGAGTTTAAATACATAAATTACAACACAATTTATTTTACTACTATAAAAATGAATATTTAAGTTTTAACTGTTTTTTTTTATTATTATGGAAGGATTTTATTTTAATTACCAAAATACAATCAATATGAAAAAAGTTAAAGGATGGTAATATTTTTTCGGGGGGGGGCTTAGTTTTTCTTCATAAATACAGTTTTGGAGGTTCCTTAAAACTGTTTGCTTTCATGAAATTAAACTTATGGAATGAAAAAATAAAATATCCTTAGATTTGTATATAGTGTAATTCGGAATTTTTGTTTTATTTAGTTAATTTTTTTTAATCAGAGTATCTTGTTAAAAAAAACTCTATACAAAAGGTTATACGAAAATTACGGTTAGTAAAAACTAAATTATTACATGGGTAAAGCTATATAATTTTTTTTTGATTCTTCACTGGAATTAACTGAACGGTTTTTATTTTACATTGACCGGAATTTTCGCACTTATGAAATGTCCACTAAAAAAAGTTACGTTTTATAAAAGGCCTTTTGAGCAAAAACTGGAGAATTTTCAAGTCCCATGTCATATACAAATATCAAAAAATAAAATCAATTGTAATTATCTAGATAAAAATATAAAGAAAACATAAATCCTTAATCCCTTCACTCTACTTTAAAAAAAAATATAAACACAACCTAGCTCTTTTTGGGACATTATACTTCTAAGCAGTTGGTCTTCTTAAATAAATATACTTCTTCTATCCAGGAGGCAGGAAACTTGCAGCTTTTCGAGAGCACAAACAAAAAGGGACTGAAGGAGGATCTGGTAAAATTTGATTGCCTTTGCCCTTGAAAATGTGCCCTCCCTCCCTTTGGTTCGTGGAAGGTGGGGTGGTAAAACAAGAAACTACGAACAATTAGTGGCCATAAAAGTATAAAACGGTGGGCTATTCCATCTCCTGCGCTGCAATTCGACCTGCAAGGCGGCCGGCCACCCAGAGAACACACAAGCGCCCGCTCCTCGTCAACACAGGGGGGCTATAAATTGTCGGGGGAGGATTGTCAGCGCTGTCGCCCGGGTGTCCGGTCGGGCAGTCGGCCACTGCCGAGAACGCTTTTTCCCCTCAGGCTATGCGGAAGCAGGAAGAAGTGTTTTGTTCCCCTCTCCAATGTTGGATTCCGTTTTTTAAATTCTGGGTTTAGAAAGTAACTAAAGTACAGCATAGGTATTTAAGTAACAAAGAGTTAGTTACTTTATAATTTTTGTAGTTAAATACCAGTTCGATACTGAAAAAGTAACTAATGTAACCAGTGGCGGATCCAGGGCCTCGGTTTGGGGGGGGGCGATTTTGCTGCTGCCAATAATCGAAATATATATGTTACGGGCAAAGTGATTAATTGGGTATTATTAATAATGTCCAGAGTGGAGGCGGGCAAATTGATAAATTTCATTCATAAATTCCCTTTATTTTCGAGATGATTTTAAGATCCAGTGTTACTATATAGGTGGTAAAGTTTGGATTTAAAAAAAATCAAATAGTAAAAACTGGTTTTATATATAATGATGAAATAATTTTTGCATCTTGAGCAATAAGGCCCAAAAATATATAAAGAGAAACAATAGTAAATTATCTAAAATTCTTTTAAATTATCTATCCCTCAGAAAATTTTTGGAAATTTTTGACCCTAAGAAAAGGGTTTTAAACTGAGTTTAGTACACGTAAAACCCACATTTGGACAAACATTTTTAGGTAGAATTTTGATTTAAATGAACTTTTAAGTCTAAAATTAATTTAATAAAACGTTCATAATTTCGATAACCAGATGGACATCGATTAGCAGAGGAATATGATTTTGAAGTGAGAAAGAAACGCAATATCCGCAAAAATTTCCGATCTATCAGTAAGATTGTAAACTAAACGAAAATCCGTACACTTTACGGACAATTCTTAAAAGTTGGCAAGTATGAATATCCAATTATTTTTATGAAATTTATTGATTATTACAATAAAATACGTAAAACAAATAAGAACTTACTAGAAAACGATGCTCCAATCTGTATTTTTGAACTTACAAATTAAGAAGGTATCTCTCTGTAAACTCTTTTAACTGCCAATTGAGAAGCAAAACAGCTTATATGGAAGCGGTCTCGTGAACACTTTCAATGAAAGGGAGTGAAAACCAACCCCCTAATACACAGGATTGGTTTTGGTCTTCGTAAAATGACCAATAGCTGATGAAGAGCTCAAGAAGCGTTGGGAATCCTTTATCTTCGATTTATTTATGACCCCCTTTGAGTGGTGGCAATGGAACTAATTGGACGTCCTTTCCATCCCTGAATTCTTTGGTTAGGGCCACCGTAAAGTTTTATTACATCCAGTGCTTGGATGTAATAAAACAATTTGCGGCCGGACCACCAGCAGTTTATCTCCCCTATCTCCCTCAATCTCTTTGTATCTCCCCTCGCACTCGCCCCTGAGAGCTGACGAAAATTCACCACATGAAGACACCGGCGCCATAAACTCAGGTTTCTTCCTGGAGATAATTGTTTTATTACATCCAAGTTTTATTACATCTAGAAAGTCTACGGCCCACCTTAAGAAACCTGAAATCGCTGAAATGAAAAACAACACCACCCCCTTTGAAAACAGGAAGTAAGCCGCGAGGCGGACCAAAAACCTTCCCATAAATCCTTCACGCGTCTCACCATTCATTAACCAAATTCCTGTACCCACCCACCCCATTCTCTGTCAACGTAAACCTGTCACCCCCACTGTATTATCTTAAAACAACATTGCAACCGAAGTGGACACATCTGGTTTACACATGGGATTCATTTTATTGGGGTGTTAGTTGTTTCCCCTTTGTCCGATTCCGAAAAACTGGTCGGCGCGAAACGAACGCTTCGGCCACTACATGATTGCCCCTCCCGTGGGTATGTCAACCGTTTGGGGGGGGGGGCGATCGCCCCCCCCCCCCCCGTGGATCCGCGCATGAATGTAACTAAATACTTTTAAAGTATTTAAAAAGTATTTCCGTTTTCCGTTACTAAGTATTTAAATACTTAACAACCTTGGTCAGAGTCAAGCTGAATCTGAGCTGAAACTGAAAAACTATCAATCACTGGACCCCGACACACTTTCCCCTTCCACCTTCGCAATACAAGAGAGGGGTTTGAGAACATCGCGTAAACAAGACGCTCTCGACCCCCTCTCTTTGCATTGCGAAGGCTGCGAGGGGTCGCGTGCCGGGCACCTGTTTTGGATCGAGTTTCAAGCTGACAGATTTTTCAGCTTGACTATTTCTGTTTTCCTACCACAAAAACGTGTAAACAAATTGCAGAGAAAGCTCCTTTAGAGTAAAAAAATAAAAATTCCAGGGGAATTTTGCCGCCCTCAGAAAAATGCCGCCTGAGGCAGCTGCCTCTTTGCCTCATACCACCACACGGCCCTGCCAACATCCGCCATAGAAACTTGCAAGTTTAATAGAAAACCCGGTAATCTAGGATATTCACTCGGAACACAATCACCCCTGTTATGTGCATCGCAGCACAAACTACCATATACTGTTCTTCTAAAGATCACCAATAATCTAAACTTCTCATTCTCTCAATAAACGTTTAAAGAATTTATTTGGATTTCACCTATTTAAAAAAAATTAATGCGTATTTAACAAAATCAAATTCAGTAATTTGAAAAATATTGGCTGAAATGAGAGATCCGTCTTAAGGGGAGGACCACAGTTTGGTTTAGTTGTCAAACTGATTCAAAGCGTAACCCAAATCTTAATATTTTCCTTAGATCGAATCTTAAATCTTCCGAGAATCGAATAAGATTCGTTCAGGATCGAACAACATTCGATTCTGTGAATCGATTTTTAATCAAACTTTGGTTTTCCTGTCACAAGTTAAGTAACAGGGATTATTCCGATACCTTTTCCCTAAATCCCTCAAAAAATTCTTGTGCTGCCATCTAGTTAAAATTTTGGAACTAAAATCGAAAATTCTGGGATGAAAATTCTTTGGCCTAACAAGTAGGGGGCAAGAAACCGCACATTTTTAACTTTTTTAGTTTTTGAGTTATTGATTTTTAAAATGCGTCAGTCTTTTTTGGGACACCCTGTATATATACGTATATATATTTTTTTGGTTGAAAATGTTGAGTTTCAGAATATGCTTACTCTGAAACAGATATATTCCTTTTATGTTCTCCCGTTCTCCCTATGATAATTTTACCATATTATTCTTTTTAAATTTGAAGATATCAGCAAAACGAGACTTTGGCTGAAGGAACCAAATTTTAACACTGATTTTGAATTCTAAATAAGTATGCTAGTTTTTCACTATTTCATAAAAGCAGGACCATTCACAAAAAGTCGATCGGCAGAATTTGTCACAGTGTCACACCATGATGTCTCAGTGCTTTATTTCACCATGGTGATGGTTGTGACAAAAAAAATATGAACACCTTTTCCTGTGAAGGAATATTGAAAGTAGTCACCAGTTTTTTAGTAATTCGAAAAACTCTTTAAGATTAGTTTGGTTTATTTTATAAGTCGTTCAAAAGGCCTATGTTAAACATTTTATCGAGGTCTGGAGAAAAAAAAGTGATTAATAGCTTTTAAAATCATCTTCACATTTGTCTAAAAATTCAGAAAAAATGGTATATTGACTCAACAAGAGTCTAACAAAAGTTATTTTTATCGACAAAAATCATATCATAGAACCATAACAATGTCGGTAAATATAGGACATGTGATGTAATTAAATTTACCCTAACAAAAATTTAAAGGGATACAAAGCCATTCCGTTTAGGATGCTGAGACTGATGGCGTTTTTTAATTCGGTTTTTTTTTTCGGTTTTATGGAATTTTCAAAAGTGTACTGACTTTTTGCCCAACCTAGCATCTTCATAGCATCTTTTTGCCCATCCTACATCCTAGCATAGAGTTAGCATCTAATTTTTCTACGTAAGAATCTTTAATTGTTTGGTAGATAAAGAAATAGTGATCGCTTTTAAAGTTATTACCACTCTGTCACCAAGTTTCTGAACAATTTGGTATCGTTAGAAAGCTCAACTTACTTAGCTCAAAGTTTTGAAGTTGTTCTCTTTTTTCCATGAAATTTGCAGAAATTCCCAAGACCATGCGCTCAAATGGCGTCATCGATATCTATGTGGTTGTGAACTTCATTTTTTTATATGCCCCCAGTTTCATTACTTTGTGCCCTTTCCTTAATTTATAAGTAATATAGTTTCAAAGTAATGAAATTTTACGTTAAGTTGTTTTTCCTGCATTTGGGGGTGATATAACTGACCTCTTTCAAACAATGATTCAAAATTACAAATAAATAAAAATATTACAGAAAAATCATACAGAAGTAAGTTTTTAATTAACTTTTATTTAAAATGTGTCCTCTTTTATGGACATCTTTTGTGAAATTTCAAGGGAAAATTACAGTATACAGGGTGATTCGAAATTACGTGTACAAACTTCGCATGGGGGTAGAGGGGACCTAGACAAGCATATTTCGCATAGGAATGGGGGTGCGCACATGCACCGTTGAAGAGCTAGGGCCTAATGTAGTGCGATGGCGTTACAAAAGGGTGTTTTCCCAAGGCCCGTTTCACGAAACAAAACATAATAAAAGGAAAAAATTTATTGCATGAGGTACAGCAGTATCCGTACTACTTGCATCATAAATTTGATAGAAATCGGACCACTTGCTAAACCACGGGGTGAGTTTTAAAACGTGTAATATAGCCAAAGAATGGAGTTTCCTTAATGGTACTTAGAAAAATGATGATCGGGGAAGGAATTTCCAATGATCATACAGTTTCAATGATCAATGTATGATCATTGAAAATTCCTTCCCCAAACATCCTTTTTCTAAATACCATTACACTAATGCACTAATGTAAGGGAACTCCATTCTTTGACTACAAGATTAATATTGTACGTTTTAAAAGTACCCCCACAGTTTAGCAAGTGGTCCAATTTTTATCAAATTTATCATGTATGTAGTTACGGATACTGCTGCGGATACTGCTGTACCTCATGCAATAAATTTTTTCATTCTGTTATGTTTTGTTTCGTTAAACGGGCCTTGGGAAAACCGCCTTTTGTAACGCCCTCGCACTACATTAGGTCCTAGCTCTTTAACGGTGCATCTACGCCCCCTCTAGTTTTTCAAAATATGCTTGTTTAGGTCCCCTCTACTCCCATGCGAAGTTTGTCCACGTAATTTCGAATCACCCTGTATAACCTTCAGGTAAAATATATTCAACATTAATGTTTTATACAAATACAATATCTTCTTGAACCCTCACTGGGAACAGAAAATACATAAAAAGTTTATATAAAGTCAATAAGTGATTAGTATTTTATTTTTAAAAAAGGACAAATGTATTGGAGGATTTATATATGTATGCACAGCATAAAACAAAGAGTAAGTATGGAACTGGAGTCGTGATAAAAAATGCTACATCATAATGAAACTCAAATGCAAAAAAAAATCAAAGTAAAAAAAATATTAATGTTGTTTAAGTTATATGAATCCAACTCACACCCAAAGACCATTATGCTCAGACCTTAACACTGATTTTTTTTTAATTCCTTACTGTCAATATAAATTATATGAATTGATTTCTTTATTAAACTTGAGTCTTCAGCAGCATGATAATTTTTGAAAAGTTTCTAAGTTGAACAAGATTTCTCTCCAAAGTTTTTCTAAACTGTACCTGAAAAATTCAGATATTTTTCTCTTAGATGCAGTATAATGATTCGTATCAAGGTATGCCCTAAAACCGATCCCCTGAATACACTGTAAAAAAACATCGTCCTGTTTTAAACCAGGAGCGGATCCAGGGGGGAGGGCACTCTGGACAGTGCCCCCCGTTGACCCCAAAAAATTCTTAAAATGAGTTAAACCAAACAAATGAGTAAAACAGGAAAGCTCTGGCAGAAAAAGTTGCCAAAGCTTTTCTGTATACACAGGATGTTTCTGTCGACTGATGTTTTCTGTATAGTAGGATCTATTGCGATTTGCAATTCTTGCGAACTTAACCTTACTACCGCTTCTGGGGTCTTATACCCCAAACGCACTTTGGAGTTTGATATCTCCAGTGGATTTTAGGTTTGGTCGATTCCAATGCTAGTATTCCTTTTCCTTAATGGGTAAACATGGGTTACAATGGGTAAAAATTTTGGAGTTGTTATTCAATTTTTAAATCACTTAGGCGAAAGAATAGATATTCCGCGCCTGGGATCTTTTGGACCCCATGAACGAATACGGTAAGTAATTAACAAATCGACAGCCACGTTGCGAAAGCCTGTAAGAACATTTTTTGGCGAAAAGAAGGTTTTGAGTTGTACTTGTTAAAGATGGCCTTGCGCACATCTCAGTGCCACCAAAATCGGTCAAAGACGCTTCAAAACTTCTCCATGACGATTTGTAATAAAATAACCTGTAAGTTGGGAACCTCCCAATCACCAAGCAAAACTCTGTAAGTTGCAGTGACGCTGAGGGGAAGCCGTGTCGTCTTCAGAAAACGCGTATAGCGTTATTTTAAAATGCTTATCATCAAACCATCGCCATGCTTGCCAAAAACCAAACTTGCGATAGTTTGGTTTTTTCGTCTCCTGAAAACTTTGAGGTTTTGCACTTACAGGCTTTTGCAACGTGCTGTCGAAATAAAACTAAGTATTGTATTTTTTTGTTTTATTCTTGATAAACTATAGTTTAAAAAATACTTTCGTTTATTTTGCTATGGCAGTGGTTCCCAAAGTGGGTTCCGTGGAACGTGGAACCCTGGGGTTCCACGAAGAAAGTTAGGGGTTCCGCGAGACAAATTTGCTTTCCTTAAAGAAAATAGGAATGGTGTTTTTTTATATTAAGTTAATCAAAATGCAAATTCTACAAAAAATATGTATTAAATTCTTAAGAATGTACGTCCGAAATTCGGATTAGGTGTACCAAAACAAGTTAAAACCCTCTTTTTATAGTCAAATTTCCAAAAATTTTCTGGGGGAGGACCCCCAGACCCCTCTGATGGTTCTTCAAACTCGCTTAATCACAACTTTTTTAACATTAAGCTGGCTTGTTTCATTTAATATCAGGTATAGGTGCTTACCAGTGCCCCACTAGTGGCCCACCTTGGGACACTTCCAATAATAATATAAAAACTTATGTTATTTTGAAAAATAAAAAAATAACACATTAAATTATGATAAAGCTATGCTTTAGAATCTTAAATTGGCTATCAATAATAAGTTACATTCAAAATTTTCACTGATTTCCTCATTTTTGTCACGATGTAAATCACTGATATTTTGTTTCCTTCCAGAAACTTTTTTTCACCAATTTCCCAATAATAATCCACTAACTTCTTCAATTATTTAAATTTTTAATAAAAAAAAATTTTTTTATTATTATTCTTGAAATTTTTTGGTATCTTTTAACATGTTCCAAGGTCTTGACACTTTGGATATTAAACTTAATTACTCTTTTAGGCTTAGCAAACAAATTTCTTTTTCTTTTCTAAAATATTAATAAATCCTACACATATTTTAATCTCAACATAATTATAATGATATAAATACACTTCTTTTGTTAAAAAAAATATTTTGAAACTACAAGTGATTGTAACTTCGCATCACGAAAAAACAAGAAAACTGATATAAATAACGACCCAGACGCACCAAAGATTCCAAAACACGTTGAAGAGTAGATTTTAGAATAATTTATTAGTACCTATAAGCACGAGTTCATAACTATAAAATTGCGTCTGAAAAATGGAGTGTCCCAAGGTGGGCCATGTCCCAAGGTGCAGTGGCGGATCCAGGGGGGGGGCCTGGGGGCCATGGCCCCCCCGAGAAACCCTAACAAATAGCTTAAAAAACACTTTCTTAATGCTAAAATTCAAAAAATTTTCTGGGGGAGAACCCCCAACCCCCCTTTAATATTTTGACATGTGACATCTGTTTTAGAGTGTTTTCCCTTGAAAATTCTTCCGCTTAAGAGAAGCTGTTCTCTTTTGGGAAGTTTTAAAATAGATGAATACTATAGTTTGAAAGGGCGCATTTTCAAACATTTTCTGGGAGAGGACCCCCAGTCCTTTTCAAAATTTGGCATCTATTTATAAGTTCATCCTTGAAAATTCTGTGGTTCATGCTTTCAAAATGAGCTGAAACTTTATTTTTAGAGGCAAATGTTCAAAATTTTTCTTGGGGGTTACCCCCAGACCCCCTATTAATTTCTCATGGTTACTTATTTACTGTTTTCTACTTGAATTTGTTTCTCTCCTCTCCTTTTAGGAGTACAAGAAGTTGCTCTCTGTAGGTGTTATCCAATGGGTACCAAATGTACAAAAATGAGTAAAAAAACTTCTATTGGAAGCCAAATTTCACAAAATTTTCTGGGGGAGGACCCCCAGAACGATGCTTTCGAGCTAGCATTATCTGATGAAACCTTTATAACTTTAACAAAGTTTCGTATTTTATTTATGTTATACTCGGAAAATTGGGAGCCAAAAACCTCGCGAAACATAAGTATTGTTCCCCTACCAAAAAAGTTTCGCCCCCCACCCACTTTCTAAAACAATGGCACGGTCCCTGGATATCCTCTAAGTTACTATAAACCCCTAAAAAGCTGCTTAAAAGCAAGCACTCTTCAAAAAAATTTCTGAGGCACTGAAAATTTCGAATGTAATACCCTCCGACTCTGACATGGCCCCCCCCGAAAATCTGGTCTGGATCCGCCCTTGGCCAAGGTGCCCCACTCTCCCCTATTATTACTGCATTCAATATACTATTTAATATAGTATTGTTATTGTATTAGAGAGGGGCTCGCGTGAAAATTGGGTCGCTAGCAAAGTTTGAGAAGCACTGTTCTAAAAGATTGCACAAAATACCAATGCTAATATTTTTCCTGTATGTAGGCGCTGGTCCAAGGGGGTTCACTCTGGACAGTGCCCCCCTTGGACCAAAAAAAAGTATTCAAAATGAGCTAAAAGCCTACTTTTGCAGGTCAAATTTCAAATTTTTTCTGGGGGAGGACCAAATACCCAAAGGGGATCTTGAGTTCTTTTTAGAAAATTACCAACACTTTGAAATTTTTCTCAAAAGGTAAAGGTGATGGTCTGGGAAAAGGGGCCCCCCTCCTTGGAGTAAGTACCAAAATTTTAATTTTTTAAATTTTTTACTGACTTTTTTTAAGTTAATGCAAAAACAAAATATTTGGCGTAAATTTTATAATTGAAAAATTTATTTATTACAAAAAAAAACGGGAACAATAAAGTAATGAATGAAACTAAGCGTATACTATTATATAATAATAAAAAACCGAAAAAGCGTAGAAAATTTGGAAACTTTAAAATTGAAATACTCCACAACTAATTCGAAATATGGGTGACGAGGTAAAAATCATGGTTCTGCTATGAATAGTTTTTACTAGGGGTGAACTTGCTGCAGAAAAAAAAAATATCTTTGATATTAAATAACCCCAGAACTAATTTATTCACTAATCAGTAGCGTTGGAAATTGGGGGGAAAAACCACTTGTCCTGCGGACCAGTGCTTTGGGCCGTCCATGAATGACGTCACGCTTAGAGGGGAGGGAGGGTTCATCAATCTGTGACACTTTGTGACGGGGGGGTCAAGAATTGTGACATCACACATTAAAAATAAAAAAAAACTAAATAATTTTTTTTTCTGGGAAATGTAGCTTAAATAGAGCATTTTCAATCACATGACTCGGACCTAACAACTGCCTTAGCAACAGAATTGTTACAGTTTTTTGCCCTACAGAGGTTAACAGTTACAGAAAATGACTGGCCGTGAAATTCTTATATTGGAGCATTTGCAATCACGTGACCCCATACCTAAAAACCGCCTTAGCAACAGATAAGCAACGGCCTTAGCAACAGTTAAAAGCCCTACAGTAGATACACAGTTAAAAGAAAATAACCGGTTGTGACGTCACCTGAAAACACTCTATATAAGATTCATACTAACGAAATAACAGTTCACTTTGAACTTTGAGGGAGGGGGTCAAAAATGTTGAAAAAAAAGTATGACATCATTTATGGATGGCCCTTTTGCCAATCTTACTGCTCTGCAACAGAAATCACTGGTCCGTCTCTTCGCCTGGTGAGCGCACGGTGATGTCCTGTTTCATCTCTTCCGCTTTCATCCCCTTGTCAAATTGTGTGCTGTTCAAAAATTGTTCTGTTCCCAGAAAGTCGCATTATTAGACCGATATGTGTCCTTTTTTAAATATCAATCTTAGCATCTGGTTTGTTCTCCCTGAACTCATTTGCCCGAATGTGTATTTTCCAAGTGACCAGTGGTCGCGGACAGCATAATATTAAGGATAATTGCAACAATTCCATTGCACACAGATAATGATAATATACCAAGTCTTACATACTAATTTATGAAATAAGAAAAAAATCTTTCTAAAAAACACGTTTTTAAAATGTACTAAAAAGTATCAAATAATTTTTATAACTCCTTGTAAGACGAAAAACGTGGATATCAAGCATTAGGTATTTGATTCTCTCAGCACTCCTCATGCTGCTATTTTTTTATCGTGTACAGATACATAATGCATGATCCCTACGTTTTTCGTTTTACAAGGAGTTGTAAAAATTCTTTCATAGACGAGTTCTACTGGAAGTAAAATGTTCAAATCTTTCCGGTAAGAATATATAGTATAGTAAATTAATCCATTCACTGTGTTTTTAGGTACCCAGTTTTGCATTTCAAGGCATTCATTAATCAGTAAAAACTTTAAAGGAAAAACTGATGGTAAAGATAGAATTTTAGTAAGATATCATAGGAAATGAAGATGTTATGCAAAAGTTTTTTCCTTTCAATTTTTATTGAAAAGTGTATAAATTAAAATAATTTTTGTATTGAATCAAGACAAAATAAACTTAAGAATATCAACAAATTGAATGTGAATTAAAGTATTTTTATTAATTAACAGTGTAAAAAGTAACTGACAGGTAACACCTTGACATACATAATAATATTTTAAAAACGAAACTTTTTAAAAGTTATTTATTTTATTTTTTCTTTTTCGCCGGAGGCTCCCCTATCCCATCCAGTCCTTGAGAGTTCGAACCTCTCAAAGTAAAAATTTTCTGAAATAGCGGCAGAGAGCTGTGAAGGTAACAGAGAGACAGAGAGACTACAATATCCATGGAAAAATGACTTTGTCAAATGCCTCAATTTTAAAATTGGTAGGTTTTTGAGAATAAAAAAATTCCAAATATATTTACTGTCCGATTTCAGTCTAATTTTAGTATGTTCTTACATATTTAAGTCATTTCTAAGGGAAAACCGATGTATACACTATTATTTTGTGGTTTTGAGGATTGTGTAAGTTTTTTTTTCGATTATTCAATTTTTTAAATTGATGTTTTCATTTCTTCCCATTAAATGGAATATTCGTATTCAAAAATGAAAAAAAAAATCAATAAAAAAAAAACCGGTTTGCGATGTCAGCATCGGTTGGCCGGGGAATTTTTAAGACTATATTTTTTTTAGTTTATAAAGATGTTAATAAGTGGGCGCCTAGTTAACGGGCATCTGTGTCTGTGTTTGATTCCGAATAAAACCTACTTCGAAAATTGTTTGTCCCGGACCAGCAATACACCGCAATTTCGAACGCTGTTTAGAGTTTAGAAGGGTAAAAATGCGCATGTGACAGATGAAACTGTGATAATGGGGTAGAAACTGGGATGAAGCCAGATTGACTCGTCCGAAGGGCCGCACTTGGCCCGCGGGCCGTACTTTGCCCATGACTGCTCTATACTATAAACTCGATGCAATAGAGTTATTTAGTTAATTTCGTTAAAAAAAACGTTAAGGATGAGCGAAAAGTTTGTAAATATATTTTTATGAAAATACATAAAATCTAGGAAAACAACATAATTAAAAATGGTTTTCATTGTTTTAAATATTTCAGTTCTTTCAGCCTCTAAATATTTTTTGAACCATAAAAATATTTAGTTGAAAAAATGGTATTAATAGTATTAATAGATGGCACCAGCATAATTCAGGAGGTTTCGTGTTCGATTCCAGGGAAGTGCCCCTTGAAAGGTAGGATAGTCATTGCTTGCGAGATGAGGCACTACCTTCATGGGCGTCATTTAGGGGGGGCAGGGGGGGGGCAATTGCCCCCCCCCAAGGTTTCCACTTTTAAGTGAAAAATTGCTTAGAGTCCCTTGAAAATTTTGTAACTTCCACAAGGAGCATCGAATTTAACTCAAAACGTCCCAAAAGGAGTTAAAACACTACTTTTGAGGGTCAAATTTCAAAATTTTGTGGGGGAGAACCCCCAAATCCCCTCCTGACCTTTGATGTCTGTTTTACAATGTGTCTCCCTTGAAAATTCTGCCGCTTGCAAGAAGCAGTTCCCTTTGGGAACAGAGTTTGAAGCCCCTAGGAGCAGTGGCGGATCCACGGGGGGGGGTGATTGGTGTGATCACCCCCCCCCCCCCCAACAAAGTGACCTCGCCGAATTTCCGGCCGAAAATCACATCCCCGATAACATAGCGATAAACTTGACTTGTGAATAATCTCTACTGAGAAGCCGCTGTCACCATCTGAGCGAGTATTTCTTCCGGTTTCTCGCAGTGCCCCTTTTCGGCAATAGTAGCAACTCGTTAAATGATAACTTCAATGCATCGATCACTTTTCAGAGGAGCTCCCTTCCCTAGCCCTGATAAAAGGGTTGACAGAGGGTCCGCGCTAATGACCACTTTTTCTGGCTTTTCCTCTCCTGAGGTTCGGTACTCTTTGGTCACCGGAAATTTCAGCCGGTGTTAAAGAAATCTGTATCCGGGTGAATTGGACCTCATATCAGTGCCGTTCACATGGCCAAACCCATTTACCCAGTTAAAAGAGTAGTGAAGTAGGGAGAAAGGATTTTTTGAAGACTACCCGGGTGACTGTTGATTAGCCCCGTTCACATGCACACTCGTTTTACCCGGACAAGGAGTCACGTGATGAGCAATCTTTTAGAGATTAGAAAGGTATTATGGGAAATGAGGGTAACACGTGGACAACGGGATTCTTGTTGATGCCTCGTTTTTTATTGTTTATAATCAAATCATGGAGTTTCTTTGTTTGTTTTTAATGATTTACATGAGAAAGAAGATAGAAATTCCCGACAATTTTTGTATTTAAATTAATTAACTATATGGTTAATAAAAATAAAGTATGAGTATTAAATTATGGGGTTCCTTTAAAAATGAAGGAAAAATTCAAAGAGTAAATTTTTAAGTGACACCCTCTCATTTTTTCTTTTTTACTACTAATACAGTAGAACCCCTTTATAACGACCCTCCCGATACAACGACCGGTATTTAAAGTACCAATTATTTTATTATAGAAATAATGATATTTAAAGATAATTTTATTTCATTCATAATATGTACTTATATTAATAGGTAATTTATTCAAATTTTTAAAATCCAGTTCTTTTTTTTTCTATAAAAATCTGAAGGGTTTTCATTCTAAAAGTTCCGGTTGCCAAACCAATGTACCACAAAAATAATTATTATGTCTAAGCCATTTGGAAATAAAGCTAGAGGAAGACCCAAACTCAGATGGTCTGATTTTTATGACAAGGACTTCCTTGTCCTAATATTTAGGAACTGGCGAACTGTAGCCATGAACAGACTAGAATAGAGGAGAATCCTTAGAGAAGGCTAGAAGTGAATAAGATTTAATTCTGTAACCTCAGAAGTATATTTTAAATTTCTGATGTTTGAAGAAATTCAAGGAATTTGTTTCCATAGTGCTAGGAAATGAAAAGATGGTAATCCTGTAATAGAAAATCCTTATTTCAGAAAAACATAAACTTTTTCAAAATTTTTCAAATGACCTATTCATCAAGTCAATTATTTGTTGGTTTTGACCTACCTATATAATTAGTTGGTTTTGGGCTAGCAAATTTTCACTGTATTCAGCTGTGCTTTAAGTCTTTCATTACCTGTTCAAAAGCTTCTTTTAAATGGTTAATTATTATCCGTTTTCTGGCAGGTTTTTTATTTTCTGCCAAAAAATATATTTAGGAATTTTATTAGGGATAGTTTTGTAACCAAAAATGTATTAATAGATCATAATAAAATCTGTCACTTTGTTAAAGAATAGGGTATTTTCAAAAGAAATTTAGTTTCTAACTCACTGGGTGGGTTCTTATTAATTTCACCCAAAAATGAGGGTTTTTTAAATATCATCTTACAATTTGAAGCAGAGAAATGATATTTTTCTGACTTTGGGATAATTTTCAACAAAAATTTTAGTGTTTTCTTATTTATCAAACAATTATTTTACAGATATTTATTTAAAACACAGCCTATAAGCTAAAATTTTCAACTCAAATTTGCATTTTTCTCTATTCGAGCTGATGTTTCTGACTTATGAGACTCTTTCCTATGGGAAATAAACCCTGGGAGGAATATTTTTTCTTTGAATTAGGAACATGCTTTAAGTAAATTTTTTGCTTAAGAATTTCTATTAATGAATTAGGAGAAATGAGATGAAGCATGAAGGCAACAAAGTACCCTATTTTTGAATACATATATAATGTGCAATTAAACAGAGCATAAAAAGTAGTTTTTATTTAAAAGAATGTTTATAAACATTTTTTATTCCAAATTGTGGGGCAGTTTGACAAACCATATTTTAAAAGTTAAAAAATCTCAGTTTTAAAAGTTTTTTTTAACTCTTACAAAACTGTCAATTTAGTTTTAGTAGGTAGTACTCAAACTATTGCTTTATTTATTTGAATGCTTTTTTATAACAGCGCATTGAGAAAAAAAAAAGGCTTAAAAATTCTTAATTGGAACACTTTTTGACATATTTAAAAATAATTATATATTAATCATAATTCTTAATAGGACTCATAATACAAACTAATATTTTAAGAATATATATAAAATTTAATTCTTATATAAATGTATAAATTCATATATTAAAAGATTCAACAGTCTGTCATGAGCAATTCAAAAAATTTAGTTAATAGAAACCAGTGATTATCACAAAAAAATTTGATAAAAATGCATTTTTAGAAATTTGAATATGAAATCCCTCAGAAAACTAAAGCTACCTTTAAAACTCAATGGAGTTTAGGTCTAAGAATGTTAACCTATCTTCCTAACAGTATGAGTAACATAATTATTGCATTTCTAGGGTAAATAAAAGCCTGTTTTACAGATTAAGGTAGCAATCAAGAAAAAGAAGCACCATCTGCATTTACAAAGTAGTAAACACTGGCACTGTTCAGCACTATATCAAATGTAAATATAAAATAGTATTTAGAAAATTTTGCCAGTATGAAGGCTTCTAACACGTTTAGAAGGGTTATTTCTCTTCGTGAGACCATCTATTTTACGATGCTCTATCCATTTTCTGGGACCCGAGACATTCAAATTTTAACAAGACTAAGATTTAAACAATTTTTAAAGGCTTTCTAATTAAAAATAAATATAACTAATTTTATCCACTTTCCACACAATTAAGAACGTAATAAAAAAAACTCAGCATCTAAAAATAACTGAAAAATAAGAAAACTCAAATGCTTCAAAAAACTAATAAATGAAAAGAAACAAACAAATGGACCACACAAATGAAAGAAATTAAGCATCAGAAATGTAATCAGAATATTCGCAGATTTTATAAGAATAATTTTCTCTAAACACATTTTTAATAAAAATACTATGAATAAAAGTTTATTTTAATTAACACTATAATGGAGTTAAATAATATTCTAACCTTGATTAAAATATAAAAAACTAAGCCAACATTGGAAACTTGGAATATTGAATCGGCCAGTCATGTTTATACTTTGATCATTAAATAAATTAATCCATCGAAGTAATACAAAATTATACTAATGAATATATTAACTGCCTTCAAAGGATGACCATGATGTAAAAAATAAAATTGAAGAACAATCATAAAAAAGATCACTGAAACATTATTAACTTATTGCAAGCGATTTCATCAGAACATTTCGGAACGCAATAGTAAAAGCTTTTAAAACTAAAAATATCATAACATAAACATTGAACGAGACAAAACACACCTTGAGAATATTGAGGATCAAGAATATTTTATTTCGTAAGTAATAATATGGTTTTTATGATTAACGTGAAGTGCAGTGTAGTAAGAGGAGGCCATATTGTTTTTGTACACAAACTCTGGTCGGAGTACTTTATTCCCCTACCCTAGCCTAGGGTGAAGTTTTGCACGGTTACTTCCGCACTTTTTCCCTTGCGTAGGGGAAGCGGTGTGATAAAACTGCGTAGAACCGGTTTTTCTAACCTTTTACCCAGGTAGAGTGGCTCATGTGAACGGCACTATCGAGGCTGATTACTGGTATAATTGCACACAAAAACCAGAGCGGGCGGCTTGTTTGTATATTTTCTAATCTCACTGTTTCTCAACATCTATTTAAGGGCTAATCAAAGCTTTTTCAGAGCGATTGACAATCCCATATTGGGAGGGGATAACAGCTATTTGTTGGCAGTGGGATAGTCAAAACTTGTGGGCGGAGCATGTCGTACATATGCCAAGCTGTACTAGTAAAAAATTTAGTTGATTTTCTTTCCAACGTTTGACTTGTCTCGTTTTTTTACACTGATTTGCTGTTTTATTAAAACTTGGCGTTTTACTATCACAAAAAATGGATTCCGGAAATAGTGAACATGGTCGTGCTCAGAAACGAACAGGCTTTGGCTTTGCGGTAATTTTACTTTTAGTTTCTTTTCTGTCTCTCTAATTTTTCTTTATTTTGGTCTGTCTTGTTATATATTAGTGTATACTTTATGCATTTAAGTTGAAGTTCCATTTTAAAAAGGGAAAATTAATTAATTGCATTTAATGGTTTACAATTAAATCAGTAGAAAGTGAAACTTTCCACCAAATATATTTTATGTGTCTTCCTCTTACGAATTGAATGTAAAAGTGAAAATTGATTGTAATGTCGAATGCGCATATAGGTAAAATCACCCCCCCAAACCAAGTCTCTGGATCCGCCACTGCCTAGGAGTCTGGTTTAAAGGGGAATTTTCAAAAATTTTTACTGGGGGAGGATCTCCCGCCCCCTTGAAAATTTGATGCTTATTAATAACTTTTTCCCTAGAAAATTCTATGCTTTACAAGGAACTGTTCTTTTTGGATGTAACCCAAAGGGCCTCAAAATGGGCTTAAACCCTACTTTAAAAGGTAAATTTCAAAAAAATTTATGGGGGAGAACCCCCAGACCCCCTTTAAAATTTTTAAAGATATATGTTTTACAGTATAAGTATATTTCCCTTGAAAATTCTGCCGCTTACAATATTACAATACCGATGTTGAGTCCCCCCCACCCAAAAAAAAAAACCACAAGTCTGGTTACGGCGTGGCTCAGCCCCACTTAAAAAAAATCCTTGCCCCCCCAACCAAAAACTGAAATGACGCCCCTGACTACCTTCGATTAGGTAGTTTTAGAGGTGGGGGGGGAGTATTATCTAGTGTTCGGCAACTAGTGGTCAAAAAATAGTTAACTACCAACGACTAACTAGTCTGGGAAATTGTAGTAGTTAACTATTTTTCCTGGGACTAGTTGCAACTAGTAGTTAACTATTTCCCAAGGTAGTTAACTACTAGTCAGTGGCGGATCCAGAGGGGGGGCCCTGGGGGCCATGGCCCCCCCCGAGAAACCCTAAAAAATAGCTTAAAAAACACTTTCTTAATGCTAAAATTCAAAAATTTTCTGGGGGAGAACCCCCAATCCCCCCTTTAATATTTTGACATGTGACATCTGTTTTAGAGTGTTTTTTCCTTGAAAATTCTTCCGCTTAAAAGAAGCTGTTCTCTTTTGGGAAGTTTTAAAATAGATGAATACTATAGTTTAAAAGGGCGCATTTGCAAAAATTTTCTGGGAGAGGACCCCCAGCCCTTTTCAAAATTTGGCATCTATTTATAATTTCATCCTTGAAAATTCTGTGGTTTACATGCTTTCAAAATGAGCTGAAACTTTATTTTTGGAGGCAAAGTTTCAAAATTTTTCTCGGGTGTTACCCCCCAGACCCCCTATCAATTTCTCATGGTTACTTATTTACTGTTTTCTCCTTGAACTTATTTCTCTCCTCTCCTTTTAGGAGTACAAGAAAGTTGCCCTCTTTAGGTGTTATCCAATGTACAAAATGTACAAAAATTGAGTAAAAAAACTTACTATTTGTTGCCAAATTTCAAAAATTTTCTGGGGGAGGACCCCCAGACCCCCCTTTTGCTTTCGAGCTAGTATTACCTGATGAAATCTTTTTAACTATAACAAAGTTTCGCATTTTATTTATGTTATACTCGGAAAATATGGGAGCCAAACACCTCGCGAAACTTAAATATTGTTATGCCCCTACAAAAAGGTTTCATCCCCCCCACTTTCTAAAACAATGGCACGGGCCCTGGATATCCTCTAAGTTACTATAAACCCCTAAAAAGCTGCTTAAAAGCAAGCACTCTTCAAAAAAAATTCTGAGGCTCTGAAAATTTCGAATGTAATACCCTCCGACTCTGACATGGCCCCCCCCGAAAATCTGGTCTGGATCCGCCCTTGCTACTAGTTAACTAGTCTATTTAATTTCATAACATACTTCTAATACAATAAATTCTAATACATCTTTCTTATCTATATCACAAAAAACATTTATACTTCGCGCAAAAATGGTCTTTATTTCTGGTTATGATATTTGAAGTACTCTACCTTTGATAAAAATTTTAAATATCTTTTTTAAATTTTAAATAATTTTTTTTTCAAGTAGTTAAAAATTTGAAAGTAGTTTTAACTAGTAGTTAATTAAAAAAGTAATAGTTGATGAACTACTTTAAACTAAAAGTAGTTAAACTACTAGTTGATCGGTAGTTAACTACTCGTTGCAACTAGTTCTAGTTAACTAGTGCCGAACACTAGTATTATCTCCCACTATTTTCAAGAATTTGCATTTTTTTCTAAACAGGATATTTTTTTAATCGAATCTCATTGGTCGAGATCCTTTTCTTTTTATTTGAGAACTTTAGCCAATCACGGTAGAGATGAGGATTGCACAACTACGCACAACTACCCACCACATCCACATCTCCCTCCCTCACGAGAACTTGCTCTGTATGTAATTTTTGACACTTATTGAAATTACTCTTACAAGAAATGGCAATTTAAAATATGCAAAATATAAATAAAAAATATTTTGAGTTCACTTAAGAACGAATTTTAGAGATATAGAAGTATTTATTCATGTTTAAACCGTAAAATAAACGGATCGGTTGCATTAAATATCTGTCAGAAAAGTAGCCGATCTCGGTCATGGATGGTAAGATATTTTTAATGTAAAATAACTTGTAGGTGCCTATACTTTTTTTTCATCTACCTTTCGTTTTTAATTCTATCATGTAATTAAATTTGTAGGGGCATTAAAAATTCTTAACTTAGTTCATTGTGTCCATATAGGTTTGGATAGAAAAATGCATCGTTTGGTACTTTTTTAGTTTTCATCTCTATCGGCGCTACGCAAATGTCATGGACTACTCTTAAAGACGTAGTTGACTTATGTTGTATGATAATTCTTCCCAAGTTAAATGGATGAGGTTTCATTATCATTTCCAATTAGTAACAATTGTAGACTACCGCTTTTCACATAAATGATATAATTACAGAAAAGTTTTTGTTGCTTGACAGAAAAGGTTCTGTCAGTTGTGAAAAAAACATCATGGTTGGATAAAACAGATAATGATGCTTTAAAAATATTTTTGCTGGAAAAATAGCTGTGGATTCTCATTTGTTTTCTGGTGTTCGTACCTATTGATAACTTATTTGTCATCAAATTATGATTTTATAAGTAGGGCAATTCCACAGAAAAGGGGAAAATGTGACAGATTTTAAAATTTATTTTTTCCTCACATATGAGGTATCATTAGAAAGGTAATTGTATAAAGTGTATGAAAATTGCAAAAAAACATTAAATAAAATAAAATAAAGTGTGGTTTTAGGACTTTAAATTAGGTAATTATGGTCATGTTTTTATGAGTAACTTTTTTGAATAACTTTAAAATGCCTGTTTGGAGTTTAATTTGTTTATTTTTTCAACTAATCTGTGAAATATATGTTTGTGAAATAATATTTAAAAGAATAAAGTACAAAAATAATTGAGATTAATTTAAAATTATAACATTTATTAGCCTTTTTTGTTAGGTACTTTGACAAATTTACGTCCGACACCAAAATCTATAAAAGTTTATGTACTGAAGAACAGACTGGAAATTTTTACAAAAAAATTTGTGTGCAAATCATGATTCCTTAGAGGATTAAACATTATCATTCAAATTTAATTTCTTTAAATTATTTTAGTCTTAATTAATGGTGTCGGACGTAAAAAATTTTTTACGTCCGACACCAAAATTTTATGGCTAAATACTATTTTATACATAAAAAAAGTCTTGATTTTAACTAAAACTAAACTTTGATTACTTGTTATTATCCCAAAATAGCTGACAAAGTAATTTATTTTAATTAAAAATAAAGAAATTTTTTGATAGATTGCTTAAAACGTTGAATTAAATAGAAGTTCTCAAATATGTAAAAATTAACCCATATCCAGTCAAGCATTGAAGAAATTAATAGTTTGTCATACAATCTCAAATATATGTTAGTTTAAGCCCCTGTACACACAATAATTTTTATTTTAGTTTTTTTAACAACTGTGAACCAATGGAAATATACCGTTTTCTGAATCTTTTGTATATATCGTCCCAATTACGCCACTTTTGTCTTTAAAACTAAGTCACCTTAGGTCCTAATTATTAAAATGAGTTTTGAGCTGCATTAGGGTAATAAGTACCTATTATATTTTGAATGTAACAAAATTGAAATGCTGGTATCCTTTTCCTTTAGATTCGAGAATAATAAGCTACTTCACAGTAAAAAAAACGGGTCAACCTCATTTTAATGCAATGTATTAATGCACGTTTTTGATTTTGAATGAGTTTTATTTCCTCACTCTTCACTGGAAAAACAGTTATTAGTAAAACTTGCAGAAAACCGAGAAAAAAAAAGTATTTTTACAGTAATTTTTTTTCGAAAGGCAGAAGGACATTTTAAATGGTCAAAAGATGAAGACAGGATTTTTTATTCATTTGAAAATATTGTTAAAAAAATTTCTGCACCAATCCCTGTTGAAAACAGAGGCTAATATTCATTCATGGAAGATATTTAAAAAAACTGCATTTGTATCATTATTTATAAGTTTTTAGTCCTCCAATTTTATACTATTCAAGATTTTTGTATTCAAAACTATATTAATATATTCAAGTTTCATGTATTAATATTATTCAAGGATTAAAAAAGAAAAATTATGAGGGATTTGAATACTTAATTTACGTCCGACACCAAGAAATCTGCACAATTTACGTCTGACACCAATGAAAAAATTGCTATTTAGGTAATTAATTTTTTATTAATTTGATAAAAAAGGGCATATTATTCTTATTTCATCTTTGATCTTCAATATTTGAGTGTTTACAAAAATGAAAAACAGCCCATTGGGCTGAACTTAAGGTTTATGCAATACAAGTGAAACTGCTGTTCCCCTTTCATTTACGTCCGACACCAAAAAGTTTTAATTTTTTTTTTAATGTTTAAATTTTTTAAAGACTTTCTAAATGTGGTTTTTTATTTGTTCATATGTTGGTAAGTACAGAGAAAAAAAATTGTCCCATTTAAAATATTTTATCTGTAAGAAATTCAAACTTTAATTGGAAAATTTTGTGCAAACTTTACGTCCGACACCGTGGAATTGCCCAGTATAGTTATGTTTTGAAAATTACTGATAGTAATTAAATAAAAGCAGAGGTACCAGGTGCAGAAGATATCTGCTGAAAAGTCATTAGTTAATTGGCATAACATGAATTACGCTATCTTAAAAAATTATGGTTATTAATCAATTACATCCTAACATTACAAAAACTCTCAAAGCTAGAGTTGTAATCTTTGGTACCTATAGAATAAGCACATTGGACTACAGTTCTACACTAATTTTTGTTTCATTGCCACTGACTTATAAATAAAGTAATTAGAATTAACTGGAACTACTTCAGCGATGGGGTAATTCCTGAACACTCTCAGGGTAATTCCCGGACAGTTCGAAGTGCAAATTTGTATATGTAAAGTAAAGTTTATGGTTAGTATTATTATTATAGTAAGCTATGACATTATCATTATAATCATGTTTGACTCATGAAACAATTTTATATACACTCTTGACCTCATTTTAAGGATCCTAAGTAACACGTTTAATACTCCTTTGATAATTACTAAAACTTACGTATTTTCAAAAAGTGTTTTTGTACAACTACCAATAGATAATTTAAAGATATCTTATCTTGCATTTGAAAAATGGTACTACAGTTTTTGTATGATTAATAATAGTACTAAGCTTTACTAAAAAGTTTAAAGTTTTTTTTTTAACAAATAAGTTATCTTCTTGTGCTTGTCCTAAATTAAGGAGATGAAAACTGAGTTTTCACTCATTTCTAAGTTATTAATTGCAATTTTTTTTTCAGAGATACAAACTTGGTGGGAGGTACCCACAGTTGCACTTTTCTGTGATGTATTTCGAACAGCTTTCAATCTGTTTCATATTGACATTGGGGTAAGCAGAAAAAATACATATTTAATGTAACATTCACATGTTAGTGATTACATCTTTTATACATAAAAGATGTAAATTACATCATGATATCATCATAAATTACATGGTAATTACATCATGCAATTACCAAATGGTTTTTGCATACTTTTATGAAAAAGTTTTGAGCTTGACACTAAAAAAGATAAAAACATTTGGTTTAAACCAAATGTTTTTTATTAAAAAAATACAATTAAAAAAAAAATGCTGGAATTTTTGTAGAACTAATTTGTTTTTAGAGCAATTTATTTATTAAAACTTTGTTTTCTGAACAAAATATATTAAAAGCTCTGTAATTAATGCTGTCAAGCTTTTTATTGAAAAAATTAGGAAATTAAAGCTTTTCTTAAAAGTAAGTAAAATTTTTTTTATTCATGAAATAAATACCAGGTTCTTTTAATACATTATAAAATTATTTTGTTTTTATTAATACAATAACCACCAGGTATTTTTATGCACTTAAAAAAAGTTGTTTTTTTAATGCTTTATAAAGACTATTTATTTTTTAAATGGGTATGTCCTTTAACATAGGTAAATGTCAGGTATTGCACATGGGTTGTAGCAATAGTAGGGCTGAATTTTATCTGCAAGGGGATAAAATAAAAGAGGGTGATAGTATCAGAGATCTAGGGGTGATAGTAAATGAAGACTTTAAAATGAAACATCAGTGTTCAGCTGCAAGTAAAAAAGCTAATAGGATGTTGGGATACATTAAAAAAACTGTTTCTTCAAGGTCCGGAAACATTATTTTGCCATTATATAGAGGCTTGGTAAGGCCTCATCTCGAATATGCTGTTCAGTTCTGGTCTCCATACTTAAAAAAGATATAGATTTAGTTGAAAGGGTTCAGCATAGGGCTACTAAATTGGTCAAGGGTATATCTACTTTTAGTTACGAGGAAAGACTTAAGAAGTTAAATATGTTCACTTTAGAGAAAAGAAGGGCTAGAGGGGATTTGATTCAACTTTTTAAAATGTTAAAACAAGGGGACACAGAGGGACTAGATTTCTGTACGGGTAATAGAACGAGGGGTCACAGTTTAAAATTGAATAAGGCAAGTTTTAAACGGGATTGTAGGAAGCATTATTTTTTAATAGAGTAGTGGATAAATGGAATGCATTACCTGAATCGATAGTTAACTCAAGTGGGGTGGACGAGTTTAAAAGAAAAGTAGACGAATACTGGAAATCGGGGGGGGGGGGGGGGTTTGAATTGAATAGACTGGATCAACCTTGCTGGGCTTTTAGCCTGTAGTTGATCGACTATATTTGTATTTGTATTTGTAAATGAAAAACCTATTTGTGTTAGGTTTTTTTAAAATTCATTAAGAACTGGATATTTGAATGTACCATAAGAATTCATCCATGCAGAAGTTTTTCCTGGGTTATACATTATGCACACTTCAAAGGCCACTATTTAATAAAGAAAACACATATATATAATTTAATCAGTTCTTGGGTTCATTTATGGTTGTACTACTAAGCAGGTACAACATGTATTTTTTTACTCGTTACACAGACAGGTATTATAAAAACAGAGTAAGATTACCTTTTTTTTATCATATCTACATTTATTTAATTGCTTTTTTATAGGAATTAGAGGCAGCTATTCTTGATATCCAAGATCCAGAAATGTGTTTATCACTTAAGCAACTGATTATCAAGATTTTACAAGGATGTTATGAAGAAGGGGAAGTTACGTGAGTAAAATTTTAATTTATTGAACTCCATCTATAATGTTATTAACCAGCTTGTTCTTGAAAGCCTTGTAATATGGATTTTAGGTCAGAAAACTGGGAAGAAAGATTAGAAGACCTTTTTGATGAGTGTGAAGGAGGTGAAAATCCTTTTAAATCTGAATCTGTCTTGAGTATGAGTCCACGATCCAAAGTAGAAGTTCTATTGAAGTTATGTGAATATAGAATTGATGCTGGGGGAGATCTTGATGCTATAAAAGTAAGATGTTTACTGTGGTTTCAAAAGAAAATTTCAACAAAATAAGCAAAATTTTTTGCTAACAGATTGATTTTTTTTATAAATTCATTTAACTTATTAATGTGTTTAACCAGGATATTCCTTCTGAAGAAATGCAGGCAAAGTGTGTAGGAAAAGATGGTCAAAGTAATACTTACTGGTATTTTTGTGATGAGAGGTTGTATAAAGAACGTCCTGAGTCTGGAGGAAAGTCTCGGTAAATATGTTTGTTATGTTTAAGACTCCCTTATGTTAGTTTTATTTTTTTTTAAGGAAATGTGACTATAACAACCTGTTTTTCGGAGTTAACACTTATTGTTTTAAGGGGCCATTCATTAATTATGTAAATAATTAATCCCGAGGGGGAGGGGGGGTTGAAAAAATCTCTACATACCCTTACTTGGGGGGTGGGGGGTAAGATTTTCCAAGTTAATAATTACTGATAAATGGTATTCCACCCAAAGATTAGAGATAATAATATAATGGTAATATGTGTAATGCAGCAAGAATATTGCTTATGTGTTGAAAAATAAAAATCTTTGATTTACGGCAAACTGAGAGTTTTAGTGTAACTGATCCTTTTCTAACATTTTATTATTTTGAAAAACAAAATGGAATCTTACGTAAGAATAGGGGGGGAGGGGTTTGAAAAGTCTTATGTGCCCTTACATGGGGGTAGGGGGGGGGTGAAAAATTGCTAAAATCATCCTAACGTAATTAATGAATGGCCCCTAAGTGATAATCTTCTTGTTTATCTATTTATTATAATTTTTTTTAAAAAATTTCAAATTGTTGATGTCCTTTTTCAGTAAACGTGACTCCAAAGGAATTACCAAAGGTTCAAAACCAACTAATGTTAAAAAGTAAGTTTCTGTTTTCTTGTTTCATTCCATGTGTTAGTTTTAATTGTAATATTGTCTACCGGGTGTGATAATCTTATTTTTTTATTTAGTGGCACTAGAACCTCTGCAAGAGAAAAGAAAACAGCACAAGTTGAAAGTAGTTCATGGTCTGTAGAGTGCTATAACATGAATGAATGGGAAGAACTGGCAAAAAAATTCACGAAAAGTAAAGTAGCTGTTGAAAAACAGTTAGCAAGAAATATTAAAACCAAATACATTCCACTGCTAACAGAAAAGGTTGCTGAAAAGGTAATATTCATTGTTTATTTGCTTTGTGAAGCAATTTAAATCAAAGCAGAACAATCGTAAACATTAATTTACACTTCATTTTATAATCAATATATAATGTAATATCTTTTTCTTTTTGTCATAGGATCGACTTTTAAGGAAGAGATTCCTAGAATTGCTACCCAAAAGATCCTCATCCAGAATATGTAAAGTACAAGCACAAAAAAAGTTAGAGGTAAATATATAGAAAAGCTAAATGAAGCTAAATAACTGATGAAATACACAATGTAATTATGCAAATAAATATGTCCTCTCCCTTTGGTTGCTCCTGGGAAATCCCGAGTTATTTATTGGCTGTCGCTGGGATCCGGTCCATATGTATAAATACAGCCGCTTTTGGACCCCTTTCAGCATTCGTGCTTGGGGCTATAGCCAAGTTTTCCTCTTGTGTGTTACATCTTATTTGGTACTGATGAAAAAGATCTTGTGTATCTCTGAAAAAGCTGTATGCTAGCTTTCCTTCAATTTGTGCCTATTTACATTGTTTTTTTCATCAGTTATTAAGCTAGAGGTAGTTAAATACAACAAAAACTTATATACTAATTATAAAATGTGTTAAAAAACTTGGGAGACAATGTTTCAGCAATATTTACTTAATATGTACATTACATACTTATCAATGTATGCAGTGATCTGAATAGTGTAAGAAGCCATTTTTCAGTATTTATTTTTCACTATCTATTCAGGAGCAATTGGCTGCAGAGGCTGAAGAAAAACGTGAACAAGAAGAAGAGCAAAAGTCTAAGCAAAAGGAGGATGTAAAAGTTAGCCGAAGGAAGCGAGCTGAGGAGAGAGAAAAAAGATTGGAAGGTTTGAAGGCTATTTTTGAAATAAACGTTAGGGTGGAGCTAAAAAGACTTTTTCAAAATTCTAAAAGATACCTATGGCATAAGTTGTGTAATGTAATGTGAAGAAACACTGTGTACGAATTTTTCAAATTGGTTAATATCTTCTGTTTGCACATCAAGCTTGACGTTTTCAAAAATTGTTAAAAATGAACCCTTTTTCATGATTTTTTAAATGTTACTTTGGGTGTAAATATTGGAAGTATGGTTTGAAATGTCTTTTCTAGCGCTAAAATAAGTCACATGGATTTTTAAAAGTGTTTATTTGCATATTCCCCCTTTGTTTGATAAGTTTTAAAAAACCTGTAATTTTTTTTATGTGTTATTATTTTCACCTTTATTTAGAAAATACAAAGGATTTACAAGAAATCAAATGATAGGAGGTCAGTCCCACTTTGTGTCTCCCTTGAATTCCGATAATTAGTTAAATGGTCATGGTTAACTCAGTGTAACTTCTCCAATAATACAAATAATGTGGGATGTTCATTATGCTTTTACTTAAATTTGTTTTTTTTTCTTAATTGGTTTCAGTATGAATTAAATTTTAGTATTTTTCTATCAAATTAAAGGTCTTTTTACTCAAAATCTCCTTAATTCTCCAGATTACCCAATTTGCAAATTTATTGATATCCTTTTGTTACAATAGGCTAGAATGTTTTGTATTGTGAACAACATTTGTTTCTTCTCAGAACAATCTCTGCTGGCACAAACAGAAGACATAATGAGCAGAAGAGAGTATTTCAAGGCAGAATCTTCTAAATCTAATCAAGAATTTTCCCCTGATGAGAACTCATCCAGCAATCCGTGTGAAAGAGATTCAAGTAGTGAAGACGAGTCTGAAAATGACAATTCCAGGACATTTTTGAATTCCGGTTTAAATATTAGAAACTCATCTGTGAAAACAAAGTTTATCTCTAAGTCTCAGGATGTAAAAAAGTGGACGTTAGATCCTGATGATTTAAATGCCATTGGCATGTAAGTACAAACATATTGTAATTAAGTAATTTTTCACCATAAATGAAACTAAATGAGACCAAGGACAATTCTAAACAGTTGGATTCTGAACACCTTGAAAACCTTGATTTTAATAGTTGAACTTCAAAACTTTTTCTGGGGAAGATTCCAGTACCCCCTTTTTAGACTTATTGCTGCATACACAATTTAAAAATCTGATGCACTGGTGTTCAAGTTCTACCTATTAATTTTCTAAAAAATATACATTTAACCTTTGCATGTAATGATATTATGTATTTGAAAAAAATATATTGTCACATCCCTGTAGAGGGGGCATGGAAAAATTAGATGGACTTAAGGGAAAAGGTTGAGAAACACTAATTTAAATTTTCTGAGTTAATCAAGTTAGTTTCTGAAAAAAATATATACTTTAACTGAAGATGAGGTGGGTCACATTAGATTCCGTTTATGAAAAGTGGATTGCAATGTTCAAAAGTTTGATAACCCATGCATTAGTGAATAATTTGGTTCTACTATGCTAGACTTTATAGCATGTTTTTTTTTAATATTTGCAACCTCAGCCGTTTCATTTGTAGGGTATAATATTAGTTTCTTTTAAAGCTCTATGTATTTTTAAACAGAAATATATTATGTAATATCCAAAGTTAAAGCTTGAAAGTTGCACATTAGAGTCAAACCATTACCATAATATTTTTTATTTCCAATGGGCGGGTACTACTGGACATTATCCTTGACCACTGAATTGCCCTGAAAATTACCATAACTTCTTATATCAAATTAAAAGAATACAGAAGCAAACTACACAAATTACATTGATCTCTAGAAGGTTGATATAGATACACAATACTAAATGAGTGGGCCCACATTTCATGCTATTTCATCATATTTTACTAGGTGTTTCAAAAGTCTGTTGCACAGCTTTTATTTGGAACCAACATTTCTTATTGTAATAGAAGTAAGGTTTACCTGTAGGTAAGTAACAATGCAGAATCCATTGAGAAGACTTACAATGCCCCTAGTGGCAGTTTAAAAATATTAAAGGTGATAGAAGAAAAAACTTCAGTAAAAAATTGCTGGCAATATCATAAGAAACACGCAGAAAAAAAAATTAATGAAAATATCTTTAATATTTAAGGAGATTGAGCAAGTAAAAATAGCTCTTTTATAGGCCTAAAAAAAAAATCTAGCGTGTTTCTTTGATATTTTAGTTAAAATTTGTGTTTATTTAGCTAAACAATGCAAAAACTACATGATAACACTGAAATTTGCAAATTTCCAAGTTTTTCTCCTTAAATATTGGAGATATATTAATGAAATTTTTTCTTTGTGTTTTTTATGACATTGCCAACTATTTTCTCCTTAAGTTTTTTTAATTAAATTTTTAACTATCTTAATTTGTCACAATGGTCATCTCAATGGATTGGATTCTCCATGGTGGTCACTTACCTAGGGGTACACCTTGCTTCCATGACCCTAAGAGACGATGGTTCCAAATAAAAGTGAAATGGAATTTTGAAACACCCTGTATAATTTTCACTTATACTAAAATATGTTAAAATGACAGAAACATTTAATGCAATACTTTTATTATTTTTATATTTTATAGGAGTCATATAGAAAGTCACTGTCAACAACCTTTCCGGCAAAGAAATCTAAACTCCTGTTCTGTAAGTATAACTTTTTTAGTAAGTATGATATAGCCACTAGGGAAAAACATTTTTTTTTTTTTTTGGGGGGGGGGGAATGTAAAGTTACTGTGGTTAACCATCAAAAGTTGACCCAAAAGTTTTTTTATTTTATGAAAGAAATAGGGTTAAATTGCAAAACAACTTCACTGTAACTTAAATTTTTTTTTCATAATGTTTTCCCTAGTAGCTGTATAAATTGTTGATGACAATTTTTATATTCATCTTTTTAGCTCTGACAAAGGGGATCCATGCATCCCGAAACAAATGTCAGTTTTTAACTCTTTAATGTGCAAATAAACCATGTGTTTCTTCATCTGAAATAATTTTGCATAGTCAATTCATCTGTTATTCATTAAATGCTCGTTTCTTTTTGCAGAAGGTTACTGCATCTCCATCTGTCATTAGACTTGATTTCATCAAGCCTCCGAAGAAAAGGCTTTCAGGTTAGTGAAATAAGTCATATTTTTCTGTGTTTCTTGGGCTACTAACTAAACAATTTCAAAAATTTAAAATTTTTATTTTAGGCCAACAAAGTTTCTGATTATACAGTGAATGCACATTATCTGCATTTCTTCAGCATTTCTTTATTCTTTAAAAGCAGCGATCTCTGGATGTTATGAGCATATAAACTTTGTTTAATATGCAAGAATCACATTCTGATTATTCTTTTTTTATGTGGTATCTACTAGAAATTGTATCAAAGTTATTTTTGAAAACATATTTGAATATGCACTGATGCTTCTTAAAAAGTTCAGTTAAAAATATAAATTTCAAAACTTTTTAAGTTATATTATAATTTCTTAAGCTATGAATATGCTTTCTCAGTTATGTTTCCGAGTTTAAATATCTTAAAATATTATGCAATATTTCTATAGAGATAGGGTTCCTTTAACCTCTAGAAAAGCCTTATAAAAGACCTAATTTTGCTTTTGTTTTAAAGGGTTCCTGTAGGGCATAATTTTCGAAAAAAAACCCCCTAAATAAGGCCTCATTTTTAATCTAAATCCTTTACTGATTTGTTCTTAAAAATTTACCTTTTTTTGGTAGATTTTATTATATGCATTACATAGACATCAAGCTCAAAAATTTGTGTTCAGTATATTGTTTTATTTAAGGTTGAATATAATTTTAACTTATTTAAAAGAATTTCACTCATAAACACTCAAAAATTAATTAGTTCATGGAATGAAATTGTGATAAAAAGGCTTTAAATGAGTATTAAAAAGTACCTGAAAGCATTTATAAAGGCACTTTTTTTTGTACTGCTGAAAGAGTGCAAACCCTGATTTGACTGAAAAATAAAAAGCCATCTAGAAACTGCATATAAAAATCTTAATTGAAATATGCTAGGAAAGTGTTCTCGTATTTTATTTGAGCATTTTAATGAGTATCACATTTTCAGTTTTATAGCTTTAGAATAAGACTGAATTACATGCTTCATTTATCTAAGTATTCACATTTTCTTTTATCACTTCTTGGTCTGATTAAATGACTATTGTTTGATAATGATTTTCTATGAAATTCTGATACTACTAATAAACATGTTCTGTGTATTAATGTTTGTAAAGTTAATATGTGAAGTCCTATTCTTTAAAAAAATCTCAAAAGCAAACAATATTTTTTTTCTTCAATTAACGTTGAGTTTGTAATAAAAAAATTATTTGGGACTAAAGGTTGCCAAGTACATCAAAATAATTATCTGACTTAAGCGATAATTATATATGTCTAATATACAATGATCTATTCTCATGGTATATACCTTTAAAAAAATTGGAAAAGTCTATTAAAATTGTTATTTCAAAACTATTAAAAGGTCAAAATGTTAAACTTATGCTAAAACTCTGAAGTGATTTTTTATTTGATTTCTAAATAAAAAGCAATATAAAATAGAAAGTGTAAATGAAATTGAAAATTTAAAAGAAGAGTGTTCTTGAATTCATTTTTGTTACTTCCTAGACAAAAAAGCAGTTGAAATATTATTTTGAAGTAAATGTTAATAACTTTTTGTAAATAAATAATTCATAAAATAGTAACTTTTATACAAACAATTAAAATGTAATTCTACCTCATAGTTTACTTTGTAAATAGTTTTATGTATTTCGCCTTTGTGAACTTTGTTTTGTATTTTTAGTTTTTTCCTGATAAATTTAAGACTATGAATCAAGTTTTGAGATTTTGATGCTGTACTGTTAAAAACAGACTTTCTGTAGAAATTTTAAATTCAGAAATTTAATAACAGTAGCATGATAAGGATTCAAATTACAATGTATTTATCCACAGCCTTGCTAATTATTGTAATGCTTCCATTTTCCTCAAAATTCTGAAAAGTAGTTGAACGCTGCTATAGCAAACTCTGAATTATAATGGACTTTAACTGGCTCTAATAAGTATAGTAAAAAAATATAAGCTTTGAATTATGAATGATAATGTAGTATGCAACTTACTGCCTTTTTGGTTAAATCTGCAGACATTTCTAATATTTAAAAAAAAAGAAAATTCTGTTGGGCTAATTTGTTGTTTTATTTTTTAACTACAAGATAGTAAAACTAACTAAAAAGTGGTAAGTCCCATGTAACATCCTTACCAAATTTTGTTAATAGATTGATTTTTTGTTCACCACCCTTCTTGGTTAACTAAAACGGTTTCTTATTACCATTAACCAACATTTTCATGTGTGGTCATGTGGTTTTCATTTTCATGTTCATCATCAATATTGCATTTTGGTGTTTATCCCAATTTTTAAAAAGTGAATTTAGTAATGAGTGAATATGTTTTGTAAAGCATAAAATAACTTTAATTAACATTTCCATTTCATGAACCACTAGATGGGCTAAATAAATATTTTATCCAAGTAAAACCTATAAATATTTTATTATTTTATATTATTACTTTAATGTTGTGCCCCTTTATCGAACTGGAATTTTAAAACAGCAACTATTGCATTAATTTTAGAATGTTTTGATTATTGTGGTTTCAAAATAGCAAGAATTTTCAATTTTCATGAAACTCTCGCTAAAGCTTAAGATTTCTTTGTAAAAGAATGCAGTTTATGTGCCAGTATGGTTAAGATAATGGAAACAAACAGTTTTTCTATGTCAATTATAAAAATCTTTCTGTATGACTTTATTATATTTGTAACTTTAGTAGAAACTAAGGAAAATTAATCTTTGTATCTTAAGAATATTTTTCCATTTGTTTAAGATACTTAAAAAGTTTAAATTCATTAATTAACATTAAAATTTAAAAAAGTAATGTATAATGAATATACCTATATGTTCTTTCACATAAGTAATGAATGCATCTATTTTTTTTAAAGAAAAGAAGTGAGATGATCTAAAATAATTAAGTTTTAATTGAAAGGTAGTCTTCCGAAAATTTTGAACTTCCAAATAAGTGGGTTGGCTGTCTAGATACAAAATTGAAACTGCTAGATATAGCTTAATACATAGTATGGCAACATGCATTTTATGCAAAGTGCACATTATTTATGCAACATGCATAGTGTCATAGCATGGCAATTACTTTTAGAAAAATTGCAAGCCCTCTAGATAACATCATTTGACAACCAACCTACCTAAATGTTACTATGCAATGTTTTGGGATAAGAAAATATGGATGAATTGGTTTTGTATTAAAATGAAATCCTTCTGAATTGCTTATAAATCTATTGAGCCTTTTATTCTCGTGTATGAATATGAAAACAGATTTGTGTTAATTTATTATTGGTAGAGAATAGTTAAACACTATGTTAAAGCCACAGATGTTGATTTATTCTTTAAAATATTCATTTTAGTTTGAGAAAGTAATAAAATTCAATGAATTTAGATTGCATAATTTGACTGTTTTAATTTTTTAACTAAGAATTCAAAAAATTGCATTAGATAATTGTGAGAGAATATTTCCCAATTAGTTATTTTAGAAAAGGTTTACGAAATTTTGGTGCTTTTTAGTTGTGCAATTTTGTTTTTAAACAGTTTCATCTATTTTATTATTAAAGTATGGATGTGATGTACTAACACAAGGCATGGAATTTCAGTTCTAAAGATACTAGCTAGATCAAAATTTTTACTCGCTTCTGGACTGAGGCACGGATATGAGGATATATAGTTTGATTTGAAACTGTGTTTTAAAAGACAAATTTTACTTGCCATCATTTTACATCATGTTTATCTAAAGGAATTTTTATAATTTTACTTTTAAACTAAAAACATAATGGTCTGTATATGACAGCTATAGAAAGATATCCCTTCATTGTTATCTCCAGTTTATTTCTCCTGAAATCTATACATGCATATTTTTATGCAGAGTAAAGTATCTCTTTTCCAAACTAAATAGTTTCTGAGTTGTGTCAAGGACTTATGTTTGCAAGACAGATTCAAGAAATGTTTTATTTTGGTTAAATTAAAGGGATATATGTGTTTCCTTACTTTTTAGCTCTTGTGTTAAAATTGTGTGTTTCCTTTTTAAGAAAACTGTTGAAAAAGTGTATGTTCTTTTTGTTTATGTTTCCTCAACTTATGAGCTTTTCCTTGAATCTTTTATGTATGTGTTTGTGGTTTGTACATAGAACCATTTGAACTCCTGTGACAATATTGGTTTATTCATTCAAAATTCAAAGATTAACTCGTCCAGTCTTGATGTTCACTGGATTAAAATGCATAAAATCCTATAAACTTAAATGGCCTATTGGACAAAATCTTGTTATTTATTTGTAGTAAATTGAACACCTGTGATTTGTAACCAATTATTTTTTTGCTGTAAGTAAATAAATTTCGTTTTTTTTTTTGTTGATTTATTGTTTTGGAGTGTGTTAATTACTTTTAGATTAATATTGTATGAAACCATGGGTAAAGTTTTCCGTCTAGAGACAGAAATCTGTCTTACCGATTTTCTTCAGGAAAGAATAAGACTGAAAAAATTTACTCTAAGGAAGTTGTTAAATAAGGAAAACATCATTTTTAATAGCGACAAACTGATTCTGTTTCCAAAAATCTCGGGTCAAGACAGAAATTAATTCCTCTTGGAAAAATACTCTTACCCATGAATGCAAATGACCTGGTGCTTCTCTGGTTTATTCTGAAAAAGGATGATTAAACGGCTCTGACCAGTCTACGCAGCGGTTACCTATTTGCTCAGGGACATGTCTGGTGCAAAGGAATACCCTCTCAACCCAAAATGCAATGTGCACCAGGCCACCCCTGCTCATATACTATCTTGTACTGGGTGCAAAAGAGCAGACACTTATTCTAAGGCAGTGGTGGTTCTGAGAGGCTTGATAAATCATGGTTAGATGTTTCTGGCAAACCAGAGTAGGATATGAAACAAGACAAAAAACTCACTCAGAATCATTTTGTTAACGTTGTTGTACTTTATTTAATAACATCATTCACACTTCCTTTATAATCACCCTGCAACACATTCATGACCAGTATGTTTGGTACACACTTATTGATGAACTTCGTTTCATTTTTTCTCAAATTTAATTTAGAAAAATGTTTCATAATAATAATAAAAGGATCAACAATTGGCAGTAATATTTGCACAACCATCAACTTTAAAAAACACTGATGTTTTACATGCATTTTAAGTAAACCCAAGTGTTGCAATTATATTTTCTAAGTTTTCTCTTAAGCTAGAAAATTACAAGTAATTGTTTATAAGCATTGATGATCTATTTCAAAGTTTCAATTGAAAGGGTATTGTATATTTTTTCCAATTTGTAAGTTTATACGTTTCCTTCTGTTACAACCGTATTTATTTCTGTACATATTTGAAGATGAGTACAGAACAAATTTCGACTCGGAATTATTTTTGTTACTGAATCTGCAATTTTTATCGGGGGAAGTTATTTTGGTTTTCACAGTGACTTCTTTTGTGTGTGTAAGTCTTATTGATTGCATTCAGATGTATCAAAAGTTAACCCAGCCTCTTCTACAATGTCAATTATCTCATTCTTATATCCTGTTTACCATGACCCAAATTTCATTTTATCTGTCACAAATTGAAAAAACAACATATTAAAAACCACATGAAGTAAAACTGATCCTTTGCTCAAATTATGTGTTTTGTTTGATATGTATTAAATTTTCCCTTGTAAATTTAATTTTATTCCTAAGTATAAAAACTTTTTAATTATATACTTATCTGCCCCCATTTGACCAGATAGATAAAATTTAGACTGATTGGAATTCCTTAACATTTAATCTAAAATTTCTATAAGAAATTAGTTGAGCAGTTTCATACATACTGGCAGAAATGAATATTTAGGCATCTCTATAAGTGATTATCCAATTTTTCAATCAAATTCGAGTTTTGGTTAATAATCAAGAAATTAAAAAGCAAGATATTTTTTTCAGCTGTTCTTGGCACAACGAAATATTAGATCACATTCAAAAGATCTCAAAGAAAATTAATTCCAAAAGCTAAGTTTTTTGCTAGTCTTTACAAACTATTTCATTTATATTTTTTGCTAGTTCTACTACCCCCAAGATAAAACTCGTTTACTTTGGTTTTTAGATTATAAAAATTCGAAATATTTTATACCTAACCACAGTAGTGTCTACACAACAATGGATCTAATATGTTACACACGATTTCTATTGGTTAATGGTTATCTCCCTTTATTTTTATTGAAAAACGTTCTTATGGGACAGTCGTTGAACATCATCATAGACCAGAGTTAGTTAACACCTTTTTCCAAGAGTGGGTAGCATATATATATAAGTTTCGATGAAGTAGCATAACTATACTGGTTTCTTTAGTATATACCACACGACGCTGAGTTGTCGCAATGCAGGCCTGATGAGCGTATGTACAAATGACTTTATTACATTGTTCCGTTGGTTGCTTGCGATTGCCCAGCAGCAACTTATGGTTTTTCAGTTTGTCGAAAGGCTCTTATGTGAAGTATACTATGTCTACATTTTGAAATCCATAAGTAGAGTTAGTTGCGGATATATAGTAGAAAATAAAGGGTGCAGTGTCATCTTTGAGGGCATTAGCAACTATGGGAAAGGGTTTATTTGCACAGGTTGTTAGGAACTTTTGTGTGTAACAGAGGGAAGAAAAAAAAAATAAAATGTTGGAAGGGGATATTTTAGCTGAAATCAAAAAGATGTGTCCCCCGTTCTCAGTTATTGTTCTGCAGAAATTTTTGACGAGATTTTCATGTAGGACTGTGAAAGTGATATTCTTCACCCGTAATCTGATCTCTAAAATCAATACCACTATTAGACGTAAAAGTTTAATATAAAATATTTAAAAGGGTAGAGAAAGAAAAAGCGAGAAATCCACATTTAGCTTAATTTTCTAATAAGTAATGTTTTTATAAAATTATTAGTAAATAAACAAACACCTACTTTTTTTAAGGTAGATTATGGTTTAATTTTTCTATTAAATTTACCGAAGAGATATTATGAAGTATTTTTTATGTTTGATGTTTTGACCTCGTAACGATGACTTGTGGAAATACTCTTGGGAGTTTTCAATTAATGTATTTTAACTATATATACGTAAATAGCTTACTTGTTTTTAAAAATTATGAGAATTTTTCTCAGGTTTAGTTTTTTCTAAGTACGTTAATTTTAGAATAAAAATTTCCGTTTATTCATTTCGTTCTTCAAATATGAAAATGCCAAAATTTGGCAGAAAAGGTAATGGAAGGGAGGATGAATCATGGAAATGTTACAAACGAGCATTCTAAAGTTCTAAAAGTTCTCAATGGAATGATAAATTACACGGGAGTGGAAAACATGGGATATATATAGTACTTTGGGCAGTAAATAAATTTGAACACGTCTGAGGTTAGCTTCCTCAAGGTTGACAAAGCACAACAGATAAGTCAAGCAACATTCTATAATCTAACTGCTTAACATTTAAAAAATTTTAGGAATAACTCAACGAGACACATAATTATCTATACTAGCAATACTAATGAATTATCACATATTTGGAACGTAACGAACACCTTTTTTTTAGTAACAAAGAACGGTTTGTGGTTATTAAGGTTTAGAAAACAACTCTGAACAGTGAACAATAACTGGAGATGTACAAGCGAGTTTTTTTCATTCTTTCTTCATTTTATGTATAAATCAGCGGTTCTATTTTTAAGTTGAAAATATATCATGCAACAGTTTTTCTTTGAGCCTTTGATGCAGCCATTTCTCCAGGTTTACCAAAGCTTATGTAAAAAGTTTCAGAAATTTTTAGCACGCTGTCTGGCACTCATTTGAGAAACTTTTCGTGAGCAGTCTCATAAAATGTACCTATTTTCAAACAAGTTTTATACATCTTGAAAATTGTTCAATGTTTCTGTATAAAATAATTTTTTTTTCAACGTAGCCACGTCAAGAAAAGACATTAGATTGTTAAACTGGAGCGTTTAAATTCAATTGCATATTTTAAAAGATGCGACCTGTTATCGGAATAAAATTCTTTTCTTTTCAATCTGATTAGAAAACTCCTCAGTTGTAAGTTTCCAATCTTTATAAAAGTAATAGCGAGTACATCAATTTATACTCGCATCTTTTAACGAAAGATTAGAAAAAGGATTTCAAATTGAAACTAAGCGTTTTACATTGACTGATAGTCATGTAAAATCAATAAATATTCAAGAAAACTTTAATATTGATTCTACACACATCAGACGCGCTGGAAGTTACTGAAACAATTTTAGTGGCAGCCTAAGGTTGAAGATTGAAAAGAATGCCTATGAGATATTCCGCGTGTTACAAGAGAAAAAAAAACTCAACGTTCTTTCTGCCTGAAAAAGAAAAACGGAATAATTGAAAGTCGTTTCGAAATTCCAGGATGAAGAAAATAAGTATTTTGGTTTGGAATAAAATTACTTATTGTTTTAAATCCAAATACCAAGATGAGTGACAGAACATTTTTAAAAGCATATGGCCCCACGACTTGAACTTAAGTGTCCAAGACAGGTCATCAAGAAATCAAATTGCCAAGGAGTAGTTTACGTTTAGAAAGAAGAACTGAATGTGGCTGCATGTGAAACAACCTGTTAAATGCATTTTCATGTAACTGAGGAGATAATTTGGAAAGTCGACCAAACAACAGGTCTGGAGACGTCTAACTAAATGTCCGGGCTGGCACAACAGACAATCAATCAATAAACCACCGAAAGGTACTTCTGTTGAGAACTGAGGGTCGCGACCAACAAAAAGAAAATCGAAGATGTATTTCCAAGTACCCCTTACGAACAACTGATGAAAAACTAGGCAAACGCCAGTTAGTTGCGAACCAAACAGTCGGATGAAAGCAACCAAATCCCGGTTCGGTCAATGAAAACAACAACAACAACGAGTCGGGCCAATCAATCCGCGCCTGAGTAGTTAGTAAATGATCCGAAGGATAGATAATATATCTCACGAGCTTCTATAGCCAATAGCCACGACGACGAGAACCCTGGCGTAGAGGGGTGGGAAGAGAGTCTCAGAGCTTGTCCTTGGAAGGGTTCTTGAGGTCGTAGCTCATGCGTCTGCCGTTGAGCAGGGGCCGCGCGTCCTCGCCTCCGCCGCCGCCCCTCCGGTGTGAGCTGGAGACCATCTTGGCCTCTCGCTCGAAGATGTCGGCGGTGGCGTCCTGGTCGGACTTGCAGCGCGACATGGCCGCGGCGGCGGAGGGGGTAGCCATGGAGACGGCGAGGTCGTCGCTGGCGACCATGGTGTGTCGCGAGGGCGTCGGAGACATGCTCTCGGAGCCGCAGGAGGAGCTCTCGCTCAGCTCGGCCGTCGGACGCCTGCTGATCCTGGGCGAGTGGTTCGGACGGCGGCCCAGGATCTGGGCTTGGATGTGCTCGCAGATGCGCTTGAAGCGGCGGATAGGCCCTGCAACGGCAGAGGGGACAGTCAGTGACATTCAATATGGAAGCCTGAAGGCTCATTTACACCGTTTCACTTCCTATGTTCATCCCGAGTGATCCTATCGCCGATGAATTTCTCATTATTTGCACAGGAAAGTGGCAGAGTGAAGAGTGAGAAGACAATTTAAATTTATCACTTTGAATGTTTCCTCGAAAATGAAAATGAAAAGTCTATATTATTCTTAAAGGCTCATCAAATTTATCACTTTTTGTGTTCATATTAGAGGAATCATCCAAAGTGAAAACTGTGAATTGACGTTCCACTTTTTACTCTTTTACTTTTCAATGCAAACTATCGATTTACAGGAGTGAATTACTCAGGCTGAATAGTGAAAGTGAAACAGTGTGAATGAACCTATAGAAGAGTGAAGGAATAAAGAGTAAAACGCCAAGTTACACTTTTTACTTTGGATGATTCCTCCAAAATGGACATAAAAAATGATAAGTTTGAATGAGCCTTAAAAGCATATTTAAACTGTTTCACTTTCGATATTCATCTTAAATGATAATGAAACACTCATCCACGAAGGTAATCGGAAGAGTGAAGAATTAAAGGACAATTTACACATATCACTTTAGATGATTTCTTTTAAATGAAAATCGAAAGTGTCTAAAAATGGGACTTAAGATAACTCAAAGATTTCACCGCTTATTGATTATTCGAGGCCATACCAAATGCAAGATAAATATGATATGGCCGTCGACCCTTTACCAAAGAGGCTAAATACGGTGGAACCATCCCAAATGAAGGGTGTTTTAGAACTGTTGTTAAAAATCTAGTTGCAGGTTAGGAACACGATAACAAGCAAGAGTCAAACAATAACTTTAAGGTCTACATGCCAGTGATTAAAAGATGCGACACAGGTCACACATAATGGTAATTTATTGCACAATGGCACACATCATTTAAGATAACCTTTAGGCTGGGCGCGCACGAGTGACTAAAGTCACGGCGACCAGGATTACTAGTATCAAAAATATCATTAGAAAACAATAGAGCATTTTCAATCACATGACTTTACCTAACAACGACCTTAGCAACGTTATTTTTATCCTCCAGTGATGTCATGTGCGAATGCTGCTATTGGATACTTCTATGTCCCGCCCCTAACAACAGCCTTAGCAACGTTGTTTTTTTCTTTGTCACCGTGACAAAAGTCGCCCGTGCGCGCTCGCCCTTAGGCCGTGGGCGCACTAGCGACTAAAGTCACGGCAACCAGGATTACTAGTATCAAAAATATCATTAGAAAACAATAGAGCATTTTCAATCACATGACTTTACCTAACAACGGCCTTAGCAACGTTGTTTTTATCCTCCAGTGATGTCATGTGCGAATGCTGCTATTGGATACTTCTATGTCCCGCCCCTAACAACAGCTTTAGCAACGTTGTTTTTTCTTTGTCACCGTGACAAAAGTCGCCCGTGCGCGCTCGCCCTTAAGGAAAAAGTAAGTTTTAAAACTAGTATTCAATGCTACAACCTGCAGATGTAACACGTTTCGCAACCACGACGCTGAGATATACGGATGCTTGCAAGAATATCCAGTGTATGGGCATTGGCCAATAACACTTCTCCTAACACTTGACCTAAAACTTTTTTGTAATCTAAAATTTGGGAGAGGGATTATTCTTCCAGGATTTATCTTTTGCTTATCGCCCTTAAAAATGAAACTAATCTGTGCTGCTCCACTTGTATCTCTAAAGACGGTCCTTCATCTAATCCAAGTCATTCATCTCGAATTTCAAAAAAAGATCTAGGAGAAAAAGAGTTTTTATAGTTACCAGATATGAGTGTGAAGGAGATACAGTATACGGCGGGCTTGTCAGTGCTGCTCCTTCGGTCCACAGCACTGAGGGGTCCGTCGTGCGTTCCCGCACTGACCAGCGCTATGTCCACGTGGAAACGGACGTTCCTCTGGAACATGGTGGGACCCCCGGCGCGCTTGTATTCCACTCGGAAAGACATCGGAGAGATGACGCTGTGACACAGGTCTGCTATCTGCGGCGAAAAAGGCGGCATGACTATCTCTTCCATCCCATCCAACACATTGACTCAAAATGTAATATAAAATGTGAGTATGTAATAAAAGCAATACTCATTACCATTATGCCTGCACAACTTTATGAATGATTTCAGCCTAATTATGCTAACTTCAATTGCCGCTAGCAAATTAAAACTCTACCTTGGCTTATCTCTCCTGCCATCCATTAAATCCCTTTTTGATACACTGTTGCTTTTTTATGACATTGAATGAGATGATAAATATTTGATTAAAAGAGAAGGTAGGATTGCATTTTATGAATACTCAAAAGATATTTAATGAAAGTTCATGCATTATAATTTGTATTACTATAAAATTTTTATACTTTTGAAAATTGCTGAGATTTTGTGAAACTCTCGTAAGCTGCCTTTTCAGCTATTAGCATTTATATTTTGGTTAGCTAAACATTTTATCATTTCCCATTCGTGAAACCTTAAAATCTAAAGGATTTACAGTTAAAGGGGATCTTTCTAATTTAATTTCCTCGATCTTTTAATTTCCAGAATCATTAAGAGCAAAAAAGAGGGCTTGCACCAAGTCTTCTTCACAATTTGATTTGACTCTCAACCTTTCACAATAATGCTTGAATTCACGATAAACGATATTTAAGTTCCATTGAGGATTAACATAGAGGATTTTCTCCAAATGCTTTTGCGAAGGCGTGAAATGAGCTTACCGAAAGAAAGGCGTGAATGAGATCAGCTTTCACAGAGCTCAGCGGTCGATCCTTCATGAGAATGACGTGCGTTTCGTCCCGTTCATTGGTCATGAGGCCTCCGAACCAAGAACGCTTTGTTAACCTGTAGAGAAAACGAGGCGTTGAGGCATATTTTTAATCTCTAACATGCAGGCTCATTGAATTGAGGGTTGTGGGGCTTCACTTACTCTGGAGACGAATCGGGCGTTAGACTCACTTCATCGGATGCAGACGGTGCTGGGAAGAAGAAACAAGATGGTGTTATTCTGTGAGATTTAATCAGGAATAGAAGATATCTTCTTTTACTCGTTAAAGACTTATTAGACTTTGAAATTAATATGTTGAATGTTGATACCATACTACTACTTAATGTGCTTTGGTATTTTTGTGAAAATTAATTATAAACAATTATGTAACTGGGATAAGGCAAATGCTGCTCCTTCAAACCCCGAATCATACAACTTTTGGATTGGAAACACATATGTTTGGGTTAAAGAGATTTATTTGAAGACCCGTGAATAAAAAATAAATGTCCTTTGGGATTTAAGAAATGAAAGGAAATGTATATCCATTATGATATATTTAACAGGATATTACTGCTATTTTTTTATTTTAAAATTTATTAATGTTTAATTTATTGTACTGGGGGGGATCATAAAGCAATATTTTTAAACGGTTTTGGTGTAAAACCAACAATACATTCCTAATGGTTTATTTTTAATATGACCTAATATGATTAATTTCGTTAGTAATGATAATTTTTAATATGATATGATTTACTATGCCCGTATACTATAATAACTGATTTAGATTACCCACAATATTTTAAAAATTTTCATAGCAAATGTGTAATTAAGTTGAAAGAAAATGCCCTTATAACATTCAAGAATCAAATAATGTTCTAAAAATAATGAAACGCGGAATTAAATGAGCGCACCTTAGTAAAAGAAAGCAAGTCATGGAACCGTTTTTTTTAGGGAAAATATTTTCTAAAATCTCCTAATAATATAGTGTAGGTTGGTTACTTTGCATTTTCCGCCTGTGAAACCTCGGGCTGCCCAGGAAGCTGCTCTTGATGGTGTTGAGCCTGGATTTCCAGTATGGCTGATTCATGCCTGGAGATCCAGGGGGCGTGTTGAGAGGGCTCTCCTCGGGAGTGCCTCGAGGGGTGGGCTTGGGGGAGCTGAGCGGGGACACGGCGGGACTCGTCACGTGAAGGCTGCTCGACATGCTGCTTCGACGGCTGCGGCTGCAAAGGGAATTTATTGCAAAAATAAATATCAAAGCAAATTGCAAGGAATACACAAAATACAAAAAAGAAAGAAAAATGACGAACATACACATACATTGAAAAATAGTACTAAAGGACCAAAAGAGCACAGAACTCGTCCTTGGTATTCAGTACCTGATGCTTTGTATCGGCAACGAAGATGCGCCGATTCTTTTTAGTTAATTTAAATAATATTTCAATATCGTTAGTTCAGATTTAAACTCAGTTTTATTGTTAGTGGTTTTAAGGGTTTCACTTATAATGAATGAGTATATTACAATGGAATTTTATGTGTACTACAGTCTGAAAAATAACCTGCTGATGTAACAAAGAAATACTGTAAGCTTTGCTACTAGAAAAACACTGTAATTTATGCAGGGAAATCCTGTTATAATTATACAGTATCTGTAGTAAGACTACATAGAAATCGAATCACGTACAGAGACAATTGTAATAGGAAACCTGTATCAGTTACGATTTCTTTGTAGTCTGATTACAGATCCGGCATAAGTAAAACATGGTTTCCTGCAAAATTACAGGAGTTTTCTGTTGCATAGCTGATACGATTTCTTTGCTAAAACAACAGATTTTTTTTAGAGTGTAGCTATACGAATGACGGAGTTCTTGAACTTACCCATAGGGATATCGCCTTGGCGTTAGAGGCGATCCGTCGCTCAGCATGTCAAAGCTATACCTGAAAGTGTGGCAAAAAGATAAGAAATTAGGGATGCAAATCAATGTATTTGTGATAGGTTTGAGGTTTCCAAATATCTTTCATTAATTTGTATCCTAAAATTTTGACCGTAATCGGGTGATAAAATTAGTAAGGTTCAAAGATGTTATAAAACAGCAAAAATAACTTTTTTCAAGCATTTTTTCACTTACTCAAGCAATTTATACCCCATTTCGTACTAAATAAACGTAAAACCCATTACGTGCTAATTCATTTCTTAATGCTACGGTATTCAAAAAATGAAATTACTTTGTTATATTTCGTATATCACAGACCTTATTCAGAGAAAAAAAGCTCTAATGAATCTTACCTAGGACCAGACCTCCCGTTTATTTGACACGTATCAACCCTTTTTCGTGGAGGATCTGGAGGTACAGGACAAGGAAGAGACGTTGAGAAAGCTAGAAAGTAATGACAATAATATAAAACCTAGTGCGTTATTTTATTGAAAGCTGTATTATTTTATTTAATAGTTTTGTACTTTCAAAAGAAGTTATGGGGATTCACTGAGTTCCTCCATAATTCATATAAATTTCATTACTTTTTACACAAAACTACCTTAGACTTGGAATAACCTTCCTTTGAACCAATTTCTTCTTTAAAAATTTGTTATATAAATTAGCAGGGTTTGATACTCACCGCTTTCAGACCTATTTCTAATTATCACTTCGGTTTCATCTTCATAAGCAGGTTTCCGCCTCTTTCTGTCTAATAATAGAAAATAAACTACTTTTTCCGTGTTATGCCTGCGAAAAAGAGAAACAGTCATTACATTAAAAAATACTTTTAAAAGAATTCAAATGGACAAATAATAAATTTTTAAACATATTTTTATTTATAAGGAAAATTATTTAAGGATACGAATCTTCCCACATAAAACTTATTTCTTTAAATGCACACGTATTAAAACTTTGTTCATAATTTCAGTAGGTATTACGGATTGTTGTTGTTTCTAAAATTTCCCTTACGTTGTGTTTAGTAATTCTTGAATTAGCTTTTCCTTGTCTTTAAAGCAGCCTAAGGACGTCATACTAGCGAGCACATCGGGATCTAGATCTTCAACAGTTGGAATGATATGAGTCTGAAAAGAGAGATTTGTTTGTGAATGAATAAGGTAACTTACTGTGGATCTCTAGATATTGTTGTAAACATTTAAATGAAAAAATGGGTTGTTTATTTGTAAAAAAGAGTAAAAATTACAATCTCAATTTCAAAATTAATTTTGAAAGAGAAAAGTTCTACTAATTATTAAAATATTATTTACCTGTACAGCTTCCTTCATTGGAAGCTCTAACTCTAGTTCAGATTTACTTCCCCTATAACAAAATGTTCCAAAATCAATTTATCTATATACATAATTGGTTTCTAATACTATTTTAAGACGTATAAAAACTAAAGATGAGGTATACTTACGCTATGACCCAAGGATGCCTCGTTACTTCTGCAAGCTAAAATTAAAAAATAATGTAGCAATTCTTTCATTTTAAACTATGCAAAATAATGAAAATTATTAAAAAGTTGCTGAATTAAGTAATATATAAAAATTATAACTTTCACCAAAAAAATTCGATTCTAAGTTGACCTGTAAAGGTTCTTTCGTCCATTTAAATTAAAAGAAGACTTTCTTGGGTTAAATTAAACATATTACACTGTCTTTTAAACATTGTTTATGTATTCCTTTAAAAGAATGAATCAAAAGAGCGTCTTACGGTCATTCTTTTTTCTGGACAGACTTCAATCATTCCTCTGAGAAGGTCCTGGCACTCGGGAGGAACAAAATGGGGTATGTGGAACACTCCTCGCTTCACCTTCTCTAAGAGCTGCCGCAAATTGTCGTCATCAAATGGAAGAGCACCCTAGGCAAGACGCATTCCACACCATCACCAAAGAGCATCATACTAGAACATCACACTCCCTTTACATTTTCTAATGTAAATTGCCCTTCCATTACCCTTAAGCAGTGCATTTTCGTTGTTCTCTCTCTCTACTCCAAATATTCCTTAAAACTAATTTTATACCTATGCGAAACCTCATCCATAACATATTAAATAAGGTTAAGTATTAAATATTTCAGTAACGCTAGAATTGTTATAAAATACAGGGTGTTTCAACATGTCCGTTCTAAATCTGCACAGGCAGATTATTCTTAATCCGTGGAGTGCATAAAAAAATACCTGGAGAACTATATCTCTACGACCCATAGTTTTTGAGAAAATCGCAGCAGGACAGACGTCACATCCGGTTTTCGCTAAAAAGGTTTGTGGAAAACGTGAATATGCGGAATTTTGGCTATATTTGCACACTACGATGATAAAAATATACATTGCACATGCATGCATGCACCGCGTGGAATGAAATAATGAAGTTTTTATCGTATATGACGTCACATTTTTTGAAAATAAAAATAGTACAGGTACAGTTAGTTCTTAGGGAAAATTTTATCTACTTCTCGTAAGGAATCTTTCTGGGCCGAATTTGGGCGAACTACAATTGGGATGACTGACGGTTCCACTAATAATAATAAGAAGAAATCTATGAAGGCATTCATATAGGTTTTAGCAAGTTTTTGTTTCCAATTTTGTTTTTGAAGCATATAAAAATAAGAACGAAAAAAAAAAAGCTTATATGCATCATAGGTTTCGAATTTCGCATAAAATAACTATTTAAAAAACGAGTTCTAATAATTTTCCTAATAAAATAATTTGATAAATTAAAGGTATCTCAGAAAGATTTTTCAAGCAAATACTTACAACTAGTAAAGCATATAGGATGACACCACAACTCCAAACGTCTGCTCGCCTTCCGTCATACTTTTCTCCCTGAAATTGAGAGTAATTTTGAATTGATGATTTTATTAAAAATGGAAGCGATTTTTATGTCTAATAAAAATGAATTCAGGGCTACAGCAGGGGTAGTAACACCCCTGGTAATTTCAGTTAACTGAAAGGTAAAATGACAAGAAAATAAAAGGCTAAACCCCCAAGGCACAATCACGTCACAACAGAGAAAATATTTCTGATTATAAAGTTTTTTTTTAACTCAAATTTTAAAATTAAAAATAGACTACGTTGACTAAATTAAGTCCCTAATTATGGAAAAATAGATGCTATTACTTGATGACGCATTTATAATCTTGTTTTGAAAAATATCATTGCAAATTCTCTAAACCTTATACTAGTAGAAAACACACAGATAAAAGTATATGCATTTAAATATCGAATATCGTAGAAAATAGAATTTTCTTACGCGTATGACTTCCGGACATGCATAGTGAGGAGAACCGCACGAAGTTTCGAGCATAGAACCGTCCATTTGTAGGGACGCCATCCCGAAATCTGCTATCCGAATGTTGTTTTTTTCATCTAAAAGGAGGTTTTCTGGCTTTAAATCCCGATGGCTGAAACAAAGAAAATAATTTATTGAACACGCCAAGAATTGCGATGTAAGAAATAGATCCACCATGCCTCTCTTTTTCTTGAATTTTCATTATTACCTACGGTTATAAAGGGAAAATAAGTAACGTATGAACACATTACACATTTGTACTGGCGACTAGGCTACAATTGAATGAATTTTTTTTCTTTTAAATATTTGTTCTCAAATTACCCTAAATATATTATTTATTTTCCTGTAGGTATACACACAAAAAAGGAAAGTAACTATTTTGCTTTTAAATCAAACCACCTTTAGATACCAATATCTAATCATTTTGGGTTTGATAACCAACTACCTTAAAAACTACTACGCACTTCAAACTGCACATTGGAGAAAATTTTTCCACCCTTATTCCATATTTTTAAATTTTAAGCAAGAAAAAATTTAAAAGTAACAAATTCTGTCCAAAAACCTCAATTCTCTATAGGTTTTCATCATTAAAACTTTAACATAATATTTCAACTGAATGACTTGAGCACAACTTTCTAGAGAAGAATTTAAACAATTTAAGCAAAAAGAAACTCTACAAAAAGGAACTGAGGGTATTTTAGAAACTTGAGAAATAGCTAATATCGTTCTTAGGGTGGTTTATAAACATGTATCATTTTTGGCGAACATTGTAATTAAATTAGATTTGTGTAAAAGACAGACATTGCATAATGGGCATTTAAACATAGTTTTAAAATAAAAGGAATTTATATACCAGATGGAGTGGCTATGACAAAAATCCAAAGCTGATATGATTTGACGAAAAAACCTTCGGGCTTCTTTTGGTGTTAGCCGACCCTTCTTCACCAGATAGTCAAAGAGCTCTCCTCCGGAAACATGCTCCAGAATCAGGTACCTTAAACACAAGTAAAAAAAATCCTTATAGTATTGCTGTTATTTTAAACAAATGGCCAATTGTGAGGAGCTTCAATTTAAATTAAAGATCATGGACGCTCTCTCTCTACACACATTCTTCTTTCAGCAAATTTCATTTAAAGATTTATAAATTTATATGTTTTGATAGCTGTCATTACTAGTTTCACTCTTTTGGTCTTTTAGTAGTTATTGTTTAATTGACCTCGCATCCATGCGTTACGCTCCAGAACCCCCGTGGCAACTGAGTGGAGTATGAAGTATGTATGCTTGTGTCATATAAATGACACAAGCATACATACAGACATTGAATAAATAACAGTAGGTATGTGTATTTAAAACTTCAGGCAATTCGAAATTTTTAATTATGCTAGAACTTGTACAAACGATATTGGTGAAATGTAAACGAATGCTAATATAATACAATACGTAGTATCAATTTATCATACAAAAATACGAATGTGAAATATACTTCTTAGTAACATTGAAATAAGCTTTGTATCATTTTATTGAATTGAAACATGCCTGCATATAATAATGTTTGAGAAAGAGGATTGGAAGTATGCGTATGAAGATCGTAATCCTCGGATACACCATTATTCCTAATACTACATGATGGGAGAAATATGTAGTTTTTGTTTCGTATTAGGAAGGATAAATAGCTGAAGAAACAGGTTTATGTATAACATTAGTTCTAATACTAAGACTGTGCTTGCATTAAAATATGGAACACGAAAGATCGTAAGAATGGTAATTGTGTTGACTGTCAAACTGTATAGTATTCAAAATATTTGGAATAGAAAATAAATATAAACAAAACATTCCAACAAGATCCCTCTGTAGTAATATTTTTTACGATTTTATTCTTTTGACGAAATTTAAGTTACATCTAAGGAGCACTCGAGGAAAATAATTTTTAATATGAATTTAATAACATAAATGATTTAAAGTTTTTCAATTCTTCTTTTAATACAAAGTTCACTTAAAGAACAGTAGACGTAGGTAATCACCAAAAAATTTTATAAAGGTTTTTTATTTTAAAAAAGTAGTTAATAGTATTATGTATGTGATCCAAGCATACACTTCTAAATTCTACCTTCTAAAATATTTTTTCTTCAATACTTCTATACGCCATTTTTTATTCAAACATCTTAAATTTGATACACGAGTATTATTAAAAAAATCCGTTTGAGCTCAAACGTATACATTTTTGAACCCCAAAACGAGACTATAATTTATTTACTAACAAAGTTTTCTTATTTTTTTTAATGTCAGTTTTCTTTAATTTAGAGCAAAAAGGGTTTAAGGATTTGATATAAAGAAGATTTTATATGGTTTCTAACGCATTTCAATGATGTGAACTTATAAATTCAAAGGTTAACTGTCACATCAATTTCATAGACATTAGTCAAGTATTCAGGGGGATAGACCGAGGCACACTTACCTTACAAATAAGATACATGAGCTGAGCACTGAATAAAATGACTTCTGAAGCAAATTTTACAAATCAAATTTTTGTGGCTGTTATATATATTTTTAATGGATGAAAAAACACATTATTATCAATATCGAAAACTTTCCCTGATTTTTCTATGAAAGATGTTTCTAAAATCCGGATATATCCCTAAGCCCCATGAGTCAAACTTGTATCTGTCTATGATGAAGACATTTTGTTAAACTGGTTGACAGGGTGTCTACTCTTAAAGGGAAACAATAACTAACTTGTAAATAGTTCGTTATAGGTGCATTCTTACAATGACTTTTCCAATTACTTCCAATTTTCTTCCTTCCAATAAACTTTTTTGTTTAAAAAATTATTATTTTTTTAATAAACAGGATTGATGGAACCGTGTAAAAATCCCTCCGGGGTCGATAAAATGAGGACCAAGCTCGCTTGGGGAAACAAGGGGCTTTGCCTCAGCTGAATGTGACTTTCAATCAACCCTTGGTTTTTTAAAGGTTAACTATTGGTTCACTTAAGAGTGTATGGTTTTAGCAGGAATAAAAGAAGTTCATTAAATTATAAGCGTCTCCTAACATCTAAATCAAAACAGAAAATACAAACCTATATCTCAGGTTTATTTCTAGATATTCTGTCCCCAACAACTCATAAACACCTACCTACCCGGTGCACCTCGGAACGAGGCCACCAGTCACCTTTCTCCTTAATGGTGGCCGCATCCGTCCTCAGAAAAGCCTATCCGCGGAATTGATTACCACTACTTTTCGCTGCAATTACCTCCTCCCTCAACAACCAACCGATTCCGATCAATAAAATCATTCATTAAATCGGTTGGGAAGTTTCAGCCGTAATAATTAAGCAATAAGCTGCCTCCGCCGAGATCAATGGAGTACCACGTATTAAAATTCCATTAACTTCATGTAATTGCGAAAGTAGGGTTTTCAGGGGTTCTCTCCCCTACTGGAGGGTAAAAAATGAGGCACCGTCTTCCGCCTTTCTATTTAAAGGCGTGTTTTTTCGCCCTGTGGCATGGGAAATTGCTCGTCACGATTTTCATCTTGCGTGTGTTTTTATTTTATTTTTTTTGCCGGTCACCTGTATGATGGGTTTTCTTTTGTGTTGGCTTTAATCTTCTTCCCTCTATTGACGAAAATATTATGATCGTTTTCTCGGAGAGATTTGTGAAAGCTTTTGGTTGGTGTTGAGAATGAACAGGGCATGGATTTGGAGGGAGAAAATAAATTCGATTCGTTGAGCTGATTCGAAAGTCACTAAAATATTTTTAAATGGAAAACTTCAGGCATAAAATTGTAGACGCGTTTTCACACAATTGTATTCAGATAATTCAATGTGTAAAAACCTGTGAAATATTTATTGTATTTTCTCCAGATTTGTTTCCAAATAAATTAAATTATCATAACTACTATACTCGACAGCAACGTTTCTTGAACCCAGTACGTCACAAATGCGGAAGGAGAAATCGGTAAACACGAAGACTGTTGGGTTGATAGAAGGAGTTTCGGTATGCAAATCGTGATTGAAAAGCACTATAGTATATATATTACGGGCAATGTGATAAATCCGGGTATTATTAATAATGCCCGAAGTGGAGGCGGGCAATATGTGATAAATTCAATGGCATTTATGAATGAAATTTATCACTTTGCCCGTAACATATACATGGGTTTAACAAAATAATCACATTTTTAAATTGACGTTCTTCATTTCACTCGAAATTCAGACACCGCGATGGGAACTACTTTGTTTGTTAGTGACGTCGTAGGTCAACTTAAGTTGCTGTCTAATATATAACAAAAATACTCACAGATATTTTTTGTTTTCGTAGACGTCGTACAACCCCAATACATGGGGATGCTCGATCAGTTTCATGATGGCTATTTCTCTTTCGACCTGAAACAGGAAAAATTTAAAATATTAATGATACGTTGTTACCATAATATTTAAACTAAGTTTAAATTAATGAATAGCTATTAGTTTAATAATAAGGTTAAGTTTGAAAATATTATTACAGCGTTTATAATATTACTTTCCTAAAGTGTATTTTGTTGTCATTACGTACGCTTACGAGAAAAATTTCCGGCGTATTTTGTTTGCTTAGTTATACGTTTATTAAACTTTATGATAATAATTTTTAAGACATTTCAGGCTTCACTCGGTCTCTATACATTATATGCACTATTTCAAGAATATACTTGCAAAATTTAAATTAAAATTTTATTAACATCACTTTTTAAATGATAGTTTTCAGTAGTTTAAAGAAAAATTATACTTAAGTTTTTAATGCATTTTATGTCTTACATACCTTTTGCAGAACGGATTCGCTTAGTTTCTCCCTGTTGATGATTTTGATAGCAACTTTCCTTCCAGTGATGCAGTGCACACCCAACTTCACAAGACCTAGGGGGAAAAACAGGATTTCAGAAACAGAAAGTGGATTAATGTTAAAACTTAATTTTATAAGCCCAAATAAACTAAATGTGTAAATATTAACATAATGTTTACGGAATTAAAAATGAACATTTCAAGAAGAAACTTCCATAAATTGCTCAAAAACTTTTGATTATTTCTAATGTCAGATTAAGAATATACACACAGTAATAAAAGTAAAAAAAATTCTTAAATATTTGAAAACATTAAGTATGATACTAAAATGTCGTTAAAAACTCATGCACTCTCTGCCACACGTAATATTTTACCTTGCAAATCCTACATTTTTATAATAAGCCATTTATTCTTAATTCATTAATTCTTATTTATCTCATAAACTTTTCTTATTCATCAAATATATGCGATACAGCTTTTTACCAACTGCATCTACTGTATTAACAATTATTAGACAACTTATAAATACTTATTATTATCACTTCGGTACATAGTAAGTATACTTCGTGATAACAGAACATTGAATAAATAATTTGTTTTACCGAATCACCAATCATGGCTATTTGACCTAAGAGCTGTCGAACTTTTTGGACACAATCTAAAGCTAAAAGAAGACTTGAAGCATTGTTTCGTTTCAGAATCAAACCCATAAATCAGTCTGAGACAATAAGCTGATGCTTTAAATCAAGGATTAAAAGAAGTCTGATTTATTGGGTGGTCGGAGGAGGTCATTATTCCCTGTATCCAGACTTACTCCACCCTTTCTCTTCGATCGACCTAACCTATTCATCACTCTGACAGGGGATGAAGAACAAAATTATTTACTTCTGTTGTAAGGGTGGGACTGGACGTTATGAAAGAGAACCGTTGGTTTAAAGATACTAATTCCACCTGTTTGTACAAAGAGTAGTTTTGTGATGAATTGTTCCTTTTACCTCAATTTTTATGGGAATAATTCAGTTTATAATATTACATCATATTTAAAATGGGAGAGAGATGCATCAAAATATTATTTTTTTGTTATGAATTGTGATGAAATCATCTCATTAAATACATTGTAATTAACTAAGTACACTTATTAATGTAGGATCAGGAAAGAAGTTGGGAAATTTTTTTTGAAAGGAAGTGAAAATCAGAACAGCTTAAGTAAAAAAACAATGGAAAATGATTAAATATTAAAAAAAGAAAGAAAAGACAACAGAGAAAACACCTGACACATGCATCACACTTTTAGAGAAGTTCTAAAGTTTTTCGATTTGGTAGGGCATGCCAAAAGGAAATATAATTTTTAAGATCACTAGACTTTATGTGAGTAAATTAATACCAAGATTTGCGTTGTATGTTGCAGTTCGGTAAATTTACGTTGTTCCTATGCCTTTAAGGTATATCAATGAATAATGCTTACATTTAGTGTTCCTATATTTTTACCATTGGAAGTAAAAAATTAAACTTCTTCCCTTTAAATTCTACACTGAAAGTCATTTTGGATTAATAAAGAATTTCTCCCTTGTATAGCTATTCCTGTAAAGCCAAAGCGATAATATTTTTAGTTTTTAAAGTTGCGAGATAAACTCTTAAGTTACTTTTATTTTGTTTTTGGGAAACATTAACAAGAAAACTGAAAACTAATGGTTCCAAATAACACGCAATACCATTTAAGGCAACCGCCTCTGGTTTTTGTCGATAGAAATCGCGTGCGTATTATATATTTTCCGCTGTTCTTTTTGCGTTATAAGAAACTCGGCATTTTTTTCCACAGACAATTAACTTTTAAAATGGGTACGTTAAAATAGAGTAAAGTATATATTTAAAGATGTGAAAAAAAATGACTGCATATAGTTAAAAGAGATCCATTTATAAAATGAGGAAATTCTTTTTTGATGTATTAAGCAGGCTAGCAATTACAGGTTTTATAACTGAGAGGGTTTTCAATGTTATTTATTCATTTTTGTGTCTTGTATTACAGGGTAAAAAATATTTATATTAACCTTAATTGAATTTGAAAGATAAGAAAAATCTCTTAATATAAAATACATCAGAAATATATTATTTCAAGAACTCTGGAAATGTAAATATTTTTTTTATTTGCAGACTCTTGGGCCTTCTAATCATAGAAAGCTGCAAACAAAAGGTAATTTTTTTGGTAACTTTTTACAAATAAAAATTAACTTAAAAGTTAGTCCTTTATAGGGGGACTTTTCAGGAGTTTACCGATAGGGACTGTTTTCAGTCAGGAGACTGGCACAATCGAACTTTGGTTGAGGTGCCTGGCTTTTTATGTTTTTTTGCCCCTCCTTGTAATTTTATTTTATTCTACACAAAAAGTAGAATAACCGTATTTTTAACATAACCGTATTTTTAGGTAATGTAATGCTGCATTAAACTTTTATAATGTAGAGTGTTTTCCAAACTTTAAGTTTTTTTTTTTTTGCAATTTGCAGAAAACCTAAAGTCTTATGACGAAAACCTCCTAGTAACTAAAAACAAATTCTAAATGCATAAAACTCACAGGTTAAAAACATTTACACAAATAAACTTTTACTATACATACGTTCTGGTATTAATAAAATAATCAAGCGCAATTAATATAAATTAATAACACGATTGCAATAAATTAAAGTAATTATTTCGAGATTAATCTTCTTACTCTCAAGTCTATCTGAATGTAAACAAAAATTTACGACTGCAAAGGAAATGAGCTTCCCTAAAATTAGCGAGTTGTTTGTTCATTACACATGTAACAAATTATTCCCCTTTTACTCCTAAGAGGGATTTATTCTTTTCCTTCCTTGGAAAGACATTAAAGAAGCGCACAAAGAAAATGGCGTCGACTAAGACTACGACATGGATGAGTTATGAACGTGATGATTAGTTTCCCTATAAAGGGTAAATAAGTTACAACGAAAGAAAAAGCGTTCTCATTTTTCTCAGAATCCAGGAGCTCTTCCTTGGTTTCAAGTTCTAGTATTCTTTCCTTGTAGCGAAGTACTAATCCTTTAGGACTGAATTTTTTTGTTTTGCTTTAAATATTTCGATTAAAAAATTGTGTGGAGTTGAACTACCTCTTTTTAAACTTAGATGTTTAACTACAGTTAATTAAATCCGGTCTATGTTAAAATTAGATCGGGGATTTGTTACGAGATTTTTTTTTTGGAGTTTCGTTGCGTCAAATTTATGAAATGGGTTTTAATGAGGTATTGATGAAAATGTAAGAAATGTTAGCCTTGTTGATATTTTGGAAGAATTTTTAGAGGGAAATTTAAACCTCAGTTTTTCATAAATACCCTTGTGAAATACGCATTGGCAATTAATGATTTTGAGTAGTTTAAAACCTTTTTGAGAACTTTCAAAGCTTTTGATGCTTTTATTAATAAACCTGGTGCAAAGGTAATTTTTCCTTGTTACTTAAAATGGTTTAGCTTAATATGATAAATAAACTCACTTAAAAGGATATATACAATCAATGATAATATCTATTAGTTTATTGGATAAGATAACTTTTGTTAATTTTATGAATAAAATTTTATGTAATGTGGATTATTTCCCCCTTTTTATTTCTTTATCTTTTATTTTTATTCCATAGCCTTTCACAGTCAGCATTTGAAACCATCTTATTGTTTTATTTCCTCTAGGTGTTTACATATTTAATTTATTGAAAGAGTTTTCAACATATATAATAATGCAATACAGCAAAACTATTGCAATGCAGTAATTCAACACGATTACAAACGTTTTATAACATAGTTTCACGAGATTTTTTATAATGGGTATATACGGAAACAATTCCCAACTTCTCTGCTAATTGCTTTAACTAACGTACTAGTTTAGATTCCAAACTTTAATTTTAACTTCTTCTCACATTCTATACCCTTGAAAAAAAACTTCCTCCAAAGTATCTAGGCTCAATGGAATTTCCGATCAGTAAGTCACCCCAGTCTACGCTTCACCCTCTTTCAGAAAAAAAGTTACCCGGAAAGTCTGATCACGAGGCTACATTTCAGAAAGTTCTTCCCGCGCACAAAGATTTCTCCCCTCTAAATAAAAAGGAAATGTTTTCTTAAAGAAATAATTTCTCCTCCACCCCAAAATAAAGATATCTCCCGATACATCGCCATGGCAACAGTAAACCGTATTTCTCGAGCATGAATAGCCCGGGCTTGTACTCTTCCAGTCACCGACTGAATGGACAAGTGGGTCCTGAGAGAGTTGCCGAAATTATATTCGAGGGGCGTGGTCAATGAGGGGGGGAGACCTTTTGTGGCTGTCTGTTGGGTGGAAGTGTATTTAAGGATGAGCTATGGGGATATGTGGGGGTTTATATTTAGATGATCCTTTTCTATATCCCTGCAAAAGAATTAAATAGGAAATTATTTAAAAATGTTTCTATGAAGCAAACCACAAGGGCATGAACATAATAGAAATATCTAATGCTTTATAAAGAAATTATTTAGAAATTAAATGCATGGCATTGACTTTTAAATCAAATATTTATTATTCTCGATTTGTCAGATGTAACTACAGGAGGAAGTAATATAGCCTGATTAAGTTCTTAAGTTACTAAGAAGATTGGTTTGGTGACAAAGTTGTGCCTTTAATTTTCGGTAGAATATTTTTTGTAAAACGTTAGGAAAGTCTATATTGAAAGTTTTTAGATATTTTGGTGCTCTGCTATGGGTTGTGCTACACAGTTTGAGAAATGCTTGTTTATGGTATTCCGTTAGTTTATTTTATAATTTATAAAACAGTTTTATCATTTGAATTGGCTTTGTGAGATAATCCAAGCTACATGACACAGTGTATTACTACTATCATAGCAGGAACAAATGTAAGACTGCTTTTTTAATATTTTAAGAATGGTTTTGCGATTACAAAAGCGAAGTAAATAAATTACATAAATGCAAAAAAAAAACAATTAAGTTACAGATTAGGTTCAAAATGATGGGAATTATGAATGCCAAAGCTAATCTTTTATAGGGGAAAATATTTTCAAGCAATTAAAATTTAAAAGAAATGCAGTGAAAAACATGTTACCATGTTTTAGTTATAGTACAAAACCCGTGGGATCTATTCGGTCCCATTAAAAATTCCTTACAGAATTCAACACATTACAAATAAAACTAAAATTATGTAGTAAAAACACTTCCATATTGTTTTTAAAGTAAAAACAAATTTATAAGAGTAAAAAGGACTTTTAATTCATGTAATTTTTTTATAAAATAGTGGAAAGCAATAAGGCTTGTAGCTGATGGGAATAATTTAAATTAATCATAGTAAAGAGGAAAGAATTTTCTCTCATAGTTACGGCATGAATCATTAAACCTAGTGAGTTAATTATAATGGCTGGATGCATCCAAGCACCGCACCATTAAGTACGCAAAATCTGGTCTAAGTAATCCTTTATTGAATGCAGTTAGTAAGAAAAACCAAAAAAGAGAATAAGAAAGGAAGTTATTATTACAGTTGGATGTTGAGTTAAAAACCTTACAATAGAGAAGTTCTCATAAAACTGCATTTAAGAGTTCGAGAAAATTAAAAAAATATGCATGTCTGGTGGTAGAATTCATTTAAATCATGAGAAAGGAAAATATACACACACTTTTGAATTTCAGAAGTGTATAAAAAAGTTTAATCTCCTTTTCGTAAATTACTCTAGTTTAAGTGGAAGAGATAATTTGAAGTGAATACAATTTCATAAAGTGGTTATGATAGCTTTTGTAGGAGATCTTCAAAGAGAGATTTTATGTTATTAAACTTTACTCATGATACAATTGTTTTTTTTTTTGCTTCTACATTGATTAAATTTCTATTTATTTGAAGTCGTAATACATATTTCTCTCTATATTAAAAAAAAGTAACCGCCACCACCGTTTCAGAAATTTTTACTTTTGAACTCTTTGACCTTTCACAACGCAAAAACTTTTTTTTTAAAGTTTATAATAACTTTATTTACTACACAAAAATATTTTTTACAAAACACAAGGAAAAAAACATTTGACGCCAAGGGGAAAATTGACATATCCCGTTCAGGTGACAGAGAATTCATTCACTACTACTAAATTTAAGTACAGTACTTAATATTACGTATTTTAGTACAGTTATATTCCTACTAATTAAATATTGATTAAAATACTTTTGTAATAAAATCTATAAAATAAACAACAAAAGAGAGAAGATATTGGTACTGGTAAATAATGTTTACATGATTTTAATTAAAATGGTTCTTCTTACCTTTCAGTTTGAAAATTTTCAGATTTAGAATTTTCGTATACAGGGTCGTGTTTATAATTAAAGTTTAACTTTGAAACAGCCATGAAAGGAGAATTTCTGGATAAAAGATCATTAAACTTGTTAAGAGCCCGCTAGACGATGTCATAAGAATATAATATTTTCCATGTATAGAAGTTAGTTCGAAAAGTCACTATAATAAAATTCCCTTGAGTCCCCTTGAGAATATTCATAGTTTTTAGCATCGGTTAAATTAAATAAATGTCGAATTCAAATAAGCATAAAACTAAAATAACAATAATTAAAGAAATCTGTGAACAATCCCAAAATTTCCTATTAATAAATACATTGCTAGCGACAAATAAAATATATTGATCTGTACTATAATATAAAGTTTAAAAATATTTGTTTCTCTCTGCCTTCAATTATAACCACCCTGTATTTATTGACAGTACAGAGTACAAGTTAAAAATTAATTCCGCCTTGTAGGCTCGCAATAGGGTACTATACTCGACAGCACCGTTTCCTGACCCTATGACGTCACTACGCGGAAGCAGAAAGCGTAAACAGAAAGCCTGTTGGGTTGCTAGAAGAAGTTTCGGAACGCAAATCGTGATAAAAAGACGACATAGCATATATGTTACGGACAATGTGATAGATCCGGGCATTATTAATAATGCCCGGGCAATCTGATAAATTCAATGGAATTTATGAATAAAATTTATCACTTTGCCCGCATCCACTTCGGGCATTATTAATAATGGTAACTATAGTCTGTTTATTTAGAATTGGCGCCTGAAACAGGTTCAGAAACGCTCAATAATGCTTCATAACGGTCATCATACAACTTCAGTGACCGATTTTTTTACAGTATTTTAACTACTTCTGTTTCGGCTGCCTTGTCATTGCAGAAGAAAATGCTTTCGATGATAATTACAATAGTAACAGCTTCTATGTAATACATTTCGTCTCAGGCGCCAGTTCTAAATGAACAGACTATAAGACTGGTTAGATAACTAAGACATTTTATATAAAAAAAAATGGAAAAGTCTTCCCTTAGAATTCCTACGAAAGTACGCCTGAGACTTAAAAAAAAAACCTTTCGCACCTTTTCCCTCCCCGAGAAATCCAAGGCGGCGGCCGTTGGATCCATCGATCGCCTTCCGCTAACTGCCAACCGCTCTTTTGTCTCAAGTTCAAAGGCTGCTTAAGACGAGGGCTCCCCTCGAACGGAAACGAAGGGACAGTTTATGGGGGAGAAATAGTAGAAATTGCCGACTACACGGAACGTAAAAAGGGTGCAGCTCTTGGAGGGCTTCCCCTTTAATGGAAAGGGAGAGAAAGTCATAAACCGCTCTTGTGTCTTTCGCGATGGTTTTGTACTGATTGTTTTGGGTGATTCTCCCTGAAGACTTTTTTTCCCATCCCCTGTCTCTTGTGTTTTTTTTTTTTTTTGACGAGTGGCTCGTAGGCGTTTTTGATTATGATAGTTACATTATACGGTGGAGTACTAGTTCAATCATGTTTCTTTCGGGCTTGTTGCAATTAGTTAACTTGTCTTTTATCGGCATTGTGATGCAGTGCTTTTTATGCTTGGTAAGCTTTGATATAAATTCTTTCTTTACTTAAATTTCTGCTGTCTTCATGTTTTATATCGTAAGGTAGGTTTATTATTATTTATTAGCTGAGTTTTCTGAGAGATTTAAAACTATTTCAATATTTTTCAAAACTTTTCGGGTTTTTTTTTTACAAAATTTATTGATAAATATCACAGTTTTCATAGAAGTTTTATAGTTTTTAAAATTCGATTGAGAAAATCTTTACAAATGGTAGGTATACACTTTGAATGTTTTTCACTTAAAAGTATGAACAAAAAATGTGAGTTAAAAACATTTTTAGTACAATTTCAGGTAGTTTTAGTTTAGATATCGTGGTTTTTATTTACAAAATTAAAAAATACAATTAATGGCTAATATTTTTACAAATTTTAATGTGATATCACTATGATTTCATGTCAATGTAAGATGAAAAATCAAGGACTCAGATTTGTTGATCCATCATTTACTTCCTAGCACTATTACCTGTAAGCATTTGCGAGAAGAGAAACAAAACATTTATCTTTACAATCGAATATTAAACTTATGAGTGAGTGATCTATCATAGTCAAAGCTTCACTTGCAAAGACTTAAGATACACCAAAATTAAAAAAAAAATAAGCTAGATAAAATAATTAGAAAATTAGACATAGTTTAATATTCTTATAAGTAAAAGGTAATCACAAAAGTAAAGTTGTCGAATAAAACTAACGAAAAATAGCTAATAAAGTAAAACGGAAGAGAGATCGAACATATTTATGAATAATAAGTGTATGATAAAATATTAATGTCATCTTTTATAAGCCTATATAAAGAATATTAAATATTATTTTACACATTAGTTTTAAAATTAGAAACTTGTCTAGTTTAAAGAAACACTGGCCTAATATTTTTTCCACAGTCTTCTAGTTTAGCCATTTAACATATTACGTAAAATAAAAGCGCATTCTTTATTTTTACACGTTTTGCTGAAACTGATAGCGCAAAGTATCACCTAGCTTAAGATTTCCTACAATTAGACCTTGCAGCTAGTGGTATGGCTTTACCCACTGGTTAACAGGTAATTTTGGTTAATGAGATTCTATGCTTGCGCCTGAGGGGTTTTCGGTCATGAATGTGGGTGGTTATCATTGTGGTAATGTTGAAAGTGGGTAATAATAGCGTGCTTCAGTGTTTCGAGAATTCTGCAAGTGCATCATACATAGATCCCCTGGGAAGCATTACTCTATGTTGTAAATGGAATTAGTCTGCTTTCTAACATGCTTATACTGTTGTATAAGTTACACAGACAATCTTGAAAGTATTCTAATATAAAGTTATTTTTATCCACAATACTTGAAAAGTTTTGTAGAATGTTTTGGTATTATTAAAAATTATCATAATCACATGAATTTAATATTTGAAATTACTCGCAAGATCTTTATTATATCTAAACTCAGCAACGAGTTAAAGAGAAGAAAATGTACATTTTGAAGAAATTATCTTGTGCCAAATCTAAATATTTTTAACTAGCATCTAAGGACGTATTTAAATGAAGTCATCATAATCTTTGAATGCTAAGTTAATGAACTTCAAAATTTGCTATTTTTTTACTCATATTTTCTTAAAAATGTAAACAAAATTTCGAAGTTTTCAAAGGCAAGGGCTACTTTCTTTCACAAAACAAAGTTAGCATACAAACATATGATATGTTTACTTAAACTCCTTGTTGGTTTTTCTTTAAAAAAAAAAAGTTTCCTTTAACCTTTTAAACGCCGCAATTCAAATTTCAAATTAAAGGTTCGGATTTTTGGCTTAAATGGCTTGTTTCATCATTACTAAAACCAATCTTGACGTTTTTTGGCAGAAAAAAAATCCTAAGTATGATTTTGAGGATGTTCCCATTTGGGAACATCGGCGTTTGGAGTGAAGTTTTTAGGGGGATTTCCAAAAGGCATTTATTTCAAAATTAATTCAAGTAAAACTACTGAAATAGGTTTCTACTCAATAATTTTGAACATTTTTATGATATTGGACTGTTTCTTCATATTTAATTCCCGTAGTTGGACTATTGGGTAAAATTTATAGATTTTCATAAGAAAAAATTTACATATTTATTACAGGCGTGACACTTTTCTGTATATTTTTATTGCACAATGGGTAATTTTTCGGTATAAAAAATACGAAAGAATGTTCCCATGCGTTTCAAAGCTAAACAGTTATCTTTCTGAGTGAAAAATTAGTTTTAATTACTGTTGTATCCGAATATCTAGCATAAAATCCATGAATTGCATTCAAATTTAATTAGCTTTCAAAAGTGATAATCATAACTATCTCCATTGATTTGTTAAATCTGCGTTTCTCATGGAAGATTCCAAACTAAACAACATATCCCTTACATCCAACTTACGTTAGAAGAGTGTTTTTAGATATACACACTTTTCATTATTTTCAAAATTCTTCAAATTTATACCTAAAATTTTTATGTAAAAAAGAGCACTTGAACATAATAAGTACCCAAGTCCTCAGAAACACTCCAAATATGCCTTTTGCATAACCCTTAACAATAATTACTGAAATTAAATCGGTCGGGGAGTTAGAAAAATATACAAAAGTAGGAATTTGCTATAAAGATTTGGCATTTATTCCTCCATTAATCAGGTTAAAAAAATTAAAATTATAGATTTAGGAATTCAAAACAGCATGATTAACCTGTTTAGATCCTTTGAGACCGAAAAGGTTCAAACAACTAAAGAAAATAAGTAATAACTTGAATTTTTACATGTTATAAAAATCCCCTCAAAAACTATACCCCAAACGCCGATGTTCCCATTTGGGAACATATACGTTGAATTGGTAATTACTCTCCAAAATTGGAATATGAAGCTATTCTACCAAGCCAATTGAAAAGATGTGTACTTAAGCTACCTAAACACAGCATAATTATTTAAAACTAAATTTATCATAAATTAAAACTTGTGCAACTTTTGGAAGAGCCAAAAATCTGTTATTTTGATTTAAATTCCACAAAAAGGATTAAATTGCACGTGAAAAACTTTTGCATGTAAAATAACTTCATATCTTTGAGTTTCTTACTACCAAATATCAAATTCCTGCATGAAAAATTAAGTGGTGAAAAAATTCCCTAAAGTGATGTTCCCATTTGGGAACATCGGCAGGTAAAAGGTTAACACACAAAATTTTCTAAATTTCCATCAAAACAACTCTTAATTCAAAAAACTATTATGATTTTCATCACCAAGCGAACCAATTTCCTAGATACTTCAAAACTCAAATCGCAAATTGATTTACAATTTAAGAACTGCAGACTGAACATAAATTCCTTTCGAAAACCTAACGGCAACCGTAAAGAAAACATCTAACAGGAAGAAAATTATCAAATCAGAACCTTCCGAAACATTTACCCCTTTCCTCCCCTTGATTCAATACGTTGCCACGCGAAAAAAAAAATTTTACTTCCGGAAGCAAACGAGTCAGATAGTTGCCGGATGAAATGAACCCAATAATAAAAATGTCATTTCCCCTTCAGCGTTGCGAGAATTTACTGCGTTAAATCTTGGCAGATTGTAATAAAGTGCACTGATTTCATTTAATAGAAAAATGTCAAAGGATACACAAGATGGAACCAAGAGAGAATCATTTCTAAAACAAGTGAGCTAACTAAAATTGGGAGACACCTTTTTGTAATGGTTTAAGTAATTTTGCTTTAGACTTAACAGAAAGAGTTGAATTCTCTTAAGCAAAGACTTTAATGCCAGGAGTTTATTTCTCTAAGAGCTATTTTCGGAGAAGCTTATTGATTTTCGGTAGGTACTAGTCGGTTTTTTAGTTATGGCATGGCGAAATATGTTTGCACAAAATGAACAGATTTCAAGAAAAGGTATTTTTGATGTTAAAAAATTCATATATATCTTTGTACTGTGAGCATGTTAATTAAAAATACAAATACCCATTAAAGAGGTTTGGTTTAGTTCGGATTTAATATTGTCTTACACATGGAACAACCAGACAAAAATTTATACTACTTTTCAGTCATTAAATAAAATTGAAAACTGCATCATTGAAACAGTTAACTTGTAATTATTTTAAACTAAATTCGGATGCAATATACACTCAAATGAATGCATTCAACTAAGTATGTTACAATTTCTACATACAAATTGCATCTAGGTGCAAAAGGGATAAGAGAGATTACGTATACTACTAGCATTCTAAATCTGGCTAAGCACTTCACACAGAGTAATTTAAATCACAGTCGATTCACCGTAGAGTATTTGCTTTGCACTCAAATTTGTGGCCCGTTCTCCACGAGGGAAGAATTCAGAAATAGTTTTAAACAGGGGACCTGAACGTCTAACTTAAAGCCAGTTTAATATTCATAATAATAATTATGACTCCAACGAATAGTCCGCCTAGGACAAAACACGGTTGGTATTTTCTGGCCTAGTGTTAATTTAAATTCGCGCAATAGCTTAATTTCTAAACTACTAATCATAATAAACTTTTCAGATGTAAAAATTCTTTCAATTTACCTTATTTAAAATTCCTAATTTAATAATAATTAATAATAACGTAATAATTTTTGATTTCGATAAAACTAATTATTTGAATAAGAATGTATTTAATAATAAGTGTATCGTTTTATACCCCAGCCAAAAATATTTATATAGAGTGTTTTCAGGTGACGTCACAACCGGTTATTTTGTTTTAACTGTGTACCTTCTGAAGGGCTTTTAACTGTTGCTAAGGCCGTTGTTTATCTGTTGCTAAGGCGGTTTTTAGGTATGAGATCACGTGATTGCAAATGCTCCAATAGAAGAATTCCACGGCTACTCATTTTCTGTAACTGTTAACCTCTGTAGGGCAAAAAACTGTAACATCTTTTGTTGCTAAGGCCGTTGTTAGGTCCGAGTCATGTGATTGAAAATGCTCTATTAACATGATATTTAAACAACTCCCCCATCTGCGTGTCCATATTAAACTCAACTAAAACTAAGATTTGAAATCCTTATAGTTTTATTATATATAATTTCAAATTTATGCAAAATGTTTGCATGCTTTTTGTAGGTACCCAAATTTAAGCAATTACAATAAGCGTGTTATTTAGTTTTAGTAGTTTTACGCATTCATACAATACAACACTAACCCAAAGTAAAATTCGGAAATTAAAACAAAATGGATAGGAGAAATTTAATCTTATTTTATTTTAATGGATTGGATTAAAAGATTAAAATTTATGAATGTAAAATTTTTGACTACTTTTATATACTAAACAAATCCATTTAAATTTAAACCTGTTAGTTAATTGTATTTAAACTAATTAACATACAATAAGAATTATAAACAAAATTATAAAATCTAAGTAATTCATACGTAGCATTTGATCTATCAACTTGTTTACTCTAGAACTGAGGATTATTAATATAAACATTCACTGACGCTCCCTGTTTACATACGGTTCCTTGCATGAAGGTGCCTGGAGCCATCATCCGGTTCACTGAATCCATAGCTGGAGAATTAACGATTCTAGGCTCGAAGTTATGCAAATCTGGTTAATAGTGATGCAGTGATCACCTGTCCATTGCGAGTCGTTTATTAAAGGGGACGATGATAAGGCATACCACACGGAAGTATGTGACCGAGATAATTCTATATAAGCCCATACAATTGAACTCTGTGAGATGGAGTTTTGTGCCGATTTGATCTGTAGAAAGTATGTATGGTGTGTCAATGCTTTGAAAGGATGATGAGTTATTCTTTAATGTTTGTATAAAGTCTTATATTTATAAAAAGTTTGTATAAAGTCTTATACTTTATTCAAGAGATAATTTAAAAGTATTTATTATTTATTTAATCAGTATGCATCAAACATACTTCCAAGTAACTCCAACATACTAATACATTGATTTGAACATATTGTTTATTTATTTGTCTATATTGTTTGCGTATATTGTTTATTATTTTTATATCAGTTAATATGATAATCAGTAAATTCAGGGTTAACAAATATTAAAAAGAAGAAAAGAGATTTGAACATGATATTTTTGTAAGAACCCAAGGTAAAAACTAAATATTAGTCAAATAAACATTTAAAATGAAATTACATGATACAATTTCATAATAAAATGTATACGTTTGACCATGACTTTACTACTGACCTTTAGAAAAATGTTTACAAGCACGATTAGGGATCTAAAAATATCTAGAAAGGTAATTTTGTAACTTTAAATTACCTCGGCGATAAGTTAGGGTGGAAAAGTAAAAGAGGTGTCGAGAGTCAGATTTAATTGCACCATCAATCAAAGACTTTCCTTCTTGAGTATGGATTAAGGCTGAAGCAGATTCTTACTTTATAGCGTAATTTATCCCTTGAAATCATCGGGTTCTCTAATCAGATAAAGTGCAGTGGTTACAAAGATTACAGGTAAAAACAAGTGTCACTATTTTGTAGTTTAAGCTAATTAATTAATTAAAATGGGAAGATATACGTATATTTAAAAAATGGAGATGCTTGTAAAGGAGGCACGTATTAATTTATGTATCACTTTTAATGGCATAAAATCTAGAAATTACAATACCTACTGTTTTGAAACATTTGTAGGGTTTTTTTTGAAGATTGATTTCCTTTTTAAAATTTTTTATTACAATTTTCTTTTGAAAACTTCTTGAGCATTGCTATAAAAAGTAACTTTAGGGTTTAATTGAAACAATATACAATTGCTGCTATTAATTGGTTATAGGTAGTACCTATCGATTTCATTACAATATTAAACACCTTTAAAAACCTTATTAGTTTATAGATCGTCACTTATTTAGTATTAATTTAAATATATTCACTTAATTCGTAGCCTGGCGTCTCTACATTTTTTTCGCCATATTAAGTTATGCATCATGCTTTATTAAAAATTTGGTGATGGATCGCTTGAAATAAGTGGTTTAAAAATTCCCCTCGGTTCTCTGCTTTCCACAATTTTGTTAGCTCTCTAACTTTGTTTATTATTCTCCTGGTATAATTGCAAAACTGACGTCCGTAATGCTGCGCTTTATAGCATAGCTAGTACTTACTTTAAACTCATTTTCACCAAACAAATCGGTGCCTTTCTTACGTTATCCTCAAGAAACAGGAATAAAAAGAACTTCCAATCCACTCGTTCATTCCTCAATCGAAACTAATAACATTTCTCCGCGCGAGATCCCGAATTCATTCCCCTCTTTGCATTTCAGCTCACGGCGACTTCCCAACACGTAGCAATAAATCTCGAGCATAATTCACCGAGGCTCCGCATTGTCACAATGCGCAATCCAGACTAATGACATCGCCACACTGAAGCGGCCTCCGTTCCCCTATCAACTCCATTCATTCCCGTCCTTTAATAACTGCCCGATTTGTCACACCGATCCCCGCGAGGGAGAAGAAATCGCCTTCGCTGAATGCACGTAAATGTGAAGGTATTTTCACTATGCCTCGTTCGTGCAGCGAGATAAGATAAATGCTTGAAATCAAGGATGAGTGATAATGACACGTGTTCTAGAAAATTATCAAGCGCTGAATTAGTGGAGTTGTCTGTCTTGGTTTGAATGGATTAAGTTTTCATGAATGAAACAGGGAAAAGCAACTGTAGTATACAGCAGATGATGAATTTATTAAGTGTTGAAACTGGACGTTTCTTAAGTAATTTTTTTTTTCAACATGAAAATGATGAGTTTTTACTGTACTTGAATTTTCATCAAATTTTAGAGTCCTCTATTAGTTAAGTAAATAAAAAATTGTTACACTTGTGCATTCACAACTCTCATTTTTAATAAGTAAAGAAATTAATGTTTTTGAAATTTGCATGAAAATACACCACCCCCCAATTTTAATATTATTAATAAATTTGATTTAGCCTAGAGAGTTGGAATAATATTACTGCACCTAAGCATATGAGTGTGGCGTGGGTCTCTTAAAACAACGTTTGACTTTCAAAACCAGACGATAAAGATTCTACTAGGACCTCACTTCTTTTAACCCATTATATTTTTGCTAATGTTTTGAAAAGGCGTATTTACTATACTATATCCCTTTCAAGTTTTATGCATCCTAGATTGAATGACTGTTGAGACCTATTTATATTTCTGTCTTGTACTTAAATTCATAAATTCCGTGTCAAGGATGGTGTAAAACCACCTAATACACAAAGTTTGCTGGTTTGTTTCACTGCATACTGTCTCATCTAAAGGAAAACTGAGTTTTACAGGAACTTCTATACTGTAAGAAAGCCACCTCACAAAAAGTTCAGTGTAACCCTGTTCGGTTCAGTGCACGCACATCGTACGTAAATGTCAATATAAAATGCAGATAATCTTTTCTTTTTATTAATCGCTATAATTTTCTGTTAAATTATCCAATATAAAAATGAGTTAATTATCATACGCTTGGATATATTACTCACTGAATATTTGTTGTAATGAAAGATATTTAGGTAGTACATTATTTTTAAGTATTAGTAATGATTACCCATTCAGGACTGCCTGTGACAAAACAGGCATGGCAGACTTTATAAATTCAGGTAGCATAATTTTATTTTTGCACTTTTATCAGGGATTAAACTTCCTTAATATTTTTTTTTTCACTTTCCAGAACTTTCTTTATTTCAATTATGAGTTAAGACGAGTATTCGTAGTGCAAGAAAGCAATAAACCTTTCCCCATACATCCTTCTTAGGAAACCAAAATGTCCCACCCTAATAACCACTTCCATTCCATCAAGAATTCCGGTGTATTAATAAGCACCCCATTTGTCACAACCTACCTCTCGGGGGAGGGCACAAGAAAAACTGCAACATCTCTCTCTCTTTCCCAAATCAATGACCCTGAGTATCGATCTCACAGTATCGAACCCCTGTCCCAGAAGAAGTGAAAGCGGGTGTCGCAAAGGGAAAAAAATCTGTTTTCCCCCGTCGCTTTGATGGGAATCTACTAGGTGGAGTGAAATCGGATGAAGATCTCGGGGAGGAGAGAGAATGGTTATTTTCGTCAGAGCAAGGTCGTCGCAGTTGGGTGTGGAGTATTGGCTGTTGCAGGCGATAAAGCGCTTTTGAAGGGCCTCGGATTGAATTGAGTGATTTCGACGACAGGTTTAGATTGGGAGAGTATTTCTGGCTGTTGAAAGTGTTCCCTTTTTTTGTATTGCTGTGTTGCATTGATTTTTGTGACGTCTGTATTGATAGTCAGGTCTGATAGTTCGTTTTGAAGAAATAAATATGTCGTAGAGAATCATTTACTATTTTTCGTATGTGTTGGTAGTAAAGTTAAAAAAACAAGGTGGATATTTATTAGTGTAAAAATGATTGATAGATAGTCAAAATGTTAATAAAATGAATAAGTTATAATAAATGTTATAATAAGTTATATAAGTATTAGTTAGTATTAGTAATAAGTTATAGTTATAATAAGTTATATAAGTATTAGTTAGTATTAGTAATAAGTTATAGTTATAATAAGTTATATAAGTATTAGTATTAGTAATAAGTTATAGTTATATAAGTATTAGTTAGTATTAGTAATAAGTTATAGTTATAATAAGTTATATAAGTATTAGTATTAGTAATAAGTTATAGTTATATAAGTATTAGTTAGTATTAGTAAGTATTAGTAATAAGTTATAATAAATGTTAATAAATGAAATAAGAGAACTGAAGTTAAGCGGGAAATATATGAAAAAAAAGTATATATAAATTTTTAACATAATTTTCACTTTCATTTTAACACCGTGTGACAGAATTATAGACCTTTAAAAAGTGTTTGTACTTATTTAATGTAAGTTTCTACTATCAGTTGTAAATTAAGAGCTTTTATTTGACATAGTTCTCTTATTATATTATAAGTTTTACTTTAATAACACCAATTTATCTGCATCACTGCTTTTATTGCATAGGTTGGTTTCACTGCATACAGTCTCATCTAAAGGAAAAATGAGTTTTACAGGTATGTTGTATTGCAAGAAAACAACATCTAAGGATGAATTTCTTGTTTTAAATATAAAAGATATTTTGATTCTTGAAAGTAGTAAACCTTTAGTAATTGTAAATATTTTATTATGAGATAATATATTTATGAAACAAAAATTTGCGAGTAGAAAATTATTAGGATTTAAAAGCATAATAAAATTACACTAATTTAAATTGTAAAAAGCATTAATTATTTCAGGAGATGATTTCCTAATAATAATGACATTGGAAAGTAAAATTTTGAAAATTCTCAAAGTGGTTATTTATATAAATAAAATGTTTTACGGAAATTCTTTTCAGAATAAATACTTAAAAAAGTTAACACACGAAAGTGTTTAAAGTTATTTCCGATAGTTAATACACTGTATTTTTATAATTTATATTAGTTCATATGTTAGAAAACTTTTGTCTAAAACAACTCTTACCCAAGTTTAACATTAACTTACTAACAAGTCGTATATGTGGAATTTGCTTATCGATCTTAATCAAGGCCATTGTATACATTTGAGCAGGAACTGATAGATTCAATAATCTGAACAATGCTTTCATTATAAAGGAGAATAAAACTAAATGGGTTCGGACTTTATTAAAATATCAATTAGAGAATAGTTAAGCAAATATTTACCTTAACAAGAAATCATTAGTAAAAGCTATTAGTGTATCTTCATTAATATTTTGGGAACTTCAATAAAGTATAACCCTTTAATGAACTAAGCACTAAGCTATATAGAAAGTGTTTAAAGTTAATTTTATGGTATATTATGTGCCTGAAAATATTTAAATACTTCATCCACAATGAAGAAGAATTTTTTTTTGGGATACTAAGTTGTTTTAGTTACTCTTTGGAAGAAAAAAAAATCAAAGGAGTTTACTAAAATATATTCTGTTTCTCGTGATTGCATCTAAAATTTACAAATTATTAATTTTCAATACATAAAGCACGATTGTGCAAAATATACACCTAAAAGCAATTTCTCTACTATTCTCCTCCATCAACCCTATTTTCCTCTTAAATTTATCGCCTCAAACTCCTATAACTTTAAGTACTTTCATGATGCTTGTAAAATCCTAATATTCTCTTATCGGAAACCTCCTGCCGAGAGTTAAGTTGGTGTGAAACTCTCCACTAGGGAGAGTTAAAGCGTGATATAATGTAATAATCCTTGAGGCTGAAGGAAATGGGGGAACATATAAAATCCACATTTTAATCACGAAAACACGGTAGACAAATGGGGAAAAAATGTTAAAAAATTATAAAAAAGTTTAAACTGATAAAAATTTAAAAACTAAAATTATTATTTATAAAATATTTTTATTTAAAACTATTTGTAAGGAAATATTTTTACAGCTAGAATTACAAAGGGTGGTACTATTAAAGAAGTAATAAAAACAGTTAGTGCCAGAAAAAAATTCATATGCTAATTTAATACTATTTATACAGGTTTTTTAATATTTCTGGTGAAGAAATTTAGAAGCGAAATAAATCCTTGTTTAGCTTTAATAATATACTGTATATGTTACGGGCAATGTGATAAATTCAGTGGAATTTATGAATGAAATTTATCACTTTGCCCGCTTCTTCGGGCATTATTAATAATGCCCGATTAATAACTTTGCCCATAACATCCTACATTTTAATATAGATTATATACTAATTACTAAACATATTTTTTTACTTTTGTTTAATCATTTATCCAGTACAATATTACAACTTTGTTTTACTCTATATCTTTTTACAGTTAAATTATAATCATTTCAACAGAAATACAAATACTTTGCTTAATAAATAATAACTTAAATATAAGTTCACGGCTAAGGTTAAGTTCTTTTTCGATTATATTATCTCTATTAACTGCAATACGTTAAATGTATAAAAGGTAACACATAACTAACATATTTATAGGAAACCTGCCACTGAAATCTTGATTGATGGTCAAGAATGAAAGGCCTCGCAATAATTCACTTCTTTTCTTCATACTGGTCTAAAAGTAGTTACAAGCCTTCAACATAATTATAAGTCAGCCACTACGAAACTAGGACAAATGAATGACAAACCATATTTCCTTAAATAATAGTTATGCCATAGTGTTTAACTAGGGCATAATATAAATGTGTGGCTGGCTTATATGGGTTATATACAACATTAGTTTTATTTAATATTGCAGTTTGATAACAAAACACTTAATCAGTTGTGCTTGAGAATATAAAACATATTACCTATGTTGTTTTGTCATGAATGTCAAAATCCACAATAAGTAACTAGCGTTACTTTCACTATCTAGTAAATAAACGTTTTTCAGATAGGGTGGTTAAAAAGTAGGTTCCCGAATGGATATTAAGCTAACCAAAAGGGTCAAAAAGAAATTTTAAGATATTTTACCTTTTGAAAATTTTAAAGTATTAAAGTATGAAGACAGAAAATTTTAAAACACATACAAAATTTTTATCAATTATTTTGCAAAATCCATAAAAAAATCCTGAATGAATAAAAAAAATTAACACAGATTAATTCATTAATTAAAGGAAAAGTGCGCTATATAAGAAAGTTGTCAACCACTGACATATACTATCATAAGTAAAATATAATATAGTATATGATGTTTACTTGGACGAACGATTACTATCTTACTATCTTTTTACTGTAGATTTGATTTTTTATAATGCTGTGAACTACCAAACTAAGAAATTATGATAGCATACAACAAAGTTAAGAAATATACATAATCGGAACTATGAATAATCGGGTCATATAGTATTTTACGAAATATATTTTTAACACAATAAATATTTTTTTACATTCAAATAATTAATTTTAATAATAATTCTATTTGGTTTAGCGTGTAAAATACAAATCCTAACCTTTCGAGACAAATAGATACCCAATTAAAAAAATTAAGTTATGTTTTACATATTTTGAAAAATACTATCTTTTTCTTTTCAATCCAATCAATCTAATACCTTTGTGTCGAAGATTTGCATTTACTTTTTAGTAAGGGATATTTACTTATAAATGAATCCAATAACTCGGAAAATCAAACAATAACAAGTTTAACCATATACAAAGTTCTTCTTCAACCGCATTAAAACTGTCTCAGACACATCTATTTGAATTTTATTGTCTCCCCACAGACACTCTCGCCGAATAATTCATATGTAGCCCAGAGCCATTCCATCGGACGTAATTAGCCTAAGAAGCCATCAGAGAAGGCAGAATAATTATTTTCTCATGAGTTCATTAGTGTCAATCCCCCTCCGGAAAAAGAACTCAGCTTCTCACAGTGCGCGCAGCAACCGAGTTAATTAACTCGAGCATAGGGGAGCTCTGGGCCCAAAGAGAACGTTTAAGGTTACACCTAGTCGTTCTAGTTTTGTTAGGGGCTTTTTTTTGTAGTTGTACCATGTGCAAATAAGATTGTAATGGAAAGAAATATCATTGTGCCGCTGCTCTTTAAAAGTTGTTTTTTGGGGGATTCTTGATTTCATCTTCATGCTTGAATTATTAGAAAATTGTAACTGGATAAGGGATAATTTCATTCTGTTAAAAATTTCTTTCCTCAAATAACGGAAATAAACCGGTAGTACTGTTGGTGATTAATTTCTGTCCTTTGAGAAAATATCAGTTTTTCTTTTTCTGTCAAATGACAGAAACTTTCCGTTATGTGAAGAAAGTCTTTTAACTTAGTTATAAGAGGCCAGCTATAGTATATCACAACTAATATTAAATACCTTTAACAAATACTATGGACCCAAATGATCATTGTGTTGTCACCGTATGTATTATGTGTATGTATTTCACATCTGGCCAATGGAAGGTTGACTTTGTTTTAATAAATTCTCCTAAATAAATAATAAGTCTCTTTAATAATTTCTCCTAAAAGTTAACTTAATGGTACTATCAATTTTTTAAACTCACAATTTTTGTTTTCTCTTCTTAAAGGTAACTAAGTAAAGTTAATATATATTTATTAAAATTTATAAGGAATATCACCCACTTTGGAAAACCTATTTTTAGAAGTTTTCCGACAAGTAAAAATGGTTTAACACTTTTTAAATTCAAACACTCAAGATGAAAATAGTTGAATTAAGATAAACTCTATACAGACGAATGCAAAGAAAAATATATCCATCAATATTTATTAAGAGAATAATACAGTTTGCCTTGAAAAAGGAGAATCATCTCTAAAGGAAGTTATTCTATGTGTGAATAAGTAATGAACAAATCTTATTTTTGAAATATTTCTAACTCTTAAATCCAAGTTTTGTTCGGGTAGCGATTCCATGAACTTGACTGGCTCATGAATTTTAATAGAAGATAGTAAAGAGTAGGGAGAAGGATACATACTTATGAATTTTTCATGATGCTTTTATGGGGCATATTTTAGATAAATCACTATTTATAATAATTTTGAGTATTGTACCACATTACTCATAATTATTATAAATGTAGACTCATTTAGCATCGAAAAACGTTTCCTTTCCTTTTTAAGTGTTGCATATCCATAGAGTGTAAAAAGTGTTAAATTTAAGAAAACACAGTGAGAAATCAGGTTTAGTATTTTTGAATTGGATAGCACTTATTAACATGATTTTACTTCAGTAATTTTAAAAGTATAAAACCATGTTTATTTAAAATGAACATTATTTTTACAAATGATAAATAAAGGCTGTTAAATAATATTATTTATCTAAGAAATATAATTTAACCTGTTGAATGGATTACAACGTAATAACCATGTACAAACATAGATGAAACAATCCTTTTCACATTCTTTTACGAACCACACGATACAGTACCACACCCAAATACTACATTCCCAACGATGTCCACTGAACGTAAACAAATCTATATCCCTGAACTGACCTACTACACCTCTCGTTATGTTACAACAATGAATACTCCGATACACCACCATAGCTTCGAACGAACGAGCAGCTGTAGTAACGGCGATCCTTCCGTGAGTAGTGGTTAGACACGGGACACGCAAGCTTGGGGTCCCAGTTGCAGGGAGTATGCTCATTCAGTAAGGCCGAGTTGTGCACGCTAAAGGGACTGGGGGCTTGATGCACACGAACGGACTGGGAAAAGTGCCAGTCAGTGCTATTGACTTCTCTGAGTTGCTCGCTATGGGTGGAGAAAATTGATGGTTTGCTGTTGTTTTTCTATGCATAGCTGGGGGTAGATATTCCGAAAATGCGGAGTGAACTTAATGTTTTTATTTAAGTTTTAGTTATTAGTTAGTTTTAGTTAAGTTTTTGGAACTTAACGGGTATTTAGTGTTATTTATTATTTTTTGAGAGCTTGTAACTTGTTTTTATATATAAATTTGAAAGGTTTTAAATTTTTTTATTTCATTGTAAAAATGATGTTAATAAAAATGCTTTAAATTTTTCTAGTCTATAATAAATAAAGGCTTATTACAGACCCCATTATCTAAAAAAAAAACCCATGAAATACTGAAAAATTTACTCCCTATGTCTAATATCAGTGAATGTTTAAATCAGTAAAACGAATTTAAAAATTTCTATTTCTCTTTTTTACTGTTTATTCAGTTATTCATGGAAACGTTAATGTGCTTACAAAACACTGTGAAATTAAAGAAATGTTTGAGAGACAAATTTAAGCACTAAAATTTAATAACATCAAGTAAAATATTTAATAAATCCCACTGCTACATCACATAGTAAATTACTGTGAAATACTAAACATAAAACACCTTTTGTTAGAAAAACGAGGGAAATTAGAACTAAGAAAAAATGAAGAAATCACAATGGTCCTGGGTCTGGTTTTTAAAAAATGAAAACGCATATTGAAAAGTCAGAATTTACGGTAGTGCTTATTCATTATGAAATACAATGTATTAATTAGTACACGTTACTTTAATATACCTATTCAAAAAAACAAAGTATATGAAACTAAAAATTGTAAATAATTTTAAAAATTCAAGTTCTTCTTAGTAATTTATTTTTAATTCAAAAAATTGTAAACCAAACACATTTTTTGTGCCTATAAATAATTTGACTCATGTAGGGAAATAATTTTGATTCTTGTATATAACTGTTTTAAATTAAAGTTTTTTTTATAACATTTTATAGAGTCAGCTTAAAATACTGAATAGGTTACTAAAAATCGGAACACTGATTAGAGAATTTTTAGATCCTACTTTTCTTTTTATATACTTTTTGTAATTGATTTTATATTTTCGATATAATATTTTAAGATAGAATATATTTACTACCTAAGATACACCTACCTATAAAAAAAGAAATGTTAAAGTAAATATTTTTATCAGTTTAAAATGCAACGTGGTTCAGTCGTGGCTGTTTTGAAAATCTGATTTAATCATCAATAATAAAAAATAAACTATATTTTACAAAGAATCAGAATAGACCGATAGAGATAGGGATCAAATATTTCCTATTGAAATATTTTGAATTAAATTTTTATCTCGGAATATTCTTGTTATTTATATAAAAAATGTCATATAGAATATTTCAAATTAACTCTGTAATCAATATTAGTTAGAAATCTTAAAATAATTAATATTTTCCCAATATTTTCTTGGACAGAAAAAATGTATATAAAATATATTAATTATTATTTTAGAGATAAACTTAATCACTTATATTCACAAAGCAAAATTATTTCGATTGTAAAAAAAGTTGTATTAAAAATAAAGTAGATATAACTAAGAATATTTAATGACGTTAGTCAATCTTTTTAAAAGTTACATAACTGTATTAGTAAGTTTAAAAAAGAATAATTTTAAGTTTTACTTATTAAAAAAATTATTTACTTAAATTAAATTTAAGTTAAGAAAAAAGGAGTCAAGAACTTGACAAGTTCCACTGAAAAGTTTTTATGGTATTACGTTTAAATTATTTCCTGTTGTATAATACATCAGCTAATATTATTTAAAGGTAGTTATTATTTTCAAACAATAAACCACATAAAAATATACGTGATTATTCAAAAACAAAAAAGTTTCACAATTATCAATATAAATAAGAGAAATCATTTGTTACAATTCATAGTTTAATATCAGGTTTTGATAATCTGGTAACCCATTTTTATTGATCGTTACTAAAAATAATTTAGTCTGAAAAATAGTGTTGTGTACAGTAAATACAGGGATCTGTATGTCTGTGATAGTATCTACTACGTATTGTAATTAATCATAATTTTGTTTCAATATCAAGTTAATGAATGTTTTTCCTCATTAACATTTTTAGCAAAAATCTAAGATAAAAAGCATGCAAGCTGGAATTTGTCAAAGGATTAATTTATATGTATTTAAATCAATAATGATACATACATTATATTATTGACGCATTTAATTAATACATACTTGTGAAATTATGAATATCTGCCAAGGTGATATTGTATAGTTTTTCCCTACTTTAATTCCTATCAGTCTATAAAATTTTTAAGTCTAAATTTTTCCAAAAATTGTTAGTCCACGTAATCCAATTTCACTTATTTACCTTAAAATAAATATATAAATATGTTCTTTGGTTTTAAAAGCATTTTAATTTATGAATAGAACAGCATTTAAATAATACGCATTTTGAAAAAAAATTGTTTTTTAATTCAAAATAATTTTAAGAGATGTATCTTTTCCTGCTAATAAAGTTTTTAATACTAATTATTCGGCTGAAGTGTTTTGATAAAACAACCATACATTATTATAATAATAGTTATTACTTTGAGAGTGAGAATGAAATAATTTTAATAAATAATATTTATTGTTTTTAAAAAGTTAAATAATAAAATACATATGTTTGTGTTTTTGTTAAGTTTCTTTCCTACGTTTTTTCCAATAAAATATCCGTACAGTATAATAATATTAATTGTAAGTTTCAGAGTGAGAAATTAAAATGATAAATGAATTCAAGTTGCAATACTATCTGTTAATCATACGCTATTTGTATTTAGATAGAATAAAAATTTAATGCCCCCTCCCATTTATTGTTGTAACCATACGTATATTATTTTTTTCTTTGCAATAAAGGTATTTTAAAGGAAAAACAACTTTTACAGAATGAGTTCATTGATGGTATTACTTTGTTTCACTGCAATAATGGTACTTTAAAGGAAAAGGGAGTTTTACAGATAGTCCTCATTAAGTTTCAACTTTGTTTCATTGCAATAGAAGTAACCTAAAGGAAAAACAAGTTTTACAGAGAAGATTTTTTATGGAGCGTTGTTAAAAAAAAACATGCAAGGGTTTTGTTTAAAATGCAATTATAATTTTTCTAAAAAAAGCATTTAAATACATATGCTAGATGAAATATTTAAAATGCTAATTTTAAATATTTTATTTAGATTAAATTTCATTACTCAAATACTATTAAGAATAAATTAAATTTTTAATTAGTCTTAGAATTAAACTATCAATATATTTCAATAGTTTTAGTAATCAGATTTAAAAATTTTAATTCTTTACAATAGTCATTGAAATTGGAATAATTCTCTCGTTAAAATATATTTCGTACACCCAAGTAAATTTTCATTTTAAATTAGAATTTCAGAGCTACATATAAATAATTTCTTCACAAAAGTTGAACCCTTTTAAATCAAAACCCATATAATACAAAAAAAACCCCTTTTTTATTATTACCCTTTATTATACCATAAAAGCGGAATGCAGATTTAAAATTATTCTTTTTAAAAAGTATGGAATAATTAGGTAAAGGCATATTTCACCTTGAAAATAGGTGAATATGTATATCATACAATATTTTTGTTTATCACGATGGTAACTGTTGAACTGTGCTATTTCCTAGTTTCTTTGCAATAGTTTATGTGTGAAATGATTTTTAAATAACACCAAACGTTTTGGAAATACAATTTTAATACATTTCTCATAAGACCCCCCTTTAAGATTTCGACAACTCTAAACTACAGCTGTAGAAAATGATACGTCATAAAACTAAAACGCAAGTAAACCCAAAATATCAGAAGAATTTGTTAGAAGGGGAATTAGAACCTCGTTCCTTTCATTAAGGGGAATAATTTATAAACATCCAGGCTAAGCCTAAGCACCGAACAGGTCTTTTGCGTAAGAGTCCGAAGCACTGCCGCAATGAAGCACCCAACCTCACCCTTCGAACTGAAAGCGCTGATTCGTTCCCTACTCTATCGATCTCTCCCCTACCCTCTCATTCGTATTCAGAGTATTACGAAATTCGAATCCAGACCTCACTGGAAACAAGTTTCGGGGGACCAGTATCCGCAGTAATGCACCAGAGAATCGTTTCGAAAAACATGGGTTAGGCTTACCAGTCTGACCCTTTCCCAGGGTCTTTTCCAGCCTGTAAGGCCCGACGTACTGATAGTGATGAGAATCCGCCGATGACCTGTGTGAAGTCATATCGTTCCAATAGATTCAAATCCTGGAATCCTTCTCGGTTAGGTTCCGAAAAAATCCACTCTGCGAGAATCCATGGTTGTAATCCTTCAGTGTACAGGGATGCTGTAACACTGCTATGCCATATTAAATTCGAGGAAATTCCTTGCTCTCTCCTCTCAGCGAGCAAAATGTGAAGTTTTGGGTTTGCCTCATCCTTGGCGGAGAAAGTCCGCAGGGGCTCTACTTGGCGCTTAAAATCTCGTGCCAGTGGGATTTCGCGAGAATTTTACGTTGTGGTTGATAAAATAACACGAGTGTTTGGAATTTTAGATATTTTATCGTATATATTTTGGGTGTTTTAAAAGATTTATATTGCTGATACATTGAAAAGTTAAGAATAAAATATCCATAAACTAAACAAGTTTATCTCAAAGGGGTGGAATCAGGGGTTCACTGAAGATTTGATTGAAAGTGGTCGATGAGGGTTCAAGGGTAGGTTGGGGGTCAAATAAATATTTTAAGAATGACTTTCATGAAAAAAGGCTCTGTAAGCGAACAGATCAATTCTAAGAACTTAATGGTTGCATTGAAAAAAATTTAGACTTGAAAATACATTTTTTTTTGCGGCAAGAAATTACTTCTTGTTGTACAAAGATTTTACAAATTGCCATGAATGTTACCAAATAGTGTTCAAATAACTATCTTTTTAAACTGGGAAAATTGACAGAACAATTAGTAACTATAAAATTTTCTATAGTTTTACAGGTAATTTTTTCCCAGTTTTTCAACTCAATATTAAGGAATTTTTAAGCCATCTTAAAAACAATTAGAAATTTTGAAAAGGATGAAAATTTCCAAAATGATACTAGATATGGTATATTATATGTCTAGGATGAAAAACTTCTATGTAGGAAAAATTAACCAATAGTTTTAATTTTCTTAAAGACTCTTAAGGGGGATAGCAAGCCACAAATTCAACGACTTTCACGTAATGATTTACAATAAATATTGTATAAGTCGAACAATAAAATATCCCGATTCTTCTAACGATTGCAATATGAAAATTTAAGTTAATATTTTTAGACACAGCATAATCAAAAATGAAAAATAGTTTATTTTGTAAAAGCTTTGTAGAACTTCGGTCGTAAATTGCAAAACATTGGAAAAAAAGTATGCTGGAAAAAATTAAGTTTAATGATTTCCCTTTTAATCTGATTAACAAAAGCTCAATAAAAAATAAAAAACTTATACTTCCGGTAGTAGTAAAAGAAATTGTCTAACAAATTACTTCATCATTAAAATTCCCTGGTAAAACTGCAGCTATAGAGAAAATTATAAAGTTGGTGAGATAATACAAATGGCGAAAATACATATAATATTATTGATAAAATTATGCTTTTTTAAAATTTAAGGACATTTTGTGATATAAGTAAGTATATTTCCTACTTCAATATCAGCCCTTATGGCATTTTAATGTAACACATGATATTAAATCAATTTTCCATCAAATTAACTTTAAGTTGAATTTCAATCAAACTTTTTTTTTCTCAGTCTAGATTTTATTTTAAATCAGGAAAGAAGCACAAGACTTTCTATTTTCTCCAAGATGAAAACACATGATGTTGAAAATGTATTCATAATTAAAAAATACCATGATTTGTTAAAAGAGAAAAATTTCATATAACTTATCTATAGCATTAATTTAAGTTGTGAAAAAATTAACTATTGAAATCTTATTAGTTTTTTATATTTGAGGATTTTTCCCAGACTGTATATTTGTAGTGGTTTCAAAGCCGTGGTGATTTCATGTGGACATTGCTATCATTAAATAAACAAGTTTTTTTAAATCAGAGTTTCATACTAAACTTCAGGTTTACCGATTAAATCAACCTAAGAAGCTAGTTATCATCCAAAGCACCCTAACACTTAATTCTAGCTCCCTCCTAAAGCACAGGAAAGCTTTTAGTTTTGACAACTATTATATTCAAATGTTTGTTTTCATATACCATGTGGCTCCATATGGCACTTGAGCCACAACACTTTAAGGACTAAGCCAGTGGTTCCCAAACTATTTTGCTCGTGGACCCCCCAATTTGTTGCCAATGATCGCGGAACCCTGAATATTTTTTAATAAACAACTTTTTAAAATTTATTTTCTGATATTAAATGAAACAAGCCAACTTAATTTTAAAAAGGTTGTGATTAAGCGAGTTCCAAGAACCATCAGGGGGGGCTGCAGTGTTCGCGGTGAACTGTAGTCAACCTGAGTCCCAGGGACCCACTAAAATAAAAAATGTGGGTCCAAAAGCAAAAAAAATGAGTCCCTAAAATTTTACGGGGGAGACATGTTAATAAAACAAAGAACAAAATAATATTCCACACATATTAGAAAATAGGAGTAGGAAAATAGCATTTATTTGTTCTTACAAATTTTATCTTCTATGACACATATTTTTGTTTGCATTGCACTAGATAGTATTTATTTTTCTTTGCTCCTTTTAAATTTGGCTCTTGCAAACATATCATCATTAAATTACTTAGTTAAGTTTTTCCAATCTATTTGCAAACAGTTAGGCTACGGTAGTTAAGACCCCTCTATTGTCATGTGAAATTGGATTTTAACTTGCATAAAACTAGTTATTAATATTAACCTGATTAATATCTCCATACTTAGAAGAATACATTATTTCAAATAATATATATCTGCATGAAAATAACCAAAATGTAACTAAAATCAAATAAAAGTTTAGGAAATTAGTTAATACTAGAATAATTTAATAATTACTTAAGTAATGGCTAAATTACTTAAATTTAATACTAGAATAATTTAATAATTACTTAAGTAATGGCTAAATTACTTAAATTTTATGACCAATATCATTTTTGCTTTGTAAAGAAAAAGTAAGAAGTTTATTTTTGAAAGTATTTTTAAACCTAAAATCATCATATTAGTTATCTAAACAGGTTATGATCTACCAAAATTTTTTAAAAACCCACTGTATTATCTTATTAATAAAATTGAATTTATTATCTTATTAATCCTTCTTCAAAGCGACCTTTGAATAAAAATATACAACTTAGAAAAACCTCATGAGTTGAAAATATTGATAAAATCGAGAAAAACGCGATTCTGAGAGATATTACTTGACTACTAGACTTATTAGGCTGCTCTGACCTCAGTAATGTTGTTTTTTCCACATCGCGATCGCGATTACAACGTGAGAAGAAGACAACGTCAACAGACGCCTGTAGGAAGCACTCGCGGAAAAAACGGAACTTTCGCGAAAAATCTCAATTTTTCGATTTCCGGAACATTGGACTTGTTGGCTTCTGACCACGCTAAAGTTGTTTTTCCTACATCGCAATGACAATCGCCGACTTCACCTTGGCGCCCGCGGCCATCCAAGAAAGCATCGCGGGAAGAACGGAACACTCCGGGGGCAAAACAAAACACTCGCGGGATGTCGCGATTTTCCGACCTCAACCCTTTTTCTTGGAAATTTTCGGGTCCGCGTTGCTTCCGGAAGTTAGGACAAAATTGCGTTCCCTATCCGAAATTGTATTTTTTTTCTCGGAAATTTTCCGGGTCCCGCGGACCCGGTATTTTGCCAGAGTTGAGTCCCGCTTTCGCAAATTTGCGTAAAAAACCCGGTATAGCGGGTAAACGCGAACCCTGGGGCTGGGGGTCCTCCCCCACAAAATTTTTGGAAATTTTATGATAAAAGAGGGTTATAACTTGTTTTGGTACACCTAATCCGAATTTCGGACATACATTTTTAAGAATTTAATACGTACTTTTGGTAGGATTTCCATTTTGATGAACTTAATATAAAAAAAAACTTTTTAATTTCTTTAAGGAAATAAAATTTTTCACGCAGAACCCCTAAATTTTTTCGTGGAACCCACTTTGGGAACCACTGGACTAAGCAAAACACTCCATTAATCTTTTCATCTTGAAAAAAGAATTTATGCTTACTACAGGAACTACAACTGATAACAAATGGTATGCAAATTTCACAAAGAATAAGAATAATCCTTTTCCTGTTCAGTGAATTTTAATTCCAATTTTAAAAAGTAATGAACAAAACTAGAATTTCAGCAGTATTAAGAACACATATTGTTTTCTTAAAGAAAATGAGCAATGCTTTTTTATTTTGTTATTTCAACAGTCATTTAATCACTTGTACATATGGAATTTTATTTATAACCGAGACTCCTTCAATGAGATAATTACTCAAGTTTTGATACTTTTACCAAAGCCTCGATTTGAGGTGGAACAGCGTTTTGGTACCTCTTTTTACGAATTAAAATAACCCATAGAATTACACTATTTGGTATACCCCAACTCATTCAAATGAGGGTTATTGCTCGACACCTGTACTTCTAGAAATCTATCTTTGGTAGGGTCATTGTGTAAATATCTTTCAGAAAATAAGATTTGTGTTAAAGTACCTCTGAAGATATCAATTAGGTATTTAATTTTTAATTAATTAATTTCCAGATTACATAGTAAGCTGAATCATAACTGCAAACAGTAAAAATGTAAACAATGGTATTACTCACCTTAGAATGAGAGTTATCAGTAAAAAACTAAGGATCCATCATTTCAGAAAGTTAGCAGAAGCCTTTATTTCAATATCTAACAAAATCTTTTTTATGTGTACATTTCATTGAATGATATTTTCCTTTTAATCTGATTAACAAAAGCTAACAAAATTAATAAAATCACTCAATATATGCAGCACAGTAAAATACATGGAAAAATTTAAACTTCAACAAAATAAAAACAACAGCTAAATATTTAAGATAACAGGCACTAAAATCAGAAATAAACAGTTTGTAATACTTTTTAACACATAAAATTATACATTAAATGGAATGATAAAATAACTATTTAGTTATATACACACACAAAGTTCAATACTTAAGTTTCACTCAATCTTTGGGAAATACTTTTGTACATAGGTGGTTTTGTCTCATTTCATACATGAAAACACCATTTAAGAAATGAACGATTTGCAGCACAAGGATTGTTAAGTTCATAAAACTCGTAAATCAAAATGTCAGTCAGCAAATGCAAGCACCAAAAGGAAAGCAGTTAAAACAATGTAAAAATAAAAAGCATTCTTCCATCTGATAACTTATAATGAATTGTAAAAAACAAGTATATTTTTAAAAATATAAATTGTTTTGTTAATACATGAAACTGTACATCAACAATTGTTAAAAATGGTTCATTCAATGAGATTGTATAAATTCTTTTGTCAGATTGATTAGGGCCAATTTTTACACATGCATGCTTTTAGTATAAGGAGTACTACTTGATTAGATTAACATAGATAGTGGTGAGAGTGAGGATATGATTTTTATAGAGAGAAATAAAAAGAACTTCCAGTAAAAATTAGATGAATAAATGTTTCTACATTTAATTTCTTGTTTAAAGATTCTCTGTATTCACTAACAAAAAGTAAAAACATTCAATATAACTTGCAATTATTTTCTTCAAAGTTGCTTTTGGACTCCGTAATTAAAATTCTAAACTGTATTTATTTTAGATTTTCTTTTCAGGTTATGAAGTTTTCTAAATTATGTTTCATTTAGGTAACATAGATTTGGTAGCCCTGTGCAATTATAAAAATGCATATTTAGTTTTGGATTAATACAAAATATATTTGACATATATAAGAAAATTAAGAAATAATAGTATTGGTTAATTCTTTATTTTAAACAGTCAAGTATTTTTTTGGGCATGTTTTTAAGAATATTTCATTGTTTTAAAGATGACAAATCTTCATTCCTAAATAAAATTATAAATGCAATAATTTGCAAGAATACACGAATTGCAAGAATTATTTTATTTTATAAACCTACTTAAAAATTAAAACATTTCTAGTCATAAAATGGCAGGATTACTAACAACAGATGATCTTATCAAGTATTAAAGATCAATGTAATAAAGAAATATACCCTAAAATAATGTTTGGGGAATATGATGGTTAAAAGTAAAACATCTTTAAATTTAATAATCAAACTGAAACTTGCTTGTCATATAACTTGAAACACACTTATAATTCTTATATAACCTGGGTTATAAAAATATGGATTAAAAAAGGATAGCAAGGAAAAAAACTGGATTAAAAAGAGCAAGCTTTAACTAAGAATGTTTAACAATACAATATGGCTATTGCTATTGAAAATAGAATAAACAATGTGCTTTAAGTATAACCATAGAAATGTAATAAAATGTTTATGAAAAACTAAATTACATACAACATACTACAAGTTTGATTCTACTCATACACAATTTGTAAGTGCAGGATAATTTACAAAAATACATTAACAAAGGTGGATTATGAGTTGGAAAAGAGACAAGTATATTATACAACCTCCTGAGTGTTACAAACTTGCGAATGTTTATTTCTCGACAGGCTGCATTTTCACAAAATACCTGTATATGGCTAAAATGGTTCAGCAGTCAATACACTACTATTAAGTCTTAGAGAGATGATAAATGATAATTTACATTCAATGGAAAATGAATGGTTGATAATTGCATAACGTACCAGATGTCTGGCTGAACATATCACAATTAGCCACATGATGTATAAAAGTATGAACAAAATATAAATCGTAGTGTTCTGCTGACATCAAAATATCTATCTACAGCGCACAGTGAATCTTATGACAAATAAGGCCTATGCAATAGTTCAAAAATAAATAAGACAAAATATACAGGTCACAAAGGCTTTCACTAAGCAAAAGCCTTGAAAAGAAATGTTATCATAACATAAATTAGACATTTCCTACTCCTTATTTATCTTGAAAATATGGACTATATTCACACATAAACGTTTTGCCTCTGGTATTGTTACTTATTTTGAGTTCAGAATTTGTAATGAAGGTTTTGGGAAAAGTATCCCTATTGTGTATTCAATGGATCAAAGCACTTTTCATTTACTTATATAAATTTATATATAATGGTGTTCAGTACGAATCAATGTGGACCCTTCTCCTTCATCCTCAGAATCATACAATTGTTTCCAGTCTCGAGGGTCTGGTTGAAAAAGACCACAGCACTGCCACTCACAAAAGTCCAGAAAGTTTCTAAAGGTACCTCGACTGAAAAGTTAAACATAATCAATGCTACATGTCAGATACTTCAACATGATTAATTAAAAATAGAAGATTTTAGCATTAATTAAAATTACTAGTTGGAAGAAGGAAAAAGGGTCACCTTAAGTGACTTTCTCCTGTAAGTCGATTAAAAAAACATAGGAGGGTACAATTTAACACACAAATAAATTGATTCACATTTAAAATCACAAGGTTAATAAGTATATTGCATATTACAGTTTTCAAGAAAATTGGAAACATTTTTTAAATACCTAAAAAATCACTCTTATATACTGATTTCTGTATACTACTTATATGACTATGTGAGATTTTTTTATCTCATGTGAGCAAGCCCCTCTGGGCAGGTGTGTTTGAAGAAATCATCTGAAGTAAAACATCCCAGTGAATAAACATTGTCTATTATTTTTTTATCTAAAGTTTTAACTGCAATAAATTTTGACTGTTTAAATAAGTTATGCTCTTTTACACTCAATTATACAGAATATTTTTAGCCAGTAGTGCCCAACCTACAGAGATGTGCGGACTGTGAAGCTGATTCGTTTGGCCCATTTATAAGTTTGTTCTCTCCTTTTGAAGGTGATGAATTGACTAGAAAAATGTTAAATACCTATTCATTTAAATTATTTTTCTTATCAGGCCCACAATCTTCATCTTAGTATGAAGTGCCGGCCATTAGAATACACAAATACTTTGAAATAATACATAAAAACATTTTAACTATTTAAAATAAAATATTAAAACAATACAGTTTAAATATTAATCACAAAAGAAAAAAAATATTAATTACTTCAAGAGCATATAGACATTCATCATCAATCAATCAAATTCGGCCTAGTGGCCTATCACCGTGTTGCCCATCTCCGTTTAATTAGCCGTTGGGCATGGGATGCTAATTACTTTGTTTACTGGGGTGCTTTACTGATACAAACATTATTCCCAAAATAAAAATAATAAAAACTTACTGAAATGGGCTTTGGATGGCACCTTTTTTATTCCTTTTGAAATGTCTGTATCGAGAACAGTTCATACGCTCATTAGTAGTCATAGCTAACCCAACAACCTAGATAAAAAACCCTTTGAGTTAAACAAGACAAAAATATTATAAAGAAAGTATTAAAACTAGAAATCACACTTAATCACTTAGGATCTCCATAGAAGATATGTCATAACACTTCTTAAGAGATAATTTTAAGAGATTATGATACTCTAATGAAAGATACATCTTTGAGAGAGACTGTTCAGCCATAGTAAAGTAAGCCATTGTAGCATAAAAACATATTTGTATATATAAACAACATATTCATAGCATAAAAAAACTTGAATACCTGGTACATTTGACATAGTAGTAGACAGCCAACCCAAAATCCATGCAAACATGCATTTGCAGCAATCCAGCTGACCCAACCACTTGCATGGATTGCTCGCCACATATAAACAGACGAGTGTACTTCCTCTTCCCCAACATTAAATTTCCAAACTGAAATACAGGTGTCATACATTAGAAAAACATTTGTATGGGTTAAAAAGAGACAAAATACCATTTGCAGAAAGTTTCACTTACATCTGAAGCATCCATGTAAGCACCACATAATCATTATAAGTAACCAGAAGAGATACAGGACAAAATATTTATGATTACCTAGGCCTGTGAAGATAAAGATTAGTTCACCTCTAATGCAGTAAATAAGGTAATTTAAAGAAACAATTAAACCAAGATCGAATTTTCATTGCCATATTTGTGTTTAGCAGGCTAAAATTCCATATATTTTTACATTTTCACTGATGCCCAGTGTAATCGAAGTCCTACTCTATAGCAACATTGTATAGAAATACCAATAAATAATAATAATAAAAAAAATAGAATGCGTGACAAAAGATGTTACATTGAAATCCTTAAAATTTTATGATGTGTTTGAATACCTCTTTTGGGATGAAACCTGCAAAATTTTTGTTTTTTGCATACACAATTATAATTTAAACTACCTGTCTTAGTTCCACTTTGATTTCCTTTAAAAATTGATAGTAAAAAGCAACAATGAACTACATATTAGAAATTATCACTAAATTTATACTTACCAACACAATTTCCAACCCATGGGCAGTGATGATCAAAGCGTGCAATGCATTTATTGCACACAGAGCAATGCTTCGATCGCAGAGGGCGGCGCACAAGACAGGAGCTACAGAACCAATTTGGATGGAAACCATCTTTTTCTGCTAATTCTATTATTGTCTGAAAATATGACCAAAGTTAAATAAAGTCTACTAGAAAATAGTCAGAGCAATGTAAGGTTGCTGAAATGATAAAGTACCCTAAATCTTTGATCAGGTGTGCTCTGAATGATTCCTGGATCAGACTTCCAAGCTTTTATAAAGGAATAGAACAGGAACATTGAACACAACATGAAACCTAAGGTTCTCCAAATGTCACCAACATCTGAACAGAAGTTAAAGACAAAGTGGCAAAATATTAACAGCATATTATTCCTCCAAACCAAAATTTACTAGAAAACTACAAAATACTGTTCAGTCATTGCAATATTATTTTAGTTCATTATAACTAAAATTAACTTTAGGGATAAATTGATTTTTCTGTAATTAGTTTCTTTATAAAAAAGAAGAAAACAATTAAATACAACAAAGATACATAACAAATTTAAAAATTAGACCTGAACTATAAAAAATGTGACAATAGTTATAAATTATAAGGAATTGGCTGTATGGTTAAAATAATTATTTTAGAATGATGTAGCTAACTGTTAAAGCACTCTACTAACATTGGAATAAGATAATTTAAAATATGCAGGCTTAATTAGACAAAATAAAAAAAGGATACAAGGCTGAAACCAAAAGAACCACGTCACATACATCCAAAACTTCGTAGAAAGATAGACTGAGATTGGAAGAATATTAAGAATTCTGTCATCAAACAGCAATCTGAAAATAACGAGCATATTCATAAATTGTCAATATATACTATGTGTAAAAATTAATGCAAGTTTTGACTTGATTAAAACTTAAGTTTCATAAATATGTACATAAACTATACTTAGTAAAAAATAGTATTGTCATGATAACTAACACAATGCCAGACCATTAACATATGATTCAATGTTCAATATGACAGTGCTAAATATTTATATTGCAAGTATGGAACAAAAATTTTGCATGAAATAGTTTTATGGCATTTAAAATAACTACTGATATGGGACCTTAAAAATACATTTTCTACTGACCTGGCAGCAACAGCGACAGCAAGTCCAATGCACAACAACAATCCGGCTTTAACAAGATATGACTCTCGGCTTTCTAACAAAGCACCAATCAGATAAAACACTATAAAGGGAGATCCTACCATGCATCCATACCGTAATTTCTGAAAATACACATAATATAACCTTGACAAAAATATCTAGCATTTTAAAAATAATATAAAGGTTACGAAAATTACATGCAATTAACATGGAAATATTAAAACGAAATGTTTAAATCAGATGATACATGTTTTACCAGGGTACTATTTAAAAATATAATTATCAGCATTCAATTTAGTTGAAATTAAATTAGTTAAAAGAAAACTTGATTTTGGTTCATAGTAAATAAAGAGCTATCAGTAGAGAAATGTGTTTGCCAATCAGGCAACACAGGCCAGAGATCACAAAGAAACAACATCTGAAAATTCAATGTGAAAAAAAAAAAAATAAACACTTTTCATGCAATTAACAAATAAAAATTTTAAAATATAGTGTTGGCTTTCTGAGAAAAAGAGAAGAAAATCAAATAATTACATTGGGATACACTCCGAGTACTACAGATTTTCCGCAGTTTCTATACTCAATTCAAAATTTTCATTTGATTTAAATATTTGAAAGAATTTATCTAAACTTTTACAAGTATAGTATTGCTATTTTAAATTGAAAAATACCAAGATTTTAGCTTTTGATTGCATGAAAATCACCAACCTTTCACTGGATGTTGGAGCCTATGCATTGGTAATCAGTTCTACATGTGGGAAAGATTTAAAATATTCTGTGAATGTGTTCCCAATTTGAAATAATTTTTCCAAGTACGATTAAATTTCATACATTTCCAATAAAAAAAAAAATTGATGGAATAATTTGATAAAAAAAGTTTTCTTCACTGCTTCATATTTACCTTGTCTCGGTATATAGAAAAACAATGAGTCTTCTTTGATCTTTCCTTCTTAGCTTCTTCTAAACGTTTTTGGATAGTAATTTGGTTAAGACGCTTGGCCATTTCTATAGGTGTATCTTTCTAAAAATTGAAAACCAACCATTAACTTTTAAATATTTAACACACAAAATAAACTATTAATTTTCTGTAATTTTGATTCAACCAATAAATAAGAAAATAAAGATCTAAAGTTGATATAAATTTAGTAATGTAAATATTTAGTGCTTTAGTGAGACCTAAAATTTTTTTACAAAACCCTAATGCTTAATAAACTTTCACAGTTTAGGAAAATCTAAAAGTGCAAAATGAGAAAGCACGTAAAGAGGAAGTCCCACTATATTTTGATGTTAAACTATTAAAAAAAAGCCTGCACAACCATTGTGAGGTGGGCCAAAATATTGTAAAAATCCTCTATTGTTTGCTCACGGCATTGAGATTAATTATATGAAATTATATAAAAAATGGTCACAAAGTTTTGCGTTCAAAAGATACTGTAAGTTTGTGCATTTCAACTTCAAAAAATTTACATTTTAAATTTTGTAAAAGTTAATTTATGTTATTTCAATTTTATTAGGCCACAAAAAGAGGGTTGACGGTCTGCATCCTGCCTGCAGGCCTGATTTAAAACATTAATCGTGATTAGCAATGGCTTTGAAATTAAGTAAGGAAGCCATTTAATTTTTCAATCAAGATTGAATCTCATAGCAAAGATTTTACAAGTGGATTGAGTTTAAAAAGTTGAAATCAAAATAGAATCAAACTAATTATACCTCAGCATTCTTTTCATCGACACTTGCTCCAGCTTTCAACAAAAGGGAAACAGCATTGCTATTTCTAGCAAAAACTGCCCAATGCAAAGGAGTGTTTTTATGATGATGATCAACCATTGACAGACTAGCTCCAAGAGTTAAAAGCAGACGAGTAGGATCATTACTGAAATTAGGTAATTATAATTAAAAATTGCAAATTATAATTGGATTTAAAATTTATAAGTTGCAAAATACATATGGCAAAACTAGATTTCCGTTAAAAGTCAAAAGATTTGCTTGTTATTTTTGTATGCTAAGTTATCCTGTTATAGTTGCCAACATTTGAGGCACTTGCTGCAATGGCAAGCAAACTTTGATGTAAAGCTGATGGAGCACTTGCAGCTCATTGTAGCTGCAAGCAAGTGCTCATTCAAGTGCACTCATGCAAGTGTCCATTTGTAGTTTTGTTACCTTGAATGTTAAAAAAAACCAAGCTATTAATCTGAAATTCGTATATTTTGATATTTGCTATTTATTATAAAATTGCATTTTAATATGGATAGGAATTGAGTTCATCATATTGATTAGAAGGTACCACAATATCAATCTCTTGCAGGATAAAATAATTGAGGTCCTTGCTGCAATAACTAGCTCTAATGTAAAGCTATTGAAGTTAGCTTGTTGTTGCTTAAGTTGTAAGCGACTCATTTTTTAAATTTATTGTGATTATCTTTTACTTTATTTTTGTTTGATTCCTAAAAACTTATTGCCATTTTGAAACCATAGTTGCCAACTCTTAAAAGTGGGAAATTTCTTAAGGGGGTTTCTAGAGAAAACAAGAATTATTAGTAGGTGGCAACAAATACAAATCTTTTTATTTCCTATTTTAAATGACATACACAATAAAAAAAAAATACTACATAGTGATATTGACTGCTCAGGGGTCAACACAGTGATCCATATGAGCAACTATTGATGGGTAAAAAATAAAATTATATTAAATAATAATAAGCATTTAAAAAACATTAAGAAGAATTTAAAAAAACAATAGAAATGAAATACAAGAGAACCACTGCAAGGTGAGCTTCAGTTAAGAGGTTTAGATAAAAAAAGAGTGTTTGTGAAAAAAATCAAAAGAAATCTTCATTATCTATTGTCATTTTAGAGGTTTAGTTGTTTTTTGAACATCTCTGAATCTCTGTTTGAAACATCTCTCATTTTCCTTCTGTTTAGCCAAGGAACTTGTAGGAAACAAGAAGAGTAAATGAAGAGATAAAGGAAGTAGATAACTTTTAGGTTAAATTAGAAATTAATTATCTGTTTAGAGATAAACATTAAAAATGATCCTGGAGTTGGAATCCTCTATCAGAGCTGCAGTTGTGATTATAGCAAAGAACAAGACTATAATGGCTGCTGTAAGTAAGCATTGTTTCTTAACAGAACTGTTTATTCATTTCCCCAGTTTAAAATGAAAGATATGCAAATATCCCAAGAAAAAATTGAGAGGGTTGACAGCACTGTGTAATTATTCTGGTTAACTAAGAAAAAGTACAAATTAAAAAAGTTAGATAATTTGGCTATAGTAATCAGGGCTATTATTTAGGCAGGGAAGCAAAATTTTTGCAAGCACCAAATCAGTTACAAAAAACAAATTTCTACTTTTAAATTAAATTTAATTTTACGTTTAACCCTACTGTGTTGTTAGAGAAGCATCAGTATATTTTGTTGAACAACGTGACTGGCATTCTAATTAAAATCTAAAGTTTAAGGACTAAAAACTTAATTATAACAGAAAATTTAATATAAGAAAGTTTCTGTTTTATTCAAATCTAAGCAGCTTTAAATGCTTAGTACATGCCTGAACACAATAAGAAAACTCAAGTAGAAATCTGGATATTTTGTACGGAAATATCATGCAGTTGATAGAGAAAAGAAAACGTTTAAATAGGAAAACATTTTCTCCCCTGATCAATGGTGGGTATATCAGTTAAATGATATAAGCTAAGGTCTTCTTTCATGTAAAAAAATCATTTCATTCTTACGTGGATATTCTGTAACACGACCACATCAGAGGGGTCATACCATTCTTGTCAGCTGCATTTATATTTTGACCTTTAGCAGCTAAATAAGCAACAATGGATGTATGACCAAACTGGGCAGCTAGATGAATACATTGGCAACCTTGAATGAAAAAATAATGGTCTCAAGTAAAATTGAGTTTTATAGAAAGTATTTAACAAGATTTTTTTAAAAATGAGGGCATTATTTCATAAGCATAGTAACTTGAACACCATTAAGAGCAAAAATGTTATTATTGCTTTTACCCATTATAATAAATAATAAATGAATTAAAAGCATTTAATTAATAATATTTTATTTAAGCACTATTTGATGTTATCTCCGGCATAATTGCTTTTATACTGAATGCAGTGAATAAATAGTCATCTTAAATATTACTTACCTTCCCCATCAGTAATAGATGGATCAGCCCCATATTGCATCAAAAGAACAACCATAGCTAAATGACCTTGTCTAAAACAATCAATACAAATACAATTTTAAAAATCAGATAAAAATATTCCTAAAAATTGAAATCAATCCCTTAAAAAAGCAATTTGTAATTATGGTTTAAATGAAAAGAGTAAACAATCACCAAAAGTATTTAGTAAAGTAATGTTCCTGATTAATAAATTAATGAAACACTTAAAATAACTAACAATAAAACTGAATTTAAATGTAGATTAACTGATTATAGAGGAGACATTATCGAAACCTTATTTAAAGTACCAAAGAAGAGTCTGAGTATCTTTGTTGCCATAATAGTATAATCAATACTGGGTACTGTCCAGGTATACTGTGCACTGGAGATGCATACATTTATTTTCATTTTAAATACCTTTTCTCTCTTATTTCTTTTGGTTTTTTTTTGTGTATGTTTAATTTCCAATAAATGTCTCATAAATTATATGAATTACCTAGAACATTGGTCTCTTAAGATCTTGAACTAGAAAAAGTATGTATTTTGCATAGCAGAATAAAAGTTTTTCACTTAGTCTATATTTTAACTCAATATTTTAATTTGGACTTAGTGGATTTTTCTTATACACCCATAAAATACTTAAAGGTGTTTTTTAAATGGACTACATGTCAAGGATTTTGAACATTATTTTTTAGAGAACATTAAATAAAATATTTTAAGATTTAGAAATACTCAACAGTAAAAACCGTACCAAAAAATACCTCAAGAAGTTAAAAAACTTTTGTAGTGTAATGCATCTTCAGCTAAACTACACTTATACATTCATAAAATAAATGAATATTTTTAATAAGGAGCTAATATGGAATAATACTAATTTTTTTTGAAAAATATGTCCCACCCAATTAATAGTAATTATTCTTTAAAAAAGTGAATACTACATAAAACAGGCTAACATGACAAATTTTTTTTTAAATTTAAAATAAAAGCCATTTTGATGATATTTTTAAGCAACTACAAAAAAAATTACCTACCTAGTAGCCCATTGTAAAGGGGTAGAATGCAATTCACCTCCAATAGTATCCACATGAGCTCCTTTGGATATATAATACCTAACAATTTCTTGGCGATTATTAATAGCTGCCCAGTGCAAAAGAGTGACATTTTCAGAATCTGGCCGATTGACATCATAGCCACCTTCAATAATTTCTTGACATCGCTCAATCACACCAAACTGGGTTGCTTTGACTATGTCAAAAGTGCTGTAATCTTCACCTTGATTCACCGCAATTGTTGAATCACTAGAGGGATCACTGTGGTGACGAGTCCTCTGAAAGAATAAAATCTATATTGTAAAATTATTCCAAAAACATTTACAAAATTTTGATAACATGTCGATCATAAGAATTTATATTTATACCTGATAAAAAATGGCTATACAAAACCCAAGAGATATACCCTACTTACAACTTTACAAAGAAAAAAAAATGTGTTTCAATGGTCATAAGTTATGACATTTAGTTGTAATTTAGTGATTGAATGCTGAATTAAGCTATAAAAAGTTGTGTATTTAGGATTTTCAACTTCCTTTGATTTTAAAATTCAGAGTTCGTAATATTTTAAAGAGAGCTAAAAATTTTTTCACAAATGAAAAGATAATATTTTACTTAAAAAACTTTTACTAAAGACGTAAGCTATTAGTTATACATCAAATCTTTATGATTATGAATCCCACTCTATCTGGTTTAGTTGCTAAGTATAAATATTGGTTGCCAACTCTAGTGACAAGTCTTAATTAATAGATATGAAACCAAACCCAACTTTAGTTGGATTCTAGGATTTACCATTATGATCTGATGTAGAAACCATAATTTAATTCCCAAGTGCAGAAAAAAAGTTTTATATTCCTCTTTATTACCTGTGTGCTGATATTTTCCATCATAGAGAAAAATTTCTAGATGGAAAATTTTCAATCATAACTAATATTGAGAACAGAATTTAGATAGGTGGCACAATTATTCGTCAAATATAATTCTAATTTTTAAAAACGTTAGGTTGACAGTTTTTGAGATAAAAGTTTGATTAACAAACATTTTGAGATTGACACTTTTGCATAATAGGTAAACATGTATTTTCAAAATGCATTGAGATTATTGATGACATTTAGTCATCTTATGATTAACCTTTTCAATGAAAAAATATTCTTTTATTATGAAAATATATTAAATTTTATCAAATTAATTGATTATGATTTGTAGAGCTGGTATGAAACCAATCTTAGAGATGGTAAATTTGAACAAGTCTAATTTTGGGGTATTACGTATTAAGTACCAAAATATTCACTATCATTGTTATAAAATAACTTGTGTATTTAATTATTTAGATTTGTAGGTAATTAACATTAAATGGGTGTGTTTGGCACATCAGGCATGTTTAGTGGAATAGACTTACTGTAAGGATAGTTTTGTAAGCATTACAATTTAAAAAAAAGAGTAGTGAGAGAAGATACTTAATATCTATGAAAACATTTTGAACTGAGTTTCAAACTCTTTCATGCTGAAATGTAATACTATTAGCATTATTCATCAATTCATCAGATTTACAAATTTATTGAGAAAGATAAGCTTATTTCACAAGGATATTAATCACTACAGGGCATAAAAGAAAGATCCAATAATAGATTACATGTTTCAGTTCTATGAAATAATAAAAGTTTAATTTCTTTGGTAAATTCAACATAATTAAATCTTACCTCTAATCCTCCAACATAGTACACCGGTGTGCACGAAGGATCTTTTTCTTCGGTCATCGCTAAATACTTTTTCGAAAAATTATATGATTGATAAAATCATGTAAGAACTAAAATAAGCGAAATGCCATAAAAAAAATTCCTTTATCATAGATTTTTGCAATTTTTAAATAAAAGTTTTCGTATCCTGTTTACCTTCTCTCCCAAAAATCTCTGGTTCTTCGAAAACGTTGCCTAAAGAAAAACTTATATATTTGATCAAATTATTAAAACTACAACATTGAAATTCATAGAAGTTTTGGGTCGATAAATTTCAAATAAAAATAAAAGAAATTACAAAAAAAGTTACATGAGGAACAAAATTGTATTCTTTGAGAGTCAAAAAAAATATTTTATTTTGTTTTTATCACACATGTTAACCAGATCCGTAACGGAAATTCAGTTTTCTGTTTTATTTATATTTTTGTTTAGTTTTCAAATCAAATCAAGCCGTAGGCTCCGTCGTGTGGGTTCAGCCCTTGATGTTTTCCTTTATTTAAGGTAGTATCCTTCCCTAAAATTAGGATTTTCTTATGTGTCAGGTTGTTTGAGTGATTTTTAATGCAGAAACCTATTTTTTGTTTTGTAAAAATTAGTAACACCGGAGGTAGAAAACGTTTAGTGTTCAGATGTTTACATTAAGTGTATTCAATGTTTACACTTTAGTTGCAACTTTATTTAAGTCTATATAATACCTATATCAAAACGATTATCTTTAAGTGGTTTCTCATTGAAGTCACTCATGTATTTTTCGTGTTTGGATTGGAAGGAGGAATTCAAAAATTTCATCAGTGTACTACCTACTGTTGGTATCATTTTGAAAAACTGCTGAAAATGCAATACTTGATAAATCGATACGTGTAAATGTGTATTTTCCTTTCCCAATTGAAAAATCTGCATTGAAAGGTTAAAAATGTATGTTTTAAACACAATTCTCATTATCTTAATCTAATAATTTTCTAAATGTTTGATGTGGGTAATAATAACTTAGGGAAATATGCTGCACTGCTATACAAAAATATATTTAGTTTAAAATGTGCAATATTTGGTTAGACTTATTAAGATAGTAATAAAATGGAGTTTCCTCCCTTCATAAACTCTACTGTTCTTGCATAACTTTTTTCATTGTATAGCCAATGTTCACTTTTTAAGTTAATGTTTTGAAATTTTTCTATTTTTAATAGTTTTAAATTCCTTAAAACAAGCTATTGAATATTATCCAATGCATGTAGTTTTATTAGGCAGTAGTTACCGTCTAAATTAGGCTCAATCTGTTGATCAATACATTGTATATTCCATTATGTATCCGGTATCCCAATAAAAATTACCAAGCTCTTTTGTAAGTTTAAAAATATTGTAAAATGTTTTTATTAGTTAAAAAACGTGCATTTTTATCAGGTTTTTTTGTTCAAATTGTATTTTTTTTAAAATTCTTAGTGTTTAAAACTGTTTGGCTATTTTTAGTAAGATAGATTTAACAAAAAAAAATATACAGATCATAAAAACTGCCAGGGTTGACAAATATCACATGATATTTATATAAATATCAAAATATCGGATATTTTTTGCTGTTTGCTAGAAATAAATACTAGTCTGAACCAAATAATACTACTAAGGAACATTTTTAATAAAATCTTAATTACCCAAAGCATAATTTCTAATAATTACTAGAAAATATCAATGTACACATAAATATATTATAATTCCATTTCTGCTTCAAAGAAAATATTTTTACTTAAAAAATTTGAGCTTCACTGTAATTATAATAACAAATTGAAGAACAATTTATTCATTCATGATTTGAAGGATACCACCATTAGTTTATTTAAATTATTTTTAATTTTTTAAATGATGATTGTGGCAGTCATTACAAAACAGATAAAAAATTATGGTAATATTCTTTTAAAATAAAAGGATAGAAACAATAAGATTTTTAAATACGACAAAATTGTAAGCATTGTTTTATGCAATGTGCCAAAGAAAAAAAAATCAAAATTGCTTTTAAAATACATTACTTCCTATGCTAACTTGTATAGTATGTTGCTAAGATCTGACGAGGTTTCATGAAATAAGAAATAAGATAGTTTAACTTCATGATTTTATAATTTTATAGGTATTTTATTATAATTACAAGGTTAAAATGTTTTTACAACTTAATTAACATGTTAACAAAATACTCAAAAATTAATTTAGGGCTAGATTTTATCTTGAAAACTGTTACTTTTGTTAAAAGATAAATATCATGATATATATCAGGCCTATAAATATCATGATATATATCATATCAGCATATCATGATATGATGTATCAGCCTATAAATATCATGATATATATCGGCCAACCCTGAAAACCGCCAAACTATTTTGGACATCTTATTTGACTGCAGAACAATAATTTTGCAAAATTTCAATTATATATCATCCAAAATATTTTGTCAGTTTTTACAGAATATTTTATAGAGAACAGAATAGGTTCTATTACATTATTTAAAGTATAAAAAACTGAACTGAATTAAGGTAACAGACTGTTCATTATTTTAGAGAAATAGAAAACAGTGAATGATAGTAAATAAAAAGATAAATAATAAATAAAGGAATTTACTTCTTTTTAGCACAAACCTAGTCTATGGAGTCCCGTTTTTAGTCCAATATATACATTATAAAAATTTTATTTGAATTTAAAAGCACTAATTTTTAGTTGTATGAGAATACAATTCCTCTCAAATAAAGAAATTTGTTAAAAGATTATAGTTATAAAGAAAGTTAAAAACTATCTTTATTTTGTAAAATCCTCATTTAAGTTGAAGTTCCCCACATTAATTTTCTAGTCTTGAAATCTATTCATGACTAGTCTCTCTAATTTTCATTCCCCAATGTTGGAAGCTTTTATGTTGTCACTAGCTGATATGCCCGGCCTTGCACGGGTGTAGTGTATCTATTTATTTTTAAAGTTTTCTCAAGTTACATGTCTAATTTTTCTGTAACCTCAATTATCAATCATCCCGATGTTCCCGGTAGTTTTTCTTATCCCGGTGTTCCCGGTAATTTTTCTTATCCCGGTGTTCCCGGTAATTTTTCATATCGCGATGTTCCCAGTAATTTTTCATGTTCCGGTATTCCCGGTAATTTTTAATATCCCGGCGTTCCCGGTGTCTTTTTTCATGTTGGTGTTCCCGGCGCCTTTTTCATCCCGGTTCCAACTGTTTATATTTCCCCAAACCCATCCAGTTCCTACGTTGCACATTTATAGTTTCCCCTAGTAAAATATTTAATTTTAAGGTTTTCCTCTCATAACAATAGTGAGTCAAGCAGATATACTCTAGTAGAAAAATAAGCATTAACAATAGTGAGTCAAGCAGATCTACTCTTGTAGAAAAATAAGCATTTTTAACCATAAAAATGTTAAATTGCAGGTTAATATTCGATTTTCGAACTTGGAAAACTTTGTATTTATAATCCACGTCTCCAGATACGTCTAAATACCGAGTTTTGTCCTCGCCTGCGGCGTAGTTTGAGAGGAGATGTAATTTTGAGGTTTTCATCTCATTTATTACAATAGTGAGTCAAGCGGATCTACTCTGGTAGAGAAATGGAGAAATAAGCGTTTTTGACCATAAAATCGTTAATTTCTCGTAAATATTCGATTTTCGAACTTGGAAAAGTTCGTGTTGATAATCCTCGCCTCGGAATACGTCTATGTACCGAGTTTTGTGTACGCCTGCGGCGTATTTTGGGAGGAGATGCAACACATACGCACATACCCAGCCACATACGGTTTTAGTTATATACTAGCTGATATGCCCGGCCTTGCACGGGTGTAGTGTATCAATTTATTTTTTTTAAAGTTTTCTCAAGTTACATGTCTAATTTTTCTGTAACCTCAATTACCAATCATCCCGGTGTTCCTGGTAGTTTTTCATATCCCGGTGTTCCCGGTAATTTTTCATATTCCGATGTTCCCGGTAATTTTTCATGTTCCGGTATTCCCGGTAATTTTTAATACCCCGGCGTTCCCGGTGTCTTTTTTCATGTTGGTGTTCCCGGCGCCTTTTTCTTCCCGGTTCCAACTGTTTATATTTACCCAAACCCATCCAGTTCCTATGTTGCACATTTATAGTTTCTCCTAGTAAAATATTTAATTTTAAGGTTTTCATTTCATTAACAATAGTGAGTCAAGCAGATCTACTCTAGTAGAAAAATAAGCATTAACAATAGTGAGTCAAGCAGATCTACTCTAGTAGAGAAATTAGCATTTTTAGTCATAAAAATGTTAATTACAGGTTAATATTCGATTTTTGAACTTGGAAAACTTTGTATTTATAATCCAAGTCTCTAGATACGTATATATACCGAGTTTTGTCCACGCCTGCGACGTAGTTTGAGAGGAGATGTAATTTTGAGGTTTTAATCTCATTTATCACAATAGTGAGTCAAGCGGATCTACTCTGGTAGAGAAATGGAGAAATAAGCGTTTTTGACCATAAAATCGTTAATTACTCGTAAATATTCGATTTTCGAACTTGGAAAAGTTTGTGTTGATAATCCTCGCCTCAGAATACGTCTATATATCGAGTTTTGTGTACGCCTGCGGCGTATTTTGGGAGGAGATGTAATACATACCCACTTACCCACAAACGGTTTTAGTTATATACTAGCTGATATGCCCGGCCTTGCACGGGTGTAGTGTATCAATTTATTTTTTTTAAAGTTTTCTCAAGTTACATGTCTAATTTTTCTGTAACCTCAATTACCAATCATCCCGGTGTTCCTGGTAGTTTTTCATATCCCGGTGTTCCCGGTAATTTTTCATATTCCGATGTTCCCGGTAATTTTTCATGTTCCGGTATTCCCGGTAATTTTTAATACCCCGGCGTTCCCGGTGTCTTTTTTCATGTTGGTGTTCCCGGCGCCTTTTTCTTCCCGGTTCCAACTGTTTATATTTACCCAAACCCATCCAGTTCCTATGTTGCACATTTATAGTTTCTCCTAGTAAAATATTTAATTTTAAGGTTTTCATTTCATTAACAATAGTGAGTCAAGCAGATCTACTCTAGTAGAAAAATAAGCATTAACAATAGTGAGTCAAGCAGATCTACTCTAGTAGAGAAATTAGCATTTTTAGTCATAAAAATGTTAATTACAGGTTAATATTCGATTTTCGAACTTGGAAAACTTTGTATTTATAATCCAAGTCTCTAGATACGTATATATACCGAGTTTTGTCCACGCCTGCGACGTAGTTTGAGAGGAGATGTAATTTTGAGGTTTTAATCTCATTTATCACAATAGTGAGTCAAGCGGATCTACTCTGGTAGAGAAATGGAGAAATAAGCGTTTTTGACCATAAAATCGTTAATTACTCGTAAATATTCGATTTTCGAACTTGGAAAAGTTTGTGTTGATAATCCTCGCCTCAGAATACGTCTATATATCGAGTTTTGTGTACGCCTGCGGCGTATTTTGGGAGGAGATGTAATACATACCCACTTACCCACAAACGGTTTTAGTTATATATAGATAGATTTTAGTGGTCTATACATGACTTGTGGAGTATCTTTGACTTCTTGAAGGGCATTATTTGATAAGGGCACTTAGATGATGCTTTCTTAGCTGTCAAAAAAAATTATCTCCAAGAGAGAACTTATAGGTTTTATTAAAATAAAAGACTAAAGATTCTTACGTTGCTATTGAATACTTTCTTCTATTCTAAGTTTTGTTACTTTTTAATGTAAACTAATATACATTTTGCAAGAACTTGCAAAATAAATTTTTATATCCTCATTTTCACACGATTTTTTCTCATTTCCGTTCAAATTCACCCATGCATTCATTCCCTTTTCATTCCTGAATAGTCTTGCTCAAGATCCTAGTTGATATTTACGTTCAAAATCTTTGTTGGCCTTCCTCTTCTTTTCCTTATCGTCTTCTTGATCGGATCGTCCTAGTAAACACTCTTCCTACTTCTGTGAAGCCAATTAGCTTTTTAATTAAAATATTCTATCGCGATTGATAAGAATGTTTCTACCCAAGACGTAAACTAAATTTTTGATCTATTTTGATGAGTTTTAATTTTTAAAATTTTTTTTTTTTGTAATTAGAATTATATGAAAGCTTGGTTTACCACTCCTCACTGAATTTTTGAATGCATTAGCGACTGTGTTATCTCAACGTTCACCTATCTACTTTCGCATTCATTTTTTCCTAAGTGCCTTGGCTTTTTTTTATTGAAATATTCATTGAAATGCCGGTCACAAGACGACGCGATAACCGTTTTTTGTTTGGAAAATAGATCTTGGTTTGACCATTATCACAAAATGAGAAAAAAAGAGAGCCTTCCAAAACATTATCATATCAATTTTCGATAAAGAATGTAACCTCTTAAATATTTTATCCAGAAGATTCAGAAAGTTTTTTTAAGTTTTCTCATTGCCTTTATAAGACTGTTTGTTAGGCCTGTACATTTCACTTACAAAATTTTTCCCATTTTAAAGTTTCTTTTTACTTAAAAAAACTATATTTTATTTTCTATTGATTCAACACCAAAATGGTTTCTATCTGTAGGATTGTTTGTTGCTTTTATGGCGCAAGGTTGAACATAACGCACCATGCTATAGACATTACCTTTAGGTAACTACGTTCTTTTAAAGAAAATAGATAAAAAGGAATGAGTAATTTAAAGTTCATCAAAAGAACTTTCTTGATTGGAACCAGGAAAAAAAAACAAGGAAAAATCTTTGAATACATTTTTAAATCCCTTGGTGGATAGGTTAACCCCCTTGTGCTGCAAAAGATTTCAAAATTATGATGACTATGACAGTTTCTTCTGCAACATCGCCCGTGTTAAACATCCCGTTCGTTCCCAGGTCAGCATATGCGTAATTAAGGACGTTTTCCCCTTATTAGAAACCGGTGCCTTCCCTTAATGGAATCGAACTTCGGATCGCAAACGCGTCTAATTTCCCACACCTAATACTCTCGCATGACCGAAGCCATAAATTTAGCTCCCGGCCATACGATGATGATTCGAGTTTTCTCCTCATCATCGTCGCTAATGAGTGCGAGCTACATGCTAAAAGTAAGCGAACCCGCTCCGCACACATCATAGGAAGATATATATTCGCTCCTTTTCAATGTCAAGGGCTACACTTTCTGTTCTTCAACCTGTTTTCATTTCGCAAGGTGTGAGTGGAAGGAATCGAAAAGGAACTCTCAGGTAGGTGGAGCTGCTGGATGTGGGCCGAGAGGAAGCTGGCACATCGTCGCTGCTCTGATGCGACGTTTGGTGGTGCGCTGTCTGTGACGACGGAAGTTTTGTGAAAGTTCTCTCCTCCCTTCCCCCCTACTCTCTCTCTGTGATCTGTGTCCGTCTTTTCCGCGTGTGTTGTTTGGGAGAGATCATCTGGGTCTGTGAGTAGTAGTGTTTTTTTTTCGTGTCTTTAATATGGAGTGTTTTAGCTTAGTGTTGATTTTAATATTGTGGTGTTATTTAATTTGCTTAAATTCACGAACATTCTAATGGGATGTGTGTACACGGCCGATTACTATTCAAATCGAATATCTTGCATCTTCTGTGCAATGAAAATGGAGTGGAAATGAAGAGTACTAACTATTTGTGTTAAGGCTCATTTAGACTTATCACTTTTGGTGTTCTTTTTTGAGGAATCATCCAAAGTGTCAATTGTCAATTCACTCCTCCAAATTTCTATGCAAACGAGTGATTCATCGGAGAGGATCACTTAAGATGAACATTGAAAGTGAAATGTTAATCTTGAGTCATTCACTCTTTGAATCGCTAGTTTAGTACATTGTTGAAAAGTGAAGGATTAAATAGTGAAACTCCAATTCACACTTTTCACTTTCCATGGTTCCTCCAAAATGAACCCAAACAGTGATAAGTCTGGATGAGCCTTAAGTTGGCTTATCCGATTATTTAATTCATTTCAGTAATTTCTAACATTTCATTTGAATTTTTCAGTTTGTTAAAAACTATATTTTTACTTCAGCTAAATTTCTTGAAAAGCAGTGTTTTCTGTGTGTTTAGGATATAGTATGTTTATTTTAAAGAGTATTAATGAGCATAAGAACATAATATTTTAAAATAAGTTTAAAAAAAATTCGGTTTCATATTAAGGGAATTATTATAAATTGGTATCATTTCCAGAAAAAAGTTTAATTTTTTAAATAGTAAAGAGTTTCAGAGCTTTATCTTACCTTAAAATAAAATAAATTTTAAAAATTTAGCAAAAAGGAAATGGATTTTTTCCTAAATAAATGGACTGATGTTTATGAAAAAAAATTATGCGATAATTGCATCAGTATCCGATTGTTTGTGCTTTTCCTTGTTTTTTACCTTCACTTAGCTTTCTATTTCGTAACATGGTGAAAATTTTCTAAAGGTGTCAGTTCTGTTGAAAGCATGTTTGACACCGACTGACCACTTTTCCTTTGACTTGCGCAATTTATTTCTCTGTGTTTTTTCGTGTCACTAGCTGCTTTGATGGTAGAGTATTTTTTTTCTTGTTAATCAAGTATCGTAAAGTACATACATCAGTAAACAAGTTTTGGTTGTTATTCGGACTTCATCACTAGGATTTTTAAAATAACTTACTAATTCTGAGAACCTAGAGCTCAACATAAAGTAAATTCTTTTTTTTTTTTATCAAAACAACGATAATTTTGAATAATTTTCTTTTCAAAATATATTTAAATATTGTAAAACAGATTTCTATGGAAAAATATAAATAGCATAAAAATATTTGACTTCTTACTGAATATTTATCCACTTTCAGTAACTTGATCCATTAATAATTCTAATATTGGGTGAGGTATACGCATGCAATTTACTATATAACAAACATAAGCTAACTTTTAATGAGGCAAAAATGTTTTATTTTTACATGAAAGAAAGCAAAATATCTAAACACTCAGGCATTGTTTTAATATTGTTAAAAAAGTGACTGAGATAAGTAAAAGCTTCCCTGCAATTTCAAGTCCCTTATCTCAATGAACTAATTTTTTATAAAAAAAAATGTTAATTGTAATCGAAACTGAGTTGGTAGCAGTTTGTAAATCTTAATTCAAGTTCAAGGAAGTCCGGTTGAGTTTTATGACCGAGCCAATCAAGTGTACTGGGAATTTATTGCTCTTAGGAACTAAATGAGGCCTTCACCTCACCACCCTCTGAGATGTTCGAGGATCCGGACTATATGTTCTTAAGATGCTCGTTGTTTTTAATTAAATACTTACTTGCTTAGGAACTTTCCCGTGCAGCTTTTTAAATAAATCACAAAATCTTCCAAAGAAATTCAGTTATTTATTGCGAAAGCTACGTTACGAATCATAACTATGAACCCTCATTATTTTTTAGGGAGGGACGTAGCCAAAGAGCTGGATTTTGAGATGTATCCCTCCCCAAAACAAATATTTTTCTTGTTTTCCTTAAAAAAAAAACGACTAAAACTACCTCCTATTCCCTTTGAATTTGTTTTCTTGGTACGCCACTACTTACAGGTAATTTATGAAATACACTCATGGAAGGAACTGTGGGAAAATTAATTAATACGAAAGATTTAAAATGCAGGAATTTCAAACATAAATGTTATTCAATAAGGCAATGGTTAGCTTCGATGCTATTGGGGAAAGAGGTTCAAAATAAATAACTTCATTCAAACCTTTATGAATGACGCTTCGCTTTAAGTATAACTTGCTAATCAATCAAAGGCTAGATTAGTTGACCAAGTCATATCGGTCATATCCGCTTCTATGTTTCTTTGAGAAAAATATCAGTTAGATATTCAAGACATGACTTATAGTATTTCGAGGGTAATGTTTCTGTCATCGTATCTGTTTCTCATCAGTTATTCTTTCCCAAGGAAAAAAAAGCTTCATTGTTTGTTCACAATTGGAGGAAGCTATACATTTGAATTTCAACATAAAAAACTGTCTTAAAATGTGTGCCCTTTTAATTTAAAATCATTTTTTTTACTCTACAAGTTTTTTTAAATTGGTTTTATTGGAAAGTTGAAATGTAACTATGAGCACTGAAGATGTTTCCTTTTGATAATTTTAAGATATAGTTTAATAGTATTTTTATCAGACAAAATTTATTGCTTTTTTAAAAAATCAATGCAGATTTCAAACGGAAATATATCATTTTTTTTTATTCTTATTATCTGTAGTTTCAGAAGAAACTACAAATGCAAAAGCAATTAAATAAAAGTATTTAAAGGAACTATTTATACTCAACTACTTTATTAATTGATTATCTTAAATTTTCATGTGAACTTGTTTTAAATTAGCAATTAACCTTTGCCACCATATCAAAAAAAAATCCTGAAACATATAAATGGCCGAAATATTTTATTTACAGAAGATTGACATTTATGTGCGATGGAAACATATTAAAACGGTGTTAACTATTTTCAACTCCCGTTGTTTCTGCTGCTCCGCAGTACACGTGTGCGGCTTAACTCCAGGTCGTAAAGCCGAGGATGTAAAATGACATGATTTGCGGTTTCGGTGCGACAAACTTCTTGATTTTCGTACGTTCCAAGTAATTTGTCCGCACGAAATAAAATCCCAGTGTCATATTCGGTGCTAAATCGCGTTACAACATATCTGGCTGTCACGCTACCTCTGTGTCAAGATGGCGGTGAATGATGTTTGATAGTTCCAGTGTGAAGATTTTTCTGTTGCCCCAGTTTTTATTCCGATATAGTTTTATATCTTGTTATAATCCGCGTCAATTCCTGTTGAATTAAGGTAATGGGGATGGGTTGAGAAAATGTGCTCCTTTCCTCAAGTGTGAAAAACAGCTCGTACTGCGTATTGTTTTGAAAAAAAAGTTTTGTACAAATTTGTACGGAGCATTTTTGTTTAAAGAACGTGTACTTTTGTTGAATATCCAACTTCATCCTTGAAATAATTAAATTTTTATTGCCCATGATGTCTCTCCGTGACTAAAAAGTAAAATAAACTTCCAAGTTAATAGCTCAACAGTGGAATGGTTGAACAGCTGGTATACATGGTAAGTATAATAGTTACATCAGGCTCCTGGGAAAGTTTTCAATACTCTCGTTATCGCACTAAAGAAAAGTTTTCAAGCTTTTATCCAACCGACTTGTGTGATCATTACTTTTCTTATTATTGTCAGTTTTTAACGTTGTAAGCGTCAACGTGTATTTTAATAGGGTTCAAACTGGTTTTCCCATAATGAAAATTGTGGGGACAGACATGAAAAGAATACTTAAAAAGCTCTTTGATTTTGTTTGAATCGGGCGAACCTGCTTGAGAGAAGTGTGAAAGCAAATCTTAAAATATCCTAGACTTATAAAAAGGAATTTGGAATAAAATCTCTCAAGCACGAATGATAATGTTATGCTCTTAATAATTCTTTAAAGGAATTAGTGTCTACCCTACCCTGTGGTACACGCATTGGTTTTATTTCACTGTCCTAAGAGAAATTTTTATGTTTTTTGTCAGCGAACTCTGTTGTCTTTGTTTAATTTTCTAGATATTATTGATAATTAATTTATGCCAGGACTTTTCTTACTATCAACTATGCATCATTCTTAGTTTATCTAAATCACATTTATTTATTTTAATATAACATATTGTTTTAGTGAAGTAATAGTACTTATTCAGTTGGAAAACATCACAGGGTAAACAGACACATTACATTCTTAACTTAGCAAGAAAACTACTTTAGAAAACCTTTAAAAATAAGAAATTAGATGCTAGATATTTACAATACATACTTGTCAACAGGGTAGGGTAGAATTTTGTGTTATGCTGGGAAACGAATATTTGTAAATTCAAATGAATGAGGCTCTTTTAACTAAAATTATTAAAATAGAAGTCAAGTATAAATATATCTATGCTCACTGCTAATCACAACGATTATTTATGTAAGCTATAAGGAGAAATTTATCGACAGACCCATCTATGAACATTTTGAAACTGTTTAAATTTAGTTAATTTCTTATGGTGGTAATGAAACCGTACAACAAGGACTGCAAGGTGTTGACCAGACGAAACGCAGGAATTTCCCATAGCCGCCAAGGGAATGCATATTTTCAAAAGTCAGAGGAAACGCCGCAATAGAAGGGGAATAATGGGAATAAACTTTAACAAAGGGCCTTAGCACCTGGGCACCAGAAGGGCAAAAATTAAAGTCAAGCAAATTTATGACCAGAACACCTGGTGCAGGGACGGAGCCAAGTTCAAGGTCCTCATAATCTAAACAATAGACATAATGAAGTCATCTTCCATAGGCCCCGAACACACAATAGGATCGATGGAGATTGGGGCAAGAGTCCAAGCCAATCCCTGGTCAAGAGGGATACCTCCCGAGTGGCCATGGTTGGTACCACCCTCAAAAGGGGTGGAGATTCAGGAAGTTTAAAAGCCCATGTAACAATAATCAGATCCCATTCCATTTTTTTCTTTTGCTATCATTGATGCTGATCCTGTTTGCCTGGATACCCCGATGCCGGATAACAACTGATTTTACCGAGTGCCTCGAAACCAAAACCGCGAACGCGAACTTTTGATATTTGTGTGTTGTGCCTTTTCTCTGATGTGCCTTCTCCCTGGAGGAATGAGGAACACCGGGCTGTTCCTAATGGGTATGTGTGCAAAAATCTAATATTCAATTCTCTCTGCTCAGTCCCAAATTCTTTTGATAACATATTTCTTACATATTAACGTTATGCTCTATTGTGCATTTAGTGTGCTCTCCAATATACATGTAGTAACATATTATGCAATGATATTTGAAATGTGTATATTATACGTCCCATCCATTGCATGGGCATTACCAACATATATATTGAACATAAATTCCTAAATATTCAGAGATAATCATGATACCTACTAGTTGTGAATAATCATAAATAAATGTATATTTGTTATTATATATCAGTGTCTCTTCTTCATTCATTTCCTAAAAGTACAGTCTAGAAATCATTTAACCACAATACGTAGAACGGCAGGGTGAACTCACTACGATTCCCTAAAAGCCAGTAGAGTCAACCGACAAGTGGTGCCGTGACCATTCACGAACCACAATTCAAAATTTAAAGTAACAAACAACTTGACTGTACGGGAACTGAATGGATGAGAATAATCATCTGTAACTATATCTGAAACATTGTATATATAGATATATAAGGAATACAGGGTAGTATTAGAATGTCCTCATTGATTATAAAAATTACCTCTTAAATCTTATCGAGAAATATAGGGAAATTTGTCTAGTTTCATCTTAAAAGTGTCTTTAGTACAACATAAAATTCAGTTTGGGCCATAATACAGTCGCAAAATGTCAGAACACGAACAACACAACACGGTAGAAAACTCGGGTTTAAACGGAAACAATACACCTAGCGGCACAATCGTTCAGAACGATTTGCCTAGCATCGCGATGATCCAAAACTGGATCCCAAACTTCGATGGAGTCTCAGCTGTCACACCAGAATACTTTATCGAAACGGTAAACCAACTAGCGGATAAACTGCTCATATCTGATGCACAAAAAATATTAATGATAAAGACAAAAATCAAAGGGGATGCCTTAACGAGGCTAATAAATAATTCCGAATTATCGCAGGAAATAGATTTTAAAACTTTCACAACAAAATTTTTGGCATATTTTGGGCAAACCCAAAGCTTGGCCTTGCGCCATCAAAATTTGTCTGCTTGTCGGCAAAAACCTGATGAAGATATAAAGAATTTCGCCGCTCGGCTCACCAAGGCAACAAGGGATTTTTTCGGGGACGTAGACATTGATAAGCCGGAAATGAAAATTGTCTTCAATCAAACCCGGTTAGCAAGACTACTTGAGAGTGTTTTGCCTCAGTACAGGCCGCAGTTACTCACAAAAGATGTTGCTTCCTTTGATGAAGCGATAAAATATATCCAAATTTTACAGGCCAATCAACTAATACTAGAGTCCCCAGCCATAAACTCAATTGCATGCAACATACCTAGCCCCCCCTCACAAAACAACACAGACCAGCTAAGAGCGGAGGTCATTAACTTAGCAAAAGAAATTGCCAACCTACACATACAAAACAACAGAGTAACAGAGCAGCTAGATAACATCAATGAGTCGGTAGGGCGCCTCCCCATCACCAGGGAGCTGCACAATTTGCATCTCCACCAGGGACGCTTGAGGTCCAAACTCCTCTCTTCGGCAGCTATACGGCTCCAGTTGAGTTTTGCCAATTATGACATATCGGTCGTACGGGACACAGTCTGTCCAATTATCGAAGGACAAGACTATGACGTAACAGGGTGTTACAAATGTGGAGTCCTTGCTGAGCTCACCCTCACGGCCAAATCATCTTGCAAAGCGGGACTGGTTTCTGTGACCTTTGAGGGCATCCAGGTCCACACAAAAGCGGTGGAACTGACACCGGAACCCTCAATTGTCACAATTAAATTTTTGGCTGAGGCCAAATGCTTCGAGGACAAAATTTGCCTGCAGTCCTCTACCAATGTGCAATGCAGGCAAATAACCTTTTGTCTGGAGGAACCCTCGATTGAACTCCTTCAACTCCAAGGCAAATCTCTGGAGCAGACGGCCAGGAGCACGCACGGGTCTATCTTCGAGTGGGTGCATTTTCCCATGCTGAACTCAGCCCTCTTCATGTTGAAGCTACTAGGTGCGGCTCTACTCGCGATCGGACTCCTCATCACATTGATTTCCACCCTCATCACTTGTTGCTGCAGACGCAAGTAACCAGTTGGAAGGAGTACTTAACAAGATATTGGTGAACTCTTTCATTTTTACCTTTTTGAAACACTAACCTTTAAAATATAGGTCAAGGACTATGGATTATTATTGTATTAAGGATTTATTATTGTGTTTTTTTTAGCAATCTGATAATGTGCGGTTTCTTTTAACACTCTGCTAATGTGCTATGTTTTTTTTTTACTGCTATTCATTCTTTTATATTGGGTTATTCGCTATAATTTCACTCATTCACGTTATTCTATGTGTTAATTGCTCTCAATATTACAGAAGATGATATCACCTACAATGTAACACACTAAAAGGTGCAAGGGCATTTGGGAGCAACACATCTTCCCTTTCAAATCCCCCAAAGAACATCGATAACTTCAACGGATAGAGGCGCATCGCCGGGGACGCCTGGTGGTGTGCAGCTATCAAATATACCCTATATTTCCACCTGCCACGGGGGGCACGTCGTCTAGGACGCCAGAGGATGGGCCACCTTGGCAGGAGTAGTGTTGCTGTTTCTTAAATAAGAAGTTGCTCCCGGATGTCAACGCACTCTATTTTATTACTTTAAGCAAACTGCATACCAATGCGAACGTAAGAGTATTTTTTTTTCTTTCTCTGCAAATTTTGCCTAACATTTCGCACCCAATTTCTTATGTGTGAAGATTTCTTATGTATGTGTTTCTTATATTTTACACACCTTTTTATTTAGGTTTCCTTATGTGTTTTTTTTTATTTATATTTGCTTAATACTCATTCTAACTTCTAAAAGAAAACGTCATGACGTCTGGAGTGAGCGGAGAGAATCGGGAATTGCACACATTGCTTTCAATATTCATTTTGTATTTGCATATTTTAAAAAAAAAAAAAAAAAAAAAAAAAAAAAAAAAAAAAAAAAAAGGACTTTCCTTTCAGCAAAATCCTTTTTTTTGGCGGGAGTAGGGTAGATTCTGTTGACCAGACGAAACGCAGGAATTTCCCATAGCCGCCAAGGGAATGCATATTTTCAAAAGTCAGAGGAAACGCCGCAATAGAAGGGGAATAATGGGAATAAACTTTAACAAAGGGCCTTAGCACCTGGGCACCAGAAGGGCAAAAATTAAAGTCAAGCAAATTTATGACCAGAACACCTGGTGCAGGGACGGAGCCAAGTTCAAGGTCCTCATAATCTAAACAATAGACATAATGAAGTCATCTTCCATAGGCCCCGAACACACAATAGGATCGATGGAGATTGGGGCAAGAGTCCAAGCCAATCCCTGGTCAAGAGGGATACCTCCCGAGTGGCCATGGTTGGTACCACCCTCAAAAGGGGTGGAGATTCAGGAAGTTTAAAAGCCCATGTAACAATAATCAGATCCCATTCCATTTTTTTCTTTTGCTATCATTGATGCTGATCCTGTTTGCCTGGATACCCCGATGCCGGATAACAACTGATTTTACCGAGTGCCTCGAAACCAAAACCGCGAACGCGAACTTTTGATATTTGTGTGTTGTGCCTTTTCTCTGATGTGCCTTCTCCCTGGAGGAATGAGGAACACCGGGCTGTTCCTAATGGGTATGTGTGCAAAAATCTAATATTCAATTCTCTCTGCTCAGTCCCAAATTCTTTTGATAACATATTTCTTACATATTAACGTTATGCTCTATTGTGCATTTAGTGTGCTCTCCAATATACATGTAGTAACATATTATGCAATGATATTTGAAATGTGTATATTATACGTCCCATCCATTGCATGGGCATTACCAACATATATATTGAACATAAATTCCTAAATATTCAGAGATAATCATGATACCTACTAGTTGTGAATAATCATAAATAAATGTATATTTGTTATTATATATCAGTGTCTCTTCTTCATTCATTTCCTAAAAGTACAGTCTAGAAATCATTTAACCACAATACGTAGAACGGCAGGGTGAACTCACTACGATGATAAAGCCTCATAATCTCCTGGCCTTTCTTAACTCTATTAAGTTACTCAGTTGTTTATGACATGCTGGAGTTTCCTTCAAAGAGCGATATTGCATATTTTGAATTATTATTTAGATTTGTCGTAAAGAAGCCTTAAAGTATCCCCCCAAAGCGTTATTCCTTACTTACTTTCATTACGGATAAATACCAACGTTCTCGGAAACTACCCCACTGTTTAAACAGCGGTGCATAAATCTTCATCCTCATTTTTCTGACAAATCGCATTAAGGTTACGACTCTAGCTCTTCTTTTTTCACCAAAAGTGCCCTTCAAGGGTTTCCTTCAAGAGAGGGGTAAAAGCAGAAATATTTTATCTGTAGGTTGTTGACCTGCTGTGAGAAATGCACCCTTGTCAGTCGCATCAAGAAGCTTCAGAAGCACACAGGTCCTCAGCCTCAATCGCACCCGGCCCCTGTTGGCAGACCATTAACGTTCCCGAACCCAGCACTTGGGTCGAGAGAGATAATCTTGACGATATGAATCGGCTTCTGTTGTCTTTTTTTATGGGAAAGGGGTTGTTTGAAAATGGTTTTCGAAAACTATTGAAGTGGAAAAAAGGATAAAGGTTTCATTGTGTGTTGATCAGTTCAGTTGATTGTGGTATTTTGTGTAAAGAGAGTATAGTTTATAGTAGATTTAGGTGCTTGCTTTCAGTTGATTTTTAACCTCAAGGCACTAACTTACGGTGCTTTTTATGTGTAGAGTAAACAAACTACTGTTTTTTTCCCTGAGGGTTTATAAAAATTCCCGATCTTTTATCTCTTGTCTACTCGTAATTTTTCAAATGCATAAATTATTAAATATTTTTTAAAAATCCTTCCTTTCACTTTAATTCTCATGCTAAATTCTTTTCATTTTACATAATATTATCATATACATTAATATTTTGAACTAAATTTTCGAATTCTGTATTTATCATGCGATTATTTTCCCTTTAATGTAATCCCTTCTTTAAGAAATAATTGAAAATTTCAAATAATTTAATAGAATCACTTAGATTAATTAACCTAGAAAAACTTCTTAAGTAATAAGTATATTATTGGCTCTATTGAAACGTAATAAGAAACAAACCGAGCCGTAAATGAATAATTTATATTAATAGTGTGTTTAAGGTTTTGAGTTTTGACTTAGAATTTATAAAAGAGTTAAGGAATATAATTTGAATCAGGAAATGAATTGGTTCCACTTATGAACAGGTATGAGGTGGGAATCTTGAACATTCCGAAGTGCCTTCATTCCACGCTTGGGAAATTATGTCTGCATAATTTTTTTATGTTCCAATCAAATGAGCTTAAAAACCCTATTTTATGTCTTTAAACCAATAACTGTTGGTTTGGTTGGTTTACTAGGACTAGGCGATAGATGTTATGAGAATAGTGAATATTTTCAGTGTCGTAAATTCTGTGTTTTAACACTAATTTATCTTTAGTAGTGGACATTCAGAATGTATTTATATCTTTACAGCTTAAGGCTGAGAAGGATAAGCTTCATCTTTGTTCTTTTAGGTAGTATGTGTTGCTTTCAGTTCAAATATTTCCGACTTTGTGCTTGGAAAACTCGAATTTATACTCTTTCCGTGACATGTTTTTGAGTAGAAGAGTAATGTTTATCTTTTCATAAAACGTGGAAAGTGATTTTCTCCTCCAAGTCTCCTTGCTTCATTCATAAAATATATGTTATGGGCAAAGTGATTAATCGGGCATTATTAATAATGCCCGAAGTGGAGGCGGGCAAAGTGATAAATTTCATTCATCAATTTCACTGAATTTATCACATTGCACTGGCATTATTAATAATGCCCGGATTTATCACATTGCCCGTAACATATACATTAAACCACTTCACAAATGAAATTTCTTTCATTCGAATCAGCTTTCTGTTATTATTTTCGAATTTAATTCAAGTTTGTTTCGAACTTGTTAAAATAAGTGTGAATAATTAAACGTAAAACATTTTATTTTCTTTAAACTTTTGAGAAAAATTAACTACAAAAGCAGTAGCAGGTACAGAATTTTTATTTGAGAGGGACTGAGATGTATTGCAGTGACTTAATTCGAATTTTAAATGTGTAAACAGTGCTGCTTTCTTCAATGATAATCATAAATTTCTCACAATTACTTTAATTCATGAAAATAAGGATATTAGTAAAAATTAGCGACAGAAGTTTTATTAAAATCTGGAAATTGGTGTAACCGTAATTCAGATATGAAATTTCTTTGCTCCCCCTTGATAAGATTATTTTCCCAAATACATCGTCAATCCCGCTAAAAGCGTTTTGATGGGAAAGATTCGAAAATTGCATGAGGATAAAAAAAGATTGTCATCACTCTGTCTTGTCCACTTCATCACTTCCTTCTCCTCTCCTCCCTTGCCGCATGTGTGTGCGGTTACCGCTACTGTGTTTTTTGTACTTAAGATGATGAAGAAAAAAAAATTTTCTTTTCGCGAGTGTTTACTTTAATCCGTGTCACGACGCTTTCTTTGTTTACGAAAGTTACGTTGCTGTTTTCTGTAGCGTGACCGCGGATTTGTTTGGGATGCAGAATTTGATACAGGAAGAGAACCGACACCGATGCACTGTCGGCTTGTTGTTTAGTATGCGCAAACCGGAATAAACGTTTGTACGAAAATGATCTGTTGGGAGTGAGTTGTTTAAATTGCTTTGCCTTGATAAATAGGAAAAGGTTTAATTTGCTTGGATATCTTTATAATTTTTTTTCATATCTCTAGACTTGAGCACTTGAGCTTTAGTTTCTGACCCAAGCTTTGTCTGCGTCTGAATAAAACATTGCTATTTCCGTCAACAAACGTAATTTCCTTGTGTCTTCCTAGACACGTCCCCGAAATTCAGTTTTGGGGTAGAATTATTATTCTTTTGAACTGCTTATATTTTTGATTGAAACAGATTTCAGCTATTATTTCGAGTAGTTTTTTTATGATCCGAACTTTGAAAAAAAAATCAATCTACCTCAGTTTGTCTCTTTTAACCTATTTATTGCGTATGATGTAAATATTTCTGTCATTAAGATATTTCATGTGTTAGTTATACATACCTATACTTTCTTTGAATTTTTAAAAACGAAACGAGTAATATTATCTAGCATTGTACTGAAACAAACGTTTAACAATCTGGATATTGTGGCAATCACTCCTAGTAATTTCCATTTTAGTTTCTTATTTTGAAGGTGAAATTTGCTTTTCTGCAAAACATTTTTCTCTTAGTGTAAATATCTAAAAAAATATCTTTATAATCTGCGGTAGACTACTTTTATGTTTATCTGTAATGACGCTCGATATTCATCTCCTGAAGCTTGGAATTATAGTTTCGAAATCTCGGTTGACCGATTGTAAACAGTCTTTCAGCTTTTTGGCCAGAATTGGGTCGTCGAGATAGCTCCATCGTCCAAATATTTGTCAACATTCCCACCACGCCTTCCCAGGATTCCATTCAGTGTTTTCAAACAAATTAGCACGTGCCTTTTCACTAACCATGAAAAGATCTCAATTAGTTTTCTCTCGCCACCCTCATTTCAGTTTTTTTTCTTCCTCTCTTCTCAACACAAAAGTACGTGCATTAAAGAATTCTCTATAATAGCCATTCTTCGCCCCTCGTTCTAATTTTTGTAAGCGCTTGAGTACGACCGTTTGGTCTTTTGTGTTGCCAACCACGCGAGATTGAATTCTTGTCCGTTACTTAAAGTAGGGCTGCCCAACCTCCGGCCCGCGGGCCAGATCCGGCCCCCGAGCCCCCTGAACCCGGCCCGGGAACGAAATTTGAACACCTTTTATTACTTTATTTTCCGGGGTTTTTTTTGCAAATAATTTATAATTTCTTATGTTATTTTCTCAGTTGTCAATGAAATTAAGAGAATAATGTTATTAAAATATATATTCCTAAATTTGGCTCTATTCTGTTTTCTTTGTCAAACATTTTTGGAACTTATTTTATGCCAATATTTTTCATTTAAAAATGCCAAGTTGCAAAAATACTGTAAACGAAAAGTTATAAACTGTATTGTTGTAATTAAGCATCAGTTAGCGCTTTTGCTTTTCTACTGTAATTTCATTTCTGGCCCTCCATACCTCATCAAATACCCTGAGTGGCCCTCCTCCAAAAAAGGTTGGGCACCCCTAACTTAAAGACATAATGTTTTTTTTACAGATCATTATCATTCACGGTCGTTTTAGAGTGCTACATACAACTGTCGCGCTGTTGGGTGCCATGTCGTATTAGCGGGGGCCAATTGGATAATTGGCCGATGATGGGAGGGGTATAGGAAGTTACGTGGCATGGCTGCTGTGGATGGCTTGATGAATTCGTACCTCTGTACTCATCAAAGGTCGTTCCTCCATGCAGACTCTTCGATTGTTGTTCCACTAATTAGCAGATTAGAATGGTGTCAGATGAAGTATCGTTGATGACAACAATCGCTGAAGTTTATGTCAGGGTCTTCTGTAGCTCGTATCTCGTCCTGTGTCAGCTCGTAAGAGAATCGTTTAATTTCATCAGACAGTTGTAATCGCATGATTTATGGATGGGAGGCTCTATTGTATTTTAATTTCAGTCTCATGTAACTAGGGATATGAATCCGTGCCTTGAAATATCTTTGTAAACATGATCTGTTGTCGGGAAGTGCAGTATGACGCCGTGCCGTGCGGTGTGGGTTATTAATTTTACATTGTTTCATAAATGTGGCCATTGATGGTATCTTCTGATTAGTTAAGTTGTTTGAGTCTGTGTCGGTTCTCCTCATTGTTTTGTAAGCATTTATACTTCAGGCATATTGCTAGGTTTCAATTTTACTTTGAAAATATTATCAAAGCTATAAATCATTCAATTATTTTTTTAAGATTTAAGAAATAGAAAATAATTCTTATTATGTAACTATACAACTGTTTTCCGAACGTTATACAGCTTATAGTACAGCTTATAGTTTAGTGCTTTAAATTTTAGGTATCATTAAGGGTTTTATTAGAAATGTTTCTAACATATTTAGTTTGACTACTTTGTTAATTACTATATTTAATATATTATTTTTTGGTCAAAGCGAATGGGAATATTATTTGAAGTCTTCAACGAGTTTTAATTTTTAGGTTTTATAAATCAAAGTAGTGTGAGTTTGGTTAAGGTTGGTTTTAAATATTTATAGACACAATAGTTACATCAGTTAATACTTAATGTGCGGCTTAATGTTCCTTTCGTTGTAAATCCATTAGCAGATAGGTATTTACCAATTTGTTAGCGAATACGAATGTCTACCAGACTTTCTAGCATTATATTTTTATTTCTGAAATAATGATTGCTCTACATGCGAAAGTGTTCTAGCATACTAGAAACAGGTGTTCATCATTTGTATCGTTTACGATTTAGTCTACTTACCACTAGCAGCTGAATCAAATTTCGGATATTTATCTGCGGCTACCCTCTATTTTAGTTTAACAAGTGGAAGTCAACAGATCGCCATACTTTCACTCGAAAGATTTGTCCTATTTTTTCGCACAAAACTAAATTATGGATTTAGACACTTTACTCTTTTTAATTCCAGATGAATACGATATGTCTGAATATTTTTCAAATCAAAGTATGGGATTAATCTCAACATGCTATGAAAATATGTTAAAAAATTTAAATACATTAGTATAATAAACTAATGAATGAAATAGTCCAATATTTTATTAATTTTATTTTTTGCAGATTTAGAAAACAAAATGCCCGGCTCTTGTGCAAGATGCAGTACTGTTGTGTACTTCAATGAAGAAAAAATTGCCATTGGTAAATCATGGCATAAAAGTTGCTTCAGTTGTGGTGAGCCTAATAAAGTATTATTTTCATATTGATATTTTTTATAGAAATTCTAATGAATTATAAGTTAATACTTAATACACTAATGTGAACTTAAAAAAATTTAATGTAGCTTTCTTATTTTCAATCTTTCAAAATTTAAAGTGCTGTAATTTAAAATCAATTGCTGAGCTCAGTAAACTGGAACAGACTGAATAATAGTCAAAATAGTTATGGTTTTAGCATGCATGCTTTGTTAATTCATTCAAAATGTTGGTACTTAGCATTTATCTTTAAATTAAGAAAAGAAACTCAAAAGGTTTGAAATTTTAACTTAAAACTAAACTGTAGTATATTTATAAGAGACACCAGTATCAGATACTGATGTTCATACTTAATTACAGCAAAAAATATTAATAATTCAAGGTTTATTTTAAGTTTTAATGTGAACAGCTCTTTAAAATAACATTGCTAAATAATTTGTGACTGTATTTGCATTATTATAGCCAACAAGCAGTGTAACCGACGACTGGACAGCAATAACTTGACTGAACATGAAGGAGACATTTATTGCAAGTCCTGTTATGGGAAGCTGTTTGGTCCAAAAGGCTATGGGTATGGTGTAGGAGCTGGTGTTCTATCTATGGATACAGCTGATGCATACAAAAATGGACCACCTACAAGGTTTATTTTTTATCATTTTTAATTATACAGAATTCTAAGAAGTGAGAAAGATTAATTAGTAATGATATAATTTTTTAACTGCATTGCAGTTTTAAATGCACAGGTTTTGTACACTCTTGCTTTTGTACATAACTTCTACTGAGATTTCCAGGTATTTAAAGGCTCTATTGTAGGCCTTCTTTATAATATTCTATAGACCCTTCACTGAAAACTTCAGTTAATTATTTGAAAATGGTGTCTTTTCATGGGAGTATTCCAGGAGGGAAACAAAAAGTCTGAGGAATACTCTTTATGATTAGGTATAAGGTGGATGAGGCACAGTAAAATCAACCTGGTACAGGAAATGTTAGCTGGTGTTTTATGGATAGATTGATATTGACAAGGGAGTAGAAAATAATATTCACACAATCCTGTTAGCTAATGGTTAGGAATGCCTGAAAATTAGGAGTAATATGGTCTTCCTCAACTTGTCCTAGTGCTCCGTAAAATAGGGTAGTTTTAGAATATGATCGATCACTGACATATCTTTTCTGACCACCCTTGTATGACAATATATCTAACTAAAAAAATAACAGACATAATTGAATACTCATATAAAAGCTTGTTTGCATGTTCCTTTAACATTTTACTGAGAAAATATCTGCTTTCTGCAAAAATTCCTTGACCCATAAGGAAAGCAAAAATTCCTGAAATAGTTGAGGGTCTATTTGTAAATACCCTACTCCATTTTATGCCTATTCAATTCTGAGAAAGAAAAATCCCTTAATTTATATAATATTTATAAAATGAGTCAGAACAGTGCTTAATGAAACTTAAATCAGTATTCGGTACTTTGAGTGAAGCTAATCTTTCTAACACCCTGTAAAAATATCTAAACCATACCTTAAAATAACCTTTTCTCCTTTCATTTCAGCAATATCCCTGCTGTTGCACAGGCTCATGTGGCTCCTCTTCAAGCTCCAGTAGTGCCAAAATCATCACAGCCCAGATGGGGAGGAGCAGACATTTGCCCTCGCTGTGGCAAAGCTGTCTATATGGCTGAAAAGATGATGGGTGGAGGATCAGTAAGAGCTTTGGTTTTCATTACTCTTCCTGTTACTTTTGGGTTTTAATATTAACTTTTATCAGTAAAATTAATTTCATATTTCCCAAACTATTACATACTTATTGAACCATTTTCTGAGATTGTAAGCCTGAGCCTTCATATATTATATCCAGACATTTCACCCTTTACTTCAGAGGGCATCCTCAGTGGCAAAAAACATCAACAACTTATAAATCAGTCTTATAAAGAAGCCTGGTGACCAGTGTTATTTCTAGGTTTTTTTTGGAGGAGTAAAAATACTCCTTGACTTTTTTAGGAGAAGTGAAATTCAATTATGAGTAGTGAAATGCGTAAATAGCATAAACTACTTATACAGAGACACGAAAACCGTAATCAAACTCCCTAAGCATCAGGACAATAAGTGAAAAAAATATAATCTATTCCTCTCCTAAAACGACCAAAAGCTAGTAGATCCAATCTTTCCAATTTTTTTTCTGGCTACGCCATTATGGACACAAACTATTTATATAAAGTTAAATTTCATAGGTCTGATTGATTGGAATCACTGCAAAAAAATTTGGTTGCCCTCCAAAGTTTTGGGCAAACTGTATAGATATAATGTACAAAGGCCAAATGTAGTTGTACATTATAGGCTAGTAACTGAATATAGATTATCCTGTAAAATAGGCTAGTAACTGAAGGGTAATCGATATGAAAGAAATTTTGATATCCTTTAAAATTTAATAACTCTTTATTCTGTAATTTAAAGTTTTTTAAAGTACTTTTTTAATGACTGAATAGTTGTTAGATATAGTATTTAACTTTTTACCCTGATATGGGAACCATTCTCAATTCACTACAGATCTATAGATGTTTTTTTATGTTTTGAGTAATGAATAAAATTTGATTCTGTGGTACAGAACTTATCTACCATGGATATTGTTCTTTCAAGGTTTGGTTTAAATTTTTTCAAGAAATTAGCTGATATTGCAAGCTATACATTCATAATAAGTGCACAAAATTACATTTGTTACATAAGAAAGTTCAGTTGGGATCGGTGTAAAGTTCACTAAGAGTTTCCTGTATCCAGTGTTCCATGTAACTGGGTTTGACTAATTAAAGGTTTGATTTAAGTATTAAATTAACTTTAGATTTCAAAATATAATTGTTGAGAAAGTAAATAAATTTTAGTTCAAATGCAGAGGAAATACCAGACTTAGATTGGATTTTTGAAATAATTATTTTAAGGCAAATGTTAACTATAGAATTGAATTAATTTCTAGATAATAGTACTATTGTTTTAAAATAAAAACATGTAAAAAGAGGAATATCTTAATCTTTGTCTTGTGATGAACCTATTGTAGCCTACATATTATCTCTAGTCTCTTTTAAATACTTTATTAATTTCAAAAGTGTAAATAAACTCATTTTTAATGATTAAAAATTTTATTTATTTCCAGGCCTGGCACAAAACAACTTGCTTCAACTGCAAAGAGTGCCACAAACGTTTGGAATCCATGACTTTGTGTGAAAGGGAGGGAGAAATCTACTGCAAAAGTATGAGTTTTTACTTTTTCTTTCTATTGAATGATTCACTATTTCCTGTAATAAATGTGATTCCTCCTTCAATTAACGGAAATCCACCAATTTGCTTGTTAAAATTAAAATTCGACAATTTGATTTGCTAAACTAAAATTTCCCAGTATAACTCCTTTCCTATATCCAATCGGTTTTCTCTGAAAGCTCTGGCTGTGAGTGTTAATTTTAGCATTGCCGAAGTAATGAATTTTAAGTAGAATTGACTACAAATCAAGAATATAAAAAGCAGTTAATATTTAAACTAAAAAATGGACTGTAAACTTTGTTTTGGGATTGGATTGTGGATTTTGGGAAGTAAAACCCGATGGACCCCCTCTATCTAAAATAAAGAAAAATTGAGTTACCCTCAAAAATTGTTAAATATTTTCAGCCAATCCATAGTCACCCACATCCATAAACCTCATCCACATTCCAATTCAGTCACATGTATGACACACACACGCACGCACGCACGCACACACACACACACACACACACACACACACACACACACACACACACACACACACACACACACACACACACACACACACACACACACACACACACACACACACACACACACACACACACACACACACACACACACACACACACACACACACACACACACACACACACACACACACACACACACACACACACACACACACACACACACACACACACACACACACACACACACACACACACACACACACACACACACACACACACACACACACACACACACACACACACACACACACACACACACACACACACACACACACACACACACACACACACACACACACACACACACACACACAATCATTAATTTTCTTAACTAATTTGAGAGGTTTATGTGTGTGAGGATACACCTTAGTTGCTGGGATGTACCAATTTTTTAAAAAGTAGAGAGGGGACACAAAAGTTTTTCCATTGATTTTCCAACTATAAAAGTTCCAATCCAATTAAATGGTTTTGCAGCTTATTTAAGTTTCTAGCTAAATTATAATCCCTTGTGAAAAAAATTAGTATCCAGTTCTCAGAATTATTAACATTTTAAAACCTATTACACATTTTTAATTCGAAAATTCTGTTGAGAGAATGTGTTATAAAAATGTCACTAAAGACAACTATGTACTTAAAAGCAATATAATTAAATATTTAATAAATTAATTAAGTTAGTATAATTAATATTATAATTCAATATCATTGAATAATTTGTAAACCTAAATTTTTATCCTTGATAAAACCTAAAGCCTTTTTCGGTTCACTACAGATAGTTAGTTATATGAGAGAAAAATTCCCCCTGCAGTTTCAAATTTTTTTCAAATTGAAAAAAAATATTTTCACTGAATAACCTGCCAGATTAGAAAATCTACATTACTTTTGTGGATGGCTTCTTGCTTGTATTCTTCCCTCATTTTCTTTGTGAAACTACTCAAAGATATCTGTTTTTTTTCCATTGAATGAATAACTAATTCCTGTTATAAGCACACACAGTTGTCTATTTTCTTAGCATATCTGAGGTATTTGATAATCATGATTAATCATGCTGTTTTGATTAAAGAATAAGGACTGATGGGTTTTTAAGAAAACATAATGAATTGGTTTAGATTATATGTTTCTGACTGAACAATCAATTAAAATTCATTACTTCAGTTAAACCTTGCACTGATGTAAATTAACAAAAATATACTATTACTAAAAAAAGGAAAAGGGGTTTCTCTTCTAACAATCTTAACTCTAGCTTTAAAAATTAGGGGGAACGCAATGAACAAGTACTTTATTTTATTACACATATGCTTACACTTTTTTTTGTACATATACTTTACACATAAGCCTATTAGAATGTCCGTTAAAATCAAAGATCAGATAATTTTTTGCACCACCCCCTAATTTTTCCCCTTTTGTAATCCTAAGGCTGTTTGCAAATTTTGAAATCATTCAGAAAATTCCTTCACATGCCTCAAAAGGCTTAAAGTTGTCAAATTTTGACATTTTTCTAACTTTATCAAAAAAAATTTAAAACACCTTAAAATTTCGTTTAACAAAATATTATAGCTTAAGAACATTTAAAATCAAACAATTTACGGTCTTTTCTTATCAGATAACCTAAATGTTGAGTATTTAGCATAACCATTAACTAGAAAATAATTGAATTCACCTGTTTTAGACTGGGATAGACAAATTGAAAAGTAGTAGTAAATGACATTTTAAACCACAGAATTTCTTTAATGGATATGTTTTGCATATGGTATTGATGTGTAGAGAAAGAATCTAGTACATAAACTAATTTATGTTTTTTATATACGTACAGCGTCTTGGTTAACACTAGCTAACATAAAAAATGGATAAAATGAAATAGTGAATATCAAAAGTGAATATTAAATACGAAGTATCAAACTATATTTTTTTATGGTTTTTAAACTCAATTTTGATGATTAAAATTTACTCAAACCCCTTTTTCTGCCATTTAACCCAATTGGAATGATCTACATACTTCCTACACATGCAAATTATTTTACTATGTTCGCTATTTTAAAACTCCATCACCAGTTTTAACTGAACTTTTAGGTCAAAAACATCATCCATCATCATCCATCATTATTTCAGTTTTTAAATGCCATTAGAATAATTCACGACATTTAATCATATGTACAATTGAAAAGATGCTGGCATCTCTGAAATTGTTTTTAACCTATCAACCTTTTAAAAATGGCGTATAGACTACGCTCGACTACGGACTTCACGTCCGCATCTTATAAACCTTTTAATAAGCTTCATATTTTAATATTGGTTGGAAACAGACATGACTTTTAATTTAAATATCTTTTTAACTATTAATCTTGTGTTTGGCGCGGAATGTCCGATATAGGGACCTTGCGCCATAAAACCCAAAACAACCAACCAACCAACCTACACATGCAAACCATGATTTCATACAATAAAGAAATGATTCTAAACACATAAGTACATACAGAGATAAGGAATTTTTTGGAAGGTTTCTAAACTCAATCAAAACAAATAAAATTATCTCAAGCAACTCATTAGTCATTTTCCCCAATTGGCAAGTACACTTCTTATATACTTATTATGCATGCTTACATATTCATACATGCTTTTATAGCTTGAAAAATTAAATTTGAACACACAAAAGCATAGACAGATATTTCGGCTACATTTTGAAGAAAAAAAAAGGAGAATATAGATTATGATAGGGTCACCAATTTATTTCACTTTTGTACTATGCAACGGTTCAAAACTAAAGTCGGTCATACAAAATTTATCCACTTTTTAAAAGGCTTAAAAATTATAAAGGTGATAGAAAAATCCTGTTTATAACGACTAATACAGTCTATTCAATTACAAAATGTTTTGGAGAGTGGAGTAATTGACTATAGGACCTCAATCTGGTGAAAAAATTATTTTATTACAGAAACTTTAACTAAGTTACTCCACATGAGCACAGAATTAAAAAAGCATGTACTAAATACAAATTTTCCAGTTGGATTTTCTTGTAATTATATTAACTTATAAGAAATCATAAAATATTGCATAAATTTTATAATTTACCGTTGATAAAAGCATAAAGTTGGATTTATCTTGCTGTTTTATGATTTTTAGGCTTTTAAAAGGAGATTAGTTTTGTATAATCAACTTCAGTTTTCCAACAGGGTTTCAGACCACAAAATGAATGAAATTAGGAATTACAATATCTAGTTCCACTTTAGTAATAGTTTCCAAAATCTCTGTCCTTGCTTTCGTGTGATTAGAGTTTTATTTTAATGCATAAAATTACGATTTGCATCTGTGAGAAGTATGTTGACCATTTGACCATTCCAATTGGGTCAAATAGCTTAAAAAGTGTTTTGAGTAAATTTTAACTGTCTGAATTGAGTTTAGAAACCACAAAAACTTATAGTTTGATACTTCACATGTCTGTTTCATTTTATCCATTATGATAAATCCAAGATGGCATCCATAATTTAAAAACACATAACTGACTGTACTTTAAAAAAAATTCTTGCGATGGGAGTTAGTGATTTTTGGAGTTTAACTGCTGTGTATTATGAAACAAAAACAATATTTGTGCCATGTAAATTAATTTCAGGATAAAAACATGGAAAGTTTGATACCTGACTCTTTAAACATACTGATTTAAAAAAAAAAGTTTTAAATTCCCAAACACACTTTAATGTCTCTTAAAGTACATTATTTTGTTGTTATTTAAAGAAAAAAAAAATTCCAAATGCATAATATGTTCATGTTCTACTTTCTACTTGCAGCCTGCTATGGAAAGTTATATGGACCTAAAGGCTATGGGTATGGTGGAGGAGCTGGCACTCTGCAAATGAGTTAATTGTGCAATTGTGTATGTTTTATTTGTCAGGACATTTTATTTAGTTGACTTGACATTGTACAAAACATGAGGCTGATCAGAGGCAGCTGGTGATTTTTTTAGGTTTCCCTAACATTGTCTCTTACGAAAGTAGATGTGAGTATTAGTATTCTGATAGATAGAGTATGCTGACTTGCTCTTGTGTTAAGTGTTATGTCATCAGCTTCTTTATAAAAAAAAGACTCCAAATCAAAATGTGTTTAGTTGATGGATTTTGTGTGTGTTAGCTTTTATTGTTTGATGCTATGTGTCATGTGATTAATCATTCAAACTAGAAGAGCACAATCATTGACAGAATTATTTTCCATTGTAATCACATAAACCTAATCATAAAATTAGGGTTGTTGATCTGAGTTTAATTTTAGTTTTTTTTTATTCAAGTTAGAATAAATGATGTTGTAATTGTTTTTGCCAAAGCTAAATATTATTTAAACTATTTTTTGTTAAATAAAATTACTGTTGTGAAGAGAAGATAGTTTATTCTTCTCTATGGCCAAAATGTTTTTTTTTTCTTGTTATATGAATAATGGATATGGTTTATACTTGAATGAATTAATATATGATACTTGTTAAACAACTTAACTTTGATTTTTAAATTTTAAAAATTACATTTATCAAACTGAGCTTTTTAATGTATAACTATTATAAGTATGATATGGGATGCAGGAAATATTTACTAAGCAAATTTCCATCTAACATATGGGTAAAATTTGAAACATTCTTTGAAATAAAAATATAATTACTGTCAGATTAATTATACATTTTTTTATTACTTGCACTGAATATATCTGTGTTACATATATCATTGTCAAAATTCATTAGTTTTGTGTACGCTGTGTCTGATGTAAATTTTAATTTTCATTTATACTTACTATTTTTGTAATTAGCCTTAAAACTTTATTCATGTTTCATCTTATTATCAACATAGTATTGCAAGCAGCTTTTTGATTTTGATATTTGACTTTATCTTAACTAAATGTGTATGTCCCTATTCAACCTGAAATATATTGAGAAATTCCATTTAATATTACTCTGGCATTCCATTTGTTTCTTCTGCTTCATTGATGAACTATCATGAGAGATATAGATGTTAAACTATTTAGAATAGTGGGATTGCTCAAATGAAATCATGACTGAATTTTATAGTTAATCATAGTTACGAACTTAATGTTATTAGAATAATGTTTTATTAAAGAAATCCTTTTAATATAGCGTTGAAACTAATACATTATTTTAAGTGTCAAGGTATTGTTCAATGAAACTTATCCATAAGAGCTTGGATCTTTGAAGTTTTATATTGTGTTAAACTGCACAAATTTTAAAAATTGTTCATCATACATTCCTTTTCAGATACATATAATTCCATATACATTTATGGGCGAATATTTGTTTTGTTTTTTAAATTATTGTATGCAAAAAGTTAAAAGGACAGCTATTTAAAATTATAGTTTGATTTTGACATCAATTCAGTACAATCAATGCAATTTTGAAAAGGTATTTAACTTAACTTTTATATATTTTAAGGCATCTTGAAATGTTAATTAGTTAAAAGTTAAAAACATTCCTTATAAAACTTGTATATGAATTTACTTCAATTAAAATTAATTCAAAGTTCTAAAATGTATTCATAATTTTCTTTTTCATAAATTTTGTAATACAACTGTTAAAAAAGTTTAAAGTAAGATTAAGACTTCAATTTTTGTGAAATGTTAAGTTAAATGTTACTACTTATAATATTATAAGAATTAGCAGCTATTAGGAAACTTTCTTTTTATCCTTCTCTGTTAGAGTTTTTCTACTCAAAGATTGATGTTTATATTAGTATTTTTGTCAAGGACATAAATAAATGTCATATTTTTGTTTTGTAACATCATATTGAGTTGTGTTATGGGTATACTAACTAGTCTTGTCCAATCATATTTTTTTTACATTTGTTTCTACTATACTTCTTCTAAAAGCTACTTGTACTAACACCTATGACTTTGTACCACTAATTATAATAATATTATATACTTTAGGTTGTAATGCTTTGTGTTAATACTATTTTTGCACTATAATGACTTATTTTAAAATCATGTTATGATATCTTTGCATTTTCTTTTACTTTTCACTTGTACGACATTTTTATATGTAATTTATTTGTAAATTTTTATAACCTTCATTTCTAATTCATTTAAAAATATATTTTGAGGGTTTTTTTACCTGTTTCTTAATGTTCAGAATATTTTATATGGAATTACAGTTAAAAATAAATAATTTTGAATTTTGTATTGTCACTAAAAATGTATTAAAATATGGATGCTATCTAATTTGTTTTAGTGATCTAATAAAAGATGTAAGTTTTTTTCTTTATTCTAAAGTACTATTATAAAACGTTGAGTAAAGTTAAAAATATAATTCTTTGGTATAATCACTTTGAAGTGTTAACATCTCTTGAGCATAGAATAGGCAATACTTTATATAAAAATGAAATTCAATACATATTTTTTATTCATGTGTTGCACTATTGAAAAGTTAGTTTATGATGAGTATTTTCCAAATAACTCAACTAAGATTTCCATTTCTATAAAGAATTAGATAACGATTGCAAATTACCTCTATTTATAAAGTTATATTTCTGTAAAGCCTGTAGAAGTCCTATATTTTAATAAACATTGAAATACTTGTATTTGTCTCATATTTAATATGAATGTTAAGTTGAATTAATTGAAATATTTTAAATTTTATTAATTTTCCCATTTTATATTTTTTATAAAAATTTTCTTTAAAATTAGTTTTAATAGATCTTTTACATTAAATCCTGTGTCATTCAGTTTGTTAAAAAATATTTCCATTTTCCAAATTAAAACTGGAGGTGAAAACTTTTCATATATTTTTAATAGAGATTGTCTCCAAATCATTCACATGTAAGCTGTTCTCAGTTTTTATTCAAAATAGTTGACTTAGACTTAATAATTAAGATCTTATTTTTGGAAATATATCAAGCTTTAATTGTATTGTCATAATTTTATTTGGATGACAGAACCATAATAGGGAATTAGGGATCGTATTTATCATAAACTGGGTAACAAATATCCTATCTGGAATTGGTTGAGGCAATCTTGAAATTTAAACAATAAAAAAGGGTTTTTATCTAATTTTGTGAAAATAGGAAGAGCTATTAAATATATAAATGATTGGGCCAGTGTCACTCCATTCCCCATGTAAATCCCCACTCCCTTTTTTAGGGATAAATTCTGAGTATTTTTTTACATAAAAAAGATAAACTATGAAAAATTAAAAAGCTTCCATTTTAGCTATTAAGAGAAAGAAAAAAACATTGGAATAAAAATTGCGTTTAAATTTGACTTTATCTACCCAGAAACATTGTTAAAACATAACAATTAAAAGTGTTAAGCCCAAAGTAACATTTAAAAATATTTGAACAATGCTTATTTTTTTTAATTTGAATTTACTATTTCCATGTTCAATGCATTAAGATATTAACAAATTTTAAGAATTCTTCCCTGATTTTTCTTCGTATTATGCAAAAAAATTTTTGCAATGGATTTCTTTTTAAATTTTTTTTTTACAACTACACGTACGTACACCCTATATAGAATTTAATGTGTAAACCCAAACCAGTAAATTTTGAAATCAAGCAAAAAAAAAAAATAAATTAAATAATGGAATTATTAAACTTAAGTAAAGTAAGAGAAAAGAAAGTTTCCAAAATAATTTTAAAGTAAGATACACAAGACATGGTGAAAGAAAACTTTGTTAATCAAAGGTAAAACCTTGTTTAGGTGATTACAATTAGTTTTTAAATAAGCTTATAAACTAATAGTTTTACAACATAAAAATATTTAAACAGACATACACAAACACATAAATATCAACAAAACATTTTAAATAATAGTACAACAAATTTTAAAAAATTAATTCACAATGCTGCTTCTATTAAAATTTACAAAAAACATTAGGAATCTAAAAAACGCGCTTAAATCTCAAATGAATGTTAATATGGAGTAATATGTTACTTAAAATGTAAAGTGTTAAATAATTTTGAACTCGGTAAAAAATGGTTGCAATAAATGGAAGTGAGGGAGTTGGTAAATTTCTGTTGGTCTTTATTTTCTGTCAGAAGTAACACATTTCTTATTATGGTGTAGAAGCGAGGTAATAAAGTTTTAAAAAACTAAAGGAGATGGAACGAAAACTTTAATGTCGAAATTGCAGGGATGCAGAAAGTGTTTTTACTTCCAAGATTTCCCCCAATCCATACAAAAATTTCCCCTAAATTTTAAAAAGTGATAAAGGCCTACAAAAATTCAAAATTATCGTCGATATCAAAAATATGTTAAATGAAAGTTCTATCTTTAAAACCAATAGACTTATTTTGTTAAACCCAAGATACCAGTGGCGGATCTAGAACATGAGCAAGGGGGGGGGGCTAACTTAATCTGATTGAGGATGATAATGAAGTAACAAGCCGTGCTTTTTGCAATATTCATTAATGTCTTAAATATTGAGGGCAGTGTTGATTGTAAATGACTAGTATTGTTAAATATAACTAATTAATTAGTAATTAAATTAGTTAATCATTAAATATATCAAAATAATAAGGGTGTGTGTGTGTCAACCGGGAGGGGTTTTTTACGATGATTTGAGTCAAATATTTTTTTCCAAGAATATAGATCAAATGTGAATTTTCGTGCACTTAATTTCAATGTTTAGTGAATAATACATCCATCCCGAGGCATAAGGGGGGTTTGGAGGAACCTCCCCCAAGAAAATTTTTGAAAATTTGACCCTAAAAAGTTGTGTTTTGACTCATTTTTGGTCATTTGGGACTCTTTGAGTGTCACACGAAAAAGATGATTTCTTGTACTCGTTTTCAAAAGAAAAAACTGTAAGATATAAGAATTTCATGGGGGTGGTTTGAACCCCTTAACCCCGTCTCTATTTTAACAGAGTAAATGTTTTGTAAGAGACATAGCACATTAGACCCTTTTAAAAGGTGAATCTTATAAAAACCAGGGAGATAAAGATCTTGCAGAGCGGCTAAAGCTCATAACCTTTAAGATGTGAAAAAAATCTATAAAAATGTGAGGGGCTAAGTATTTTGGAGGTTATGCTTTGTAAGGCTTAGAAAGCTCATTGGAATCTTCAAGTTCTGAATCGCATTTATATTAAAGTGCTGAAAGCTAAAGATCTTGGAGGGGGCTAACGCTTTTAGGCTAAAGCTCATTAAATTGCGAACTAAACACTATAAAACATCTCAAGGAGGCTAATTCTTTATGGGGGCTAAAACTCATTGGCCCCTTTAAATTGTAAATTGAATCTACAAAAACTCAGGGCTAAAAGCCTTGTAGGAGCTAAAGATCATGGAAGGATTCATAAGGGTTAAAGCTCATTAAATAGTGAACCAAATATATTTAAAAACGCAAGAGGGCTAAAAGCTTTGTAAAGGCTATTAAAGAGCATGGAGGGAGCTAATGTTTCATAGGCTAAAGCTCATAAATTTGTGTAACAAACATAAAAACGCAAGGAGGCTAATGCTTTTAGGGGCTAAGCTCATTGGATAGACCCTTTAAATTACGAATCAAACCTTCAAACATGCAGGGGGCTAATAATTTGTAAGGGCTAAAACCTCTAGAAATCCTTAAATAGTGAATGGAGTTTATAAAAATGCAGGGGGCTAAAGATCTTGGAAGGGGCTTAATGCTTGTAGACCCTTTGAATTGTAAAAAAGGCTACAAAAAACTGAAAAAAGTTTAAAATTTTCAAAATTTAAACAAAATTTTCTAAAAACTTAATTTTTTTTCGAAAAAGTTCAATTTTATGTAGTGTAAACTTAAGTCCCAAGGGGGGGGGGCTATAGCCCCTATAGCCCCCCCCCATAGATCCGCCACTGCAAGATACTTAATACTTAAGAGTTTTCGAAAGTGAACCTTCGATCTGTGATGGTGAAGGCGAAAATCGCCACGTAAATCTTGATTACTGTACTGAAATTGAATTTAATAACATACTTTTCCATAAAATTTCCCCAGATGGCTAAAATTTCCCCCGATCCTAAATCGCCGGATCGGACATATTCTGCATCCATGCGAAATTGTTTGCAATATTATGACAGACGCACTGAAAAAAGTTTCACGAATTAGCATGTGAAAATAACACTTTTTCAGGCCTCAGAAAAAAAAAGTTACCAAATTTGCAGTGTTATTATGTAGTTTTGTATCTTAGTTATAAAACAACTTTTAATTAAAGAATCAAAGAAACTTATGGTCACTTACATAGGGGTACATCTTACTTCCATGACCGGAATAGACGTTGCTTTCAAATATAAGCCATGAAAAGTACTTTTGAAACACCCTGTATTTATAAAAAAACAATGTGACAGAGGCAGGTTAAAAATTTAACGGGTAAATTCACAGGGATGAAAAGATTGGGGGTTAATTAATTAAATTTTTTTATTTTGGATTCATAGTAACGAAAATAAATATATACCACCCCAACTAGGATTCCATAATTTACTAAATGAATAAAACTATGCCGGCAGTACAAGGTAAACTAAAATGATTAATGGACATTACATTTAAGAAGATAAAATTTTATTAGGATAAAGGGTTTTACAATTACATCCCAATTCATTTATAAGTTTTTTCCACTTCAGATTAGTCTATAAAATTCCTAAATATTTTAATTTAAATATTGAAGAATTAAATTTTAATTAATTTAATTTACTAGTTAAGGGGCCCACAGACGAGCAACTTGGTCGTCAACCGGGTTGTCAATTTGCGAAGTTTGCAACCAAGTTGGCCGTCTGTAGGGAAGTTGATGATTGAATTTCAGGTTGATGATCTGATCGTCAACTTGGTGGGCGGAGCTTAATCAGAACATGTTATTAAGAAAATAAAAAAAACTAAGCATTAAAAATTAAAATAATATAATTCTAGCACGAGAGAATAATTAAATAAAGTAAAATTTTGCATTTAAAGGACCAAAATATATTAATTTGTTACAATCTGATTAATTTTTTCTTCATTGTTTACATTCTGGTTGACGACCAGGTTGGCCGTCTGTGGGAAAAGCATCAACCTGGTTAACAACCGGGTTGACGACCAAGTTGCTCGTCTGTGGGCCCCTTTAGGATTTGAATTTTTGCTGTAAAGTAACTTTAGTTTTTGATTTTATACTTTCACAAACGTCATAATTTTTATATAAACTGAGCACAGCACAAGGATATATTATCTTGATGCGGGATACTTCTTATAATTTAAATTTATTATTTTTTAATAATAAATTAAATAAATTTTCCATTTAAGCTGCAATGTAAAATCAAAATAATAAATAAGAATAATAAAGAATAACAATAAGAATAATAAAAATAAGAATTACGTATTATTTTTTTAAATAGAAATAAATAGCATCTGGCCATTGAAGAATTTTTTCTGAATATAAATATTGATGTTAAAAATTTCCGAATTTTAATTGAATTTAAAAATTAAGTTTCTTTATAAGAGAGGAGTGTGGGATATTTTCAAATTTTGTATATCTTTGCTGTCGAAGGGAAAGAAATTGTAAATTTAATCGATAATGAATAGTATTAAAAGTTCTGTTTGAACTGTTCATTAAGAGAAAGAGCTCTTGCTCTTGGGTAATTTGGGTAAAACAAGCTTGCATGTTTTTACTTTTGTGAAATTAACTACATTTCTTGTTATTAAATTAAATTCCTTTTTTAAAATTTAAATTTATTTATTGCTGATTTAATTAATTTATCACATTGATTGGGATAATTTGTTTTTGGAATTTCTGTTTTAGCAAATTACGTCAAAATGTCAAGTCTGATCTAGAAACCCCACTTAGAGATGCATTGGCGCTAGGGTGGGCCGAAAACACACTTTATTTTTCATTTATGTTCTAATAGCCCGGAAAGGGTGCCACTTGGGTCCAATAAGAACGGTGTAAAATGGTTTTTCGATTAGATAATATCTTAGGCTCCCGCATCGCACTTAAAGTTTGAAAAAATGTATGACTTTTTTACAAAACAACTAAAAAACCAAAGATTAAACTTTTAAATATTGTTCATAATTTTTTATGAGGAAAAAATATAGTTATAAACATAATGTCTCAGGTTTCATTCTTCTATCACTCTTTTTTCGTTAGATGTAATTTTTTAATGTTCAAAGAAATTATGTAAAGTTATTTTTCCTGCATTTTTAAAAAGCTAATAGCTCTAGAACTACACAACTTAAAAACCTGAAATCAGTCCCCTTTTGTTCGATATTTTTTTGTCTTTGATTTGGTGTGCATAACGACCATCATTTTTAAAAAGTTTTTTTCATAATTTAAAAAAAGTGAAAAAAAAAATTAAAAAATATTTTTTTTGAAAATGTTTTAAAAAAAATATTCAAAGCATTTTAACTCTTAATCTCTTAAAATGAACATTTCTACCGAATTTCAAGTTGAAAATAAAATTTAATCATGTATAAAAAAATTAAAATAATCGTAATTTAGGCAAGTCCCTTAAACATTCCCTAAAATTATAGATTAAGAGCGATTCTCTCATGGAGAGTTCATAAAATCACTTGAGGGTGTTCAAGAACAGTGTAAAATATATTTTGCCTCTGCTTTGCACTAGAATTTCAGAAATTTGTGTAAAGATAACCAACTTTTACTCAGCGTAATTTGAGAAAAATTGACAATTTTTCTCAATGCAGGAAGAAAAGTTATTTTTCAATACTGCTACTCAAATGTTGCAGAATAGTTGACCAAAGGGTTAATTAAGAATAGAATTAAATATTTATTTAATTAATAAAGGTCTTTAGCCTCATTGCACTTAAGATCATGCAATTTTTCTAGAAAAACACAGATTTAAACGCTATAGAAATGAACTAAAGTAAAAGTTGGTTATTTTTACCCAAATTTCTGAAATTCTAGTGCAAATGAGGGGCAAAAGATATTTTACCTGTTTTTGAACATCCTCAAGTGATTTTATGAACTCTTCATGAGTGAATCGCTCTTTTTCTATAGTTTTAGGGAATGTTAAAGGGACTTGCCTAAATTACGATTCTTTTTATTTTTTTATACATGATTAAATTTTATTTTCAACTTGAAATTTGGTAGAAATGTTCATTTTAAGAGTTAAAATGCTTTTAATATTTTTTTTTTTTAATTTTTGCACTTTTTTTAAATTCTGAAGAACACTTTTTGAAAATGATGGTCGTTATGCACACCAAATCAAAGACAAAAAAATAACGAACAAAAGGGGACTGATTTGAGGTTTTTAAGTTGTATATTTCTAGAGTTATTAACTTTTTAAAAATGCAAGAAAAACAACTTTACAGAATTTCTTTGAACATTAAAAAATTATATCTAACGAAAAAAGAGTGATAGAAGAATGGAACCTGAGATATTATGTCTATAACTATATTAGTTCCTCATAAGAGAATCATGAACAATATTTGAGAGTTTAATCTTTGGTTTTTTAGTTGTTTTGTAAAAAAGTCATAAATTTTTTCAAACTTTAAGTGCGATGCGGGAGCCTAAGATATTATCCAATCGAAAAACCATTTTACACCGTTCTTATTGGACCCAAGTGGCACCCTTTCCGCGCTATTAGAATATTAATAAAAAAATAAAGTGTGTTTTCGGCCCACCCTAATGGGCGCCCATATGCTTGAATTCAGGAGGGGGCCCAAGAAAAATTTTTGCAAGTCAAGCACGTAACTACGTAACGTTTTTTTTTAAGGGGGAATTGTCCATAATTATTCGAAAGGGGCACCTCACGTGTTTACTTAATGCAAAAAAAATTGTATAAAGTACTGGAGTTTCAAGCAAAAAAGGGGTGTCCTCCCCAGAAAAAGTTTTAAAATTTTATTTTTAAAAGAAGTGTTTCTACTTATTTGGGGGACTTCTAAAATAGGATCATTCCTACGCAGAGCCGCAAAATTTCAAATTAGAAACTAGTAGTATATAAATAGTGGCTAACATTATTAGAAACTATTTACATTTTATTTTTGAATTAGCTTGCAATCAAAATAACAGGATTAATACAGTTCAAATTTAAAATAAAAAACCGCTTAATAAAAACCGATTTATTATAGTCAAAAAAAGATTTAACCTAACTTTTCCCGTGCAAGCGAGGGGGGGGGCGGGTCCCCCTTTGCCCTTATGTATGGGCGCCAATGTAGAGATGCATGTTTAATGTCTAACACATTTCTTTTCTAAACATTCCTTGCTCAACACAAATATAATCGTTGAACTGATGTCAAAGAAAAAAAAATGTGCTAATTTGCATGACCTATCCCTTTCCTATACATTTTTAACATGTTGAAACATTATTTTATTTATTAATTATTTTTATATAATTTAGAAATTTTAATAGAGCCGAAGATAAAAGCTTCAGTAGGAGCTCAAATTTTATAAAGGATTTTGTAACAATTCGAACCAGAAGCGTACAATTGACACTGAAGATTCTGTTACTATTTGAAAGCAAGGAAGGGTGTAAGCTTTTAGTTAATATCCTGGCATACTCTTAATAAAACCTTAATTCTTAAAAGAAAAAGTTCCTCAACTTCCTCAAACAAATTAACACTACAAAAAACCCGACTTTAATTAATCAAGAAAATTCCAAAGCCGTACCTGTACACACACACTACACATCCTCACAGAAACTTCCACACTGGGCAGCAAAAAAAAACTCCACCACCCTAGAATTTCATTTAAACCCAGAACAAATCCTGAAAAGACCCCGCAAAAAACCCCTCATTTATCACTCTTGAGCCCGGAACATTAACACGCAAAAAACTCGGCACAATCCAAGTCCGTCATATATTGTAGCTTTGCTTAAAATCGCATCTGCCTAGCCCCCTCAGAAAAAACTTTAGCCACCCTCTAAAAAACCCTGAGACGCTGCTGCACCGCCTTCACTGTAACCGGCCCTGCATCTATCTCCTTCAGCCTTCCCTTCAGAGCCCCCGGTTATAATTACCTCGTCATACTTCGCGATAAGAAGACATTCATTTACATAGCCAGCTAATTAGAGTTCTTTAATTAATGCAATTAATAAAAGGCCTCGGTGTTGTCCCATGTCACTTCATGTCTTTTGCAATGGCGTCGCTTCATTAAATGCGCTGGGGTCCCCCTGGGCAGAAAGGGGGCTGATTCATTAGAGGGTCTTATGACTGGGAGGTACGCACTTTTACACGCACTGATTAGAATTAATTACCGGGCATATCGAAAGCTCTGGCAGATACGCGCAGTCTCAAAGTCTTATTTTTTTTTGTGCCGTGTTGGCGGTGCTCTATTATTATCATCATCATCATATGGTTCTTTTTTTTTTTCGTTTGAGTTGTTAATTAACTAGAGTAAAACTATTAATTTGAAAATGTAATTGCTTTGAAAAGAACAATGAGGACGATTTTTGCGTTGATGGACTACTGGGGGTTTATATTTTTTTTTTGTCTGTCGGAAAGTTGTTTTGAGTTTTTGGTGTTCTTTGGCTGGAGCTTTGTGATTTTAAATTGTTTCGCTGGGCGTTATTGTGCTCCTGAGTTAGGTTGTAATTGCTTTGTTCGTAGGACTGTGTTTAAACATGGCATGTTTTGAGGTAGATATTAATCCACAGAATTTAGAGTTGGGGATCGAGGGATTTGCTTTGTTAGACAAGTATACAGAAGTTGATGAGCGGTTCCGTCCAATTTAACTGTGGTTAGTTATATTTATGTTAAAGCTTTGTTTCGTGTTTATTTTATTATCCATGTATTCAATTTTGAATCCTCTTTTGGTGAAAATATTTATTTCTTACTAATGTGAGGTATACTTCCTTCTGAACAGCTTGGCATCGTTAGATTTTAACTGCAGTGAATTTTAGGGTTGATTCAAGAACTTTTAAAGAATTAATTAATACATTGGCGTCTAAGAGTACGCACAGACAAGAAAGATAGTTGGAATTTTTGTAGCGAGAATCATATAATTCATTTTACATTCTACAATTGATGAATAAATGCTTATAAATTAAACTTTTAAAGCTTACAATCCCTCAGAAGCTGAAAACTAGCTCTTTTAAAATCCTGGAAAATTAAATGTGTGATTTTTCACGGATTTTCAAAAAGATTGATTCCAATATGGATTAAACTTAAAGAGTGGTAAGATAAGGGAAGGATCTTCCAATTACAAAGGTAGTTGTGAATTTTTTGTGATTTCTGACAAGCTTTCAGGGTGCGTACTCTTGACTTCACGTCCTGCGTACTTTTAGCCGACACGTCGGTTAAAAGTACGCATTGAATTTTTTTTTCTTTAAGATTTTTAACATATTTGTGTTAAAGTTAAAACTTTAATTTTTTGTAGGTTGATTTGTGAGTCAATAAACTTACGTTCAGAAAATTTTTGAGGCTCTAGCTTTTAAATTCTCGATTTTATAGCCCAAAATCATTTTTGTGCATACTCTTACCCTCCTTTCCTCTATGCCTTTTTTTTCAAGATGAACTGCTGTTTAGAATCATTCTATCAAATACTCTTTGAAAGAGTAGCAATAAAATAAACATATTTTCTTGCACTAGATGGAAAAACAATACAAATGTGCCTTAGTCTAAATGCTATAGTTATTATTTACTTAAAAACAATTTTTTATGTAACTAAATTAATGAAGTATATTTAAAAAGAAATAAAACAAATCCAAACAAATTTTCGAATCCTTTTTGAAAATTCATCACATATTTTTATTATATTTTCCTAATAAAATTGTAGAACCACTTTACTATGCCCCATCAATATAACGACCGGTAATAAGAGTACTGATTTTTTATCATAGTAATAATTTTATTCGTTTTAACGTCCTTTCATTAAAACTACCGTATATTTTTGGTTCCAGAAGGGGTCGCTCTATCCAGGTTCTACATAGTAGATTTTTAGCATAATATCCTTAAAGAATTAAAAGATTGATTTCATTAATATTTCATTTATCATTATAATGTATGTAAAGTATTAACGAATGATGATAGTATATAATAATATGGGATAAAAAATAAATTCTATTTCATACGTAGTAATTTTGCTCCAAGTTAACGATTTTTAAGCAATACAAATACAACAGCAATTTCCCCCCTCCTTAAAAAAAAACTGATCTCCATCCTAAACGCCCCCTAACGGTAAAAATCTGCCATACCTGAAGTGGTCACCTGAGTTAAAAAACTTACCATCCAGGCCTTTCACGCTCATTTCTCCCGCTTCCATCCAAGCATCTCTTTAAAAAACAAATTTCTGCTTACTCAGTCCAGCCCTCTGCTTAAAACCATCGCTCGTAAGAAAGAAAACATCCACAAACAAAAAAAATATATTAAAATCCACGAAAAAAGCCACTCTCGGACAAGCAGTGATTAAACTGTTTGGGGACACGCACCCTACAAGAAACTCTACGCAAAAAACTTGACGAAGGACTCCAAGATGAAGCTAGAAGGAAGAAAAAAAAACGCCATGCAAAATATGCTCTTCAGAAAAGGGGTAGAAGAAAAGGGCACCTAAGTGGATGAAAAGGAGAAGAAGGCGGTTGCCTAGGAGCAGAAAAGAGCTAATTACCAACCTGTATTCCAGCGTCGACACAAGTATAGTAATTAGCCCAACTTTTAATTAGCGGACCCCCTTTCCCCCCGTGGAGGCAATGTTCTAATTAAGGACTTTGCTTTTGCTTCTTCGCTAAATATGATATCGAGAAGATCGCATAGGTTGCCTAATTAACCGAGGGCATGAATAAAGTATAGGAGATGCCTAATTGCCAGAGTTTTCGCTTGTGCCCGTGCCCCCCTCTGGGGTTCGGGGGTGGGCCGACGGACACGGGGGCTGGAGTGATCAAAAATTAACTGGGGGCTGCAGCAGATTAGGTTCCTCCGGAATTAATCACCTGCTATGGTCAGCGGTCTAATTAGGGGGACGAAAAATTTACGGGGAAGGGCTCTTAGGGGGCGGCGGGCGTCTTGGAAGAAATTGGGGTCGCGTTTGGATGAGAGGTGTCCAGAGTCGCTCTATGACTTGGCGGATTCATCGATTTGGAGAGTTACGTTGCGTGTTGATGAAGGGAATATAATAAGGTTTACTCTGGATCTATAAAAGTTGAGCAGACTTACTATGATGGAGTGTTGTGAAGTAGGTATATTGTCTCTAGAGTAGCTTCGTTAGGTATAATAAATTTTTCCTACTTCCAAAGATTTGAAAGTAAACTACCAAATGATGCGGTATAAAAACTTTTGATTGTTGAATTTCTAAGACGTATCACACTTTGACATTCTCTCAAAATAACCTGGAAAAATTAGTATTTTTTATAAAAAGCATTGAATATCTACAATTTTAGGGATTTATGGCCAAATATTGTTTTGCTTGGTTTTAATTTTGTGCAGAAATAACACAGAATTGTAAAAGGAGATCTTGTACACAATCTCGTTGACACATACTTCTTAGGTTGATACAAACCTGCTAATATATACCTCTCCCATTTTCGCTTTAGACATTCACTGCATCACTTTTTCTTCCATTTCTCTCCCATTTGTATTTACCCTCCCCAAATCTTCACTCTCACTTATCCTCCCCTCTTTCTAAGTCTGTTTCTCTTCTACATTTCGCGTATCATGAACTGAAAAAAATATTATGTAATTGAAACCTTAACAAAAGAGATCTTAAGACTGCAAGAATCTCTATAGTAAAAATACGTATAGCTTAGGAGATATTAACCGATTTCCTAAAAAAGCTTAATCTTTTAGCTTTGCTTCCTGAACCTTAATTTTTAGTGGGATTTAAGGAATTTTTAACTTTACTCAGAAAGCTATAAAACTTAAACATTTAACTCGTAACATTGTGGTTGAGAAATCTATGTTACCCCTACTTTCCGCCAAAGCCCCATTTTGGGAACATATCTGTTTAACATATAATTTAAACTGTATGTGTATATGATTAGACCCACATATTAAATTTCAAAACACACAAAAATTTAAAAATATAAATAGACATTAATTCTTTATTTTGGAATGTTAACGAATATTTAAACACCGAAAGCTAGATAAAGTAAATCTGATCGAATTTCATATCTTCACAATTTTCTTGGTAGTACATATTTTTCTAATCTTGTGTATGAAGCATGGTTGGACATGGACAGTGTTAAAATAACTCATTCAACGTGTTAAATGTCTGCTTCAATCTGTTAAATGACTCCTGTAACCAAATAATTGATTCATCCTGCAAATAATGAAATGACTCCTCTAACCAATTGAATGAATCCTCTTGAAACTTATGAAATGATTCCAGCTGGAACCAATTAAATAACTCTTTTGGCTTCACGAGTTCTAAAGAGAAACAAATTTTAAGGCACTGGTACGCATTTAATAAGTAAGGCAGGTAAAATTTCTAGCTAAAATCAGAAACTGGTACAGGTACAACAATTTACTAAAAAGGATTACCTAATAAGCAGATGGGTTCAACAAATTATCCCCAAATCATACATATTGTCCAAGCGATAAATGATTAAATGTGATGGTTCTTGTCTGGTTTTGGGTTTTGCTTATTTTTGGCATATAAATGCTTATATAAATAAAATATTACACATCATTAACCCTCCTCTGTTTACATCAATGGATATTGTATTTTTTTATTGTTTTTTTTTTTTTAGATTTTGAAAATTAGATTTCACTGCACAATATCTCTCTTATCGTTCTTAGATTTGGCGACAATCTGTGAACCCCGCTTATTAGGTAATCCCCCATTAACAACTACCAGATTCACAAGCTAGCATATTTTTAAATAGTTATTAGAAGTTATAATTAATGATTTTCTAATCAGTCACTCAATAAAAAATTAAGAAAATATTTTCCCTTAACGATACTAATTTTTAAATTTATATACCTATTTCTTTAATAATTCCACCTATTTCTTTAATAATTCCCGATGTTTCACCACCTTTCGTCTCCAATATGAAGATGGCTATCACAAAGCCAATCATAATACCAGAAAAAACGTAGTAGAGAAGTGCCCGAATAATTTTCGAAAATTTAGCTATTCTTCTTTCTTGGTTTTGCTCTTTTGGAACACCAAATTCGCCTTTCCTTTGTTTCCTTCCATCTCGGTTTGGCTTTTTCAATGGACTAAATCGACGTTCCACACCCATCATAGTCTTGGATTGATACCTCTGGTCATTCTCGAGACGTTGAAGCTTTTTTTCCCATGTATGACGGGTGGTTCCTGTAATCGGTCCTGCATCCACATTATAAAATTCCAACCGTCTTCTGAGCTCATCGTCCGTAATATCACCCATACTTTTAAGGAGTGTGCTTATACTTGTTTAAATAGTCCTTTCAGTAATCTGTGACGAGAGTGGATTAATTTTTATTATGAAATTATGTTGCCACTTTCTGTAGTTAAAATAATTTTGAATTTAATTATTTATGTTTTTATCACAGCTTACTAGATTTATGTAATAGTTGTATCTAGTATATCTTTGGACAAAACAAATTAATGCGTTTGCTTTTCCGTCTTTAGGATGTCGATTAAATATATAAAGTCTACAATATACTGTGCACCCATTGCAAACTGTGTACCCATTACCCATGCCCATTGCAAAAGTCTATGGGAATATTTTTTTTTTTTTTTTTTTTTTTTGGAATTTCAAAAGTGCCCCCCCCTTTTGATGTTGTTACAAATACTGAAACGTTATGTGCAAATTTTCAGGTCCCTCGTTCAATTTTTGACTTCCGCGCACCTGAAAAAAAGTAGTTTTCTCATGTTTATAGGGAAAATATTGAAAATATCCTAATATTTTCTTGCTTTTAATTTATCTTTTAATTTCTTAAGCCTGAACGCTGTCAATATTGAGATAAAACCTGTATATCACCTTTGGGATATCATTGTCCTAGGATCCTATTGGAAAAACATTCAATGGCACCTACTGGGGGTTGCTCACTGAGGGTTAAAAGCGCACTGCATAATATGCATTGGCTTATATATAGGAAATTAGTTATTTGAAGTGAGCGGAAGTCAAAAAAATAATGAGCTAAAATTTAACTTACATTCATTTTTTACTAAAAGGAACAGGAAAGAAGTTGACACCTTAGATAAAAAGGTTAAGTTAAACACTCAAGGGGCCTTTATCCAGTTCCCACCCACAAGCCTCCTCTTTTCTCGGTGAGTGTGGGTTTTTAATCCTCCAGGGAACTTCCCCCAGTAGGTGACATTGAATATTTTTCCAGTAGGATCTTGGAAAAGTGATATCCCAAAGGTTATACATAGGTTTTAACTCAATATTGAAAGCATTCAGGCTTATTAAATTAAAAACAATGAAAAATTAAGGTATTTTCAATTTTTTTCCCCTGTACATTAACATGAGAAATCTACTTTTGAGGAGCGCGGGGGTCAAAAATTGGCCTAGAAACTTAAAAATTTGCAGGTAATAATGTTTCAATATTTGTAACAACAAGATAGGGGGCACTTGGGAAATTTAAAAAAAAAATTTTTTTTTTTTTGCAGTACAGTTACAGTTACAGTACACACATTCAACAGGAAATATTTACTTTAAAAATGTGACTACTGCTGGTTACAATATTAATGGTTTTGGATGTTCAGATAAAAATATTTCAGATAATGATAATATCTTTTTTTTTCTTCTGAGAATCTATTTTATTTTTATTTTATAATCAGTCAAAACAAACAGAACAAGAAAAATATCCACATCACCTGGGATCGGAACGATCCATGTAGGTGAACAAAACATGAGTAGAATAATAAATTACAAAAACTAAAACGTGAAGAAGTTATAAACTATAAAGTGAACAATACATAAAAATAATATAGGAACAGCATAAATATAAGTATAAACAGGGGTTTCTTTTTTTTCTTTGTTTCCTCCATATGATTTTTTATTAATATGAGTTTTTATCTTTTTATATTAGTACCTACTTAGTTTTTAAATATATGTTTGAACTTTTCTAAAAAATCCTAATGTAACGAATAAATATTCTTCTTCTTAAAATAAATTATCTTGAAAATCTGCTTTGTTTATTACATCACCTTTTACTTGTTATTATCTTTGTTTATATGTATTTTTTCTTCCCCTCTTTTATTATTCAACCATGCATGCTCTTGTGAGAAGTTTCACCTTCCCTTGGCTTTCAAAAAACTTCGTTGAAAATAAAAGCTCAAGAATTGTAAATTTATATTAGTGCTAACAATTTCATTCACCAAGCATAGCTCACTAATCACACCTTACTACCCTATAATAGGCTTCTCCTTTAGACCCTCTCCCTCACTCTAGTTATAACTTGGTGAAATCCCTGTAGATGGCAGCACCATCTCTTTTCATGAGCCTGGCGCCTCAATGATTAGAGCGGAAATGAGGAGTGATTCAGGGTGGAAGAGGGACTTTACCCCGACATTAGATAGCGCCGAGTCAGCTGATAACTCGACTAGGCAGGTAATTACTACGGAAATACGGTCAAAATTGAACGGAAACCGCGCTTACCAATTTAATACCCGAGATTTGCTGGATTCGTGTTTCAATAAAGTTTCGCGGGGCCCGGTTTGAAAGGGAGTCACTGCGATTGTAACTGCATTAGAGTGAAAATTTTTACCCCTGAAGGGGTAATTTTTTTGCCCAGCTCTCTTTTGCAGACTAAGGACATGTTTAAAGCGGGATAACAGGAATTCTTTTCATGGGATTAAATGCATTGATAGTAAGGGGTTCCAAGTTTTTTAATGAAGGATTTTTCTTTCTGTACGGAAACTGGGAGTTTGCTGTTAAAGAGGTTTTGTGACGGGCGTATTCAGCAGTATTTGGAGGTTTTTCAGTTTCATTTAGAAAGTTCGGTCCGATTTAATGATGTGGAGTACTTTTCGTTCTTTAGAGAGCCATTTTCAATGGCTTAACAAATTCGGTCTATTAAAAATAACCACGCTTAGTTAAAGATGTAAAGCGCTGATTTATTGAAATTTTAAGTTACTTTTAAATATCTTTTTTGATAATATCCTAGATTAATTACATGCAAGAAATGGTGTAGCACCTATTTAGCAACTATTAGCAAGTGTTATGATGCATTTTAAAATACTTGATACATTTTTGTTTCAGTAAATAAAGACAGAAACATGCATTATTTTATAATTCAAATCAATATTATTTTACATAAAATTATCTTCATATGATAAATTTTAAAACCTTTAAAGCAAAACTATCTTTAGTAAAAGGTAGAATTAATAATAGTTACAAAGATAGAGAGTAATCTGTATTAAGAAAATTTGATTTGTTTTGAGAAAAATCATTAAAATATATTTTCTGGTTCCGTATACATTCTGGCATGTGTATGAAAAGTTACTAATTATAATAACACATACATGTTTTTAATGCAGAAAAATTTGGATAATTCAAAGCTGATTCAATATGAAAATGAAATTAATTGAGAATCAATTAATTACTAAGGGAATTAATAGGGATTATGGTAAATTAGAAGGGTAGGAGGAGCTAAGGAGTTGTGGTACTCTCCTGTTAAGTACCTACTAGACTTTACCTACTTAACTTTACTGAAAGTATTGCTGTGAGAATTGACTTGAACAATATCGGATGGGGAAGTTATTCCGGATATAATCTCGGTATGATTAAATCAGCATAGGTATGATTCGTCAACAATTGAAATATGTCAACAGCTGTATTGTTATCTCTTCTCTACAAGAGGTTATCAAAATGGAATCCTTACTGAGAAGTTCGACAAACACTTTAGTTCTCAGCAAACTGAAAATGTTTCATCTCCTTCTTTACTTAAGAAGAAAGCGTACGCGTTCTTTTTTTTCACCTTTAAAACAAATCCTCTCCTAAGTACCTGCACATTCCAAACGCCAATACAAGCACTCACGTTCCATCTGCCGGAACACCCCCGCAGCACTCCTCTTAATTTTTACCCGCACCCCTGCACCCAAGCGCGAAGAAGGGAACGCAAATAACCCTCCGACCACCCTCCAAAGAGAAGCTCCCCGCTAAGAAAATGCCCGAGCAACCAATGATAATTGCGCGAACCAGGAGGTCAGCGAATTTAAAAGCCCTCGCAAAAAGCGACGCAACTGTCTGGAGAGCATTGAGGGCGGTTTAAGTGTTTGCTTAATAGGCGAGCCATTTCAGGTGCATGTGTGTGTGTCACCATTAAAAGGAAGGAACTCTCTTCTGTTTTGTTAAGGTCATTAAGGCCCCAACATGCAAATGTGTTTGTTTTGGAGGTGGTACGGAGAAAGAATTCAATTTTTTTTCTTCGGATGTGTGTCTTTGGTTTTGCTTTTTACGACTGCCTTAAATACGGGGTTGTAAATTCTGGGCTGAGATATGGGCTTGCGCTTTTGCGAGTGTTTGGTTTTCTGTTGCTTCTTTTTGGTTGTTGGAACCGAGGTTTTGCGGTGGGGATGACTTCTTTCGGTCGTTTGAGTCGTGGATGGAGTGAATAGGAGCTCGCGTGTGGTGGTAAAAAGATGGAGAGCTAACGGCTAGTTTATGAAGAGCTATGTTAAATACGTCGTACCTGAGTAAAGGTTCTTCAAAAGAGCTTAAGATTTAAAAGTTAGGCGAGTAAACATGAAAGGTAGCAAATTTTGAATAAAATTACCAGTTCTCTGAATGGACCACCGGACTCCTTCTCTAGTTTAAACTTTGAGTAACAATTTTCTTTCATACAGTCTTGCTCGAATTTTAAGCATTTAGAAGCTTTTACGAACCAAAAAATAAGCTTTGATGTTTGCCTTATATTGTAAAGAGTTAAAACTATATAATGTTTTTAAACTCTGAAATGTCAGTTTTGAAACTGCGTGTGAAGATGAAGGGTCACTCAATTTGTGTTCTAGTGAAAACTTTTCTCTAAACACTTTATGAAATTTCTTCCCCTGCTTTCAAGGATGAAAAACTGATATTTTAGAGCAAGAAACACACAGTTAACAATTGGCATAGTTAAACAAACATTTAAGCTCTTTATTTTTGCCAATTTCCTTTTTTGAGTGATTAATATATCTGTTAAAAGAAAACATTAGTATTAATAAATTGTTAAGTGTTTGTTATCTTTTAAAAAGTAAAGGGTTCAAGCAATTCACTAAAAGCTAATAAGAATACAAACCCTTGAGGTTAATTGAGTGACTTTTCAAGGCGTCATCTGATGTCTTCAGCGTTTCCCATTTGGAAACACAAACAACATTCATCCCAAATACAGAGATGTCAAGAGTGGGTGTTTAGAAAAAGGAGAAACAGATGAACACGCAATCATTAGAATTAAAACTTCCTAAAGAAACTGCCTACTTTAATTGCGCGTTCTTCAATCCATTCGACTCCAGGTGTTCAAAAGAATTAGAAAGCATGAAATTGGATACATCTCCTCAAGGCCTTGACATCTGGCCCGAGCAATTTATATTCCAGATCCTCTCATCGGCCGGAAAAGGAGAAGAATAAAAACATCTCATCTCCTCCATTTACCTCTAAAAGCTACAAGAAAGGGCCGCCCACATTAGGAAACGAACTTTCTCTTCCTAATTGCTATTCACACAAAAGGCCGAGTGCACACACATACGCCCTTGCATTGCCCAATTTCCCCTAATAACAACACAGCGAGACAAAAAGACTCGGCTCACCTGCCTTTGTAGACTCAGGCTGGCCGGGGGTGTAGCTAGACAATGGGCAGGGCCTAATTGAAAAAGGTAAGCGCCTCGGGTCGTTGACTACTTTGGCTGTTTACAGTTCGTCATCGGGTGCTCAGGAGGATGATTTGTGGACCCCAGGAGGAGCACGCAAGGTTGATGTGGGTTAAAGGAGCAGGGAGATTAATGGAAGGGAAATGTGCTGGTAATAGCTCTCCGAGGTGAAAAATTATGTCATGCGTTCATGCTTAAATGTAGTGTTCGGCAACTAGTGGTCAAAAAGTAGTTAACTACCAACTACTAACTAGTCTGGGAAAATCTAGTTGCAACTAGTAGTTAACTATTTTTTCCTGGGACTAGTTGCAACTAGTAGTTAACTATTTCCCAAAGTAGTTAACTACTAGTTAACTAGTCTATTTAATTTCATTACCTATTTTTTGCCCAAATTCTAATACATCTTTCTTATCTATATCACAAAAAACTTTATGCTTCGCTCAAAACGGCGCTTTATTTCTGGTTATGGTATTTGAGTACTCTACCATGACATTGTAGTTATAAATAGCAGTGTAATTTTTGTATATTTTGATAAAAATTTTAAATATTTTTGAAATTTTAAACAAAATTTTTTTTTAAGTAGTTGAAAATTTGAAAGTAGTTTCAACTAGTAGTTATTAAAAAAAGTAGTTCAACTACTAGTTCAACTAGTTTAAACCAAAAGTAGTTAAACTACTAGTTAACTACTAGTTGATCGGTAGTTAACTACTAGTTGCAACTAGTTCTAGTTAACTAGTGCCGAACACTACTTAAATGGTTTATATTTTATATTATAGGATATTAGGTAATCGATTACAAAGATGGGTTTGGTACTTTAAGATTATAGCCGGGCGCAAGCGTCGAGTTTTATGCTAAATAAGGGATATAGCCTGGGAGAGCCTGCTGTCCAATCCTATCCCAATGAATCTCCTTAGGCAGATCTTTTGTAAGCTGACACGACTACCTCCAAGGATACCTTCACCGAATTGGAGGAATAAATGACTCTCCTGGGTGCCCTCTGTGTTCCTCTGGAAAGATAATGGTTTTTAATCACCTGACAAGTTGTGCAAGAAGCACAATCTAACGCGAATTTTAACTTCTTACTTCTTGACAACTACTTTTCTAAGGCTTTTTTATTGGGCTACACGAACGGAAATGGCCAATGCAACCCATTCCTCTCCGTAATAAAAAAAAATAGTTTTGTGCTAAATTTTCAATTATCAAAACATAAAACCATTAAAATATCTGCACTATACTTGACAGCAACAGCAACGTTTCTTGAACCCAGTATGTAACATACTCGGAAGGAGAAATCGGTAAATATAAAGCTTGTTGGGTTGCTAGGAGGAGTTTCAGTACGCAAATTGTGATGAAAAAGCACTACTATATATACATGGGTTTAACGAAAAAATCATATTTTTAAATTGACGTTCTTCATCTCACTCAAAATTCAGACACCGCGATGGGAACTACTTTGTTTATTAGTGACGTCATAGGGTCAACTTAAGTTGCTGTCTAGTATAGCAGTGTTTCTTTTAATTTGTATAATATTTTTATGTGTAAATAATAAAACGTAGCCAATATAGTTCGATTTGAGAGATATGCAGCACCCGGCTAATCCTGTAATTCTATGGGTTTATTTTTCCTCAAGTCTTATTCATTGTGTTTGCTGTAACCAGATATTCATAACTGTAATTTTGCTCATTTATTATATTAAATGTCCTATTCATATTATTGAACAAAAAAAGGTTTAACAAAAACACAAGACAGGTACATGTCAAGATACATGTCATCAAGGAGAAATGCAAAAAAATCTTGTCCAGGTGACTTGTTTTAATGTTAGAAAACTTTATTGTATGGTGCACACACAGACACATAAAAACTATTTTTAACCTTTACCTGGAGAATAACATCTATAGTAAAAAATCCTCAAAGCAATAGAAATATATTAATAACATGTCTTTCTGATTAATTCTTAAATGATACCAAATACTTTTTCAGATGATTACAAACATTATCTCCTTTCCAACATTTACAGTTAACTGGAGTAACTTTGTCAAAACCAAAGAAAAAAGATTGCATTTTCCTTAGTAAAGGAAAGTGACAAATCAAAAACTGTTTTTTTCTTTAAAATTGCCATGTATTGGGAAAAAACCCCGACTTGCTTGATTTTTTTTCCTTAGATAACAAATAATTTCTTGCTTTTTTTAATAAGAGAAAGGCCATTGGTAGAGAGAAAGACAAAAATTAGCAAAAATAACGATTAAGACTAAACAAAACTTGAAAAAAAACAACTATCTCCCTCAATTACACTACAAAAATCTCAACCAACTTGACTCAGCCCCAACAACGAACCAGAAGACCAGCCCTGCAAAGCAAAATACGTCTACACTGCCGAGATCGAAGGTCCAACAAAAGGGCAGACAAGCCCCCAGCTAATACCCAGCAGCGCATCCTAAAGGAGTCCGGGGCAATATTAATATGCTGTTTTCAAGCGTAATTACCCCTCCTTGCTCTGACAGCCATTCCCCTGTCCCTTAATTACGGATAGACGGAGATGTGGGCAGTGTCAAAGCGATATTGTGGGAGGAATCTAATATCCCCGTTTTTGTGCAGGGGCGCTCCTCCTTTGTATGCGGGGCTGTTTCTGGGGCGCGTCGGGCTTAATTAGGCCGCCCCGGGAAGAAAGGGTACCCGGGCTGAGTTGTTTCTTTGGATTAGCCGTTTAAGTGTTACTGCGGGGCTATTAAGAGACGTGAGGGGGTGGTTAGTGGGGGGCGGGGAGGAGTGTTCTTGGCTGTGTGCGTTTGGTTAGTGTGGGAGTAAATGATTTTGGCGGTTTACTTTAGTGCACTATATGTATTGGTATTTTACTCATTAATATTATAGTTTATTTTAATGTACTATGGGTATATTGATATTTTTACTCCTTACCGTGATGGTTTATTTTAGTACACTATATGTATTGGTGTTTTACTCATTAATATTATGTTTTAGTTTAGTGTATACTATGGGTACTGATATTTTACTCCTTAATGTTTTTTTTTTTTTTTTAAATATTAAAACTTAATTTTTGCCATGTCAGTGGTAAAGAAAATTTAATTGTGGGCTAGATGAATTCTTAATCTTTTACTTCCAGTTATACGTGAACTAGATATTAGAGCATTGCATTAGTCGGCAAATTTTGAAGTCAGAAGAGCCTAAGAGCTCAAGTAAAACCGTTTAAATTTCTTTTAAAAGCAAAGCTAATTTTCAAGAATTTTTTTTTGGAATTGGTGTAAAACACACGCCAGATATATGTAATTTTAGTAGTTTTGTAGCACTTCAAAAAAGGTTTTATTACGTATGGGGTTAATGAGATGTGCTAGGTTGTTTTCTATCAATGAACATTTCTTCCAAGATGAATATGTTCCTTAGCCTTTAATCTCCCATGATGGCTACGCTCTTGGAGAGGATGAAATCTGATAAAGACGTAGTAAAGAGTACAGTTGAAATATAAATATTCGATTTTTGAAAATTTGACAAACGTTTTGTTGAACCAATGCGAGAGTTTACTTAAAGCTGTACGTTTTCTATTATGAGCTTCTTTAGCTTTTAAATTATTTCTTAGCTCAAATTTTCATCCTCTACATTACCATTTTCTAAACTTACTTATTTAACTTTGACTTAAAACATATTTAATATTCATTACTGCACAATTATCATATTTATAGTTTTGTTTAAAGTCGGCAAAGGAAAATAGGATTTCCTCATAGACAGTATAGTTAAGAAAATTAGCAGCATTAAATGTGAGCTCTTGAGTAATTTCAAAATATAAATCAAATTAGTAGAGATAGTATTTCCTTCAGTTTATGACTATCTTCAAACTGACAGAATTGTATTTTACTTGTTTGTTGGATCTTTGAAGTACAGTTAAGGTTATTTAAAGCTGTAGACTTCTTAAATAAAAGGACCATTAGATAATAGAGTATTAACATGACCGGTTTCTTGATAAAATAATCGATATTGAATGCGTAGAAGAAAAGCTGTTTTTATTTTCAAAATCGTTCTTTAAACTTACATTCAATTTTACAAATTGCTTGCTCATCTGTTTATTTAGAAACAAAATTAGAAAAAACGAAAACAAAGAAAAGAAAACTCAACGGTGCATCATATTTTAACCTAAAAACGGGAAAAAAGCAATATTTCTGAAATTAAAGTGAAATTTTTAATTGCCAAAGTAAACTTTTCAGAAAATGCAGTGACAGTTCAAGTGTTAAATTTTTGTTTAGGGGGAAACCCTTTTTTTAATAACTTTTTAATCACCAATGTTGACTTACGTGATAAGATGTTCTTCACGAAGAGAGGTATAAGAACAAGGCGAAAAAAAACCCCCCTCGATTTTTACAGGGTATTTCATCTCTTTAGAATCTTTTGAGAGAGAGAGAGAGAGACAGAAAAAACCATTTAATTAACTTAGCAGAGCATGAAAAAAATCCCTCTTAGTGATTCTTTAAGCGAATTGGAATCGTGATTTGCTGGCATATTAAAAAATTATTGAAGAAAAAACCCCACAACTCGATATGTATTAGCTCTTTTTTTTTGTTTCTCCACGGCTATTAAATTAGTTCATTTCTTTCAGCCAAGAAATAAGTTAAAACGGGCATTAAGAAATGAGAATATTTGAGTTTTTAAAAAAGCCGAGTTCTGTTCAACTAGATGAAGAGAAAAAACAGTACTTATTCAAATTAGAGAAATTCTATTTCTTTTCGCGTTTAAAAAATTCCTTGAAGGGTCTCTTTCTCCTCGCAAAAAAAAAAAAAAACAAGAGTCCTTCTGATTTGAAGGAAGATCACTTAAAAATGTTTTCCCAGATCAAGTACTCGTAGCTTTTGTGTATGTACACAGACCTATTCAAAACCACTAAAGATCTGTGATTAGTGTTTCTTGTTGCATATGAGTGATTGTCTTCACTTCACGCCTGACGGTACAGAGAAAAAACAGAGTCCATTCTCTTTTAATTTACGTGCTCTTGTTTGTATGCAAGAAAGGTTTTTCAATTTAATTCTTTTAATTTTAATATTTTTTTCCGCTGCTGGAGTGTTTGAATAATGCCGACGAGTAAGAATTTGAAAAACAGTGCTAAACAAAAAGTGTTTTTTTGTTCGGGATAAAAAATGTTTGATAAGCGTTTTTTCCCGCTTCTTCTTCAAACACTTAGAGACTTCAAATAGATGTTTTTATGATATCTTTTTTTATGAGTACAAATGAGGCACTCCTCCGTTTTTTTTTACGCATTTTTTGCGTGCAGTTTTTTTATTCGGCTTTTCGACAGCATTCAATAATTATTAAAATAGGCGCAAAACATTTATTTTAATTATTCCTTGTATCATGATGAAATAATTTTAGCGGAATTAATTAGTTAGGGACTCTTCACTTTTTTCCCCCCAGCGCAGTTGGTAGTTGTGTTTTTTCCAACCCCGAGGAGGATTAATTATCAATTCTTAAGTGGGAAAAAATACCGACAGAAGGCTTTTGCAGTCATTGTTTGTGAAGGAGCGGAAACAGAAAGAAAATACTCCAGACAAAAAACGTATTTGCTCCTTCTGGGGGACTTATTTGAAATCAATCGAATTTTTCGTTAACGCTGTGTAAATGATGTCAGGAGAAAAGAATAAATAAGGGCCTTCTCTCAGATTTTTTGTAAGCTGTTTGTTTAAAGTAAACTTCATTACTTACATAAAAGGTTCTTATAAGCTTAAGGAGAAGCAGTAGAATTATTAAAATTTTTAAATAATCTTCTAACAAATAAATCGTACTTAACTCAAACACCATATAATTCCAAAAGGAGCTTTTGTCCATGCGTTTTAAAATTTATTAATATTCTTAAAGTACTCTATTAATTAAAATTTGGATAATCTGCTTTAAATTTAATTTTTAAAAATGAATTCACATCTGTTTTGGTTTTCCTTTAAATATATCAATTCTTAAATAAAATATATCTGTCTGTGACTTATGAACAACTTGAGGAATACTTCTTAGACTCTCACACTAGCATAGAATTTTTATTCTTACCTTATTTGAAAATACGTGTTTGTGTTTTAAGTGCACTCACTAAGACATACGAATTTTCTTCCTTATTTATTTAATTCTCTAAAATAGGGGTGACAAAAGAACAAGCGGTTAACAAAATAAATAGTTTTTATTTTCAATAAACTTGATAAAACAATTTTTGGTCTCAATTAACTTGTTTCAACCATACATTTTTAACCCTTTATGTCCCGACGGGACTTATAAGTCCCACTTAATATAAAGTCGAATAAAACTAAAACTATTCCATGAATTCGAACGAAACTTTTCAGTCCATACCGTTATACCTTCTTCTAATGATATATAGATGGCAGCACTACCTAGGCCGTCAATTTCACTTAGATATTTGAGATCGATTTCGTCTTATGCTGTACTTTGGACCGCCATTGTTGCTGCAAAACTCTGTCCCTGTTTACGAGTGTCGTATCAATAGATAAATAATTGGTAAGTACTTTATACTTTTTCTACCTACTCATTATGAACTCTCTTGTAATTATAATTAAAATCAGAATCAATTGAGTGATTTTTTCAATTTTTATACACTATTTTTTATGCGGGACTTAGAAGTCCCGTTGGGTCTTATCGATCCTGGTATTATCTTAGTATGATCAAATACTATCTTTCGTATCGTATAGTACTATCTTTTTTGTTTGAAATTTGTCATTGCATTTTTGTTTAATTTATTTTTAGCACTTGAATACATAAAATAATCCTTATTTATTCCAATTTTTAGGATCTTGTTAGTTTTATTATTGAGTATTTACAAACTTTTAGATTTTTTCCCGTATTACAAAACTCTAAATTTGATTTCTTATATTTATAGAATAATGAATAGAAGAAGAAAAGGCCTGACGCCGGAAGAAATTAAAGCCATCTGGGATGAATTGCCATCTGATGTTGAAACACCAGAGGAGGACAGTAGTTCTGATGAATATCATATTCACCACAAGATGAAACGAATAGTTTTTTGTATAAATGAAAAAAAGAACTGTTTTTATTGTGTACCATGTTTGATTAAATAAAAATGCATTATTTTTTATTTATATTGAATGTTTTTCATTTTTCATACTGAGTCATTTCATAAGTCCATTCATAAGTTCATCTCCTAAGTCCCAACGGGACTTATAAGTCCCATGTAATATTTTATGCAATTACAATTAAAATAATTATTGTAAATGAATGTTACTTCTTTTGTGCCTTACTGTAGTTACTTTAAACATATAAAAAAATATATTGCACAATTTTTCTGAAAATAACATAATTTGGGACATAAAGGGTTAATAAGGTTTGACGGATTTGGATTTTTTATACTAACAACCCAGGAAATGCTGAGCCGATGGTATCCAAAAGTTAATAATGAAAGTTTTCATTCAGACTGGTGTAGTTAAAATCGTATTTGTACAAAATTTAAAAATCTTCGAAGTTAAACAAAAATAGCTCGAATCTTTAATAATGTAGTGAAAAGACTGAATTATTATTTTGTGGGGTATAAAGTATGAATACAAAGAAAAGTATGGGTAAAAAGATTAAATATATCGAAATATATCAAAATATAAATGTAATAAAATAATATTTTGTTTAAATTGGGGACTTGTGAGGATATTTGAAACATAGAAAACTAAATTGGTCTAGCATTTTTATAAACACATTTCTATTCAAACTCTTTAAAATAATAACTCTTGACTACTTTAAATCTCTATAAAAATGTGTTAATCAGTGTTAATAATTCTTAAGTTGATTTCTACAGCGAGTTCTTTTGTCGTCATCCTTATTCTTTCGTCCATCCTGCTTGGCGGCCGCCATTTATGACCACACAAAAATGCCGGCTTGGCATTTCCTCACTGCACCGAGAGAAACTTTCCTATACAGCCCCTGCGGTACGGATGTTCTTAATAGCTCATAGAAGAGCGTCGGCCAGAAATAAAACTTTAATCTTTTTTGTTCATTAAGGGAGTAAATGATATGAGGAAGCAATGCTTATCACGGAGGAGAGAAAGGGTTACCAAGTGGTCTGCTGGCCAATCAGAATGGCCAAGCCTTGCCAAGCGGAAGAGCTTTAGTCGGAGGGGCTTTCTCGCTGATGAGGTGCCGCTCTTAGGTCATAAAAGGGAGCTTAATGTAAAAATGAAAGGTTTTTAATCCCCAACAACTGCTTGGCTGCTGCTTTATTCTTAGGGAAGAAAACGGGTATATTTCCAGGCATAAATGTAATAGTTTTCAACATCAGATTAGAGCAAAAACCACCTTAATACAACTTTAAAAGTAATTAAGTTCATAGTTGATGTATGGTTCCAATCTTTTGGAAGTTTTTTTCAAATCTAATATATTTACTTATCTTAATGCAGGAAGTTATAAAACTTCCAAGACATTTAATTTATTTTGAGAGGTCCCTGGTATTTACCTTTCAAGTTTCTTTCTCTTGAAACTACCTTATATGAAATCTTCGAATAACTTATAGTGGAGGAGTCCCAAAATAATAAAAGCCAAATTTTATTATACCAAACATTTTACTGTATTATTTTATTTTATAAATGAATGATCTGGGTTGATAGTTTCAGATGATGTTTAAGTTACATCCTTAAATGCGATGCCTAAAATCCTTAAGTCATCAAAATTATCAAATATTATTAACATCTTAAGTTATCAATACTATGCCTAATATCCTTGAGTACCTAAGAGGAGAGGCCTAATATCCTTGCAATTCCTATCTTTCAGCAATCTACGATTATTAATCTTTATTTTTAAAGCATTAACTTTTTATTTATACCTCTATCAGTAAACATCCAGTAGTCATTTGTATTGATAACAGTAGGTATCACTAAAAATGTTTATTTTATACAGACTAAATTAAATTTTTTTAGTGGAGGTCAGAAAGAGAGGAGAAAAAGTCTCAGTTAAAAAATGAACTAAAATTGAAAATGGCAGAATTAAAATTTATATTAATAAATATTTTCCTTTCCTTTTAAAAGTGAATAACATTATCACAAATTTCTATTTCTACTTATATCATTAATGGTATTCAAATATTTGTTTAAGAGAAAATTTTTTCATAAAAGGGCCAAAAATAGGATTAATCTACTAATTGAAATTTAAAGGGTTTACATCACTTCTTATCAAATCATCCTATCTATTTTGTTGCTTTATTTACAGTAACGTGTAATGTTCCTAAAGTAGATAGTTAGTATACCTATTACTAAATACTATGTAACTTTTTTGTTAAAAATAGAAAAGTTTTCTCTTTTGAATTGGATCATTAACTGAACTTGCAACAAACATGGTCCAGTTTTTTCACACATATCATTTCAAAGATAAATTTACAGAAATTGAATTTTAATACTATTCAAAAATAAGTAAGGATCATTTGTTAATCACAAACGTCCTTCAATGTTAAAAAAAGTTCGTTCGAAGATATTTTATTAAAAGAAGTTAAATAAAAAGTACATAAAAGATTGCATTTTCAAAAGAAAATTTTCATTGCTTACATGCAACCAGATTGTTTCTTTTATTCGCTAAAAACTTAATAACATTAACTCTTATAACTCTTAAATTTTAAAGTGTGTTGTTTTACCCTGAACTGTTAAAATACGCTATTACTCTACAGTAAATTGAAGTTACTACTATTAAAGGAAGATTAATATTAGATCACAAAAAGGTCTTAAAAACATTTTTCAAAAATTCCAGGAACTTTTTACTTAATTTTTTGTACTACAGCTTCTTAAAAAAGACAAAGTTAACAGGGTGAGTTTTTTTTACCACAACTGATATAAAACTCAAATCATGGGTAAAGGGGGTCTTGTGACCAATCCATTCTTACAAATTACGCCATCATTATTCCCTTCACTTTGATATTTCAAAAGGAGGGCTATTACAGCAAAGCAACCAGTTAACTTTAGTCACCAAGAGTTAATTCTCGGAAGTGAAGACCCTGCAATAACTCAAGCAAGTGCAGGAATCGCCCGATCGGCTCCCCTCATTCATCACCCTTCCGGATCGACTTTTCAATTTCTTCCCAGCGTCGTTTACGACCGCTTTTTACAGCCTGGGCGATAAAACGCCAAGCCCTGCGCCCCTGAGCCAGTTGTTTTCGCTGCTCGGCGGCCGCTCAAATAATTAAATTGCTACGGGTTCCTTATTTGTCGCCCTCCTTAATTACAAGAAAGGGGGAGCGAGCTCACCTTTCATTGCGGGCCTGCTCCTTTGTGTGCGCCATTAGAGAAATTGAAATTTATCTATTGACAGAGGCGTTATTAAGGAAATTGGCAAGCCGACGGTAATTGAACAATGTTGGGTAATGAACACACACACGTACGCCGCCACCGTGCTCTCTGCCGGAGGAGGAAGCGGCGCAAGAAAAGGGACCCTCTGGTGGGGGCAGGTCCAAATTGCGGGAAGGGGTTGGGGGTTACTTCAGTGTCAACCTTCGCGAATACAATGAGTAAGAATAAGGATATGCATTTTGCATTGTTGGGGCCGCAGAAGTTTAAGCGAATTATATTAGCAAAATAATGGGCTTAATAAAATTAGAAGGGAGATAGCAGAAGAAAAGAAGAATGTAGCAAGAGGAGTAAAAACTAGAAGATGGGGTTGATGACTTCAGTGCTTCAACTTCAACTGCAGTACTTCAGTGTGAACTTTGAAACATTCCAATGAACTAGTAATAAAGATACAATTTTACATTTGGGGTACTTAGAGATTTGAACTAAGAGTCAAAAAGACTTTTAGTTAGAGAAGATGCAGATAGAGATAAGAGAGAGAGAGAGAGAGAGTAGAGGGAGAGTAGAGAAGAAAGTAAGAAGAATAAAAGCAAGATGGGTTGTGGAAATTTCTTTTGTGTGAACCTTTATGAAATAATTGAGGTGATAAGATATATATTTTAGGTAACAAAAAAGCTTTAAGGAAAGAAGTAAGAAGAATATTTCATTAAGGTTCTTTAAAAATTGAGCAGGATTTACGAGAAATTGTACTTTTGAGGACTATAATAGTTTACGAAGGGATGATATTTTTTCTCATTTGGAGTGATTTATTTGGAATGAATTAGATTATAAGGTTTATGTGAACAACAAAGAAGAATAAGAGAATAAATAATAGAAAGGAGAATAACAATAAGAGAGAAATTGTTGAAATCAGAATAAGAATTTAGTTTGATGATTTAATTATCTGCCTAACTTGCAATTATTTTCCAATTTTCCTTGCAAATTCCAAATTTTTTTAAGATCTGACTTACTTTCAAAAGCATTTTGGATCAACATCCATGATTGTAATACGAGCTCGATACGGCTACCAATATATCCTTCCTCATTCATTACATTAAAGAGACATACAATCAGCTAATCCAGGGGTCTCTTTCATCAAAAGAGGCTTTTAAATGAGACACCCGAGGGCAGACTGACGTGTCGAATGGATTCGTCCCCTGCAGGGATGCCTATCGCAATATATGCCCCTCTCCCCTCATCCGGACAAAAAGGGTGCTGCCTAATGAAACAAGGCTGCCAGGATACAAAGCGGCAATCTAGCGGGAATCTAAATTAACGCTCTTTCCGCCCGTCCGAATGGTCCGAAGGGCGGCTCCTCAAATTACGCCGCCCTTGCCGCTCCACTGGACGGGATTGCTGAGGAGTTCTTTGGTTGCCTCATATAAGAGAAGGGAGAATGGGGGAGGTAGGCAGAAATGGGTGTTCAGTCGATATATGGGGTGTTTCAGAAGTCCATTTCATGGCTTTTATTTGAAACTAACGTCTCCTAGGGTCATGGAACTCATGGAAGTAAGGTGTATTTACAGGTAAGAGGGGGGCATGCTGAATCCATTGAGACGGCTTACAGCACCCCTAGTGGCAAAATAAGAAAGTTAAAAAAAATAATTACTATTATAGAAAGAAAGAAAACTTCAGGGATAAAATTGTTTGCAATATCGTAACAAACGTGCAGAAAAAAGTTTCATCAAAATATCTTAAAATTTAAGAGATATTAGTAAGGGAAAATAGCATTGTTTCAGGCATCTAAAAAGAACAAACTTCGCAAACTTGCAAGTTTTTCAGTAATATATCATGTAGACACACTTTTATTAAAAAATCAGAGAAACATGCAAATGTACAATTAAACATCATTAAAAAATCAAACATCGTAAAGTAAAAACAAACATAATTAACTACTTTAAAATTAAATTTAATCTTTCCCTGTTAATTTCAGTTTTGTGTTATAGGCTTGTTTTCTAAGTCACTATTTCATTTTCAACAGACATCTTGGAAGTCAGGATAAGGAAAAACCGTGATTCCTTTCTAACTTTGGGAGTTATGAAGTTTTTTCTAGAAAATGTGAAAGGTACTCAAAAAATTACTGTTGAACATAATGCAGCAATTATCTTTGTAAAAAACTAATATCAATTAAACATTAATTTAAGAAGTTTTAAATCCATTGTGTTTTTTTTAATTTAAATTAAAAGTACCTACAGATAAAATATAAACCTCTTAATAAACCTCTTAAATGTGAGTCAGTTGTTTGTATTTAATACCCTGGTCTTCACAAAGAAGTTCCCGCCTCGAGACACAGTCAGTTCTATTGATTCATATGATTTCCGAAAGCAAAAATTTTACTGTGTACCTGCCCCTCATAAAGAAATATTTAAGAAACATTTCAAATACCTCTCTGCAATCTTATTTAATAAACTACCAAATGAAATCCAATCGGAATCTAATATCCGTTATTTTAAAAAACTTTGCATTTCCTTTATTATATATAATATAAATACAGAGGAAATATTTTAAATCAGTCAGGTTAACATAAAACTCGATTTAACAAATACTTTTACTAAACAAACTCCTTTAGCCAGCCAAGTCCCCCCTTTTCTTTTTCTTTTTTTTTTTATCTTGCTTTTGTATATGGGTATATAAATATATATTTTTTTTCTTTTGTTTTGTTATAAGTTAAAAACTCATAAACCTGGAAATCTGTGAACTCATGGACGAGCTGTGGCTCCTTTGGGATGTATTTACAATTGTCTTTTTTCTTTTTTTTAATTTTGTGTAAACTATTGTGATTCTTCTTTAAATTTTGTAATTTTGTTTTTGTGTTTGTGTTTGTGTTTAATAATGCAGATTACTTTCAGAGCTTCAAATAAAAGTATAAAAATATTTCATAGCTTAGTTTGTAAAAGGTTAAATCAAAATTTTCTCTGGAAATTTAATTTCATGACTGATGAAGTCCAAAAAAAATAAAGAAAATAGAAAATAACTTGAATTTTTACATGTTAAAAAATCCCCTAAACGCGGATGTTCTCATTCGGGAACATAAACATTGAATTGGTAAATATTCTATAAAATGGACAGGGTTGCTACTGACTTTATCTCAAAATCTCGGAAAACTATTAGAGAAATGAACCTTTTATCCGGAATTCCAAATTCCGGAATGCGCCAAAATCCGGAAAAGCTTTCTAGCAAGTATCAATTTTTTGTACGAAAATTAAAGTGGAAAAAGATCCCAAGTGATGTTCCATTTGGGAATATCAGCAGGTAAAATGTTAACAACATTATTTCTCTTTCGAATAATTAATAGTATGAAATTTTTCCAATATTGTCACTGGTGCCTTTAGCTCCTCATCTACTCAAATATATTTATTATGAATATGAAGATGTTAAAATAATTTATTTTACCTCGATCAACACTTTCACTTTTCTGATTTAAAATTTAACTTAACATTTTAGTCAATTTCTTACCTGTTTTATGCTGTGTATAAAATTTAAGAAAATCTACATAATTTAAGGTTTTTATTAAGGTATTTATATGGTTTAAAAACTCCAGAAGTATAAAATATTTACTATATTTACTTATTATTTTAGTATATAAAGAACACCAAGTATACATTGTTAATCAAAGCTTTCATAAAACCAATCTAAGAACAAATGTTTAAGGTGTAGTAATGTATCATCATACTTTTAAGTATTATAGTTGAGTACCTCTCCTACCTGAAATCGATAATAATTTAAAAAAATATATATAATTAGCACTATTCTTTTTTTATTCTGTTCAATTTTCCTGAGTTTGTAATTACTGCACAAATTGAAATAATCAACAATCTTTGAATTTAACTTTTATCTTTGAATGTAAACATTTAAATATTTTAAATGGAATAGTAATTAAAACACTTAATTTATGGTACATTTGTTTATTTTACTTCTAATCATTCAAAATGTATCATATCACTCAAGTATAATCCAAGTTACATAAAATTTAATCATACAATATGACAAAAAAAATTGAGTAACTAAAAACAGGCGTTGAATTTATTAAATTTATTCAATAGAGCTAACATAATTCAATAAAGTTTTAATTACAACCAGTAGTTCTAATATTACGTTTAGTAAAGCGAAAATTATGTTACTTTTAATTATTTTATAAAATACTGCTTTAACTACATCTTTTTGAAAGAATATGATTGGAACGTTCACAATCATATTAGTATTTTAGGATCACAGATTCTAATTTACACTTATTTTAAATTTAATTCTGCTGGTAAATAATTTTATTTATCATACATAGTATGAAAGCCTACGTGAACAGAAAAAATACTAATTTGATTTCCTTTTGTAAATTTAGAAATATATACGTTTGTTACGGGCAATGTGATAAATCCGGCATTATTAATAATGCCCGCGTATTTCGAGAAAAGTGATAAATACTCATTGATAAATGTCATTATCATATTGGTGTCATAATGTCATTATCATATTTATATCATATTGTCTCATTTTGGGCATAATTTTGGGCATTTTGGGAATAATGCCTAGTTTATCACTTTGCCCGTAACATATATACAGTAGTAGAAAACTTACGTTTACGTGTTAAAAAATTTAATTTATACATACCTAAAAGGTTCTCTATATCCTTAATTTCACTTTATCCAAGATTCCCTATAACAGAAGTTCAAGTGTGTATACCACATTTTATTAAACAATGACTTATACAAATTTTACATTTATTTACCCATTTAAGTTGTTATTTAAGTCCACGAATGTTTTAACTTGAAGTCAAAAAAGCTCCAACTTCTTTTAATTTAGTAGTACTTGGAAGTATTCAGTACATAAAACTCTAAAGGGAATAGATAGAAAACGAAGTACATTTTCATTAAAGAGAACAGACAAACCTGTAGAGGTTAATTTCCGGTTCAATGGCAGGGTACATTAAATATTTGCTCTTTTGTGCTGTAGAACTAATCAGTATTCTTGTACTTTCTCCAAAGGGGAATGCATGCAGAAGAAAAATCAGGCTGCTTTAATGGCATCTGGGAAAGAGTTTGCTAAACTTTTTTAGATGATTCTCTTAATGATATTTAGATATTAAAAGTATTCATTGGTTAGTTGTGTATATTATTTTACTTAATTATAAAACTTATTTTAATTATAATTATTCAGTGTATGTACGTGGCTTGATATTCTCCCTACGGAATATTTTATAATTCTTTAAAATATTGTTTAAATGTTTTAAAATAAGGATTACATAAATAAAGAAGTACAAACTCTGGCACATATTTGCAATACTTTTTATGAAAATTCTTATATTACATAATTTTCTTTGAATGGATGTTCTTTTCTGCAATAAGTGTATGTATATCTACTTTACACAAACATTAGTAGGAAATTTTCTGCATTTTAGTGCATTTTCTTATGAGATTTTAAAACGAAAATACTTAATGTACACCGAACATTTAGTATCTTGTTTTTCTGTTTTGAGGCAATAGTTTTAAAGCATCAAGTATTTTTTACAACAAGAGCTATTGGTTTCCTTGCAACAAGAAAGTTATTGCTGCAAAAGTAATTTGCAGGTAAGGAATATATTTCTGCTGAACCTGTTTGAATGTGGTTAATCAGCTTTTAGGAGTTTTATTTATTTATTTATTTTTTTGATAAAAAAACAATTAATAGGGTTCATTGGTTTCAAGTTCCATCAATATTTTGTTAAAGAGTGATAACTTACAGCTAGTATATAAAATATAAATGAAGCTAAAATTTATATTATCATTTAAACAGAAGAATAGTAGGAATTTTTTTTGTAAGCACTTATAAATGAACTGGGGTTTAAATAATGAGCTATCAACAGAAGTTTAGTACGTACGTAGTAGTACGTACTTTTTCTTCGGGTAAAAATTTGAATTTCTCATCATAATAAATATATATTCTATAGGTGCAAGAGAAATACGAGACATTGTAGTGTTCAATTCAAACCTTGGTTATTTTTATGAGAAGGTAAGAAAGCAAAGGGGATAGGTGCATGGCAGCGAGTAAAAGGTATAAAACGCGTGGTAGATAAAACCCTAAATACTGGATATTTTATTTAACTAGTTTCTGGGAAGTTTGATAATTGTGTGATCTGATTCATCTCATAAACTAAATGGAACTTTGAAAACCTAGATTAATAATCAAGTATGCCAACACACCAAAGTTATCCCACTGTGTCTCTTTTCCATTTCGCATTTAACAAATCAAAATACCCGTCACTATTTCCATTTCCCGGACATAAAGCTTTCGACACTGACCAGTCCGAAGCAGCTTCTTCGCTTTCCAGCTGGCCCCTTCGCGAGCAGGGCGCGTTCCCGAATCTCCCCTGGCGGGCGGCACCCAAGGGTGGCCACTAAAAGCTACAAGGCAATTTCTCGCTTCAAGAATTCAGACATGGCCGTCGTAATGGACAGCGGACTGCAATTTCCGAGCGGCGCCCTACCTGGCATGCGATCCGCCGGGGCCCGGATTGATGAGATGGGGCGCACGCAAATCCGAGGGATGGTCACCAGTCCGATTTCTTCGGGGATTTCTTCAGGGGCTGTATTTTAGAGCGGAGACCGGGAGGGATGGGCGTGAGAAGGGGTAATGGACTTTTGGGGATTTCCCTCGGGAGAGGAGGCTTGGAAACGCCACATGGTTTACGGAACTTGTTTTTTTTGTGCATATGTTATGGGGGTATGGAAGGTTTTTTTTTATGGTCTCTATGCAGTAACTTCGAGTTTTGATCATTTGGAAAGGTGATGATTTAGTTTATTGAAAAGAATATAAGTGAGGTTAAAAGATCGTTTTTAGGATGCATTTAAAGCTCTAACTATTATTGCAAAAATATCAGTTGACCCTTTCAATCCTAGACCTCCCGTGATTGCTATTAAATCCTATAAAAAAGTTGGGCGGCCAGGAAGGAAAGGGTTAAAGAGGATGGGAGGGGTGGCGAGAATGGGATGAATGATAAAGAAGATGGAAGGGATGAAAACAATAAGTGAGATTAAAAGAACATATATTAACCCTCCCTCACTTTTCCTCCTCATAACATAACCCTCCCTCACATAACCCTCACTTCTATAGAAGTGAGAGGATGAAAAAGTTGAAAAGGATGGGGAGATAAAATGAGAGAGATGAAGAGAATTGTAAGGGATGAAGAAAATGGGAGAGAAGAAAAGGATATGAGAAATAAAGTTAAGATGAGATGTAAAGATGATGAGAGAGATGAAGAGGAATAAAATGATGAACAATAAAAAGGATACAAAAGATGAAGATGATGAAAATCAAGAGGATGAAAGGGATGAATGAGGGATTTAATAAAAAAAAAAGGATGAGTGAGAGGAAAGATATTAAGAAGAAAATAAGAGGAGGAGGTAAGGAGAGGATATTTATTTGATTAAGGAAAATTATTTAGTTTCATATTTATCAAAATGTTTTTGAAGGATTTTAAAATTTCTCTTAATTAAGCCATGTTAAGAGTGAAATTTAGAGTTTAGAGATTCCCAAATTTAAGGATATTTATATGAGAGAAAGTTATATGAGAGAACACACAATTTAACCTCAATATATGAACCAATTCTATTTACAACTTTGGATAAGAACATCCCTTTTCCAAACTTTTCTTACCAAAAGAATTATAAATACATGGAAGAAACCCTGGGTGTGCCCTGGGTGAGTCAAGGGTCCGATTATTCAAAGTTGAGTTCACATTGTAAAAAAGTTTCTCATTGATATTGTTAATAAATGTTAAAACGTATTTATTTCAAACATTTTATAACACTATGAGGGGTCAGACATGGCAAATAAAAGCTACGTAGATAAAAACTATTTCCCTTCAGAAAATCCTGAAATAAAAAGTTAGTTTCAAACATAGTAGCACTGTAAGCACACAAAACAGAGAATCCGCCATTTTTACCCGCCCCCTACAAACAGGAGGAGAAAACCTCGAGATTCTGGCCGAGGAGAGAAAGGGAGCGAGCCACGTGATGAGACTGAAAAATTGTCCCCCTCTTCGAAGGGGAAAAGGAAGGGGTGTCCTTCCTCTAGGAATGTCCCTTCATTTGCGAGAGCTCGGAGATTAGTTTGATGGAAAATTCCTGAGGACACCTTCATTTGTTGGTTCCGGCCAGGGATCTTCCGGAATATTTTTTCCTCCTTCTTTCTTCGGGCAGCCAACTTTCTCTAGGTAGGCCGTGTTTTGAAAGGAATGAATTAAAGTTGGCGTTTCTCCTTCCTTCCTCTCAATACGAGAGAGAAATGAAGGAAGGGATGTTATTTTCTTGCTGCCGGGGCTTCCATTCTTTTCTTCTATTGCCGTTTTGTGGCTATAGTAGTTCCATATTAATTTTTTCTCTTGCCCTGGTGGCTTCTGCAAACTTTTCGGGCTTCTTGTGTGTTTCTTTCGGCCAAGAGATGAAAAGATGGGGATGCTGCAAGCTTTTTGTGTGGCTGGTTGATTGCGTTTGAGGTAATTTTGTGTGAGCGCTTCGTTAATTTGTTAGGGGTGTAATTGAATGTGATGTGTTTAACCGAGTTATTTAATACACGAGGTTTGTAAATGAATCGTCTGATTAAAAAAGTGAACAAGTCCAAAAACCAAGTTTTGAGAAAATCGAAACAAAACTGTATAAGGAATGGAATTTTCATTGTATAACCACCAAATTTTTACTGTAAATTCAAGACCCTTTATATAGAATACAGAAAAATTATCGAAGAAATATAAGTATACCTACTATATTCAAAATTATTCTACAGTTAAAAATTTGACGGACTTATATCCTTTATAAAACTTATGAAGTTTTAACAGGAAAATCTTAAAACCACTTGAATTGACAGTTAAATTATATTTCTGTTTAGTTCACAGCAAATGAGTGAACAAAGAAAGACTAATACAAATAAAATTCTAAAGTACAATACCTTGAAACCGAGTCATTAAAGCAGTTTAATTAATATCAATAGATTCCAACATTCACTAGATAAAAAAAAATGTAAAAACACTTTTAAGTTAAAATCGAAATAGGTTTTGGCTTAGTTTCTGGAACAAAGCATAAGAAAAGGAATACCAATTGTTTTAAATTTCAAATTAAATGAAAAACTACCATGAATAGACATTGATTTCCCCAAATTCTATGGGCTATATCTGCGTATAGAGGGGGTTGTTATTTTTCCCCTCTTCCCACTCATGTGCAGAGAAAATATTTATATGAAGTTTGTAATTCTTGAGATGTGTTAAGTTTTTGAAATGAGAAACTGTGTGATATCCTTCATAAACTATATTTTTTAATAAATAAATAAGCTGGACATTTAAAGGCATTTTCTTTAAATGTCTTTATGCAATGTAAGTAGATTGTATCTCTGAAAAATTTAAAGAAGGTATAAACATTTATTACCGATTATAACTGGCTGACTTAGCTTCCAATAGAAGTACGTATGTATAATATACATACGTACTTCTATTGGAAGCTAAGCTTCTATATGTTACGGGCAAAGTGATTAATCAGGCATTATTAATAATGCTCGAAATGGAGGCGGGAAAAGTGATAAATTTCATTGATAAATGCCATTGAATTTATCACATTGTCCGGGCATTGTTAATAATGCCCGATTTGTCACATCGCCCGTAACATATATACCATATCAAGGTAATATTTAAAAGATTGATACGAAATGTTTAATAACATTGTAGTTTTTCTACATTAGAAAAAGTTTCATAGATATATCTCAAGGTTGAAATACTGGTAAATGAAATGTCAAACACGTTTGTGCCAAAGTGCGTTTTATTTCCTAAATAACTATTTTGATGATAATTCAGACTTTTCTCTATTTTTATATAGATTTTAAAAATCATCCAATCGAAAAAGAACTAATTAAATTTTAAATCTAGAAACATAATTTCGTCTGACAAGTTAAAGAGCATATCTTTATTGGATTTCTTCTAAAAGCTCTTTTTATTCGGTAAAATTTTATATATAAAAAGTGCTTTAGATATTATTAAATTCCTCTTAAACATGCATTAACCTGCTTAGGAAAAAAAAAGCTCAGATTGAATCATATTTGCTGAGAGTTCTTATTCGTTATTTAAATATTCATTCCATACTCTCCTTTGTTGAGTAAATAGAATACATTAATATTTGTTTAAATTTCGTAGCAGTGAGGCACCAATGTAAACAACGAAAATTTGAATATGTTTTTGCGAACCCTAGTAAAATGTGTCGAATTCAGATGCAGTAATTTAATTATGAAATTTGAAATAATCTTTTCGAAGATTTAATCAAAACGCAAGCATAAGCTGATTTAAATATTCCTTTTGACATCAATCTAATTTATGAATGCAAGTTTCATTTTATTTTGTTATTTGAACATTCTCAGATAAATAATTTCTTAATGCTTCATTTTCTTTTACGATAACTAAAAGGAAATATAAAATCAAATCATTAAAACAGAAAAAAGGAGCTTTTATCAATCGAAAATTTTAAGCTGTTTAATCTTTTTTGACGATATAATTTTAAAAACCTACAAAGGGCTCCCTTTTAAATACCTTTTTTCGTCGTCGTTGCTGTAAAAACGAATTTTAAAGATGAATTTTGAATAAAAAATTCATAAAGAGCACTTAGTGAGGAGCAGTTTTCTTTCTCGATGAATAAGGTATAAACGGAATATGCTTCGTTTCCACCATTTTTTGAAAAATAATAGAATATTTGAGAGAGTATATGAAGCATAAACTAATTAAAGCTCTTTTCTAAGACGTTACTCTTAAAATCCCGTTTTTGGAGCCCATTTGCCTAAATGGCTTGATAAAAACTACGACTCATTTTCTCTCATTACTTTCCGGATATTTTACGTCATCTTTGAAACTGTTTTACAGAGATTAAAATCAAGTGTGAAAGCGCTTTTGAGCCTGTTTAAGAAAAAAAAAAGTTATTCCCCCTCTCCAGTAATTTATTCATCACTTTAGAACACGCACGGCTTCAGAAGCGTGCGTGTTTTTTTAAGTTAAAAGCAGCAGCAGTAGGGAATATGAAGCTTCTAGAAAGAACTTTTATTTATCAATTACAGATTACTTAGCGCACTGGTCAGAAAAACTACATGGAACAATCGCTGGTAATTTAAAATGCATCACGGGATTATTTTATTATTATTATCGTTATTTGATTTTTTGTTTGTTCTTTCTTTTAGGCCTGGCTCATTAAACCCCCATTTCCGGCTGGGCTAGCTCGGGTTTCTTTTATTTCCAAAACCCGGTCTCATATATCAACATCTGAAGCACTCTGGCTTTAATTATGTCATCAATTTATGGTAACATAGCTATGGCTTAATTAATATTTAGTTACGCCATGGTTCATAACCGATAAACTCGGATGAATGCGTCCCGTCGATTTTTATTCACTTTTGCTTTTATTACCGTAGGGGAATCTGGCAACACGTTGTGGCGCCTCCGCCCGCGCCATCTATCGCCGAACCCACACTTTTTTGTGTCGTATCGAGTATTAATTATTTCTAAATTTCCTGCACGGCTCGCAAAAATGGCGTCTTGACAGATTGCGTCAAATTTGCCTCATTCGATTGAAAAGTAATTACGCGAACGAGCCGCCCTTCCCTGTTTTTTTCCCAACGCCATGGTCTCCTCAACGACATAGTTTCCCTAATTTGATTTCAATTCCACTTGATGTATTGATTGGACGGCGTCAGGAAGTTTTTCCCCCTGTCTTCGTGATGGAAAACTGATGGTGTTTTGATAATTAGTAATTTTTGAGAGCGCTCTTTGTATGTATTTACACTTCAGCTTTTTTGTGAGACATCCTCTTCTTTTCGCGTGTCATTGAGTTTGTCAATGCGACCAGAGTTCAGTTTCACGACTCAGCTGAGTTTTCATCAGTAAAAGGAGATTCTTAGTTTTAAGATGTATTGGAGTTTTCTTAAAAACATTTCGCATATTAATCAAGCTAATCACTTCTACTCATAATGGTGTAGAAATTCAAGATTTCTCTGGATCCCTAAAAACTCTTTAAAAGAAAGAAAGAGCACACTGAACTCTCGATATACTCTGAAGTAAATAAATCTGCTGAATGAACTGAAGGGATACAAAACTTATGCTTCTAAATCATTAACTTCAAAACATTAATAGACATCTTCAAACTTAATCAACAGTTAAAGGCTTTTCCTTTTTATTAAATTGAGATTGAATATTTTTATTAAATAGAGTAAATGACAAATGAGATTAGATAAGAAACTCAATATAAAGTCCCTGAATTGAAAAAAGGGTAAGGGAAAGTAGTGGAAACCTTTCAAAAGAACTTTTAATTAATTTATTTATTTAATTTATTAAGAATTTTAAATTATTTAAAAATATAAAACTGCATTAAAGAATACCTGAGTTATAAAGTTACGGTTATAGGTAGGATCTCAAAATGAGTTTTTAAAAATGTTACAATTCTTAATGTAAAATCCACACTGTGCAAATACCACACATACCAATTTCAATAACGGCTGTATGTTTTTATTAAATTGGTATCTGCATTTTTCCATCGTTGTCTTTGCTTCGCAATTGTTACAAGTCTTATCTGTAGGGTTGCATTTTGGTACAGCCCATCGAATAATTTCCATAAGTCGGTGCCTATGATGGAGAAAAAAAATTGGCTTCTTTTCTTCTAACCTAGAAGGAAACAAAAGTTTCAATTGGAATTTGTAATAAAATCATATTATGGCAGATAAATTTATTGCATGAGCTATTGCAGAAGTTTACTTAATTCTTCTAATTTAAGAAACAAGAAATTACTTTTACTTCTTAGATTCTCAGTTGTCAGTAGGTACTACTATCCAAACATACCTGTTTCAATCTTTAAGTGACTCAATCTATTAATTATAATCTAACTATTAATTATTAATTAATATATAACATTTATTAATTAAGATATTAGCATTTTTAATCTAATGGAGATCTAATTAAGTGGACCTAAGGCCAATTCAAGCAATATATATTTTTATTTAAATTCTTCGGTTTAGTTTTTTTTTTAAAAAGAAGAAAAATAACCTATTAAACAACCATGCAATAGTCCTAAAAGCTTCTTTTTTATAAATTTTTTTATTAGAGGAATAAACTTGATACGGTGTGAAATAATTTTTACGGTTTTCACTGTTAGTCCAAATACTATATCGATGATAAACCCTCAGCCCATACAACGTATCACTAAAGTATTGTTTAAAGTGGACATACTATTCTTAGTTTTGTTGATATGTTATCGCTAAAATTGTAAAATTTAAACAGGAAAAAAAGGAGAATCTCCCTTACAACTGACTGTTTCTGAATTTTCCCAAATATCGTCTTCATCCTCTCCAAGTCTTTTTTCCTTTTTGCAAAGCGACCGAGATCTCCACGTGTTTAAAAAATCCACAGGTGCACAAACAGCGCGGAAGCACTTTGATTTGCGCACTCCGCTGCTAAGTGTGAACCTGCAAACAGAGAACGTCGTGACAAGCGTCGTGCAAACCACTCGGCGAATCGCGACTCTTTTCGGCCGCCCCTTTGTTTGTCACAGAAAGCAGGTGCATGCACAGAGACTCACGAATCGGTGGAAAAAACCCCACAGAGGATCATAGAGCTCGAAGAATGGCAGCTGGGATAATGCGCTTTTTATTGTCTTGTCATGGTGTCGTCTGGTCATAAAAAGAACACCTTCGTCGCTGTTGGGTTGCATCAGTGATTCAGGTTTATAGCCTAGGCATGAGCAGCGTCTTTCGATATTAAATAGAGTTTAGACTTGAGTGAGAATTCAGATCTAGATAAGAGAGTTTAGTTTTTGGAATGTAACCTTTTTGAAGGTTCGGATTATGTGAAATTTCTGAAGCTATATTGTGAAACTACAGTATAAATTCGATGCCTCGAAATCGAAGGGACCCTAAAATAAATTCAAGGCATCGAGATTTCGAAATAACAAGGTTACTCCAAATAGGAGTAACCTCCTATAATAATAAATAAGTAAATATAGTAGAAAGAAGTAGTAGAATAGAAAGTAATAAATAAGTACTTTTTTCATGGGAAAATATTTTTTAGAGATAAGTACAAAGGTAACGAGTTTGTACTGTATAATCCATAACCTATACAGTTACTTTTATATCTTGGAGGTTTACTTTAAAAAATATGTTAAATGCAAAAAATCTTATAATTTTCTGGATGAAATTATTATTTTAGATTTTGTCTTATTTGGAATGTGATTGGGTCAAAACTTGGTTAACTTAAACGAATTTAGAGATGCTATATATAAGAAAAATAATTTATAAGTTAGGAAAAAATACGTATGAATTAAAGAATGAGAGTAAAGGGCGAGAGCGTGAGGTGAAAAGACAAAAAATGTGAAAATTGATGAAGATATTGAGGATGAAGATAATATGCTAAAAAGAAGAAATAGAGAAAGAGGAAAGAAAGAAAAATTGAGGTAGAATAAAAAGGGAGAAAAAAGAACGAGACTGACAGTTTGTTTAAATTTTCATTGTAATATTTTTAACCCTATTCGAGAAAATATAAGTTAATAAGTTGTCGATACTCATAATTCACTGAAAATATTTGCAGCTATTTAAATGGGATCAATGGAAACTTTTCTCAATTAATCAATATTTTGCTTTTCAAATGTTAATATTAAATAAATAAAATGTAACGATATGTCAATGAAACATAAATCCTAATAAAATGATTTGATGAATCATAATTAAATTAATTAATTGATTTGCATTATTGATTAATTGATTTGCATTATTGCAAAAATTAATCAATATTTTGCTTTTCAAATGTTAATATTAAATAAATAAAATGTAACGATATGTCAATGAAACATAAATCCTAATAAAATGATTTGATGAAGCATAATTAAATTAATTAATTGATTTGCATAACAAATAACCCCTCAGAAATATATCCTTTATTAATTTCGCTCCTTCATAGCGGCCATTTGGCACAAAAACCTCTCTTTTCATACTTTGGCGATGAGTTTCCCGCCAACAGGGATATCTGTTGTTAGTGAAGTAAAGAAAAGAATAACCTTTTGTTCGAATTTTTTTTTACCTCTTTTTACTTTTTCTATGGCGCGCTCAAATGTTTAATTTAATCTTAGGCGAGCAAACCATTAAGTTATTTAATTCCGCAAGCTCGCCAGGAGGAATTTTAATAGCAAATTATTATTTCTTTTTTGCTACGCTCCGAGAGCGTGTGATGTTATAAAGAGTTGTATTTTTTCCCTTTTAAAAGGCGAAGGGAAATGATTTCGAGGTTATTTCTGCCGAATTAAGTGTATGAAGTTATTAAATCTGAACTAAAATTAATTGAAATCCAATAGTTGTGCAGCTCGTTTTCCGGCGCGATTTCTATAAATTATTTTTCGTTTCTTAATTAAAAAAATACCCCGAATGGGAGTTTTTCATACGAGTATAATATATAAAAATGGTTTTTCCATGCTTGATTAATAAAAACTCAGAGATGGCAAAAAATAAAAGGATTCTAATTATGGGAATTGATGGAAAAACTGGTTGTTTTTACGTGTATCTCTTATTGAAAGCAGACGGCTTTATAAAGATTAATTTGCTTCCGGTATTAAAAAAGTATATTGAATTTAATCCAGATATTTTTATTTGATGAGTTTTCTGCGAAATTATAAAAGAAAACAGCTTTCAATATTTAATATATGAAGAGCAAGATTATGACTTGATGGTAACTGTAGGGAAAATCAATTTGGGTGGAACCATAAAAGAAGATTTGGAAGATCGGCAATAAGAAAGAGGTTGAATTTTTCCATATTAATTGTGGTTAAACTTAATTTAGACGTTTTTACTTTAATTGATTAGTTTCCCTAAAAGACATAGCAAAAGTGAACCCTAAGAATAAACATTTGTAATATAAAAACAATAGATAATTATCATTTGAATTTATTTTAAAGTAACTCTGTTAATTAATTAAATTAACTAATTATAATTTTGAAAAATATTCCAAAAAATTTATTCGGGTTAATTAAACTAGTAAACAAGTTGGGTGAACTATGAGGGTGCTTGGGAGTAAAAGTGGAATCTGTAATTAAAGCTTTTTTATTGTGTTCATTAACTGTTAATTGGTATATCAGAGCTAAATTTTCTAAATTGTTACATTTTTAGTTTTACCATCATTGTTTGAATAAAAATTGCATTGCTACAATTTAAAAAGATCTGCACACATAGTTAATGAATTATACTATCGACTATTTGCTAACCAAAGTTTCTAAAATAATTTAATAAATATTAAAATGAAAACTTATTCAAACTATTCCTCAGCTTCTCTCGCTGTAACTATTATCCTTGCCCTCTATCTTTTATACAAAATGAATTCCTATATGAAACGGAGGTTTAAAGTTTTAGCTTAATAACTTGTTTACTTTTTATCTATTTAGAGCAGTGGTTCCGAATTCAGAGAAATCCGCGGACATCTAAGTCAAAAATTGGAACCTTCACGGACCACCACCCCTTGTAGTTTAAAATCCTCATCTTCACAAAATTGCAAGATGAAAGCATATTATCCCTAATTAAGCATGAAATTTAAATAATGGTCTGAAATATAGCTATATTTTAAGAAAAATTTAATTACATCTTACGAGAATTAGTATAGTTTTTATTGTGAGATAAGTAAATCTTCGGGACCCACAAAATTGTGACCGACTTTTTTTCAGAGCTCCTAATTTCAATCTAAATATTTATGCTGCAAGAAAGTATTGTTAACAATTTAGTGTGACTGTTATCCGCACAAAATTACACAGCCGAAAGTATAATTCAATATTTTCTTGTTTAATTCATTGAAATTTCTATTACTTATTGGAATTTTTTTTTGTTTGCTTCCCTCCACGGACCATTTCCAAGACTCTCACGGACCACTAATGATCCGCGGACCACAGGTTGGGAACCACTGATTTAGAGCTACGAAATATTCCGTTTAAGATAGCCAAGTTTAAAGCCTATTCACATTATTAGTAATGTAATTAGTAACATAATTATGTATATTAGAGTTTAGCTTTATTATTATTAGAGCTATTTAACCTATATCAATGGTTTTCTACCAGAAAGTGGTCCATGATGGTGACCAGTAGCATTCCAAAATTTCTAATGAATAGAAGTTTCAGTGCATTAAAGGTGAAAGGATTGAATTAGGTATATATCTGTGCCGATGACCTTCAGCTACTATATAATAAATGTTTATGCTACTATAAATACTTAAAGTAAAACTAAGAGTTCTCTAAAAAATAAATCGGTGAAATCAGTGTTATTCCTAGGATTTTTGTGGAGGAGTAAAAATACTCCTTGACTTTTTTAGGAGGAGTGAAATTGAATTATGAGGAGTGAAATACGGAAATAGCATGAACTACATATATACAAAGACACAAAAACCGCAATCAAACTCCCTAAGCATAAGAACTATAAATCAAAAAAATTACTTTGGCTGTATGAAAACACAATTAAAAAGTATGATAATTAGGGTGTCGTGGCTTTTAGCAATTGGCTTTGGCCAGAAGTCGAGCAAAAATGTCTCCACTGAGATCAGTTGGTGTTTTGAGTAGAAAAACATTATTTGTTGATTTTGATGGGGCACGCGGTGCATTTTAGTTAAACCTTCGTGAAAAATTCAAAGAGTAAAAATACTCCGGGCTAATTTTTTAAAGAGTATTTCCGATTTTCAAGGAGTGAAATACTCTCTCAGAGGAGTTAAAAATATATCTGGGTGAAATTCCTTGTGGGTTCCGAAGATTTAACTACATCATAACAAAAATTACTATCTCTCGGTTGATAAAATTAATTTTTTCTAAAAATAGAGTGTTAGGTAATTCAGAAAATCAATTAAATTTTCATGCTTAAAATTAGGGAAAATTATCTTTAATCTCGAAATTTTGTGAGAGTGAAGGGTGAGTGGTCTTAAACAGTGGTCTGCGGACTTCTACGAGTTGGGAATCAATGAAGTAAGCCATTATATCGGGGCAGCTGATTTTATAGAGGACTTCAAGAACTATCCATCCAGAACAGAATTCAAGTTTAATAACAAAAAATAAGGCGAATGCGATGACTGTTCAATTCAACTAGAAGAAACTCCAAAACAGTAAAGAGCCTTTAAGTCAGAAAATGAGACCCACAGAAGCGGGGAAAAATTACTGCTCCCCCTTACATCAGCGACGGAGGAATGGCAATAACACCACCACACAACCCAGAAACCCTTTTTATACGCTTTCCAAAAGACAAATTGTGGCCACTTCCGGGGCGAAGGAAACTACCGCTATCAAAAACACTTCAACCATATACAGAAATCCACGAATGGGTATTAAAAGAAATTCGAGGCCTTTTAGAGAGGCTCCCACCACAATACAGTGTTGCTGATCCTTCTCCTTGCGTCATCCGCTAAAGTAGTGCCTATTGCCCGGCGGTTAATTCTTTCTTTCTTTCTGCCATTTTCTCCAAGTGAAGGGTTATTGTGAAAATGGTTTTATGTCTCTTCAGTTAGATTCGGACGAAGATAGCCTTCTCTCCGACACTCAGTTTCGAATTAGCGGTAAGTGGATGAGACTAACCTACTTTCGGGGAGGGAGAAGAGAACCCTTTTAAGTTAATTGGAAATATTTTTTGGGCCCGTTCGCTTGTTTTCTTGCTGGATGGAAGATGTGGGAGGGGAGTTTCGATATGAATTTGCTTTTTATGATGGGGTATATAAATGCTTAATGGCGTATATGGAAGCGAAGGTTATTTAAATTGTGGGGGTAGATGCGAGTGGTCTAGACATTGAAGCGTTCATTTCGGAATACGTTACAGATATTGTTGGAGAGGCTACGTATTAAGTGGATTCGGGAGGAAAAATCTAATGCGTCTAATACGTGGGTATTTTGTCTTATGGTGTTGTTTCTTGGGTTTGGTATTACTATTCTCCAATATAGGTAAAAGTTTAAACTATTAATAACTCGTAATTGCTTTTGCGCTGATATTTTTTTTAATACATATTTTGCTCAGTTCTCCAGGTAAAATATAAAAACTAAAATATCGAGTAGGTATACAGTTTTTTAAGGTAAGTATTAATCACTAAGGCAAAATATGAAAGCTATGAAATGTTTTTTAAAAATTAATCTAATTCCAAATTGAATTTCTTTTATTGTATAGTATTGAAAATAATATGTTTAGTGATTATTTAAAAAAAAATATGATATACTCCAGAAAACGTAACTTGAAGGTTTAATAAGATTCAATAGTGTTAAAAGAGCAAGCATACTTTTTTCTTTGTTTCCCAACTTTAATTCTACGAACTTTAGATAAACCTTAGAAATTCCAAAAATTTAAATAAATTTTTAGTTAAAGGCTTAAACAAGAAATATTGTCCGTATTACCCTTAAAAACTTATTCAACTTCCTTTTATAACACGTATTTGATTCATAAAATAATCCCTTTATCGTAGTACATCAAGAAGGGCTAGACAATAAATGCGAGCCATTAATAAAATATACGAAAAATAGTATACCTTGTTTATAAAACAATTTTGTCTTCAAAGGTAATACTGAGTGAATATTGAAAATTCTGGTATCTAATATCTCACCTATCTGTCCTGATATGTAAAACCCAGCCAAAGCTCTTCCAAGGGGCTATAAACCTAAATTTTTAAAACGGCCCTCTACGCTCCCCTAAGAAAAGAACCCACAGCAGAGGCTTCCATTTCCCAGACCAAAATAACAGGGTGGAACAGTGCATTTCAATTTCTTTCGCATTCAGACCCCCTCAGACCCCATCCATCCTCTCTTTTTAGACGATTAAGCACCAGGCCTAACGAAAGAGGCCCGCCAGCCTCTACTGCACCCCCGAGGGTTCCGAATTCAAAGTTGTGATTATGGCCGCCCACCATAGTTTATTTCGACCCTTAAAGGCAAAAAAAGGCGAGATTTCGGACCGCCGGTCAGGACTTTTAGTCTCTTTTTCGGAAGGGATTCTGCTTCTAAATGTGTCTCTTTATTTCGGTCTTAATGGACTTTTTATAACGGTGGGGGCAGTGCCTATAATTCAAGCCGCTTTTTTGAGAGTGTGGAGGGGGTTCTTTTCGGTTTTGGGATGTATTTGCAGCTTTCCTGGAGTTTTTTTCTGGTTGCGTACCGTGAGAGGAGAGATATTTCGTTTATACGAAAAAATTATCTTTGAGGGTAATTTTTCTGTTTAGTCGTGCTCTTTGTTACACACAAAGCTCTTATATTCATTAAGTAGATACTATCGTACTTAATCACCAAGTGAGAATGTATTTTTTCTGGTCTCCATAAGATCATAAAGTTGCCTAAATGTTTCCCTCTCTTCTTCTTTGAAGTAGCGTATGTCCCTTACATTCTTTAACTTTAAGATATTAAGATCTCAACTTAGAACATTATAAAAACCAACAATGCATTTGATATGGCATAAACCTCTCGCCATTAAATTTTATTGTAAGAGGAAATAAACCAAGTTTCAAAACGAGATTTTTACAAATTATGATGGTTTAAACTTAGAAAAAAAAACTAGAATCACGATGTTTAAATATCACAGTGGTAGATCACCATGTTTAAATATCACAGTGGTAGATCACCATGTTTAAATATCACAGTGGTAGATCACCATGTTTAAATATCACAGTGGTAGATCACCATGTTTAAATATCACAGTGGTAGATCACCATGTTTATTAAAAAAAGTTTTCACGATGTTTACTTATTTAAGTTTAGATTTGTATGAAACAATTGCTGTTTGGGATGATTTTATATTTTGTATTTCAATTTTATTTTAAGAACTCTAATTTTTAGTTTGCATATATTTTATTATGCATTTTAAACAAAGAGAATGCTAAAATCGTGATGAAAATTAATCTTTGTATTAAATTTTTTTGACTAGTAACTACTCCGAGTCATTAAACATTTAATCAAATGAATGTAATCTATATATCAACCCTCTCGAAACAGCCATCTCCTTTTTTCTAGATTGAATGAATATAAAGTAAAACGAATTAAAAGTAGAGATTTAATTTGACATAAAATTATGATTCATAAAAAGAATGGATTAAAATATACATAAGAAGATAAAATCTCAAGGTTTTAATATCATCTACTACATCATTCATGCCTGCTATTAAATATTTGTTCTGCATCAAATAATAATGTTCGGCTTTTTATTTCCCTTGATGTTCCAAGAACATCATTCATGTTCCTTAGGGAAAGATCCCCCTGTATTTCTAAAACATAATTCTTAATTTAAATAACTACTTTGATAAAAAATATTTTAACATATTCTATTCTCCTTTTTGATAAAGCATTAACCCATAATGATATTAAACTAATTAAACATTACCCGTTCAATTAACCTTTGATCGTAAGGATATTTAAGATGGTAGTAAAGTAAGGTTTAATTTATGATAAGCCAATAGTAATAATAATAAAAATAATATAAAATACTTCTATATTGAAAAATAATCATAATATCACCAAACATTTATGTTACCAAAATTACAAGACACTTCTGAAATATTTATAAATGTTTAAGGATTGTAAATAAATATTTATTATTACATGTATCTTTGTTATTAGTTCAAATCGAAAATCCATGATTTTTCTTATGAAAAAAACCCCTCAAGGAAACGACTTTTGCTAAAATTTTAACTGAACACCTAGAATATTTTATAAATCGAAATTACTTAATTGCTTACCAATAATTACGATTCCCACAAGCTGTAGTCTTCCACCAAAAGGGCTTACTCGTATATATACTTAACTTATCTCGTCTTTTAAAAATAGTTAGCGAGACTGAATTTAATATCTAGAGCTTAAAATAGACTTTAACGAATAGACATTATTTTAAATTGTACATGAGTGTCTTCCGAACCTGAATAGCTTAAATTGATATCTTAAAATAAATATGTAAAACAAGATTTAGGATTTAATACCTTATAATTGAAATATCTGGTTAAAAATGAAAAATATATGAATTTAAAGGGATTTATTAAACTGTTGAAAAGAGATTTCACATCAAATACATCAATTTGTTGAAAACGCATATTTAATTAAAAATCCTTTTACAATAATATAAATAAGATTTTGTATAACTGAATAGATTTATAAATTTTCATTTTACAGTAAATTATAGGTAAGTATACAATTTCTAGCAATCTTATTACTTAAAAGCGTAAATTTTTAAAGCGTACATACCGATACATACATATTTTCTTAATGCATCCCTATCATTTAGTATATTTAATGAAACATCCGTGATTATTAAGAAAATCAAACACTCGAAGAAACGCTTTATGTTAAACTTGTAAGTAAACACACATACGTACATCCTTCTAAAACGTAATTATTATTTAATCAACAAATAGATAAGATTCGATACATCATCATATTGAATTTGAAATTCTACTTAGCTTCTTAATGCATTGAACACTTCGGTTCAAAATGCAAATTTTTATTAAATGTAGAAACACCTGAAAAATTCAAAGAAAATGTTGTCTCAACAGTAGGTATTAGGTAAAATATGTAAAATTCAAATTCCACAATCACACTCAAAATTGACTCTATGACCGAAGCAATCTGACCGTTCATCAATACCAATCCAATCTAACCCCCCGATTAACCATATAAGCGATGATTAATATAGAATATCAATATTCGAAGCAACGCACGCAGTTGATTCTAATCTAATAAATACTCCATTCTTCATCCGCGGATAAATTAAATCTTCTCCATCCACTAAATAACTTAACTCGGAAGCTCTGTCAGATTCCTGCTCGGGCCCTATCCGTCTCTCCTCCGCATGGCACGACATGCGATGGGCTTTATTATGTATGATAATGCAATCGGAATCGGAAAGAGCGGAGGGAAACGCATGAAATTTCGTTTGTAAGAATTATTAATATGTGGATCTGGACGTTTTAAGGGAATGGGTGATTTTGAATTGAAATGAGTTTTGGAGGTAAGTGGTTGAAATGGTGGGTTTGAGGTTTGATTGAGGGATTCTGGAGGGGAATTGTTGGAGGTGGATATTAGGTTTGGGGTTGTAATCGGGATTAATGCGTTTAGCGATAGTTTGAGATTGTAATGGGGAGGTTTTGCGTTTTGGTAAAATTCAGCATCAAGAAACTGGAATTCATGTTGAATTTATGTATGCATAAAGCTCATTACTTTTCAAAAGGAGATTAGGAAATAGGTGGGTATATAATATAATACAATACGTTTTTAAGGGATTTTCCCATTCCTAAGTTGTTATTCTGGGTGTTCACGTTTTATCTATTAATATAAATTTATTGCGGTATTTTCATCACATGCAGCAAATGATAGATATTGATTTTTAGCTATTTATTCTTTATCGCTTAGGAGACTAGGACCTAAAAAATTAAGAAAAATTATAGAAGTATAGTTAAGCATTCTAAAACACTTTACCTATATTTTATGGATCAGAGTTCTTATAAACAGACTATCTATAGTACAATTTTAAAATTTTTGCTAAGGATATTTAATAAATTTCTTTTAAAAAACTGGAAACTGTTATTTGTTGTTTCAAGTAATAGAATAAAATGCTCCTCTTACCAGAATCTAGAAGCCCCTAAAAATGAATCACCTTAACCCTTATTCAAATATATATGAACGAAATGTGTTAGTTTCATTTTTTAAATTACAGGCACTTGTCACATTATATATGTTGAATTTACAAAAAAAAAATTCATTTAAAACAATTTTCGAAAAGCTTGAATACTTTTCTTATGGTTATAAAATTGCAATTACGTTATAAATTAAAAAACTGTGTTTAAAATGACAGTTACTTTGAAAATTATGTGTTTCTTAAATACAAATTCTAAAATTTAATACTGATTCTCAAAAATCAGAATTATTTTAAGATTAAATCTAATTAAAAAAATTGTATATGTATTTAAAAAAAATCTCTGTTTCGAATTACTTATTGAAGCCTTCTGGTTTTTTCTTAATTTAATGACGTATCTTACATACAAAGTGTTATTCATTGAAATGAATAAAAAAGCGTTATCAATTGCAAATTATTAATTTGAAGCAAATAAAAAAAATATCCTGCTTCAAAATTAATAAAAAAAAAAATGTTTTAAATTCTGTCTTTGTAAAAATTTAAAGGAAAAAGTTAATTGTTTTTGATTTTCCAAGTATTAGCTAAAATATATATTATGATGAAACTTTGATTTCTGATTTAATTTACCTTTGGTATGCTTGATTGATGATTTGGATAATAACCTTTTTTTAATTTATCTTCGTTCAAGTGATCGTGTACAAAAGATTTCCCCAAGCATTTAACTTATCTCAAGACAATTAACAAATTAATAGACGACATTAGTCATTACGTCACTTGCTTGTTTGGAAACGTTGATTCCATCCGTGATTGGTTCCGTACGGATCCGTACGGATTTACTTCCAATCACGGAACCAATCACGGATAGAATCAACGTTTCCAAACAAGCAAGTGACGTCACACTAATGTCGTCTATTCCATTCAAATCCCTTTCCCTACAATCAAAACACACATCCCCACAACAGCAACAACAAACTAACTCAATCCGTCAAAAGAGAACCAAATTCGACATCTCGCGGAAACGAGGTGTTCCCTCCGAAAAACCAAAACACACCTCCCGCTTGGCGCTCTTGGCTCCCCTCCTTGGCGTCGAAACCCTCCCGGCAACCCTACTTCGGGAAACGCAGAATCCCTCCGCTTCGAGCGCTACACGGAGCACGCGGATCACAGCCAACCAGAGAACAGAAAGAACACCGCTTGGGATGTTGTTGTTTTTCCACGACGGACCTTCCACGAACCTGCGGACCCCCACTTGAGCGGACCATCCTGAGCTATCGTGTTGTGCTGCGTCCACCCATGAGTTCGAGGACAGGCGTGATCTGAGTGGTCAGTTTCGGACATTGCAGAGAGACGACAGCGAGAAAAGGTGAGTCCATTGCTGCCGCTTTCTCTTTTGACCGCTCGCTTCTCCAGTGGTCAGTTGGGATGGCTTTCGCCGTATGGAAGGGTGGGGAGGAGGGGGTGGAGGGGTTGGGGGTTGGTTTGTGGGTGGGGGTTGTGGAGTGGTTTGTTTAGGAGAGTTTTTGGGAAAGTTGGGAGTTGTTTGTGATTTTTGTTTTGTTTTGGGTGTTGGTTCGTCAAAAATGATTGCGGCTTCGTGTTTTGATTGTGAGAAAAATACAATCGGGAAAACTGGTTGACTGGTATAATTTCAGTTTATTAAATGATAGAGTTTGAATTATGAAGGTGTTACTTCAATTGAGAAAAGGTATTTTTGGTTCAGCTGGTTTACATAAAAAAATATTGGGTTGCTATATTATTGCCATACCTACTCATTTGGGAAGGGAAATTTAATACCTTTTTGAAAATGTAGCTATACCATGATATTTGTAAATTTGTGTATGTTTATAAGAAGATAAAAAATGAATGTGAAACTTAATCTGTAACAAATTGATAGCATTATGTTTATTGAAATTGCTCAGTGGCTATTATTCTCACTACATAAAAATAATTATCAATTTTAAAATATTACTTTTATATAATAAAAATGTAACTTTCTGATAACACTTTTTTTTTTGACTGAATTTACTTTGATAACGCACAAATAACTAATAAATGAGTTCAATCTGTATACTTAGCAAAATGAGAAATTGAAAATATTGAATTGATGATAAATTACAAAAAGAAATGGCTTCAAGTTCCAGAAAATAGATACTCCGTTTTTAAAGAGAGTATAAATTCTAGCCTCGAACGTGAAACTAGCAACATAAAACCTTCGAATCAAAACGATCTTTTCAATACCAACAAATAAATCTAAACTCCCGTCAAAAGAATTCTCACTGCCCCATCTCATTCAATAATAAAAACGTATCCGTTCTCTCAAAACAACTGCGAAGAATCGAATCTCCACCCTCATCACTAAACAAAAAAAAAAAAAAATCAATCCCGCAAAACTGACACTCGATCTTTTCCCAGCGTCGGTATCAAGAAGAAGCGAATTCAATTCCCTCCCTATCCTAATCCTAATCCAGTTTGACGACGCGCGATTTCGAAATAAAAACCAGAAATCCGAAACTCTCATTCTTCCGTACGCATCCCTTTGTTGAGGAGAAAAGAAGAAGATGAGTCCAAGCAAAACAAGAGAGAGAGAGAGGCTGGCGAGAAATTAAATTTGGCGACGGTCGCCAAATATTGACGTCGGCGGCGTGTTGGAAATGGGCGGCGAGTGGCTTTCACAGGTGAGCACACTCTCCGGCTGAGTTATGGGAGCGCTCCTCTCTCCCCGCCCGCCTCGCCCACCCGAGGACAGATTGAGAGCGTAATTGCGCTGCCCAGGGGTCGGCCACAAATTGAGGGAGGGGGTTTCCTTCTAGGGCTGATATCTCTGGTTTGAAGGCAGTTATTGTTAAATTGTTTATTATGTTACGTTTTTTTATATATTTTTTTTTGTACATGCGATATTTTTATACACCTGTATTTTGGAGGCATGTATATAGCATATCTTAAGTGAATTAATTAATTTTGAATTCTTATAAACGCATTTCCTTGCACAATTCATCAATCTTTGAAAAAGAGTTGGAAATAAGAAGTAATTTAAATGATTGTCAGGGTTTTTAATTTAATTAATATAATAACTTATTAATTGCATAAATTAATTATGGATAATAAGGCGAAATGTATATAAACAGTATTCCGCTCTTAATTTAAAACTGAGACCTACTAACATTATAAAATTTCAAACATGCTCAGTGAAAAACAAGAATTAATTTAATTTTATTCCTTAAACCCCAAAAATTTAACATATTATATTTTTCTGAATACAATTAAAAAAGCTAACAATCGCTTCTCCCAAAACTCATCAAGTAAAATCGACATCTCAATAAAATGCCTGAAAAAATTTTTAAAAACACTTTATGATTTTTTCTAAGACAAATACGAAAGAATCTTAATATTTTTCCATAAAAAGGTATAACCTTGCCAATAAAAACTCTATTTGCTTTCAAATATGTTTAAAAAAAATTTAAATTATGTTGATTTGGAAAATTTTCAACATTTACTTGATGCTGAATCCTTTCTTCTCAAAGTTACATACACTCCTCAAAAAAACAAATACAAATCCAATACGTTCCCAGGATTTTAAACACTTCCATATTACTTCGGAATGCATGATGCAAAAACTTCACGGTAAAACAAGGAAAACGATTTTCCGAATCACAGCCTCTCAATCGGAAACCGATTATGGGACCTCAAAACCCAAAGCATTACTCAAGCTCCGCCAGTTATTTCTCTAAACAAGCATGGAAATTTCTCTCACCCCCATCTCAAATATTTAACGAAGTTACTTCTCACCGCTGCCCGAGGCTCGATGGTTTCCCTTTCTTCGCCAACCCCGAAGGAGGAAATGCAATCAGTTCCCACAATCTAATTTCTTGTTCACATAATCTGTTTCCAAGCAAGCAATGGCCACGGCAATCCCAATCACGCTTACTTAACTGAAGCCAAAGAAAAAAATATTATATTTAATCGCGAAATGCTGGCTTTCCGCAGTCGAGAGAATATGCCTCATTAAGTTTAGCTTGAGTTCGCTGAAGGAATGAATACTTAATTGAGTATGCTGCGGAAAGTTTGTCTTTTGAGCTGATAGAACTAGTGTGCGATAATCAGCAGTTCTTGTTATGGATGGCTTCTGTGATGGGGTTTCATCACTTGTTGATTCAAAGAGCGTCCGATTGGTTTTGGCGTACACATGAATGCACGAGAGCTTATGGGACTACCTTTGGAAGGTTTATATCCTTGGTTTAATTATCCGCGAACGGCGAGCTTCTAAAAGAAGCTTATACCTCAACTTTGAATGAAGAACCTGAGCAGATTCCGTGGGGGGAAAAGTTTGGAATTAGTTTGGTTTTGTAGAAGACTTACAATAAAATTAGTTGGTGTTTTCTGTGACGATAATTACGCTTTGTTAAAGATATGAATTTTCCTAATTTACTGAAGTCTAGAGAGGGGAACATAAATTGGGTAATTTTTAGAGAGTCATTATTTTGAAATGAAATATTTTTTTGACATACTGAGAAGTAGCTGAAAAAAAATGTTGTTAAATATTTATTACTAAGTATTATGAATTAATTAGCATTATAATTAAAATTCATTAATAAGTTAAGAAATTAAAATAGAACATGAAATAATTTGGGTAATTCATAATGGTTACACATATATGCATTAAAAAGTGTTTTAAAACCAAAAACGTTAAAAATAACCCCAAAATTTGTTACCGAAAACAAATTATAATAGTGAATCACAATGTATTATCCAACATAGTTTATAAGGTAAAAAATTTAATATCATAGATCATTTTAAAAACTTAACTTTTTATGAAAGGTTAGTATAATATTGGGCATGGAAAATTTTCAAAATTTGTAAACTCATATAACCTTTGGAAACATAATGTGCACGATAAAACGTCAAATACTGTTTAATCCCACAACTATCCTGTATGAAAGCACTTCTCTACAGCCTACAAATACTTCACATATCCAACACTTTCCAACAAAATAGACTGTTCAAATGAATTATAAACAGTCTCAGAATACTTAAATATAAACATACATCACAGAGCAATGCTTTTTATTCAAGACTTGACTCTCCATTATAGAATTAAAACTAAAAACTCTTCGTGGTAAAACTAAAAGCTCGATTTGAATACAAATATTCCACAACCTTCATCCATTGATTTAAATTCCCTGCACCATCGCACAAGCATCGAAAATTGGGATAACCATAATTCCCATATACTTTATTGCGCGTTCCCACTCCAGCATCAGACCCAAAGCTTTTACGAACGAAAACCAAACATAATCACGGAGATTAAATCTCCAGTGGGCGGACTTCTGATTTAGCGCACTTAATGCAAAACGCAGAAACCTTTATATTCCCGAGGCCTACCGAAGCATTAAATCCAATCCCGTCCCAAAACACGAAAAGGCCCATACGTAAAACTATCCTTCCGAAAATACCCCAATTTTTTCGCCCGTGCGCGTTCGCTATTATTGGAAAACATCCTCCCGATCAATCCCACATTATTTTTCCGTCCCATCGCTTCCGAAATCTTTGATAGGGGCATTCCTTTGTTGCGTTGCTCATTATTATACGACGCTTCCACATAGATAATGCCGTCGCATTAAGTCAAACGGTCCTTTTTTTTCACCAGAACGATTTATGCAGATAATACAGGTGACGCCGTGTGTGCTTTAGTCACGGATGGGTCACACACAAAGGAAAAGTGTCATCGGAGCGTTTTGGTTTATCGAAGGGAGAGAGGGCTTTTACCGCTGAGACTGCTTCACAGTTTATGCGCGGTGGGTTCGCTGGCAGTCGGGGCTGGATGTGATTTATTGTTTAAAACGGCTCGCTTGTAGTGCATTTTATGCGGGATTTATGCTTTGTGATGGTTAAATAAGGCGCTGGGGACTGAAATATACTTAGGTCGAGATATTCCTGATTTGAAAGAAAATAGAATTTCGTGGGGATGACTCGACACGACAGTCTAGAAACTTTTCAAAGGAATCATACTTTTTTAGAAGTATAGTTGGCATACATAATCTTTTAGGAACATAGATGCAACTCAAGGTATTTCCTGGATTATATGTGAAATTTCAAAGCTAAGCAAGCATTGAGTTAGTTAATCCATTTTTAAAACTGAGTTGATGCAAAAATTAAGATGGATGCATGTCTCATAGAAGCAATATATGAATTTTGTTGCGTATTTTAAGAATACAAAAAAAACAAGTAAAATTTTCTTACTTAGCATTCAAATAAACCCATTAGTGATATTTAAAATACAACGATTTTTATTTGCAACTTAAAACATTAAAATAGACAATTGTTTCGGGGATGCTTGAGATCCCCTTCGTCAGTATGATTTAATGTCAGTCTATTTTAATGTTTTAAGTTGCAAATAAAAATCGTTGTATTTTAAATATCATTCATATTTTGCAACGTATTGTATTTTTTATTTTGAAACCCATTAGTGCCTAGCGTCCCTAAAAAGGGACGTTTTCTAAAACTGCTCCTTTTGGATCCTTTGCCTACCTTTTGGATCAAAATTTGCACTGATGCATCTCTGATCTTCATGAACATAAAGAACACAAGAAGAAGGCAGAATTAAAAATGTTTTTTACTTTTTTTTAAAAATTAAAAGATAGAATTTTTCAAAAAAGTGCTTTTTTGAAAGAAAAAGCCTAAAAATCCTATTAATTATTTTAAAAAAAAATTCCATTCCGATATATATTATTGTTCGTACATTAAATCAGTTGGGGTGTTTTTTATTTTTCCAAAATATTTTATTTTGACCTTGTTTTGGACCCTCGAAAAGCGTCGCTGGGCACGAATGCCCCCGTGTTTGTTCCCCATAGTGAAATGCTAGTGTTTCCTTATTTCTTTCATAAAAATGTGTAACATTTCTTATGAAATGTATATAATTACTAATATTTATAAAATTACTTTCATTTTAGGCTATAAATTTATTATTTTTGTTTATTTTTTGTAAAAATACAGTTACTTTTGGTAAATTATTGGCATAAAAAGTCTTAAATTATAAGAAATGCATTAATTTACATTAATTAAAAGGAATAAATTAACTATTTTATTACCTTTATTACTTATGTAAGAATATCCAGGTTATATTTTAGTTAAAATTAATTAATTAGCCGTTAATGACTATCTGTCATTAAAATTGCTAAAAAAGTCGCTTTTATGAACATTTTGGGCCTTCTTTGAAATTAGAGGTCGCTATTCATGGTATTCTACACTACAGATCAGTAAAGCTAAAGCACACCCAACTAATGCTTGATTTTTGCGGAGAAATTTGTGTTCCATACAATAAAATTAAATAACATTAAAAAAGTGAGGCCATTTGACAGACTTAAATTACAAAAATTAAGATATTCTGATGGATTTGAGGTGGATAAAAGTAACCATTACCCAATAGTAAGTGAGATATATGTAAGGAATGACTTCTTCAATTAAAAAGCTTAATTAAATTGCAATAAACTCATATTTATGAAGCAAAAACGTGATATAGAGCACATAAAAAGCTCAAACTACGTTAATTAAGGTACCCCAATGGGTGGATGAGGTGAAAATATCGAAATTTGTTTTATTATCTCATTATAATGTATGAACTCTTAGCTTTCAAAACCTGTTTACAGTTTGTTTCTATGGTAAATAGAAGTAGGGACATAATTTTTAAAAGATTAAGTGAAACATTCAAAACAGCCAGAAGGGGCAACTTAACTCTACAAATTTCGATTTTAAAAATGCCAAAACTAGCTTATTATTTGAACAATTGGATTGAAACTTGCTCTATTTATACTTTGTAAAGTTATTGAGAGCCCTAACTATTAGTTTTTTGAAATATACCATACAAAACTTTTTAGGGGTATTTGATCATCAAAAGATTCTTGATTTTTTTAAAAATTGAGATGGTTAATTTTTCTATCAGCTGTTTAAAACTATATGTTTTTTAAACCTCAAAAAGTTTAGTTCAGGCTCCCAGTAAGTGTATTAACATATCATAAATTTTAAAAAACCTGATGATTTTTAATTTTTTTAAAATTTTCAGCATTTTTAAAAATGCAATTCTTTGGCTTTTTTATGCTAAAAATTACCTTTACATCTTAAAATAATTAATTTTTGAAGAAAAAAGAATTATTTAGTGTTGTTTTACTATATAACTCAAAGTAAAGTTCAAAAAAAAAAATTAATTTAAAGCTTTCTTTAAAAAAAATTGTCGAACCCATTCGGGTACAGTTCGGGTTGCAGTTAATTGGATAAATAATTAATGTTTTTTATTTATATTCATGTTACAGTATCTTTCCAATCTTTTTTTCTGTGTTTATTAAGGTATAATTTTTTTAAGGTATTAAAACAGTTTTCTAAAATGCGTTTACTACGGGAACAAACACGGGGGCACTCGTGCCTTGATTAAAATTTTAACCTGTTATTTTTTTCACTACTTTTCCAGTTGTTTTAGGGCTATTTACTATGTTTGTACCAAATATTTAAGAAAAGTAAAAATTCAGGCATTAATGGGTTAATAAAAGAAATTTACTAAACTGATTGAATTAACTACAATATTTAAGAAATATTGGGGAGCTAGAAGCCTAATGACCTAATAGACAACAGCTGGCATTAGTTTAATATACCATGTAACCATAAAAAGTGGAACTCATCAGAAATTTCTGATAAGGCACTTCCACGAAAGTAACAACTGAACTCCACTCTAATCTTGCTATTTTTGACTGGACCATTAGGTTACTAGGAGCACACTCTACCACTGCGCCATCGGTGCTGATGCCAGGATTATAGCTGGATTATAATCCTGGGCAGGATTATAGCTGATATATGATGATTTGATCATTTGCTTCTATTTAAAACTTAAAACAAGGATTTGACAGTATATAGTACTATATCACTGAAATTAAATTTCAAAAATATTTACTTACTCTTAAAATGCGAGAACAATCCTCAAAATTACAAACATGAACATTTAAAATTTAATGCATCACAATGGTTATTATCAGGGACTAAACTGAATTATGGCGTTTTGTATTTAACTTGAACCAATGGGGTTTAAGAGATTTTCCTAGTTTATCATTCGTATGTGTCAATGGAAAGATGAAGCAATACTTTAAATTTTATAGTTTATCCTGAGTAATGTCCCTTAATGGAAAAATCATAATTTTCCCTACTATTTTTAAAAGATATAAATAAAACTATGATTGATACACCTGCTGAAGTAAAGCATGAAAACATCTAAATTTAACACCTACCTCCCTTTAGCATCCTTAAATTAAACAGCTCCTGGGCATAACGTTGTGTTGAATAACGTTAAATTTTAACTGTGACCGTTAAATTAAAGATGGCTGTCGTATATAAGCTTTGCTAGTTCACAGTTCGTTAGGATAGACCATTGCTAGTTTTTGCAGCAGGTAAGTTGGTAAATTTAAAAAGTTTTACAATTTCGAAAATTACTTTTAGAGTTGTTGGTAGTATCACTTAGTCTTATGATATATGTATTGCAATTTTTTTTTGCATAAAGTTTAAATCCAATGTATCTGAACTTTTTGGCCCTAAAAAAAAAAGTCTAACTCATCAAATGAACCTATATAGTATATTAGTCTGGAACTATGAGCTAAATTTTAAATTTTTTTGAAATTATGATGGTGTTAGTTCATCGTATGTATCAACCACTGCCGAAGCTTCAATTGCAATATGTGGAAGCGCTACATAAACACTTGATACAAAATTGATACCTGACTTGATACTTGATTTCAAGATTTACGAGAAGTTGAGATTTAACAAAGCATACTTTCAACTTATAATATCACGTGACTCTAGAAAAGGGTAATGTGTTGACAAGTAAAATATTCTAAAAGTATTACTATCAATGGTTTTTCAAAACGTTATTTTCAAATTATCCTTAACACAAAGAGTATTAAGAAAAAAAAACAGATTTAGTAATTATAAAAAAAATATGTTTTAGCTCAAAGGCTTCACAGCTCCCTTAATCAATCTGTGAAACACATTCTTATGAATTTATAAGAAAAGAAACACTGAAGGCTATTTTTCTAAAACTATTTAGAGAAAATATTTAAATGTTAGATTTGATAATATTCAAAATTGCATCCTTCAAAAAACGTTCTGTAAAATTTAAAATTTTAATTTTTTTTAAAGTTTTTGAAAATTTTGTCACCATATTTTTACAACTCGTTCATAAATGAACATAAATGTGCTTAAAGGTCTTAAAATTAAAAGATTTAGCTCGCTATTAATGCAGTTTTTAAAGTTAAAAAAATATAAGTTAATATTTATGAAGAATAAAAACACAAATGAATATTTTTAAAACTGTTTTTTTATTACATAAAATACTCTATTAAGTTACTTATGTTAGTTAAAATACTTTATTACTTAATTAAGAGCTCTCTATAAGATTGCCTCTTTTTATTTCAAAACGAATAAACCCATTTCCTGAAATTCTTTCATTAGGATAATAAGTTATTTATATAATTGTGAAATAAATGTATCATTCAAACATTTACAATCATATTAAGATGAACTTCGTTTTTATATGAATAAAAGTTTTTACATACTAATGAGAACAAAAAGGGAGGTTTCTACAAATTAACTTTAATATATTTAGTTAGTATTTTAAAATATTTTTGGAAGATGTGTAAATATTTTTCCAGATTAAATTAATTTATTTGAATTAACTCACATATCATATTTTTACTTAAATTTCCCACATTTTCTATCTGAATGTTTGATTTTAAAACATTTCAATGGTCAGATAAATCTTGTAGAGATTTTTTTAATTAATTAAAGATTTTTAATGTGAATATAATTTTTTTAGGGAATTAAATGAGTAAATTCATTTACTCGCGCTCAAAAATTAAATTGGTCTTAAATACTATAGAAATAAAAAATAATTAGATAATAGAATTTGCCAATAACACTTTTTACCCGGACAAAAAACAATGAATTCCTTTAAAATAATCTAACTATTTATGTCTGTCATATAATATGCTGTAGTAGAAAAAGAAAAAAGCTTGCTAGTCTTTTTTTAAATCTAAATAATTTATAAAAAGGATCAATTTTATTGTATAACAATTCCGTTACTAGCTTAAGTTTAAAAATTTTACACCCATATTTCCGTGAAAACGCAAGGTTTAAAAGTACTTCAACCAGAAAATTATTACATAAAACTGAAAAATTATTTGAAATACACAGCCTAAAGATTATTTGGTGTCTCAAAAATACATTTATATCAAAAAACTTTTCAAGCATTATATAAGCTTTGAAATGTTACCATGTCTTTGTAGAGGTTTTACTCACTTTGTTAATTTAGGTAAATACATAAACATAGAAAGATCACAAGTGTTGTTAAAAACATAGAATGGGGACAATCCAAATGAATTTTATAAAAATTTTCTGATATATTCACAAGCAAATGTAATTTATGAAATAAGAGCACATAGATAGAAAATATTGTACATCATAGTTTAATGTGAGGGTGACATATTTCATAAAAGGACCTTGCGTGTTTGCAAGTACCAGGGTGATATAGTGTTATCGCATGACCTAAAAGATTTTAGACATAAAACATGGATATTTCCCGTTATTATATTAGCCTTTCTACTAAAGTATAATACAGTTTGTTAACAGCTACTTACTAAAATAGGTTTCCCTTTGGTTGATATAAATCTATGCGTGCTACTGGGTGAAAACAGCTTGAAAGTTTTGAGTGAAATATCTCACAAATGCAGTCTAATTTATTTGCATGAATAGGTTGTGTAAATTACATCTAAACTAATTGTACGCTTTTGCTTTTGTTTTTGAATGATGTATATTTGCTCATTTATTTAACATTTACCTTTAGAAAATTTTGAAATCTTCCGTATAACTTATCCTCTAAAGATTTGTATGACATGAGTTCATTTATAACTTTCAATATTAATGTACTTTTACATTCTACGCAAGCCCTTATTAAATATGTTTATTGCATTCTTTTAACAAGTTATTTAACTGCCTTATTTTATTTCAAATTTTATGTACCAATAAATAAATGGTAAACTAACACAGTTATAAAATGAAGATGTTAAAAACATAAATTAACAGAATGCCAATTTTCCTTCTTTCCCAAACTAAAATCTAGAAAAACAATAAGCAGGGATAATTGTACTAAGACAAACACAGGAAAATTAGTTGTAGAGTATTAATGATTAAATTTTAATCTAAATTAAATAAAAAATGTAATCATGGTTCAAAGAGATCATTAAGTTTTTTCCAATGCACTTAATTTATATTTTAAATCGGTTAAAATTAAATTATTAAAAAATTTTTAAGCAACGCAATATTTCAAAACTTGTACTCACATGTAAATTTGTTGAATTATTTTTTAGAAGGAAAAATAAAAAAAAAAGTTATTACGTTTATTAAACCACACACAACTAGCCACTCAAATCATTCAGCTGCATTTAAACAATTCCTAATAAGTGTTTCAATCTAAAGAAATCACTCAGGAATTTTAATTTCCGATTTATTTAACACCAGGCTACTACGGGGCTTTGGGCCATCTCTTGAGGAAGATGAGGCGAGCTTAAGAGCTTTGTTTACCGTAAAATATTTTAAAACGCAGCTCGTTCGTAATCATCCCGTGTTGACACAGGCGAGAGCCTGCCCAATTGCATGCAGCAATCATCAGACGTTATCCTGCGTGCTGCTGAACCCTGTTCAATTTTCATCTGGCTGTGTCACCAAAACCAAAGACCCCATTTAATATCCGCGATGCACAAATAAGTTTTTAACAAGCCCGGATTCCCCACCGGTCGCCTTAATGAAAACCAAATAACTTGGAAGTCGTTGATTTGCAGCCGCGGGGTTTGCGCAGCTTGGAGGCATTTGCATAAACAGGTAGAGGTGAGACTTGTGACAGATACATTAGGCGTCGACAAAGGGAGCTGCTTTGGTTTTCTTGGTCTCCACGCCCGGCTCTGTTTAATTATGGGCAGTTGGGGCTACTGCTGGGGTATTAACGCCCCGCGCCGAGTTTTAATAATAAAAGGAAAGGCGGTTTGTGTGTTGTTGGAAGGGACGGGATGGAGGTAAAACTGCGGTGAAGGCAGAGTGGGAGGATTGGGGTTTGATTTAGAACATTTCTCTGGTTTTGCTGCATTCTGGCTTAAAATTTCTACTTGCAATATTGGAAGATCATTGGTGTTTTAGACCATTTTGAGTGAAACAAATTTATTATCCGAATTTAATGGTGTATCACGTTAATTTCAAAGTTTTGGTAAAATAATTCGGACCCCTGCCATCACCAGTATCAGTAAGTAGTACTTCAGAGTTGTTCAGAAAATTATCATGTTTAGCAGAGTTAGTTACTTTTTAATGGGTATCTGTTTTTAAAATTTTGTGGAAAAAATATCTATTTCTTCTATTACGGTTATTAAGCATTGTTTTCAGCGAAATAGTAAATAACAATATTAAATGGAAATATATCCCGTAGTGGGAGGTAAGTCGCTTATATGGGAAGTGGCTCGGAGGTGTACGGTAAAAAAAGCAATCTTTGTGTAACAATGATGTCATTGCAGGAAAAACAACAAGACGTGGGACAGGAGCAAGATTGTTTTTGCCTGAAGTTCTGCGATCTCAGCACTCAGCATCATTTTCTTAGGTTTTTTTTTAAAAGAGAAAAAAATATTTGCTCGTTGATCTTAAAGCGATACAGGTTTCCATAAATATTTCCAAATAGTTATGGTTTTCTCTTCACAATAGTGATGGACATTCAGTTTAAAATATAGTCTTGCTTGACTTTTTCACAAAGGTATTGAAATTTTTAATTAGGTACCTAATATGGTGGTTTATCACTTGTAAATAGTCATGAAATTATACCTTTCTCTAACTCAGACGCACAAAATTCAAGCGCAAAAGGGCCTAATTTGAAAATTAGTAAATAAATAAAAATGCGTTAGTTTCAAAATAAGAAATTGGAAGTTTCAAATTGATGCATGGGTAAAATAACACTTTTGCGCTAAATTTCAAAATATTTTCTGAAAATTTTAAAATTAGTAGAACACTGTTATACTGTTAAAAACTTAACTCTTACTTTTATCTTGTATCGGAAAGAAAGTTTAAATTCTTTACATTTCAAAGAAAGGTTAAAACTTTTATCACTTAATCATACTTTTACACACGTGATCAGTTTATTTTACTGTCTTCAAAACCCTAAAAAAAATAAAAAAAAACGCCTAAAATTCCCTCTTCAAAAAATTTCTTTTTATTTAAACTTTCAGTCGGTAATACAAACCATGTTCGAAATTCAGGTTTTTGTGAAGCACCACAATTTCTTTTGCACCGCAGCACCACTCGCAAAAAAAAAAAAAAAAAAAAAAAAAAAAAATGAAGCAAATCTTTGAAACCGCGCAGGAGCGTATTCTTCCGAACGTCAGCAGGGCCATAAAAACAACCCCAAAAATATCAATCCCCATGAAAAGACATCAAGGGAGATATTCACTCCTACCCCACTCTCTCCCCTATCGAAACAAAAACAATTCAGGGATTGTTGAAAGCAGAAAACAATACCACTCAATAAGGGAAACTACTGGAAAAATTGTTTTGTTCCATCTTCTCTAAGACTGTCTGAGACATTTCCCAAGGAAAAAGTAGTATGTATAACTTTCACTCAATCTATTTTCGATATTGCCCTTCCACCATCAACTGCCTGAACCTCCCGACTCGTATTGTATATTAATGCTCGAATATGTATCCATATAGACATAAAGAAAAGAGCCGAAAGAACTCGAAGAAAATGCTACTAGTAAATAGACTTTAAACGTGCGGGCATTGAAAAACACGATTTTGCGAGATTTTCAAATCGCAGGGAGAAATGGGAAGGGCATGGTCAAAAAAGGGGTGTTTCTTTCTCTTATGTTTAAGGCAAACTCGCTCTCCCCCTCGCTTATATCTATAAAAGCTGTTTTCGGAAGTACTTTCAGTATTAGTCTTTACGTTCTTTGCAATATTTGTAAAGTGTCCTCGTTTTGTTCCAGTTCTTTTTGACTGGGATAAAGCGCGCGTATTTTGGAGGAGAGTATTTCGAAGGGAAGGGGGAACGTATTTCGTTGTGCGTTATTTCGCATCGTGCTTTGAAACATTTATCGGATGTACGCTGTTCTTCGCAGAGAGGGATTTATTGTGAAATACGTTGATGATTGGTGGGGGGTCCTCCCTTGCTGTTGTTTTGTCCCGAAGAGAACTTAAAGATGTTTGCGAAGGAAGCGGGGAATGGTTTGAATGGGATGCTTTTTAAGGTTTTTATTTGGGAAGAACTTGTGAAGGAGTTATCCATTAACTTTTGAGTACCGCTAAAATGGATTTTAAGTTAAAGCACTTAAACTTCAAAATGCAAATGCAAATAAAATGTTCAGAAAGAAACATTGCAATGATTTATTTTATAATATGAAAATGTATCTTTTTTTTATCAAATATCCTTATGTTATGTTTCAAACTTTTATAACTGAATCTTTTAGTAGAATTTTATAATTTTAATATTCAATCATCAATAATTAAATAATTCAATTTTCAATTTAGTCATTCAATAAATTAATCTTTTCGTACGTAAAATTAATAAGGAGTAAACATTTGTAATGAAAACTTTTTGAACTTATTGATTGAAGAAATTCTTTTGTTACTTTTTTTAAAAAGGGAAAAAATATTCATTGAAAATTTAATATTATTTGATAATAAATTATTATATAAAAACATTCTTTGCATACGTCATTTTAGTGCAAATGAAACTAATGTTTATAAAGTATTCTTAAGATTACTGTATTCAAAGAGCAACATTTAACCTGTAAAATTAATGACATTAAAACAGTTTTTCAAGTATTAAACTTTGATGCTGAAATCTGTTATAAACTTTGGTTGATGAATTATTTAAATTTCACTACATGCCTACATTTAAATCGAGTAGTATAATTTTGTTCGCCATTTGAAAAGAATATTTCAAGGAAGTAATTTACTAGGCACTAAATACAAAATGAAAAACCTGTAAATATATTCCAACACTTTTTCCTCGGGTAAAACTTTATCAAGAGTATTTGGTTATTAAAGAAACAGGAAGCTAAGAAGATGAACCAAACATGTTAAAATATATTTTTTCATTTTAAACTTGCACAAAAAAAACCACGCATCATTGTTTATATAAAAAGCGACAATTTTTTTTCCTCCTCAAAGAACTCTAAGCTTGAAATGAATACTATTATAAATGACAGTGTTATTAGAAAGTGATATGCTTTTAAAGTAGTTCTTTTCACCTTTCAATCCATTATGTTAAACTCTTCTCATTTCAGGAAATGAATCGTTAACAATACCATTCATGATCGAATTCATATTGGCAGTGACATTTCCTTTATAATCCACATTGAAAGGAATAAATAACACCCTTAAAAATCACGAATTAACTTCCTGTTCGGAGTCATGTATATCATGAATGAAAGGGCTTAAAGGAAACTGACGAAGAATGAAATTACAAGCAATAGATGTTATTTTTTGTAATACATTTCTAACAAGCACGATTTTAAGGACTGATTAATTTTCATTACTATTACATTTATTGTATAAATTTAAATTTTTAAACCCGGACAAAAGTATAGTTTCAGATTAAAATTCCATTTAGAAGAGGGTAAAATAATTAAGGTTATGCACCACGAAAATAAAGTAGAGAATTTTAGTTTACAATTATTTGTTAGAGTTACTTATTATTTTAATTTATTTTCTTGCACGCATTAATATCTGTTTTTAGAATAAATTTTGTAAAATGATTGATGATGTTTTTTATTAACCCTTGGTATTTGAAAGATTCCATTGACACGTGTCTGGCCTTTATTTGTACTTACAATACGCTACCCAGTTGGTTCCTGTGAACCGAACCCAAGGTGTAGAAGTACTGTTGCCCCCGTCAAACACACATTCACATTTTTTTTACAGGGGTTCACCTTCACATTCATTCATCCATCTCCGTTCCGTTCACACAAAATCCATGGTTAAGTGAGGATTCAAACTCCCGCATTTTGCATTGTTAGCATTGTTATTGTTCTTAGTTTATGTATTTTATATAAATTATATAGAAGTATTCATAATTTAATCAACCGACAATAAAAGGAACAATTCTTTATATTTTTAAATTTCCAAAAAGAATAAGTTTTGAACCGTCTTGCAATCTAGCAATCCTGGATAAATCGATGATGTGAAGAAATCCCTTTTCCTATTTCATTTTGTCTACGATCCCTTCCTCTTGTCAGAATGGGGGAATGCTGGAATTCGGAATATTGTATTTCGTACTATGGCCTCTATTTTGTCCAAGGGAATCCAGAATAATATTCCACCCTCTCAAACCTTTCGGATTGCTCCGGAATGCATACACGAATCTGCCTATAAGAACGTACTTAGGTATGAATTTTATATAAGGGGGAGCTGCCTGGATAAAGTCAACGATATAGCTGCCCCTGTTTGGCGAAAGCATGGTGTACAATCACAAAATTTGAACAGAGCGAAAAGAGTTACACTCGGGGAAAAAGAATATATAACCTTCCAAGACTGCTCCAATCATTTTTATAAAGAACCTACGATGGAGAGTGTAAAAGGAAACAATAATAGTACTGAAAAAGACGGGAAAGTTTTTTCCAGTGAAAAATGATGGTTTGAGTCCATAAAAAATATTTCAACTTTCTATTTCTCATCTATATATTTTCTTTTAAAGTGAAGTGCCTCTTAGTTGGCGAACAAAAAAAAAAACATTTCGGAAATCGCCAAGTCACGGGAGTGAAAATATATGGCAGTGTACAGTATCGGAATGTTTGGCGCAACACGCACTATGAGATGAAACGAGGTAGTCTGCGAAAGAAGGGAGTTTTCTTTTTTTCTTGTAGCTGCCTCAGACGGCCGCCGTTGCTGCAGTGTGAGCGAGTGATGCTTTTTTATTTTAAGATCCGAAAACTTGATTGAAAACTTAGGAAGTTTACGATTGTTTGTTGGCGAGTTGTAAGTTTGTCACGTTAGAGTTGATTTGATGGTTGTTATGGACTGGTGTTCTTTTGTTTCGGTGGTCGTGTGAGCATTGTTTCCATCGATGGATGAAGGAAGCGTGATTTACAAGATGGGAGAGTAAAGAGAAAAGTGTGTGGGGACTCCCATGGTGGTTGGTGATGGTTTCGATAAAATATTAGTGATTAAAGTTTGAATTGAAAGTGGAATTGAATTTTCTTGGAAAGGGAACTAGTTTTTATGTCATCGTTTATCATTTTCTTTGTTCGAAGAGTTATAGGGCATTTTCATTCTTGATTTTCTTTGACCTAATGTAGTTTCCCTTGTTGAACTTATGGTGTTATTTTTTCCGTTTAAGTTTTAAACTTAAATGAAAGTTTTTGAAACGTAATCCAAAAATTAAATTACTTTATTATATTGATTGATTTAGGTATTACTAGTTTAAGAAAATTTAACCAAAAGTTTTTAAATGTGTTATTTACTGACTTAATAAATGATAAAGGTTTTTATAAATTTCTCATTTTATTTTCATGTATACAAATTTGAGGCATCAATAAAACTAACCATGCTAAAAACTTTTATAAATTAGCAAAAATAAATTGTTTGTTAAAAATGTTCAAAATTTAATCACATCAAAAGAATACTTTTAAAAATTTAAAATAAGAAAAAAATTAAAAATTTGAAATTTTACATCTAAAGGAAAGTAATTGAACAAAGCTTTACATCTGTCTACAATGTGCTTTTCAATGTATGTGAAGTGAACATTATTTCACAAATAAGGGTATAATATGACAAAAATGACAATGTGCGATATTGTTCATGGAAAAGGGGAGTTATCCATTCTTGATAGGTTATTCATACCAGTAAAGGAAAAAATATGCAAAAGAAGAGAATTTGACGAGATAGAACCGAAGGCATTATTGTAGCACAGCAATTTACATAATTCGTGCACTCCTAAACGCAACTCCCAAACCTTCTACTAACCAACCTTCTATTGCATCCTAAGCAACACAATATAACCACCACCAACAACCAAACCTCCCATCACAGCAAAAAAAAAGAGAAATCCACCCAACTCTTTGTGCTCCCCCCAATTATGCAAAAAAAAACAAAAAAAGAAAAAAAAACCACCCTCCTCACATTCCCCCTTCGACAAAAGGCCGCGTAATCTCTCTGCAACAAGGCGTTATTTGACGCATCCGCACTCGGACGCAATGATCCGCGCGCGACGTTTCGTGACAAGCCGTCAGCCGTTCTATGTGATCAGTAGCACAGAAAGGCATTGTTTAATTGCGGCGGCAACGTGAGCTCTCACGCGACAGCCGAGGGTCGTCGCTTGTCAACTGGGCCGCTTGACCGCTTTCTTGGGAGCGATTTCCTGGGTTCGGAGGAGTGTGACCACTTGGTTGCAGGTTTTTTTTTCTTGTACGCCTATTGTCTTTCGGGGGTGAGTTATGGGGTTAGGATTTTAGGGTGATTTTTTTTTATATGAAGGATGGGGGATTTTGTAGGCGTTTAGGTTTAGTTCGTTTTATCTGTTTTGACTATGAATGGGATATTTTAGATAGTTTATATCTGTCGTACGAATTGCGATGAGAATTGAAGGCAGTCATCTCATAAAGTTTCAAATATGCTTTAAGACGATATATAAACGTGTAATCATATATACTACTAAATCATATAAACTTCATTTAACCTTAGGCACTTAATTAAGTTCTGAAATTTTACAATATATGTACTGATACTAATTTTAATTTCAACATAAAGAGGTATGTTTCATAATTTACTTGATTTTAGACAAAAATATACCTTACTATCATGTCTTATTATTTTTTCACATCCCTTTATTGCACTAAGGGATATTTCCATAAAAGAACTTTCAAAGGACAGGAGGTATGAATAAATAATACCCTATATATGATTTTGGAATAAAGATGCTGGTTCTCACTCACAAAAGAAATATTATATTTTGCATTCGTAAAATTTATTACTATTGATAAGTTACTCCTGAGACATTGAAAATGAAAGACAGGATATTATACTTTATAAATAATGTATATTCAACGGAAATTAATTTGAAATGTGTAAATGTGGTCTTGCTTAAAGTTCACAGAACTCTTAATATACATTAAAAGAACAGCCTTCCCAAGCTCCTAAAAAGTTTGTGTATTTATTCATTAAAAATATCTTTATCTCCATTCAATTACTTTAGTATAATGTACACAGGGGACTCTTTGGGATTCATAACCTAATGCAAAGAAAATTTGCATATAAACTAATATCGTATAAGAGATGCATTTTTCACGATAAAATATCATGTAATTAAATTCTCTGTTATCAAATTGTTTATCCCAATGAAATGGCCTATTTACTATCCTTCCAATTACTTCCACCAATCACATCCAGCCAAGGATGAGAGGGGGGAATTAAAAGCCACAGCGTTCCAATCACGTCTCTGCATCTATCCCCTCTAGTCCGCAAGATTGTCTCTGTTCTTAATGAGGCGCTGCCCCGCGTGGAAAAGAGCAGATCCCTTATCTTATTATTGCCCGACCGAAAGGAGAGACAAGAGAGCACATTAACGAAATTCTTCCATTCATTCTATCTCCTTGTTATGTGTTGGAAAAGAGGATATGTGACTGAAAATGATGGCGCAAGGGTTGCACTGTGGAAGGGATGGGATGGGATTGGCGCCAAGTGGCGCTGTTTGGTGGTACACTCGGGTAAGGATGGTCACGGACAGAACAGTAGTGATCACACCCAAAATTAAAATGGTTTATAAATTTTAATGCAGTTCAAACGCCAAATAAAATTAATACTGACTATACTGCTGAATTTTATGAGTTTCAGAATAAGATTGTCCTTATTCAAATATAATTCTCGGTAATCCGAATCAAAACAGGGTCTTTTTCAGATTTAATTACTAAGTTAACTGATTACTTTTGGTATTATTGCGCAAAGAAAATGTTGAAATCGATGGAAAATTATTTATTGAATATTTTATCCAAGTAAAAGCCAAAGTACCAATTTGGCTGAGGAAACAGGATTATACCCTCGGAAAATGTGAAGTGGTTTTATCTGTTTTTATGTTTAAGAGAGAGTTTAAAAAAGGTGCTACGGATAAATTATTATTTTTAGAAGATGATGCAGGACCAAAAATGTGTGTTGGGTAAAAATGGTTGCCTCTTGAACCAGGGTGAATACTTGGTCGGTGGCTTTGAAGCTTGCATTTTTGTTATATCAGTCAACAGAGCCATGGTATCGATTAATATAGGTAGACACTAAGTGAAAATTGGTTTATGTTAAAAGTATGCATTTTTAAATATTAACTCTGGCTCAATTCTTACATTTTGGTCAGTTTTTTAAAAGACTGCTTGTCTAAGCTGATATTTAAAATAATCATTCAAAAAGCCCATACTTTTAAAATGAAGAAGACAGAAGTAATTAAACCAAAAAAGTAATCAAAATGGTTTGTTTAATTTTGCAGCATACATAGACTGCATGTATTTGTTTACCAAAATTGGAAAGAATCCTAGAGGGAATCTTTTTTATTATTTAAATTCTCTTTTTTTATTTAATCAACTTAATTATAAATACCTTAACAATTTATATCAATTACTTAGCTTAGACACCAACCTTCAAATTTCCGAAAACAAATCCTATATCAGTAAAATCCTGCTAATAAAATTTACGAATTCTGAAAGGAGGAGATGGTTGAAATTTCTTTTTAACATTAGTAGGCTATTTCCAAATTTCAATCTAATAGAAGATCTTTCAATGCTCTGTTCGATTTTTATTTGGAAAATATTAACAGAGACTGAAATTCAAACTTCTTCTAAAAGGTTTACAGAGAGCAAATCTCGAATGTAGCGCTGAGTGGCCAAATCCTGGTAGTCCGACATCCTGGAAACCGGTGGATGGTGAAGAGAGAAGGATGCTTTTAGGCCGGCTGTATCCGCCGTCACTTGAGTAAATGTGTCCGAGGTTTTAGGCCTTGGAGTACCTCTTTCCCTCACGTAGATGGAGAGCGAAAGAAAAAACAAGCAGCACAAAAGAGACAGCAGCAGAGTATATAGACGCGCGCGAATAAGAAAAAGCTTCTAAGATGGACGGTAAAAATCTTGCGGGTCCTTCTGGCTTGGCGGCTGAAGTGTTTTTCAATGCCGAAAAGTAGGAGAATGTGTTTTCCTCACACTTGAGGTGACACTTCTCCCTGGGGCGCCTTGAAAGTCCTCCCTTTTCTTTTTGGTCCGCATCTGGAGAAGGGGATGCAAAACGGAAACCTTCTGCAGGGATGCCTGCTGGAGTGCTTCGATAATACTCGACGCTGCTGTGGCGAGGGTCGTCTTATGTATTAAATTATTTTGGCGAGGAGGGGAGTTTAACCCTCTTTTTTTTCAATCAGTGTTTGAGATTCTTGTTAGGAGATTGGTGCGGGATTTATTTCGGTTGGCTTATTTTAGGAGAAAGTTGGGAGATAGGCGTGTTTTATTTTCTAGAATTCTAGTTGAAGTGTGATAGTATTCTGTTCATGATTTAACATTTTGGAGTTAAGATGCAGCTCTAACACATTAAATGAAACTTTTATATATAAAATGTTTTATTAAATTATTTGAGTAAATTACATAAATTGAAATATAATATTAAAGTAACTATAAGAAATAAGTAAAATTTTACTCCTTATATTATTTCAGAAAGTATGAAAATGGGATAAGCTAAATAACACTAATTATTTTAATGCATAATTTCTCAAAACTAATTACGACTCAAACTAAATAATACGTTTTTTACAAAATCATAGGAGTGAAGTAAAGCTAAGAAGAAATTTATTTCTTTATAAAAGAATAGATAAAATTATATTTGTTCAAGAAAAAAAAATAAAATGAAAAACTTGGTTACTGTCGTACCGCGAGGAGAAGAGCTTTGAACAGGGTTGCCGTGAGTAGACGAGTTTAAAAGAAGAGGGAAGCTGGTATGAATTGAACGGCAGTATTTGGCTTTTTAAGCGTACATTTGGCGAATGAGAAAACGCGTTTCGCGAATGAAAATAAGATAATCATATTTTATTAAACTGCATTGAAATATAGATTATCTTTGAAATTTCTCGTAATCGAAAATACCTTTAGGCTTGAAACATTTTTGTACTTTTAGTATGCTTTAATATTGCTATTTTGAGTGAATTAGTTATATTTAGTTTTATATAAAATAGCTCATATCACTTAAATTAATAATTTCATAATTTAATCACCATACTCGAAATTTAAATGAAGCTTTAGAAACTTGTAAAGAGACAAAATATAGAAATATTTATTAATTTTTTAAAAATATTTTATAACATTTAAATACAATCTAATGCAATTCATTGTCACTAGAACTGCAGTCACTGTCAGTGTTTGACAAAGATTCGAATCGCTCTCCGACAAATTAATCACTAATTCGTCTATTATATCTTCGATCAACCCATCTTTTTCCAATAATCGCTTCTTATATTTTGTACAGTCGGGCGAATAAAAAAAAAGTTACAGAGACGATTGTGAACGATCGGATGGGGTTAAAAAGATGAAAGATAATTTAAACGCTAATTTTCATGAATTAACATCTACTTTAAAAGAAGGTATGATCAGATCCAATAAAATTAAAGGTAACTACTTGATAGGATAAATGATAAGCGACTTGAGAGTTCAAAAAGAAGGATTAATGAACATGGTAAAAATTATAAAATATCCAAAATAAAATCAGATAAATTGATGTAAATCGCATAACATTATATCAAATTAAAATAGATCAGATTCGGTGAAACATTTAAGATCAGTTGAAAAAGATCAGATCAGTTAAAATAGATCAGATCAGTTGAAAAAGGTCAGATTAGAAATATTTAATCAAATCAGATGTAATGCGAAAGGAAATTCCAAAATTCGTTACTCTAGAATCGAAAGAAGTACACAGCTGAAAGATACCCACTCAGATTTGGCTCGGAACATTTATTTTAGCGCCAAGTGAATTACCACCACCCCCAAAATTCAGTGGAATAATCCGTTTCTATACCAACCGCAGCATCATCGTATGACGTCAAAAGCTCTTCTCCTCGCGGTACGACAGTATGTATGTAGAAATTGTTGTATAAATTTTTTTTTAATTGAAGACATTCTATTAAAATTGTTCTGAAGAGAGAAAAGTATTTGCAAAATTATAACATTGTTCTCTTTTTTTGTAGAGAGCAGTTAACAAATATTTAATGAATATGATTACATTATTATGTAGTAATACATTTATTATTAAAAATAAATACATAATAATTTGAATATTGAAAGAAATTCAAAAACAAATAAAGATAATCTGAAAGCTAGAAGAATAATAAAAATAGAAACAATTTGTATCTTTTTGTACTGAGTAAAGATATTTCCTCGCTTTTATCCATTGTACTACTAGTTTGAATGCCCTGGAAAAATGCTTTTGTGAAATCTCTCTAAGAAATATTATTTATTTTTGTTACGGGAGCATTTCTTCAAAGACCAAAATATTTAGTTAAACTAGCAGAGAGCTTAATGTACTCCGGAGCGCAAACACTGCAATATCGCCTCTATAAGCCACTTACCGTACGGAGTAAATTATGTTACGGCTCGCAATCTCATCTCGCCCAAATTAGGCTCTGTTATAGTTTCAGCCACAAAAGAGGAGAAAAAGGCAACAAACACATGGGAAGAAGAAATTACTGTCCACTTTCCAGGAAAACGATATGACGTCTGGAATCCCGCGCTTTTGTCTATTTATTCCCTCCATTTTTATTCCCTTTTGTTCGGGAGCAGCAGCAGCCTTTTTTCGAAGCCAGCAATGGACGCATCAAACTGCAACCGTGGCCGCGGCGAACAAAGGAAAAATAGAAGTGGCGGGAAAAAGTGACGGTTCGAATTGCTTGGTTCATGCTTCGAAGAGCCAAACACACGGGCCTCACCCCCTCTCCCAGAGCTAATAGAGGAATTAAATGGAAGTTCTTTTTGTGTGTACCTTCCCGCCTTTTTCCGTTCTTTGTGCAGGCGACTCACGCATGGGGACGAATTGTTCGTCGTGGAACTCAATTTCAGATGCTTCGCTTGCTCATATGGCAATTCCATTTTTATACCGTTTCCCAGTCATGCCTTTTTATGTTGTTTTCTGGCTTTTTTTGCTCATATTTAAAGGTTCTTATTTGAATTGGCTAAATTGTTATGGCTTCATGGAACACGCTCACGGAGGAAATTGAAATAAAAAATGGCGGAAAATAAAGGAAACGTTCAATAGATTATGACTTTTTCATTCAGTCATTTATTTATTTCGAGCATTCAGAGCGAGCAGTCACAATGCTGGGCTTATTTTTTGATTCCGCCATCCTCCTTTTTTTGCTGGAAAACTTCTTTTCTGCCCTGCTGAATAATGCAAAAAGAATAACAACAAGGGAACGAAATGTTTTATTCGCTCTCTCACAAAGAAATGCCTGCTTTGCGTTGAAACGTGTAATTCTGTCAAGCAACTCCGTGTTTGTGTTTGTCGAGTAAATATTTGAACTGATAATGCACGGGAGAATAGACACGAACGCGATACCCTTTTTTTTGTTCGAAAATTCAAAAACGCATAAATAAAACCAATGAAGAGGATTGTTCTCTAATCAGGTTTTCTTTCTGTTTTGCGCCCATTTAATATTTGTAAGACTTCTTTGCATATGACATTTTTAATAAATATCTGCGATAGTTTAGAGATGATTTTTGCTTGCTGTGTTTGTTTAGCACAAAGATACGAGACGCCTTTCAATTGCTCCTGTAGAAGTTTTGTTTCAAAGGCCTTTTATTAAATTTGAAGAGAAACAAATTTAATCCTTTCAATAGATGCTTTATTTTGAACCTACTGAGTTCTTTCAGCAAGATTTTTTAAAATGTTATGTTTAAATTTTACAATAAAGGCCTAATGTTTTATCTTTATACATAAACTTAATATCTTGGTTAATAATATTTTAAAGAACCTTTGATAAAATTATTGGAGGAAACTTCAAATATGTTTGTTGTTCAAAAGCATTCCTCAATCATTGGAGTGTGAAAAATTTGTTATTAAAAGTTATTTACATATTTAGGTTTAGAATTATACAATAGATGCCTGAATATTTTTAAAGTAATGCTTTAAGAACTACTGAATAATAAATTTTAATTTACCATAAAATTAACAAGAATAAAAGAAATTTAGTCGGTAAATGTCAAATTAAGCTCTTGCAAAACTTTAAAATAACACATTTTCTAGTAGAGAAATATAATAAGATTCCATATGTGCTCTGAAACTCTTAATAAACATTTTTACTGGTAAATTAAAAGAAACCCATTCTTAAATAACTTTATCTATTTCATACATTAAATAAAACGTTAATACTTTAAGGACTATTTACCTTTTACACCAAATTTTGAATTGTATTCTGGAATGAATAAAAGTTTATTTGGAAAATATATTCTATCCCTTAAAATGACATCAAACAAAAAAAAATTTTTAAATGTTACTAAATATAAGTCGTGCTATTCTTATACTATTGAGTTCAGTTCGAAATACATAATCTTAAAATTAATTTAGAAATACTTATGTGTGTTTTTATAATACAAAACTAATACATCTTAAATTTAAACTACTTAAAGAAAGCGATATGTATTTTTTAAAGCTTTTCCCACTTCTTTGCATAATTTTGATAGACTGTTAGAGAAAAGAGATACCATACAGAAGTTAAAGGCATAAACAGTTCATGACCAGCATACTTAATAAAATTCTTAATGAAGATAACGAAATCTGATAATCATCTGAATTACAGCGTCGCTCTTAAAATGTTCCTTTCTTCAACTAACGGATACAGTTGCCTAACCACATGTCAACTTCAGGACAGCTCAAGTCGGGCGGGAAACAAATAATTTACAGACTGCTTTTCTAAAAAAAAAAGAAGATCAAACACTGCGGAGGGGACTTTTTTTCAGCTTTACCTTTTCTATTTATTTAGGATAAATAAATTCACGCTTAATTATGCAGATTTTTTATCAGTCCTCATCGCAAAAGGCTGTGCATTTCAATTGCAAATGAGAAGTTTTTCAGCCCATTAATTTTCTGTCATGATTGCTTTTTTGGTGCTGCCTTGTTTTTTATCATCACTGCATTAAACCGTTTTTATGAGTTTAGAATTTGATCTTAATCTTCTTGGGTTTTTTTTCATCTGTTTGATGGGAATGATAAGATGGTTTTTTTTCTGTCGTGCTCCTCGGTTCATGCGGAGGGTGTGTAAATTAATTAATAATATAATTAAATACGTAATTAACTAATTAAATAAGCAAATATTGGGTTTGCGTGGGTAAATGAGGTTTTCAATATTTATTTAGTTGCTTCCTTATTTTTTGTTATTGGTTTATGAGTTTATCAGAAAAAATTAAACACATTAATTAGTGTTTATTTTCTCTTTCATGTTTACTAATTACAAGAGCTTGCACTAACCTAAGTAAAATTAAAAAATAAAGAAAATGTTTCATTAGAATTTCCTAGTTTATCTATCTATTTTATTTAACTAGAAGATTACGTAAAAATTCCTCTTTAGGGAAATCAAATAAGCCATTACGAGAAAAAATTATGTGCGTTAAAAACTATTAGTGTTCATAGATTTTAGAAATACTATTTCTATAAGAATATTAGTGTCATATTTGTTTAATAAAACAAATTCCCAAGAAGTACAATTAATTATATTTCTTTAAAAAGTTTACAAAAAATGAAATGGTAAATCAATTTTAATTAAGCTTTTTAAAATTAAATTATAAATGTTCAAATGTATTTGTTTAATGTTTAATTATAGATGTCGTAATCTTAGGCTAGATTTAACTTGTACTAAAAGATAAAAAAAAAAAAAAGAAATAATGTTTGGAATTAAGGAAAGATTCTCAGAAAGGGTATTAAAGAAATTATCAGAGATTAGATAGGTATTACTGCTTAGCATTTTTCTTTTAAACACACATTGATAGTGTGGAAAATAAATCGCCATGTGAGGTAAATAAAATCAGGAAAGTAAGCTACTGCTTTTCTTATTATATTCCCAATTTTTATCATACATTTTTTAAAAATTTGTACCAATATTTTCTTGTCTATAATGGAATAAATTCATGAAAAGTAAGAGAAACAATTAACAAAATTTTTCAATAATTGAGCTCTGCTATAAAATAGATTTGTTGAAATGTATAGTGGGACACTTTTTCCATTACAATTAAAGTATTTAAAAGGTACTCCCAACACACTACTAACTGAAAACAGACCACCCAGGACTCATTTAGCGCACAATTAACACGCACCCAAAATGCAATCCTCCCCAACATGCCCATTCTCATAGTCCCCACAACCATTTATTTCTCGGACAAAGCACTCAAAACACAGCATTCAAACTTTCTCCCTCCGCAACTGAATATTACTGACTCCACCAAGTCTTCGTCATTAGCGCATTTTTGCGTTATAATTAGAGTCGCCTTAACGAAATTAAAACGTACTTATCCTAAAGTTATCCGAACGTTCGTCACGCGTGCTTACGTCCCTCTTTCGAGGAACAGCTGAAGCGCATGATGTCCTCAACTCGAGTGTGGCCAATGGACAGAGGCCTTGGAGGGGAGCCAGGGATGGACATGCAGCAATTAGTTCGGGCTGGACATAACCCGGCTATTTCATTATGGATATAAAATACCTTGTAAGGAATACCGCTGTAGAGGCATGTAAAAGTCGTGTTGGATTGTGATGGAAGAGATTTATACTTCGGTTTTTGGAAGAGAAATGAGGTGGTTGACTGAGCGGGGTAGTTGGATGAGGAACGTTGCGTGGGTATCAATTAATATTGGATTTAGAAATTGTGTGACTAGTTTTTTGTACTAAATAAAAGGGTATTCTTATTCTGATTTGACTTCAATAGAATTGGTTGGTTTTCCTCAAAAGGAAATATCAAGAGATATGGTATCTTTAATTCATGGTTTTGAGGCAAACAACATTGTTTATCCCTTAAAATCGATAATGAACTCATTTTAATACATAAAAATAAGAATTTTACTTATAAAACTACAGTTTAGTAAGCAAATAAAGTTAATTTCCTTTAAATTTTAAAAACTCAACAATCTTTATTACGTACAAAAATAGTAAATTAGTAACGTAATGCTATATTAAGTTAGTAAAACACTTTCGTTAATAGCTTTATTTTAAAAATGTAATACCACAGCCTAACTTAAGCCATCCCTCCTTTTCCTATTCATCATAACAAGAACATCTACTTCACTATTTACTTAAAGTGGTTAATGCTTCCTTACTTTAAACATAGCCCTACATAATTATTAGCATCTTTACATCAGTATTGCATACGTGTTTGTCTTGGGTTATATATTAATGTAGTTTCTCTTCAAGTTACTTATTAAAAGTAGGGTTTCACGAGGCGCTTCTGACAACCTAAATTGACGGCCCCATCCTCTCTTTCTCCTCAGTCTACACTCACGCAAGGCCGCATCAGTCTGACCCCCCAGCAAAATAAAAAAAATCCCATTACGTCACAACCCCATACTCATTAACTCAACGTGTGCACTAGGCAAATAACACAGCGCGGACCCATCATCCCAATGGCACCCACCACATCGATTCCGCGTTGCAAATAATCGATGATTAGAGGAACCAATCGGCCGATCGCTAATCACGCTTCCTAGCAACGCGGAAGGAAATAGCTGTCGGAGACAACGTGCTCTCTTGATGAGGGGAATCTCCGGTCACAATGAACCCCTAACTAGAAAGAGCGGCGCGTCCTCCGGCAAAAGGGTTGAATGCTAGTTGCCCAGCCAACTAGTATCCAATCAATGGAGGAATTTAGGGCCTTTGATTCCTAATCGAATCGAAGGTAATTGGCAATTGGAGTCGAGCTGACATGGCTGATTGCGAGGGGGTTTCAATCCTTTTTGCTTTTGGGCCAGGGTGTCGGATTAGCTGTGGGCTGTGCTGGTGGTATCCAGTCATCCAGATGGGATTTTTGGCCATTAGGTGGCGGATTCAGGCGGGTTTGATTGCAAAGGGGGAATTATTTCGGTGTGTTTCAACAACTTACGTGGTGTGGTGTTATCTTATGTGAATAAGAGAAGGTTGAGATTAGAAATATCGAGATTTGAATCCGATGAAGATGGTTGTGATTTCACTTCAAAGGGATCAGGGGTGCTTGTTGAAGGGAATTTACAATGATCGAAACAAGTTACAAATTATGTATTGCTACAATATACACTGAAGGGTTAAAGTTCCCTGTTACTGATAAGAGAGATTTGTGGTTACTAGATATCTTTACGAATGGAATAAGTAACACATTTTAAGTTCATGTCTGGATGTTGAAATAATTTTTATTTCTATTTAAAGAAGTACATTTTCTCTAATGTTAGTAAATTTATTGCAAATTTACTTAAAAATGCTATGAACTTATAATGTGCATTTTTTAAAATAAAGAATATAATAACAAAACTTTTTATTCCTGTTTAAATTTAATCTATTATTTATATAAAAATATGTATTTACTCCTTGTTTTTTTTTAAATTTCAGCTAGGATAACTGAAAATAATTCTTAAAAAGTTTATGAACTTAATTAATATGAGAACGTTGAAAAATAAATCAATTACATGTAATAGAATTACAAAATATCGATCACTGTAAAATTGTTTACCTGCCAATATTTTGAAAAATACATATAGTCACTTTCACACACAGTCTACTTTTTTTAATGAAAAGGATCAAATTATCAAATAATTCTGATCTCATATCATAAATGCACAGTAAAATTCTCATTAAATACTCACTATTAATAAGAGATTTTTTTTTGTAAGAGATATTATTTGACAGACATAAAATAATTCTGATCCTACACATCCCAAAGACCCCATTTAATTTTTTATCCACAGTGAAATTACTCCAAAGTTCATCAATTATGAAATGTATTTACGTGATGCAGGCCGTTCGAGAAAGAATTGAAACTGCCCAACATGTCAAATGAAGGCTTATCATTAGCGATGTTTGCGAAAAATGCTAATTGCTTCCTAATCCGACCGAACCCCAATTACTCGCCCCAGCAGCCTTAATCCCTCCGCTGCCCATTTTGTGTCTCGGCCATCAATTTGAAGCGCAAATTCTTCACTGCCCAGCGGTTAATTACGATCACACATCCTCCCAGCAATCCAGAACGCAAAACTAAGCCCCCTAATCAAATTACAACAACCCTAAAACGTCCCATTTAGTTAGAGCCCTACGTCTATGTGTAAATCGTTAGCCGGAATATATTCAACGTAATGACGACGCTAAAACCGGGGCCGAAGTGTCCAATATTAATGACGTTTTGCAGTTGCCTTTAACGTTACATTTGTCATATCTCCATTATCAGTGCGCGCAGCGAAGATCTATTCAGCAGCGACTGATTGGGATATTCAGATCCTGGTTATGATAGTTTAGAGCCGCGTGTGTGTGCATTGGGAGCTAATGCCGTGACATGCCCGGGCATACTGTCATACGCAATCGGGGCATGATGTTATATTAAGCCCCGGAGACGTGCGGAGATTAAAGGGTGTTTGCAGGGCGCAGATTGGGGGCCCTGTTGAAGTTGATTAGGGCGCAGCGTCAAGTGGGAGGGGGCTTTGGGCGACCAGGAACGCGTAATTGATAGACTTAATTGTATGCGGAGTGGGTATTTATTTGGATCCCGTAAGCTACGAAAATGGATTTCGGATTAGAGGACTGCCGGAGTGGAGGCTATTTTATGCAGGAGAACCCATTATGCAGATTACAGTGCAGTGTGCTCGGAATCAGACTTTTCACTCAGCTCTAAGCCCGCGAAAGGCCCGAGCTTAAGTAGTTTTTCATTACTTATCTCTCTCTCGACGTGTTTGCTATTCTTAAGTGGGTACTAGAGAAGCATGATGGGGTTTGGCTAATCTAAAGATCAAACTGTGAAAGGAGCATGGAAGTACTACCTTAAGGGTGGAAGTCATGCGAATTGGAAATAAATTTTTTTTGGGGCGTGTTTGTGGAGGGGAATTTGCTATTTATTAGATTTGTCTAAAACCTGAGCGTGTATATCCTATTATGTTAATGAAGTTTCGAAGCTTTAATTTAATTTGGTTTATGAGAGGAAATGACACTAATGAGAATTTAAAGTAGAACTGAAAATGGTCAACTAAAAGTTACTGTGCTATACCAGATTTATTTATTCACTAAAAATTTATTCAGGTTCATTTTATACAAAAGAGTTGTAGTTAGTAACAGGACTAATAAAATGCTTTTAAATTCTTTTGTAGACAAAAGATTTAAGCACAGTAAAACTTTATTATTTTTTTATTTATTTTTATAAAAAAAATTATAATTTTATAAATTACTTTTGAAACAATAGCACCAAAAGAGAAACTGAAATGCACATATTTTATTAACCTTAACATTTTTGTTTTACATTTCTTTTCAAATTTAAAAGTTTTCATAAGCGGTTATTTTTTTTCACTATCACAAGATCATACTTTGAAGATTGGACATTGGAAAAAAAAACTATTAAATTAATTTGTTGTTTATACGCAAAGTTTACTTAGGTAATTATAATAAATTTTATAATGATATTTAATAATATTATAGGACACTAAACAAAAGCTGAGAATAGATGAGTCTAAATATAACTGTCATTTATGGCAATTTTCAAAACTTTAACAGTACATAAACGGAAGACCATATAAATACTCCATCTCTCTCTATGACTCATCACTTTAATCACAGTGAACATCCTCTTCACACATCGAACAACGATAATGATCTCTCTCATTCCAAACCTCCCTCCGACCCCTCACCGAACACTTCCATCAGAGGAACCCTCCCCCCCTAATCCCCGAACCCCTCCATCAGAAGAGAAGAAGAAGGAGCATAGCGTGCTGATCGAACTCAAACTTCCCGCCAAGCCGCCCACCTGATCAATTAATAACCGGCAGCAGCATTTTTCGCCTTGGCGATGGCGGCGCTGCATTTCATAAATAAATAAATAGCCGCTTAATGAGCGTCAATCGGAAAGGCTCCGGGTGGTCGTGACAGATAAGCGCGGTCCCCCGCTTTTAAACGCAGAGAGCGGAGAAAACTTGCCGGAGTAATCATATTCATTGAGAGAAGCGCGCCTCGCAGGGTTACCTCCAGGGAGCGGGGAGAGGGAGCCAAGTTTTCGCGCCAAGCGGAGAGGAGTTCGAAAGGGAAGGGTTGGATGGAGAGAGGAGTTTTGGGGTGAAGGTTGGGTGGGAGGGGAGAGTGGAAAGTTTGAGGCTTTGGTGTGTTGTTTGTTGTTGTTGAGTTTATGTAGGTCAATGTGCTGATGTGTCTGTATTATGGGTGTTACGTTTCTTTATGCAAAAAATAATATTTGTGAGAAAATATACTGGAGAAGTTTTGAACAATTTTGTATATAAAGACCAATTTTGTTTTTTAATAAGAAGAATAAGATGCGAAGTTTTTGGAGTAGTTTTTTTATTATGATTTCAATCTGAAAAACGTATAAGTAGTTTGTTCAGATTATAATTGAGTGTGTTGTGCTAGGTAAATGTTAATACTAATACCAAGGTAAATATGTTAAACGTCCAGAAGAAATACAAAGATAATGAAATATGTGTTATTTTTAATGATCTCTTTAAAAGTACCTAAATTAGAATATATTTTTTGTTTTACAGTTAAAATTATAAGATTAGAAATCATGGAATTTGCTTTTTCTCTCCTATTAAACTATACTTTCTCTTTTTAAAGTGATTGGAGTTATAGGAGTTAAAAAGAGATACTTCATACCTTGGATGAAAGGATCGCCTTTCCAAAACCATAAAAAATATTATTTGAAAACAATATTTATTTCCATAAAACGAGTCCTTCAATATAATAACCCTCCATACATTTTTAAAAGTATGTAAGCAGATACACCTGTTCATAATAGAACTCCACTATTATTGTTCTATTATTTATTGTTCTAAGAAGCCACAATGTTCTTTTATATTAAACAAAAAAAGCCAATTATTACAAATTTCTAGATGTTAGAAATAATAATAAAGCATTAAAATATACTCTGCAACGAAATTTTCCGGAATCTCATTTCAACATCATCCCACTCAATTCACTTACACTTAAATCTCACCCCAAAAGAGAAAGATAGCAGAGGCATTTCGTCACCCACAACCCATCTCCGGAGTAACTTTAATACCCATCCCCGAGAATCCGGAGACACAATTTAGCCGACGCGGTTTAAGCCGAGTTTGCAGCCACTAAAAACCCGGGCGCACTCCCCTAAATTAGCCTTATGCCTAACAACCTGTATCATTAATTCGCAGGAATGTCTGGCGAGAAAGAGATCGGACGAGCGTCGTGAAACTTTAATGAATTTCGCTTCTGAATTTGAGCGGGGACTCGGTTTCTTTCTCTTTTAATGGAATGTTCATTTATCCTTTTAAGGAGAGATTATGATTTTCATAATCACCCATTTGGGAGCACGTTAACAACATCCATTTTCATCGCATCTGACTCGGAATCGCGTAGTGTGAAGCGGATGGAGGAGGGGGCGTATACTAGGTGAAGATGGTTACTTTTAAGGTTGGAATTATTCCTTTTTCTTGAAGTTCGATGTAACTACCTCTGAATCTGATATAGTTACAGATTTTATGAAAATTATTAAACTTAAAATCTGTTTTAGGTGTAGGTCGAGTTCCCAGCTACTTTAATTACGGGGTCTGGTACGAAATCCCGACAATGAGTTGCCCGACAGGTACGTTTGCCCGACATCATCATAGTCAATGCGAAATAACGGGAAGGAAGAATTGTCGGGCAAATGAACGTCAGGCAGTTGAGTGTCGGGCAAATGAACGGATCCCTTAATTACAAATTTCATATTGCGTTCAAAGATTTTTATTGAAAATGCGATTCAATATCTTGAAATAACTCATCTGCTAGAATTGAAAATAATCTTTTAGTCTAAGTCACGGTTTTATTCTGGGAATAGAAGATAATTTAGTCGTGAAAGGAGTTTTCATTTCAGATCCAAATCTAAATCCATCTAATGCATTATTAATAAAAAAGTAATAAGAATTTTAGGTCGACTCTAAATAAATTACATGGATTACCTATATTTTTACAAATCAACTATATAATGTTTAAATATTTAAGCAGCATCTATTTGTAAAATGCATAAAAACTAATGTATTTTTTTAAAGAAGATTAAATTTAAAATTAGAATAGTGATTACTGCGTAAGAACTTTATAAGTCTTTTAAAAAATAATAATAAAAAAATAATAAATTAAGTAAAAGTGAAAAATAAATCTATATATTTTATTTTTATTTTTTGATTTATCAATATTAATTATAAAATTAAATATGGAATATCTATTTTACTAAATGATAATTTTAAAAAAGTATTAAAAAGTTGTAAAAATATTGATTATAAAATTTATAGTAGAAGCTTAAAAAATGGCTTTGAAGTAATGAGTTAATTGAGTTAGATAAATAGTATTTACTATTTATTTTTAAAATTTTATGTCCAAAACTCACTGAACTAAAATATATGCGTTTGAAAGAGCTGTTTAATTATGTGATAAATTTTAAAATTACTCGAAGAAGAAAGAAACCATACTGTTCAGACAGTGAAAACTAAATAATCTTTGGTGCAGTATATTTTTCTGTTAATCAGCAGTTTGTGGTTAAATAGCAAAATCCAATGATATTGGATAGGACTCCGAAACAAAAATAACCATTTACAGTGAAACGATATGCTAAATTTAGCAATTTTCAATGAATGGGAACCCACCAGACTCCGGCAAGGGAGGGGTGAAAAATTGCTCGGTGTTTCCTACCAACTATTGAATAGGCAGCATATTGACACGAGGTATTCCACTTAATGGTTTTAATTGTATTGCACTAGAAGTATTGGAAAGTTTGATGACTAATGGTCTGGATGCCAAACTCTTGGCGTTTGTGATGAATAGATCCTAGTCCATCGAACTGATGATTTTTTTCTTCGCATTCATGAAGTAAGTGAAACCTAATACAGATATTGGTAGTAGTTCTTTGGAAAAAGTTGTTTATCAGAAAGTATTTTGAATTGGAAAGTTTTGTTTAAATCTAATGTTATAATTCAAATTACGGGTTGTAAAGTTTTGGCATGTGCCAATTCATAGAGCGATCTATATATATTCTATGAATTGGCACCTTTGCTTGCTTTAAATGTGACTGTGAAACGTTTACTTACTAACAAATTTTGATATGGAAGGTTGCATTTAAATTCATATTAATATAAAATAAAATATAATCAAGAATACCTTTGATTCATCTGATATTTCAAAGCTTATATTAATTTAAATATATTTCATGAAAGTATTTAATTAAATGCTTCTTTTACATTTGTTTATGGATATTCAGGCAAAAAATTGTTTCAAAATTGTTGATAGTAGTAAATCAAAATCGAAAGAAATGAAGAAAATAATTCAAAATTACTGGGTCTCTTCATATATAAATAAATATTAGAATTCGTTTTGATACAGGAATAGTCGGCATGATTATAAAAATATGTACATCCCACGTAGCATAATGTATTCCCCATTTATGTGTCCATCTGCTTTTGCTACACTAACACCAACTGTCAAGTACCCAACCAAGATTTCCTTATCAACTCAGACGAAAAAAAAATTAACTCGACATCATAAACATGTTAATTTCCCAATTTCGATCCATAAAATACGTACTTACATAAGTAATCAGTCACAAATCACTCCAGGCAAGTATCAGATTACTGGTACCTTCGCCAATCGTCGAAAGCAGCAGTGTCTCGTATGTTATCTAATTCCTCGCTAAATAGATTGATATGGGTCGTGAGTGAAACGACCTTCCTAAATCCGAGTCACAATTTCCTGCATTGAGAGTTTAAGGATCAAGTACCCTAAGCTTCTTAGGAGAAATCTCCTGAAATTTATTTTGAACCGTAATTCTCAATCGTGATAAACGGTTCTTGTTGGAGATTTATTTTGGGACGCCCTTTAAAAGCTGAAAAGTAAATTAGAGGTTTAGAACGGAGGACAGTTTGAAAAGTCGTTGAGTGAGAATTAAAGTTAATGAAAGTTGTTAAGTACTTATTAAAAGTAATTGATGAAATGAAGTTTTTTGTTATGACCTGATTGGTGGCTATTGGTTATTTTAAAGTATGTGTTAAAGTAAAAACAATACTCTCCGCAATTTGTTAGTATTTTGGATTATTTAATCGTTAGTTATAGCAGGTTAGTTAGTTATATTAAATGAATAAATGATTGAAATTTTAACAAAATTTAAGATTTATGAAAGGTTCAATATAAATACTAATAGAAATAAAGTTTTACTACGAAATTTTTAAGATAATTTATTACTTAAAAAAATCGGCAAATACTATGTGGATTTTTAAAAAACTGAGTAATTTCTTCCAGTTTTACCACACATGAAAAAGACAAAATTCAGCTTTCAAAAAATTATTTGTTATGATCAAAATCCCATTTATTTCTACCTCATTAAAAAACATCTGTTCCTTGAAGAATAGCATTGTCTTCTTCTTCTTGGATTTCTTGTCTTCAACAAACAGAACAATCAACAATCACTAACTTATGTAGGATGAAGTGAAATCGCTTTTAAATTTCAATCCTACATCCCTGAAATTGTTTTAAAAATAGGTTTACCATAATAAGTATAAAAAGGGTAAATACATTTCCGACGAATCATTGAAAGAGAAAGAATTTCATAAGAAGTGCTTTTTCTTAATAACTCTCCATTCCTTTTCGTTACATTGCACATTTATAATACTCTCTCCTCTTCGATGGATAATTTCAACATTTTCCCCAAACAAGGGCTACCCAGCCAAACAAGGCAACCCAGCCTCCCCTCCATCATCGCGGAACTAGTGTAGAAGGGATCAATGGATAGCGGATAGAATATGTGCTCAATCACTCCGCCACAGATTTGTTACGTACCCGGGCATTGCGCCACCGGGCTGTGACCCGGCTCTCTCCCTCTGACGTATGGAAGGACATTATTACCTGAATACCCTCTCCCCGGCCCACATAGGTTCGGGAGGGCTTGGCGCGCGTTTTGGCTTATTACGGTGCACTCTGATGGGGAAGATATTGGAAAGGGGGAGTAATTAAATAAGGGGATGCATCGCTGGGTTTTTGGGGGTAGGGTTCCCGTTTTTGGAGGGTTGGGAGTCAGCTGGATTTTTTCTGGACGTCAAAAGTCTCTGTGGGGTTGAATTTATTAGTGTCAAATGTGACGGGCCTTGTCCAACTGAGTGCCTTGAAATGGTTTTTGTAATATGCGTTAGGGTCCAGGGTAATTGGATTCTAGAAGAATCAAAAGGGATGGAATTTCTCAATTTATATATATTTTTTGTATTGGAAGATCTTTTGTGGAATATTTGATAGGTATAGTTTAGTTTATGAAGGTGATTGACAAATGCAACAATGGAGGGTGTCCTTGAAATTTTTTAATTCTGATCTAGGTAACTTTAGATTCAAAGTGGAGAGAGAGATATTTTCACTTTTTAGACTTTTAAGACAAAGAGAAAAACGGGTGATACAAGTTTTACATTTAGAATTTATAGTTACTTAAACAATTTTCAGACCTATTAAACTGCTACTATTTTCCCTCCTCAGGATATACAAACTGAGGTTATTGATATATGTATTATTCAGAATGAATTCTACGTATTAGAAATTATACTTTAGACATTCATATTTTTTTCTACGTATTGGAAATTATTCTTAATAATATTATAATATAATAATATTCTTAATATAACGTTTTATTTCTTGTATCTTATATTTTATTCCTGTACTTTGTGCTTCCTCTGAAAAAATATTCAAAGTTTTACCTTCTAAAAGTTAAATTGATATTTATTCTCAATAATATTACAAAAGTCGACATTTTAAAAAATTAAAAACATCAAACGTTAAAAACAAGCTTTTGAATCACTGATCATTCAATTAAGAAAACTCTTAAATGTGCTTTTTGTTAATAAATTTTATGTTATTTTTGAAAAAGAATTCCTTAAATCAACTTAGCGTAATTAAAACTATTTAATCATATTTTCTTTACAATCCCTATTTGTTACTTTAAATAAAACTATAAAAAGTTTTACATTCATCATTTAAATTATTTTATACACATGCATTCGGTGAGTCACCACATGTTCCAAACACTTTCAATTAATAAGAATAATTACCACTTTCACTAACTCAAATATGAAGACATAAATCCGTACAGATTTCAAACTCAACAAAGCAAAATTCCCCAAAATACTCGCCTCAAATATCCATCCAACCCCTTGAAATTTCAAATCTGTCCCTAGTCGAAAAGCCGCGAAAACTCTCCCTCCCCACCAGCGGCAGAGATTTAATCCCAAATCGCCTAATTTCCAGTTCCCACCCCCGGAATTTTTGCATAATGGCCCCTTCCGGTTTTGGAAAATCGTCATTATTTCACGATCTGGGAGCGGAAAGGTCTCCAGGAATTCATTTGAAGCCGAGTCCCAGTCAAATAAGTCCTCCGTTCTTTCTTTATTCCGAATAAATCACCGGGATTTAACCGATATACCTCGTTTCACTTCCCTTTTTGCTCTCGGTATTGTGGCTGGTGCACGATAAATTGTATCCCAAAACCCCCTCTCCCTTTTTTTTTCTTAGATTTAGTTTGTCTGCATCGTTCACTTTATCTAGATTACGAGTTTGGCTGAGTTTGTTAGGTTCTATGGGTAGTGTTCGTTTGCTGTGATGGGACCCGGGTTTTCGGTATGGATTTTTGTTTCCTTTGCATTCCCAGGAAGGCCCCTTTTTAAGTCCTTAACAAGGAGGAATTCCCAAAGCTACGACGACGATATGAAAAATCTTTTACTTCAATTTATCCTATTTTATATGAGATTCAAAAATGCCTGGTAACTAATACGATATCGTTCGATAAGTGACCTAATATGCTGGAGCAGTATTATTTTTCCTGGGTTGGGGTTTTTGTACGTGAAATAACTCAATATTTTAACAAGTAACTTCGTTTCTGGAAATGCTCGGTTATTGGCTCTAAAAATTTTGATGTAAAAAAATCTATTAATTTATTTCTTTCGAAAAATATAGTACTTATTTTAATATTTAGTTTTAATTTTAATCCATCCTTAAAGGAATTGAAATTTAAAAAGCTTATTTATATTTTTGTGATTTTTAAGTTTTATCATATTTTGGCTTGCGTTTTGTAATGTACATACATTAAAGTAAAACTTAAAACTCTATACGTAATAAAGATTGTAGTTTAATTTAAATTTTCACCTTAATAATCTAACATTTTAAACCTTAAAGTTCTTCATTTACATGTATTTAAAAATTAATTCCTACACTTTTGTGATTAAACATTTTAATATTATTAATGAGTTGAAAATCAATATATATGTATCCCTTGAAACTTCTCCTGTAGATAAAAAAGGATCAAATAAATTTATAAAACTAAACTAATTGGTGCAATACCCCTAGTGGACCAATTCCTACGATGCCCATCTTTGTTTTCATGACCGTGGTGCCTGGGTTGCAAGGCATATGTCCCGGTTAGTTGATCAACCTAACGCGAGAATCCTAGTATTTAGTTCCCAAACACGCTTGGTTCTCAGTTTATCGATGAAAGGATTTAAGGATGAAAGGTTGAGTCGACAAGAAATTTATAAAGCGTATACAAATACTACTTCGAAAACGTACAAAAATGTTTCCTCTTGAATATTGAAAGCAAGTAAAAAACGCGTATATTTTTATGAATAAGATTAATGAAGAGTCTATATTCATCCAACGACCTCTACACACACGATTGCCATGACATATCCAATTTGTCCTAACAAGGTGGCTTTATAATTGCAAAAAAAGATCCGACCTTCAGTTCTCATCTCTCCAACCATTCGGATTCCCCATAAACGCCCCTATTCGAAAACGAAAGTCTGGAAAGAAACATGTCCTACCCGAATCCCCTATCCACGATACATATTTATAACCCGGTGCACAAAAAACGCGGAACACCGAAACTAATTTCCTCGTCTAATTGAGTAATAAAACAGTCGCTAACGAGATCACGTGATTCGTTAGCTCGTGACTCCATTTTTCCAACCGTTAACGAGCTTGGAATTAAATACTTTCGATTTATATTCATCAAGGGGTCCGGATCAAGCGGTTCTTAATGATTACCGCTATATGTAAAACACACTGAACACACTTCGAGGGAATATTAGAAATGGTTTTCATATGAGGGCATTCGAAAAAAGGTAGAACAAGGTAGCATCATCAAACTTGGTGCTTTTGTAGGAGTTTTTGAAAATGAATATTAAACATGAGGGTATCATAACTAAAATTTCTGGGTTACTAGAACTGTTTCAGCTTTATTATATGGAGTAATGATTGAAAAAAGATAATTTAGGCAATAGAGGCAATTTATTGTCATATATAATTTCATGAGGGTTTGATTTTCATTGCATTTCTTCTTATTGTTAACAATAAGCTAAGCCAATCATCATAGTGCTATCCTAGAGTTGTAGTATTAATATAGTGGTCACTGATTGGTTGGTCAGTAGTCAGATAGCTAGAGGTTACTTGCATATTTCACAAGTGCATGCTTATAGTTGGAGTTGGTATTCGAGGGAATCCCACAACACACAGTTTGAATTTGTAACAGGTTAATCTATGGTTCGGGGATTACATATTAGGTTTAAATTGCGGTAGTTATGATAGATCAGATCAGTCCGTATGGGATGCCTTATGGATAATAATTATATCTGAACTATTACCATTTTTAGTTTTACATTTTCAAAAGCCACACATTTTTGTAATTTTCAATGTTTGTAGACAAATTTCCAAAATATCCAAGTATTATTTTAAAGTACGCACTTAAATTTAGATAAAGTTTTTCTTTATTGTATTTTGAAAAGACTTAATATTTTTTAAAGGAACATTCTTTGGGGATAGATATACTTTTTTACTATCCCTATAACTATAGACTAACATAAAATTTAATAATAATTTGTATCTAAAAGGCTCAAGGAAATAAGGCAAAGCGTAGTTCATTTTCAGTGTTTCTAGTGATCCATGTATTTGTATTTCTAAAAATTCTTACATCAAAATAAATTTGTTTAAATGTGTTAGTTATAAAAAAAAACTAATTTAAATGATACTTAAAAAATTTAGGACATAAAAACGTAGTACGTATATTCTGCTGGTAATGACTACAACTCTTACCAGTAACCAAACAAATTATTTGTGTACACCTGGTAAATAACTTGTGGGAGAATCCTTCTCGCCAATATGAGCGATAAAGAGCCTCACTTGGCTGACCGGGCTTAAAGATCGCAGCGCCTACGTTATGAGGCAATTCATTCCGGGTAAGAAAGATCGGCTCGTATATGTAAGGGTCGCAGGAGCCTAAATCTTCCCGTTTTCTCCTAATCCCAGGGCCGCTAAGAGCTTTTCCTTAATGCTTTTCCTGCCACCCTGGGCAGTTACTCTTACTTTCCTGAGATGCTATTTCCTAAATGTAATTGCAATGATAAATCTTGGGGATAGCTGTTTAAACATTGGGAGGAACAGTTTTTTCAGGGGGCGTAAGCCCTTGAAGGATTTTCTTGCCACGCTCGCATTGTCCCAAGTTAAGGGTTGTTTATGGATGCAAGTTATTTAGAGGGTTATTTATCCGAAGCAATACCAATAAAATCACGGTTATTAAGAATCATCTCGGCGCTAACCATGGCGGAAAATTGACTGAATTTTTGAATTGACTTGAAACGTAAAATTAGCATAGAAAGTGGGTAGTGCATATGGTATATGGAGAGTAAGAAATGAAAAATAACAGGTTAAGGGGTAAACCAGATATTATGATACTTCCTGTTAAAAGAGTAAATTTATTTAAATAGTGAATTTGCATAACATTTAGTAGGTTAGTTTGCTACAAAAAATATTTACAAATTCAAGTACTGAAGAAAAAATTAATGACAAGAAAATGAAAAACTAAAACAAAAAAAAGAAAACATAAACAAGAAACAAAGGTTAAGGAATTATATTTATAAAATTCATGAATTATATTTAAATAAAATGTATTGCTATAAAAAGTACTCCTAACCTATGCAAATAACTCTTCTAAATGGATGAGAAATTTTTCAATAAAATGAAAAATATTAGACTAGGTTTATATTTAATTTGATAGGTATTCTACGTTATAGTTACTGTTTTTAAAACTTGATGACACTATAGAAAAAATCCATCTTAATTAAATTTTAAATTTACATAATTTGTATGATCCCAAACAGTGTTTGGGATTAATTAAACAATTAGAATTACTCTTTTTAAGAAGGTGAAGAACTTTGAAAAAATAATCCTTGAAAACAAAAGAGAGCCAAACGTTCCTTTAATTTAAAGTCTACGCCTTAAAGTTTCTAAAAAATCTCTGAGATAAAACAAAACCCTTTTTAAAAACAATAGAAATATAATTAAAAAATATTACGAAACACCATGGTACCTCCAAAAAAATTTTTTTAACTCCTTTCTTTTATTGTTTGTTCATATACAATGTTATTTTTAATGTTCTTAACAAAAGAAGAGACATAAGTAAACCTACATTATAAGGTATTTTTTATGTAGGATATGTGATAAGTGGGATTATGGGAATTTTTTGTGCCTCCCTTGCTTGTGGTAAAAAATAATCTACATCGGTGAAGTTTGTTTTTCCTCTGAGTAAAGATTATGGCAAGAAAGCTCGTTTTACAGTAACCGTATAGGAGCAGTGTGCTCAGCAGGAAAGTTCATTAAACAAAGTATATTTAAAAACAAGCAAGTGTCTCGTTAAATTTAGTTTATATTATGAAATGGTTCAGGGAATTGTTTTAGGAAAGTCATAACCTATAAGTTTTTAGGCATTGATTCTCGGGTATCGAGTGTTTATACGCAAGTAATACTTACCGAAACTTACTTTTTTTGCTGTGTATGCCAAACAATATTATAGGCCATGCCAAACTATACTCACATTTATATTTGATGAATTGGTCATTGAGAGAAGTTTAAATGAATTAGGTACATAAATTTTAAAACTGTTTGCATCCAAATATCCAATCTAATGGTAATTCTTTTATTACGATAAATACTTTTATGCAGGAAGTATGAATTAATATATCTACTAATTATTTGAATTTTCATAATTATGAAAACTCAACGATCAAAACGTTCAAGACTTTTTCTTTTTACAGCATCAGCGGACAAATGATAAATGTTCTACTGTGCAACCGTATCTCGATATTTCACTCGGCTGAAATTTCATTCTCCTGCTAATTGAAATCAGACATTCCATTTATTTCATAAACTTAAACGTACCCTTAAAATAAATCTTACAACATACCCAAACGCTAATTGTTAACCCCTTCAAACGAAACACGCCATTTATTTGACCTACTACAAGATCCATTCTCATCCCATTTCACTTAAATACGAAACCCCCTTAAACATATCCCTCTACGTTATTACACTGCACGATCGAATCGGTTCTTCTCCTAATGACCAAAATATTCAGTTCCTTTTGTTCAATCGCTTCGTGTAACGACGATCCATACAACGACGAAGAAGTCATCACACGAGTACCTTTCTGCAGGTAATTACTTTATATATATTTATCCATCCTATATAAGGGTGGAGCGAAAGGAGTTTTTCCCTCTTCCTTTAGTTAATTAAACATTGGGTGTGGCATCCGGATTTAGTGAGTATTATGTGGAGTTCCACCCTAACTCTGTTGTAACCAGATTGACGGAGGGCGGGCACTCTTGGCGACGGTTTGAAGTGTGTGTGTGTTTTCGGTTTGAATTGAATCCTTGCCTCTTGGCGAGCTCTTGATTAATTGGCGCTGATTGATTGATGGGGCGGGGGACTGAATACGCTGTGACAGATAAAGAGGATTGGGAAATGAGGAAGGTGGTTTCAGAGGTAACCTTCATATTGCTCATCATGTTGTGGTGGGTAATTATAAATGTGCTAAACTTTGATGGGAGATTAATGGGTAGGCTATTTACTGACACTCTATTTTAAACTTTAAAAGTTTGAACTACATGAATGTCGTTTATAGGTTGGATATTTATAAATACTTTTGTTTTGATCTTTTTATTTGAAATGCATAAAAATACTCCTTGGTAAGTTTTGGGAAACATGTCTGCTCATGGAGAATCTGCTCATTGTGATCTAACTATACACTTTCATAATTAGTTTAAATGATTTCATAAAATGAATGTAAAAGATTTAAAAATAGTATTAAAAAAATTTTAATATCAAAATAAAAAAAAATAACATGACTACATACCTGATAAAATTTAAATACCACTGACAATCAATGTAATAAATTAAGTATGAACAAAGCAAATTATTTATCTTCATCAACAAACGTTAATCCTCCATCCAAAATTATATGAATTTTGATTACAAATAATTTTTTATTTTTTTTTCTTAAAACAAGATTTAAATCTTTATACATTGAAATCTTTTAAATTACCAGTAGGATTTCAATTGGGAAATGAAGATTTAAAAACTTTATAGTACTTTATTATTCCTACTACGAATGTTCTGTTTTAACATAGTGAAAATAAAAACTGTATTATCCATTCATAAGAAGCAGTAAAATCTCAAGATTTTCTGTAAAAAAAATATCCTTAATTACATTTTGAAATTTCCAGTTTGATATTTACTTAATTTTATTTTCAATTTTTAAAGGAGCTTTTATTTAACCTCTCATTGATTTCCTCTCTATGACTAAGTAGTTCTCAAAACCAAACCACTTTAAAAATATGAATATTTTATTTAAAGCGCAATCTTTAGACCAAAGATATTTCTCTGCACAGGAAACCCAGCAAACAATGTAATTCCCAAAGCAACTCACCGAATCCGGAATCGAAAATCAAATTGCATCTCAAGGTATGTACCCACGAAAATAAATGAATTCCCCAACGTAAGTTTACCGAAGAAGTCTGTTTCTCCCATGGTCTCATAGTCAGCAAATTGAATGTAGTCTCCCCGACTTGCAAAATGGTTTGACTAAGGGGATCCTGACTCCCCCAAAAGCGTTCTGGTTGACTGGTGGTACACTGCTGACTGGAGTCGCAGATAACAGAATTTTCTCTCTTTAGCTTTTTTCCTCTCTCCCACCCATCCTTGTATAAATATCGCAAATACACGATAAACTTCTTTATTTGTGGAAGGGGATATTTTCATTAGGGGGGCGTATAAAAATAGAATCTCATTGCATTTTTCTGTACTCACGTTGTTTTAACTTGTTCACTTTTTTTGCTGAGTTTCTTGAAACGGGAGAAATTTTTCTGATATACAGGGAATGATTTTTTTCAGTTTAATTAAAATCAATAGCAAATAGAATAAGTTTTAATCAAAAAAAAATATGTCATGTTTTAATTAAAAAATCTAAAACACATATTATGTTTCAATTTCGAAGTTGAAAGTTTTACCCAGCCAATTAATTTAGTTAAATTTATAGTTAAAGGGTACTATGCACTCATTGAATTTTAAGTATTTCAAATTGCTTTGAAATAAATAAAATTCTATAACAATTTGTGATGCATATACAAAAGGATTAATATAATATTTTGATTAAAAAATTAATGGAATATAAAGGTTATAATACACTCTCTATTAAAACTGGGTAGTCTGCTATAAAATACTAAGGTAAAATAATAATACCCCCAATATGACAAATATTATGATGCACTAAACAAAAATTTAAAAATCAGAATTTTTATATCATAGAACATTTAACAGTATCGAAATAGTACGTAACACTTTGAGAAGTTTGCAATGAAATTCCTACATGCATAAAATACCTACCACACGATTAATCATTAAAAAATATTTTTAAGGTTTGACAAAATAATAATTTATATACAGCTATTTTACAGAAAGATTTAAGTTAAAATATGGAAGAATCTCCTTTTATAATCAAGAAGAATTTCCCCTGCAGTTCAAAACATGCTGATAACCGAAAACACGAAACTCCACTCCTTAAACCTCACGATAATTGAAGCATCTCCTCCAGTTCTCATCTGCTTTTACCAATCCCCAGTCTCTTAAAGATTTTCAATAAAGCGCACTCGGCATAAATTACCGACTCACTCCCATATCCCCAGAAGAAACAGGGTGATTCCCATCTCCGATAGCATCTTCCCCTCAGAAATGCATAACCGAATGCATTTATGTGGCCGTATCAACATGCAGTCAGTCGCCAAGAGAGGAAAAAAAACGTATTTAGTTTTTATTTTTTTCTAACGCCCCGGCGTTTTTATTGCGGCGGAGGTAACGGGGCGTCGTTTCTAATGACGCAGAGCGTAACGGGTACAAATTACGTTTGCCCCATTTGCGGTGCTTTACGCACATTTAGGAAAGCGGCAGCGCTTTATGACGGGTCCAAGTCCCTTATGAGACGACGCGGTTAGGGGGGCGACCAAAAAGTGAGATCGGGTTGATCTGTAGGTGAGAATTAGGAAAGGAATGAGATTCTGCATAACTCAATGAAATTTTACGTGTGTAAAATCTGAGCTATCCAACTAAAAAAATAGGTTTTTACTTTGTTTTTAAAGTATTTTTGCTTTCTGGATTGGAGAAATCTATACTTAAAGGAATCAATATTTTAGAATTAAGAACTTATTTTAAACAAATAAATTTATTTATTTCACTCATATTTGAGATATTAGTATGGAGTACTTTTGAGTATATACTATTGTATTACTATGTATAAAAAAAGGGGTTATCCTATAAGTAAGCAATTAAATTAAGTTCTGGTGGGATATATCCCCAAATCCTCCCTCTTTGACTATGCCCCTGGTAGCAAGCATCATCTGTCACAAAATGTTTGCCCTAAATGAATAGAAATTAAAAGCTCTAAATGGGGGGGGGGGTTGTCACTTTATTATTTACCCCGATGTTAAAACAAATGGTAAATATGTACAAATGTTTTAAGCATAATTGACACTATTAATTTGAAATATTATATAAAATAATGTATTTAGTACTTAAAAGTATCCATAATTTTTTTTCAAATGGAGTGTTCTACTCCAAAAATTACTTAATATTTTGGTATTATTGTATTTAGTATTTGATAGGTACCTAAAATGTTTGATTTGCTATTAACAATTTGGATGCATTTTGGCTTTTTTAAAAAATTAAATGGAGAAATTATGGCGCATTTCATTAAGTAAAGAGTATTATCAAAAGTGTTTTTAAGTATGTTCTTTGTAAAAAAAATAGAGCGTAAAAATATAATAATTTTTAGAAATATTCTTAAATTACACATAGTTGTTTAAGAGATATTCTTATTAAACGAGCAATTTCAAAATTGAATTAATCTACAATTGTCTAAAACCTTATCTTTATCATTTTCCTTCTCGTATGTTAAACGAAATTTCAAAACAATGCATAAGAGTTACGATATATCTCTGAAAGGTCGTCTACGTAAAATAGACTACTTGCCACATATGATTCATCCAGAAATAGGAAATTTCCATTATCACATGTTTCTCTCATGTAACAGAGCTCAGGTGTAAGCTTTTTTCAATTGGGTAACTCACGACTGTCAAACAAGGGATAGACGCTTTTCGTCTGAGTAACTCATCGTGTATGTATGTACATATATGAAAACTCCTTCCCACTTCAATTTATTGTCTTGTTTACCCATGAAGCACATCAGAGGTATTGCCCCATTATTTTCGAAGTCTGTTTTGTGGATTAGTCAATTTTTCTGTTCAGGCTTTTAAACCTATAAAAGTGGACTTTGAAATATATGATATTTATAAAGAGTATTTTGTGGAAACCTAAAAGTTTTCTTTGTATTTCAATCTCACTTTCACTCTGCCCATTTATAAAAATTATTTTAAATAATTTTTTATTTAGATTTTATATTCTAAGAAAACATTTGGTGTAGATATTACTTATATCTTGAAAAACATAAATATGAGAAATTTTACCATTTGCTATAATCATTCTTTTCTAGCCTACACGCAAAAAAATGGTAGTCTTCAACCAACCGAACCCAGTTCGGTTGATAGTGGTTTAGTTGAAAAAACCAGACCGATCGTTTCCCAAAACCCCACCGGTCTGTTTCGTTCAACCAAACTCATTCTGTCACTTAGTTCGGTCCAGGGAACCCAACTGGTTCGATTAGCAGATTAGCACAAACGCATGAGCCACTTGCTAAACACGCTTAAAATCACACATTTAACAAAAAGGGGCAAATATTTAATAATTTTGAGAACGAACACCCTCTTCAATATAACTAGAGAAAAAGTTTCGAAAGAAGAAGACCAAGCAGCTCCATAGGAGTCGGCAAATGTCTCTAAATGACCAACAAGAACAAGAATGGAACATGCATGGAAGTAAGTTATGTTCATTTTCAATTCTTATTTTTAGTGTTCTTTAAAATTACGGCGTTACAGTCGCCATAATCAATCGGTTTTTATTTGTATGCTTTGAATTGTTTTTACAGTTCTAATACTTCTAAACTATATTTATTAACTAAAACTATATTTTCATGTGTATATCTTAACCCTACATACAGCGATCGCGTGAGTCTGAGACTCCGTCCGAACATATTTTTGTGTTATGAATGCATATAATTCATAATAAGTATGTTAAAATTTATTATTATTAAGAAAGAAACCTTATAATAGTTTTCAGCCTTTACTAGTGATAGTGTAGCGTTAAGTATAATTTTATTGGGAACCCAAACCTCTTGTGTTAGCATGAGTTTGGGTTTATGATTGACAAATGTTTATGTGCTCAAACAAATTTTACTTCCATTAAGACAGGCAATTGTTACATTTGTAAGATTTATGGGACATTTTCTCAGTTTTGAATTCAGAGAAACTGTAGAAGATTATTGTCAGCTAATACATGAACTGTTTACATTTTACATCTAATTGAACAGTTTTGATGATTTGTATGAATGTGTAATTGTGATTAGTACCAGCGCCGGGTTAATCTGGTTCACAGAAATAACTTAATGCACCTATAATTTATTCTAAGGATTCTAAGTTGTGTTTTAGGTTAATAATCCACAAATTACAGGATAATTTATTTGTAAATATTACAATTGAGGTAATGGGAACATATTTGATGTAGGTTTTCCATGGCGATAATTCCAAAGAACTGGTGACCAGTGAATGGCTGTTGCTATAGTTCTAGTTGCTGAAGTCTTTAGGCAGTTTGTGTCCCGCCAAGAACTATCCCACTTCCCTCCCCTCTCCTTGAAGAAGTTTTAGGAGTCGAGGCTTAATATTGTGGTGCCGCACAGTGGATCAGCATTGTATTGTTTTAGCGTCTTTTAACTTGTGGCATCACCACCTTTCCTCGTGTATAAAAGCTCGGCATCATTATTGCAAAGGCACTCCGTTACGCCAGCCTCCAGAGCATTCATTTTTTATAAAGGATTTTTAACTAATAAACTTGTTGTTTTTAAACTTTTGGCTTTTCACTCAATTCAACACGCATTAGCGTTTAGCCTTTATGATCACCCTCCTTTATAACTGGTGACCCAGATGTGATATTTAATAATCAAAATTTTGGTGTTCAAAATTTGGTTTGATTTTGAATGCTCTGGAGGCTGGCGTAACGGAGTGCCTTGGCAATAATGATGCCGAGCTTTTATACACGAGAAAAGGTGGTGTTGCCATGAGTTAACAAAAGACGCTAAAACAATACAATGCTGATCCACCGTGCGGCACCACAGCACTCCCCCACCATACCAACATACTCTCTGAGGCTGGGAAGGCTCGAGAAGAACGATAATATCTTATCTCCAATGGAATGCTTATTTTAAGTAGCCAAGCTAGCTACCCTGATTTCCTGCTCCCCTACTTGAACTTAGATTTCCCCGTTACAAACGGCCTAGCAAAGAAAGACCAACTTTAGAGCACAGTCGCTAAATTGCCAACTTTTCTAGTTAAAAGTTGCCGTGGAGGACCTACATCAAATTTGTTACAGATAATAATTAATTGAACTATTATTTCACTTTTTTTTAACTATCAATAAGTTCCAAATTGGTTTCTGTTGACCTTTTATATTTTTGTAGGTGTTCTGTCCTTTTGGTGTTATTGTATAAGGAGACTAGACCAATGATGAATGACCAATGATTCTCTGGGTCGACATTGTTGTTAAACAGCGAGTTTTACCTTCTTGAGGACTTTTGGAAGTAAGTAATGTTCATTTTCAATTCTTATTGTTTAGTTTAATAATATTAGTGTTCTTTAACAGTACAGTAAATTTTATCTTAAAAGCATATTTATATAAATCTCATTATTCATCTCATGATAGACAACCCTATGTGTATTCATTACAAGTTTGTATATTTATTTAGTATTCCATTTCCAATAGATGTATTTCAATTTAGTTTTTTGGTAATCAAGCCATTTCTGCCTTATAGAATCTTTGTAATAACAGTCACTGTTTTTGTGAATTGTGAAAAATCCATTATTAGGTATTCACCATTTATCTCCCACTATAGTCTGTGTAAATAGAATCGGCGGTTGACCTTGAGTTTTTTCTCCATGTATTTCTTCTGGCGTTGCCATGGTAAAGCATGACGTGAAACCGCCGATTTTATTTACACAGACTATAATCTAAGGCTTAGCACATTAAATACAATTTCTGTTTGCTTTTGTCATGGTAAATGGAATTTCTTCTATTGTGTTATTCCCTTAGGTTAAACTTCTTTCTAAAATTGGTTAACCCTAAAATTTTTGATATTTGGTTGACTTAATAGTAAAATATTTGCTGGTAAAATCCTAGTATTTAAATACATCAATAAATCATCACTTCCACTTTCATTTATAAATGAAAGGGGAAGCGCAGTTTCATTTGCATTGCTAAAACCTTAAATTCAGCTCATTGGGTTGTTTTTTTATTATTTTCAACACTTAAATCTTGAAGAGCGAAGATGAAATATGAATAATTTATTACTTCAATCAATCAATCAACATAAAGGCGTTCCCTCGGTCCGACATCCCCGTTCCAAGGAAAAGAGAGCTTAGGCAGTATTGCCCATTGCTCTATCACCAGTTATTTCATTCGAAAAGCATTGTTTCGAGTGGTGTGATCCTTAACTTAGTTACTCTAAGTAAGTGGGTAGAATCCCCTAGTCCCGTTAGTTGTTTAACGTTGGTAGGGGGTTTGGTGGGCACTGGTGGTGGGCATAGATTTTACCTTACCTGTAGGTGTTTAGTATACATTAGGAACCCTATTAGGCCAGACATCCCTTTGCAGAGAAGGGCTTGATCGAAGCTGATGTAGGGCAGCCCAAAGAATTTGTTTCTGGGGACGGAAAACACTGGGCATCGTCCCACAAAGTGAAGAGGTGTTTCCTCTTCCTCTCCACACGCAGGGCAGAGAGGAGAGTCTACAAAACCACACCTATTAAGATGCTTGGCCAGATTAGCATGTCCGGTGATGATCTGGATGACCTGGCGTAAATTGGTTCTACTGAGATGGATGAGTTTACCTGATGGGTTAAGCACATCCAGAACCATTTTAGAATGAGCACAATCTGGTTGTTTGGACCATGCATCATTATGTTTGCTCTTTATCCAGTTCCTTACGTCCTTTTTGATAGTCTGATATGAAACTGGGTGAAATGGCTCTGGACCAGACACTGTCTGATAAGAGGCATCTTTAGCTACTGTATCAGCTAGTTCATTTCCAGCGAAGTCGCAGTGACCTGGTACCCATATCAGATTAATGGTGTTGGAAGCCCGAGACAGCAGGTTCAAATCCCGGGTGCATTTCAGAACACAGCCCTGAAACTTAACTCGATTAGCCAAGGCAAGAATGGCAGACTGGCTGTCGGAGAGAATGTATATATTTTTTCCAACCAGCTCCCTAGCTAAGAGCTCCTCAGCGACTATGTTGATCGCCAGAATCTCGGCTTGGAAGACTGTTGTTAGTTTGCCAAGGTATAGATGAAATCTGGTGAAATCATCCCCAGAACCCTTGGTTCTTAAGATTGCTCCGGCACCAGCAAAGTTGGATTTAGAGCCATCTGTATAGCATTCAATTGATCCTGTTGGAATTAGGTCAATTAAATTTCCAATCTCATCTCGTTTTGGTACACTAGTTGAGAATAGTATATCTGGTATTATTGTTTTGGTTATTGCGTCCTTAGGCATAGAGATTGTAGGGATCTCACTGCCCAGACCCAAGCAAATGTCAATATGGCTTTTCAGATAGCCTTTACAGCCAAAACCTGACTTGTTGCACCAAGTGCCGTTTTTATTAAGCCTGTACATAGCTTTAATTGCTTCCCCGCTCAGAAACAGATTCAAAGGGGGAATTTGCAGTAGCATTTCTAATGCAGCTGTAGGAGTACTGTTTAGAGCCCCACTGATGCATAGGCAGGCCAGTCTCTGCACCTTTTGTAATATAGTGATGTATGAGCACTTGTTGATGACATTAATCCATACCAAACACCCATAAGCCACTATTGGACGAACCATGGCAGTATATATCCACAGAGTAGATTTAGGGTTAAGGCCCCAGTTCTTACCAACTATTCTCCTACAAAGTATTAGAACATTTGTGGCAGTACGAACTTTTTCTTTGACGTGGATATTCCACGTGAGTTTGCTGTCCAGGTAACATCCTAGGTATTTAACGCACTCTTTACGATTGATAATCCGGTCACCCAAATACAAATCATCGAGTTTCCATTTTCTATTCCAGGTAAAGACAATGACCTCTGTCTTTTCGGCAGAAAAAGCCAGGCCATTCGTTTCACCCCAGTGTAGAACTTTATTCAAGATCTGCTGGGCTTGGTTGTGTAAGGTTCCTATATCGAAACCTCGCAGTAACACAATTAGGTCATCCGCATAGGCCTGGGACAAACCAGGCTCTTCACGCAGAAGAACTAGAAGTGAGTTGAAGACCAGATTCCAGAGGAAGGGGGAAAGAATACCTCCCTGCGGACACCCCTTTGAAATATCTCTCCGTACCACACAGTCAGCTAGACTAGTACAGACATTTCTGTTTTTAATCATAAATATGATCCATCTAGTTAACATAGGATGAATATGATTTCCGATAAGGGCTGAGTGTATTGCCTCGAAGCCGATGTTATCAAAGGCTCCTACAATATCCAACAAAATTCCAATGGCATATTGACCATCAATTATTGTGTTTTCTATTCTCCATACCAGCTGGTGTAAGGCTGACTCTGTAGAGAAGCCAGGTCTAAAACCATGCTGGTCAGGACCAAAGATACGATTTAGACTGTCATCTGCTTGGAGATGCCAGAAGATCAATCGTTCCAGCAACTTAAGCTGAAAGGATGTCAAGGTGATCATTCTAAATGAGTTTGGTTTCTCATATGAATCTCTCCCAACTTTGGGAAGAAACACCCCTCTTGAGGTTCTCCATACCTTTGGTACATATCCCAATACCAAGCTGGATTCGTATATGTCTACCAAAAAGTGACCGAATATGTTCCAGCCTTTCTGAAGTAGAATTGGATAGACACCATCGTTCCCTGGTGATTTAAAAGGAAGAAATTCCTCCAAAGCAGCTCTAGCCCTTTCGAAACTCACAATGGTTTTAGCAAGATCCGAGTTTAATGGGTTGTGCGATGGTTCTGATGCATGCTCATCACAAGCAGAGGGAACACTATTGTCCCCTAGGTGAAAATTCACCATGGTCGTTAACGTATCCTTTGGACTTACTGTAAAATTACCGTCAGGCAATTTAATCGATGTAAGATGGGATTCGTGTGATTTCCTGAGAATTTTATGCACTCTAGCAGTTTCATGGAAAGACTGAATGTCAGTACAAAAGGATTTCCAAGAGTTGGATTTAGTTTTCCGGATTTCTTTTTTAAAATTCCTTTGCAGGTTTTTAAAATTTGACCAGTTGTCATCAGATTTGTTCCTGATTGCTTTCCTATGAGCCTTCCGAACCTCTATACGGAGGCGTTCCAGCTCATTGGTCCACCATACCTTGTTACCAGTGGGGTACTTTCTTTGCTTGAGAGGACAAGCTGTATGATAGGATTCAATAATAATTTTTGTCAACTTACTCGCTTGGGTATCGAGCTCTTCGACAGAATAATTATTGTTTAATACTTGCAAGTTGTTAATATTAGTCACCAATGAGTCCTTATACAGGTCCCAATTTGTGTTCCTAATGTTTCTAAACGATTCCACCGGGATTTCATCCACAATGCGGAATAGTATAAGACGATGGTCTGAAAGTGAAGGAGCATCACTGACATGCCAATTTTCAATAAGATTGGATATTTCAGATGAAGTTAGCGTGAGGTCAATGACCTCTTCTCTCCTTCTGTTAACAAAGGTGGGACGGTTCCCTCTGTTGGCCCAAGTTAAATTGGTATTCATTATAAATTCCAGAAGCTTTTCTCCTCTGGTATTAGTGTCTGAGCTGCCCCATGATGTGTGATGAGAGTTGACATCACCACCAATAATCATAGGGATACTATTGGATTCACAGAAGTTTACAAGATCTATGAATTCTTGTGGAATATCTAGGTCATAAGCCATGTACACCGAGCAGAAGCAAACACTACCTCTCAGTGAACTGCTCAGATCCTTGATCGTAATAGCACTCACATCCTCAGATGCAAATTGAGACAACTTCATAGCCTTTATATTCTTCGAAATATAAATACTAGCCCTAGGTCTTTTTTCTGGACCCTCCGAAGCAAAGAAGTGTGCATTCGCGGGTTTACCAAGGATTTTACCCTTGTATACCCAGGGTTCTTGAACTAAGGCAACAAACGTGCCTTGTTTACCCAATTGAGCAGCAAAGTTGTACGATGCTGCTTTGCTGTGTTGTAGATTCAATTGACTTACCCTAACCATTAAAGTGAGTCAAATGAAAGTAATTACTCACCCCTAGGGATAAATAGGAGAGGCTTAAGCAGAAGCCGTCTCCGTCTCAGTCCTTAGACTGGTTTTGGCCTAATCAGAAGCCGTCACCGGAGACTCCGAAGAGTGCTCTGGCTCCAGCTCCTTTTCAGCATCTTCATCTTCCTCCATTGGATGTTCTTTGAGAGGAGGTGAACCGGTTAGGGCCAATCCCTCATCAGCGGGAGGATCCTTTCTTGGAGTCTCCATCTTTGGTGGCCTGGGCGTGGACTCCTTCAGTTGGATGGTGCCCCTTGCCCCGCAGAATAGACGGAACTCTCGAGCCTTCAGGAACTCGAGAAGTTCTGTGTCCACCCCCAGGACTAGAGTGTTACCTCCTTTCCCAGGGACGACCGCCCTAACGACGATTTTTTTAACATCCAGGCCCTTGTTGCAAGCGCCCAAGAGCTTGATGTTTTCAGCTGCTGTCCTTTTTCCGGGAAAAAAGGCGTAAAACCGTTTCAAGGGTGGCTGATCCCCAGGCGCCATGGCGAGATAACCAGGGTGGTCTTCTACATCCGAGGGGCCGGGGAGTTGGTTGATTAGTGCCTTAAGGGTATCCACAGTTTCCTGGTCCTCACAAGAAATGATGAGGCCGTTCCGCTGTAGATACGTCCTATGAACGCAGCACGTGGCGATGGATCCATCGATGAGACGGTCATCTATCACGGATGTGATGTGATCCCGATCCACCGATGATATTTCTGCAGAGTCGTCTTTGCAGACAACCCTCAGATTCAAGGCTTTTTTGGCAACCTGGCTGTAGGTGCCTTGCCGTTGCTTCTTGGCGGCCATTTCTGGGGTGTCCCCAGCGGTGCGCCCTCTCTTGCGAGAATCTTCACCGCGTGGGAGACTCTCTTTCGCCAGTTTGGGGGTCGCTCCAGAGGTTCCGGCATTGGCCATCACCCCCGTCGCTTCCCCCGCCCCAGCAATTGAGATCCCTTTCAGGGCCTTCTCCAGTTGCAGTCGCTCCTTTCGGCGGCGTCTTTTCAATTGTTTTTTGTTAATCACCTCTGTCATCGGTGTTGAATCGTCCGCCAAAGCATCCGAAGCTACATCTCCGACAGAGGGGTTGGATTCCATTTCCACCGGGTTCAAGGTGTCCGCACCCGAAGGCACATTCACCCTTCCGCCAGTGGATCTGGGCATAGTCCCGGAGAAAAGAGCGTCCATGCCCGAAGACACTTCCACTCCCTCCCCAGGAGCTACGGTTGTTGGTGGGTTGGGGGTTTTTGATGATGCGTTTTTATTTGCAATTTCTTTATTTTCTTGCATGAGGTTTCGTTTTTCTTTTTTTTTTTTGAAGAAGAGGGAAGAAGATCCTCTCCGATTTCCAAAGAGCCAATTTGGAGGGGCTCACCCCGGATTCAACAGCCAGCAGTGACCTCGAAAGAGCCCCCCGCACTGCCATGCAGGACCCCACCCAGGCACCACCTGGAGCTACAAGGCAGGCGGGATTATACACCGGCTGATAGAGCAGCCAGGACATGCTGGTTAGGCTGCCCCGGGCTCCTGTACTATCCGGCGGCCTGAGACGCAAAACTCAGCTTTTCTCCTGTATCCTCTACATGGCTGCTTCCTCCAAGACCCCTCCTCCTCAGCCCAAAGGTCCTCAGAGGTTCAACTCCTCCCCCCAGGTGCCGATTTTCCCAGGGAGAAATGGTCCGTTGGGTCGTCATAATCAAATAGATGAAACATCAGACCGAACCTCCTCCCACTAAACCCTGGTTCTTCTATTGTGTTATTCCCTTAGGTTAAACTTCTTTCTAAAATTGGTTAACCCTAAAATTTTTGATATTTGGTTGACTTAATAGTAAAATATTTGCTGGTAAAATCCTAGTATTTAAATACATCAATAAATCATCACTTCCACTTTCATTTATAAATGAAAGGGGAAGCGCAGTTTCATTTGCATTGCTAAAACCTTAAATTCAGCTCATTGGGTTGTTTTTTTATTATTTTCAACACTTAAATCTTGAAGAGCGAAGATGAAATATGAATAATTTATTACTTACTTTTTATTAATTCAATTGTGTAATAATTACCTGAATAAGTTTTGGAGCGGTATCAAAAGTAAAGTTTTGGTGTCGGACGTGAATCGTGCAAATTACAAATTATTTGACATTTGTGGACATTTCCACTTTTTTATTTGTCTATTTTTTTTACTTAGCAATAACAATTTTCTGTTATATTTTTCAACTGTATTTGTAGCGATCAACATTTTTAAAAAGGAGTTTCTTCGCACTGCTGGAATAAGAGTCCTCCATTGGCGGTATATCACAATTAATTGTAGTGTTAGTGTATAGCACGGGCACCCACCCTTTTGGCCCTACATACCTACTTAACCTTTTGCCTTAAGTAACGTGAGGGGCCCCTTAGAAATAATTATGAACCAACCTCCCATTAAAAAAAGAAAACTAAAGCGTCCTTGACTGGTTAACTTACATAAATTTTTCTTGGGCCCCTCCTGAATTCAAACATATGGGCGTCCATGGTTCAGGACTTTTATCCCAGCTGATCCAGGTGTTTTTTAGCATATAATTAATTGCAAAATTATCTACATTGGATTAATTAGTTATTAATGAGATGTTTTGTATTTTTAAAGGTCTGTTCAAGGATTCCGCCTGATGTTATCCAGTACCTGCTGCAGGTGGTCATGCCGGGTTCCAAGGCAGCGAGTCTTCTGGAGACCTTTCTGCCCATCTCACAGCTGAAAGCCTATTTTGGACGAGATGATCGCTCTCGCCTGCAGCGGGATAGGGCTAAAGGCGCCACCGCTGACATCCCCTCACCACAAGGAACTGCCACCTGACCTCCCATCGGCTCTCAGGTTCGTGAGAGGAGGATGCCCCCCCACACTAACTCTCAGTGAAAACTAACTCTCGGTGAAGGAGCTTAGAAAGCAATGGAATCACCGATCCTATTGAAGTGCGTGAAGTGAAGTGCCTCAGTTGCCAGATGCAAACATTGACAGAAAACTTTACACCTGTCAAATAATCAATCAAGTCAAATTTTATTGAATTCTCTTTTTTTGCATTTTCTATTAATTGCTTATGCGAAGTACTGAATAATTTATTCGAAGAAAAAATATATTGAAATATTCCTGCAATTGTGTATAATAACATATATTTAATTCCTGATGTGTATTTCTTTTTCATTTTAGCTAATTGTGGAGCAGGTCTGAAACTAAGCTTTTGGTCTTTTAAAAATTTCAATAATTGTGTTTAATGTCTTTAAAAATAAATAAAAATGGTACATAAATTTACAATTTTAAAATATAGGAATATTTTGATAATTTCTGTTGTGAATATAAGATTTCACCTGGCTATGTTACCTTTATATTTTCAACAAACATTTGGAGGTAGTTTTGGAGTGTACTAAAGAACATCATTAGTCAGGGAAAATTAATCTATTGGTCAGTGAATTTTGAAGTTGATAATAACTAGCCACCCTGCCTACATAAAGCAGTAGATATTTGTTTTAAGTTATCCTATGTGTTAAGTTTAGAGTTTACCCCCTTATGCAAAAATATGTGGCACTTTTTAAGTGAAATTTTTTTAAAGCGTGAGTTTTTTTCAGAAGGTGCCATCCTTCCTCAAAGAATTCAAAAATTGACTTTGGCGCAGCTTCGATAAGAGTTCTCCAGTCACCATGTTTGCCCACATCTCCGACAGAATCATGCTTAAGTGTTGTCATCATTTGAGCTGTGGGTAAATATAGCGGCTGGAGGACTCTTATTGAAGCTGTGCCTTGACTTTGTTTAATTTATTTTTAACCTTTATTGTTTAAATTTTCATAATGATCCTTATAAATTCCTTTAATTCATGATTTTTATTGTAAAATTCAGTATGAACCCCTCCCGTAAAATTTGGAGGATTGGGAAAACATTTTGAGGTTATTTCCAAATCTATATAATCAATTCTCTTGCATAACTCTGAATTTGTCTGTGTTACTTTACTACTGATGGCAGGGATTGGTTGGTTTTTGCTGCCACTGTTTAATTTGCTGTAATTGTGCTGATTATATAAATTGATTATGAAAGTTGTGTGTATGTAGTAGGAAATTGTTATTTTGTACATATAAAATAATATTTGAATTGGTAATTTTAGAAACCACTTTAATATAGGTAAAGACATAGCCTAGTTATATTTAGATGCAAAGGTTACTGTATGATTATCCAGTTAATTTTTCCAGAAACTTTTAAAAAAAATAAAATAACTTTGTATCAAAAAACCTGTTTGGTTGATTTGTTTGTAATTAAACATGAAGGTTGATTCTGAGGTAATACATCCAAGTTCAATTCCATTATCTGTCCTGTTATATTTCCCCAAGTGGTAAAAATCTGGAAGTGGGTTCGGGTTGGTGCTTTTAAGACGCCACTCATTTCTTGCCAAAAAAATCACTATGGATGCTTGGCGATTGGAACCCACTTCTACATTTAAGCCCCCCAAGCTATTTCAGATGCTTAAATTCAGAAATAATATTGAAACTACCAAACAATTGAAATATAGTTATATCAATGATAGCAATTAGGTGATACATGGCATCCCAAAATATTTGAATAATCTTTGATTGCACAGATAACAGAATTGAACTGATTTTCCCAGATTTAAAAGTTGTAAATATTACTATCAAAACATTCTTCAGGATTAAAGATGTATAATGATACGAAAGAATATGCAAGGTAAGTACCTACAAGCGTTTTCATAATAGGTTGAAAGTTTTGTTTTTATGATTCACCAAACCAACATCATTACCTTTCTTTGAAGGAATGATTAAGCAGATGTTTTATTTAGTAGATTTCCTTTAAAAGGCTATTTTTAAACTATTACTATCTTCGAAATTGCGAAGTTACTTGAGTTTTTTACAGTGCTAATAATCATGAAAGGCTAAAAATAGTAAACAAAACATGTAAACATGAAAGAAACCGGAAAATTTCTTTGACATTTTTGAGTAAGTTTAGTTGTGTCATGGTTAAGTAAGTATCAAATGTTATTTCTAGAATAATAATTCAAATTTAAAAATACTATCCTGTATAAAGGAAATCCTTATTCCGATTGTGACAAACTTATTATTCCGTTTACGACAAACGTACTAACACCGTTTGCGCCAACCCGACAGTCGGGTTCCCTCAATCAAACTTGAGGAACTTAGGTTAGAATGGTACAACCGATCAGTCCGATTCTCCTAACCCGACCTCTCCCAATCGAACCGGTTTGGTCACAGCAAACGGAGAGTTCCTTCAGTCCTATAGCAACTGAACAGTCGGGTTGGGGGAACCGGATTTCTGGTTGTAGGAGCAGAACTGTTTTTTGCGTGTAGTAGTTAGAGCACTTGACAACAAGCCGGACGTCGGGGTTTGAGTCACCGCTAAGGCATGAAGTTTTGTGTGTGTAGATGGATGAATGTACCCCTCAAAGTAAAGTGGTTGTGCATGCGAATGTGTGTAAGTGGCGGGGGCAACAGTACTTTACCTCCTAGACTTCGGCCTACAAGTGCCCACTAGGTGATACTAATGACTTTGATCTGTATGCGTGTTGTATTCTGTATTAGAACACAACGAAAAATTATGAATTTTCTGGGAACTTCCTATTCTTTTTACTCAGCACATGATGCTTTAATCTTGCCTACAGGGAACTTTCTTCTTGACTACAAATTTTCCTTATTACTGTTATAATTCTTATTAGAAAAGCTATTGAATCTACTTTTTTTAACCTAAAATTAAGATGAAAAAATAGCAGTTTTTCTCCCTCTCGATGTAATTAATCTGCATATGAGTGGTTATTTCTTTAACTAGTAAGGCAACGTAAGAATGTAATGAAACTCTTCACTCGAGGTTGAAAAAAATTGAAATAAATATGAAAATAGGCAATTTCTTACCACACTTACCAGCTTCAACGCCCCCACCAACTATTCCGCTTATTCTCCTTGACTACACACACAAAAAAAAACCATAACTCATAACGTGGCTCGCGATCTACTTCCACAAGTCTCCCATCCGAATAATGGGCGAAATCCATTTAAGGCCATCCATTAGGGCCTATTGTCATTACTCCGCCTAATAAGATCAAGCGTGTACGGCGCGCTGCCAGCTTCGCAACCCTGTGCCTTTACCCGGGCATATCCAATCTGTTTATCCTCCTATTATTTTCCCCCATGCATTCGGGCCACGTCGGCGAAATGCACTTAGTGGCAGCAGGCTCTGATGCATGGCGTCCCTGGGGGATATATATTGCTGTCAATGTTGTCCATTTATTGTCTAGTTACGCCTGTCGATATTAGATGGCGTGCCGGCCGCGATGCGTGCCTGGTGTTTTTGAGGGAGTTAAGATGGTGTCACGGCCACCTGAGGGGGGTGATTAGCCCGGTGAGGGGTGGAGCCCCGTTTTGTTTTGCGAGGGTGGGGTGTTTTGAGGGGATATGAGGTGGGAGATGTCCATCAAAGTTGGATGTAAATGAATTGGGCCCTGTTATGCGGGCGTTTTTGAAGGAGTAAAGGGAGAAGGTAGGTTTAGAGATGATGTGATGCAGTGTTCAGAAAGTACTTGATGGTGTTTATAGAAATTGAATAAAAAATTGAGCGTACATTGTTTTAATATTTCAAGACTAACATTAGATAGAAACAGAGATGCATATTCGATAACTTCTTAAAGGGATATTTCATATCGAAACACATCTCCTTTACAACCCAAATTTTAAGACGGTTAAAGTAATATTTTATGATCCTCAACATTTTCTTAACAATATTTGTATGACATTTAATACATTTCGTAAAGCATTTTCCTTTCAATAAAAGGACTATTTTTTATAAAAATTAACACAAATTCGCTCAAACGGAATATGTCTATAATAATTGGCTTTAAAAATATATACCTTCTAGATATAAAATGCTGCTTTTTTACAAATTTTCGCCTTAATTTCTATGCATGTTTGTTCCATATTCCTTTACGTTTCAAAGCTTGAAAAAAAATAGGTTTTCCCACACCAAAAATAGAGAAATTCGAAATCGAAAGTAATGTATCCAATAAAAGAAATTGAATGTGAGATATCAGCTTTCCGTACTTTGAGATGACTCCCCTGTTATCATTTCTCATAACTAAGAACCACACCCTTTCTATTCAAACATCTATCCACACCCAGTAAGATCTTTAATTTTCTTAAAGTACTCTCAAAAATATCAGAACAAAAATAAAAATATGTTTGATTAAATAAGTATTTCAAGTTCTGACTGAAAATTCGCGATATTTCTACATTGAGAGGAAGTTTATATTTTTTTAAAGGAAGAATTTAAGTAAGACATATATTTTTAATGTAGGATTTTACTTAATAAATTTATTATTTATTATATTTTGTAAAACTTACAACATGTCTAAGCTACTGTGAAGCATGAAAAAAATACATATCCTCTAACTTACAAAAATTTCAATCAATATATGTGTGCATTTAATTTTTTATCATTGAGAGGAAAACTAATTTTGGGTTACTTCAAAATTGCAATGTATATTTTCCAATAAGAAAAATCTAACAATTAATTCCTCTTATAAAAATTGCAAGTAAATTTCCATCACACTTTGGTAAAATACTTAGTAATTGAACCTACATGTAAAAAGTTTTTTAAAATTTTCTTCAGTGTTCTTTAATAAAAGTACTGAAAAATTAAAGTACTTTAAAACTATTTTTAAAGTTTTTCAACAAAAAAAAAATATTTTGAGACTTCTCGTCTGTATCAATGATCCAGAGTGTTAAAATCATTTTAAACTTAATATACTAATTTAAAAGTAAAACTGCATTTGTAACAAAATTAAATATCTTTAAATTTAGTTTGATTATGTTGCCGTTAATTATTCTATGGCATCTAACACAAATCATGGGTTTAACATGTTTTATTTAAGTAATTGAATTGAAGTTGTTTTAACATAAAACACAACAAACTTTTTAAATTAATTTAAAAAGGTCTCTCTCACATTTACATAGAAGAACTTTAGGATTGTTGCAATTAATTTAATTTTGGAAAAGTAATAAAATATCTGACGCCAAATCCTTCCAGATAGAAGCTTCTTAAATTTTCAAATATCCATTCAGAAGCGATTTATACTTCGAATATCCGAACGAGGCGTTTTCCAATCGATATCGATACGTAATTTTCGGGACGCCCCCTCCACCTTCCAGTCACAAGAGCCCCAAGCAGCACACGGCAGCCGGAGTCTTTTCAAAATCCCATGTATTAGGGATGACAGGCATTCAGCGCAGAGCGGCAGTTTGCATACATCATTCTTATCGAGAACACCCCGAAACCTTTACACTCCAATTCAGGGCCGACCGTACCTTTAATCTCTGCAGGGCCGTCCCCTTCTTTCGGGCCGGATCGTTACGTGTGGGGGCCTTAAGGCCCGTGCTTAAGGGGCCGAAATTGATGAGGCTCGTTATTTGCGGCATGTAAACATAGCCGAATGCTCTTTCCGCCCCTGAGTAAATCTTCAGATTCTGCTGCCCCCGTTAAAATGCAGGGGATTTAGCTCGAGTTGTTCGTTATAGAGAGAGGGGAGTGAGAATGGTAACCCGATTGGCTGCCTTCGATCCGGGATTTGAGGCATATTAGGGCTTTATTGCCCCCGATGCGTCAAAAAGTTTCGGGAGATGGTTATTGGGGAGAGGGTCGTTAGGTATGGAAAAAACTATCTCAGGATAATCTGGCTGGGATGGAATGGTTGAACTTTTAATGACCGGCGCGAAAGGGGAGATAGATGCATTAAGAGGGCTTTGTGGGAGCACCTATTTGCTGCGATGGGAAAATGACTCAGCAAATACAGTTTGGACTCATCGAGGAGGAAAATAATGGACAGTATTCAGTGGAGGGTAAGTCATTCGGAGGTTCGTGAAAGCCGGAGTAATTTTCTTTTCATGATGTCTACCGTTCGGTTTACGACGCAGATTATTGATAGCTTGAATTATTTTTTGGATGGAAAGTGTAGGTTTATTTCAAAAAAATATTTTTGTTTGAGAGTAAAATATGAAGACATATGCTAGAGTTTGTTGGGTGACAAGACTATCTATGTATTAAAATAGAAATGTGTTTTTTAATTTATAATGTTTTTAATGTATTTATCATCAAAATTATGTACTGGAAATGAAATAAAATACTTTAAAAGACAAATGATAATTTTAATTTAACTTATGACACCTTTGTTTCTCAAAAGTAAAGTACACAGATGCAGCAATAGCTGTGCATAGGGGTCAAGCTTTTTATGCATGAAAAACTTTTTTTGCAAATGAACTAATGGAGAACATCTCCCTTATAATTTATGAACTTATCTCCTAACTATTTCTTCTTCAAATATATGATTAAAATACTTTCTAATAAGTTAATATATGAAATAAAGTTAGAAAGTAATTAATTTATTTGATTTAATATAAAATACTATACAAAACATGTTAGTTCTCTAAATTTGACATGGAACCTACCTGTGCAAAAGAAAGTTAAATCTTACAGATTTAATCAGCGCAAACACTAGTTACTTTAAGCAAGTTGTAAGGAATTCAAATCAAATCACTTCGTGAAATAAAGCAATCTAATCTAACATAACACCGTGTTAGAGAAGAGCAGGGCAAGGTGAATTATAAAGGGGAACCCAATCCCATATATAGGAGATTTCTCCATTTTTTCTTCAATTTAATTTCCTAGCCCCCGAAATCAATTTGCCCCTCCCTCTCGATGTCCTCCAGAGGGGGTTATTGAATGAAAACTTTCGGAGGCACCCTAAGAGACCCTCTCCACACTTTGCGGGATTTTAATAAAAGGGGTCCAAAAATTCATTGAATTTTTCGTGTCGGCTTTCCCTTTTCCAATATAGTGCGCTACAAACAGGACGGGAGCGAAATAAAATCCGGTCATCCTATAGCAGATATTACCCTTTCCCTCCCCCCGTGATTTTTCCAAAGGGCGCAAGGTAACACCTCCCCCGAACCAATAAATGCGACCAATATCGGCCGCCCCGGGGTAGAGGAATTGCCGTGACCAATGCGCCCCTGACTGTCTGTCAGTCTGCAGCGTCAGAGGATTTCGGGACGTGATTTGGTTTTTGCCCGAGATCGTATTTTCGGTGCGTTTTAAACGGGCATGCGGAATGGTAACGTTGTCGGATTGATCCCCGGGAAATAAATCGGATTATTGCCGATGCGATGGCTGGGTTGTTTCGGCCGGCAGTTATGGAGCTGGGGGCTGTATAGGAGAGGGACATGTTAGGATTTTAGGTCTGTGAGTATTCGGAACTGCTAAGTCAGAGGTTGCGTCAAAAATAGGAAAAACAAAAGTTTCATAAAGCATCCGTGTCATAACAGGATTTCTATTTGTCAAAAGATAAAGTTGTAAAAACAACCCTTTTTTTATTTACTTCTTAAACAACAATACCAAATTTAAAATTACTAGCTTAAAAATTAATACATGTATTCCTATTTAAAATAACCGTATGCTTGGTGTATTATATCCGTTCCGTATTAAGATCTTCCACTTCTAAATCTAAATCAACAAACCTTTTTAATATAACATTTAAGTTTGGGGAATATTTTAAATTATTTTTCTTGCTAATACAGTATAAAATTTCAAAAGTATTAAAAACCAATTATTTTTATTGTAAAGTTATTGAAAAATGACTTGAAAATATGATCCCATTATCGTCGTTTTTGTAATTCTAAAAACAGAAAAAAAATATTCTCGAAATAATACGAACAAAATAAATTCCTTCAAATATTTCCTTATTAGGCATTATAAAATATATTTTACATAACTTAGACATATTATATCAAAAGTCAATTTTTGTGAAGGCAAGCTTGGTTGATTAAAATGAATAAACATATTTCCAGAAACAAAATGAAAATTATGTATTAGAATTTATGAATAAATATTATACACATACAACTTCAACTGCATAGTTTTATCAAGATGATGAATTTATGGAGCAGTTGAAAAAATAATTGTAAATAGAAACTAAAATTTTGAAAAAATGAGTATTTTCTTATTGTTTTTTTGTTTTGAAATTAATGTATTTCTCTAAAAAATCAGACTTTATAAATTTCTCATAGAAATCTTAAAATTCAAATTCAAATAGAAATTATTATTAAATAAAATAAAAATGCTTTATAGTGTAGTTATTTCGAAATATTTTATTCTTTTTATATGGTTGCGTAAATTTCTGCAGAAATCTTTTTATTAATGAACGAAATTGATTTAAATTCAAACAAAAACCGTTTAAACATCCAATAAGACAAAGATACATAGAAGAGAAAGATCTGTATAAGAAAACACGAGTGTTTCAATGCATTTCAAATAAAAAAAATATTTGTTAAGTTATTTAATCATAGTTTGTTAGTAAAGAAAAGATTTATTCAATGAAGAGAAACATTATAAAACAAAATGTGTGGTAACAATAAAACGGCACATAACGAAAGTAAAACACTTTAAAAAGGCAAGAGAACATTTATTCGCATCCATTTCCCATCGACCACCGTAATTCCACTGAAAAATGTAACCACTTCACAACCCGAACCGGCGAACCCCACCGAATAGATGGCCCTCGAATTTGTCAACGGGCGAACCCAGTGTTTCGGAAAATTACAGAAAAATGGGATTTCATAACACGATAACTGATAAAGAGCAGAAAGAAAAGACCCCCGGAATGACTTTGAATCATTCCCGAATGCCCCATACATTTCCAGGTCGCGAATAAGAAACACTTTCACCCTTTTTCCATTTATTTATTTCATATATATATTTTTAGCCCCCCCCCCATCCCCCCAGTGGGCATGATGGAAACCAACCTGACGGAAGTTGCGACCCTCATTTCCGGGAGAGCGGTCACGTGGAGCAATAAATTGTGGTACAGGGCCGAGGCCAGGGTTGCCGGAAGGTCGCCAAGTGATTGGAAAGGGCGTCGCCAAGGCGATCCTTTTATTTGAGGAGTCCGAGTGAGAGGGGTCCGAGTAGTAGGGATGGGTATCGTATTGATCTCAGTGGATGAGAATGGGTTGGGGATATGGAGTTTCATATTTCGAGCTGCTGAGTGTCTTTTCAGGGCCTGAAATGGTGGAGTTATTACCGTGTTACTCTGGAGTTTTGTGCATCTTATGGAGGGTCATTTTCGAGGCTTAGGGAAACGAGTTTTGGAACGGTTCGATTTCGTGTGGGTTTGAATGGAATGTTTGGAATATTTTGGGGATTTTTAGGGTAGGATTGAGAATAGTGGGGAATTGCTCTTTTAGGATACGCTGTTGTTTTCGTGTCAGTTTTGAAAAGAAAGAAAGGAATCAAATCCTAAAAAATATACTTATCACTTTCAAAATTATAACAAAAAATACATAAAAATGAAGATATTTTGTTTATTTTTTTATTTTTACACTAAACATAGTAATTTATACCCTATAACTAGCATTTTAAGTAGTTAAAATTACAAGGTGGTATTGAGGAGTCCATGGTTGATATATTAATAAATAATCTTTTCGCTTCAATCAGAAGAGGCTTTTAAGATTTCATTTAAATTTGTAATCTTAAGCCAATCAGTTATTATTGATCTACTTCGTAAAAGTAAACATCTAATAAGTACCTGAAAATGAAAGGAATTATTAATTTAATAAGTAAGTAAAATCAATAATGTGCAAAGTTGTGAAACTATCTTCAAGCAGATATATAATGTATACCAGCTTGCTCAAAGTAGCCCAATTTGAATGTATGTCTTTAGTAATGATTTCTACAAAAACAGAAAGGGCCTACTGATACTAAGCAAATCCATTAAGAGAAGGCCTTTCCATGCGACATTGTCAATGGGCAAAGAAAATACTGGGGTTTCCATTTTCAAACGACTCAAATAAAAACGTTTCTTCGCAAATATTGAGGGACAGCCCGAAAATTAAACTCAATCCATCGTCTCAAGAAAAGGCCATCCGCTCAAAACCCATGACCCAAAATCAAAACAAAACTTCTCCTCTTGCTCTTCACCAGAATTTAATTGCGATCCGAGAGATGGGGATTTTTCTTTTCCCTTTTAATCTTTTGGGGAATAGAGATCTGGCATCGAGACAATCGGAACCATGTGGCCATGATTGAGAAGTCAAATGATTGTTTACGAAGGGGATGCTCTAATATGGACCTCTGCGAGTTATTCGAACCGAATGTTGCGTGAGAGTCCTTTAAGTGTTTTCGACCGACTGCAATAGAGGCAGTGGCCTGCGAGAAAGCAATAAGTGCCACAAAAAGATTTTTCATCAAGTCTCATCGGGTGTATTGATGTGGACTTTGGAAATTTCTTTTTTAGAAAAGATAAAATTGGAACTTGGTTCCAAGTAAATAGAGAATACTTTAACATAGAGCAGTTAACAATAATATTCTAATTTTTAATTTTATTTCAATTATGTTTTATTGTTTTGAAACTATTTTTTCCTTTAAAATTTATCACCAATATCTATAAAATTATATACATGGAAATAAATGCTTTATAACTAAACTATGAAATGTATTGTGTTTGTTTAATATATTTAGGGCCCCACAAATCTTAAAAAATACATGCTCTGACTAGAATTTTATTTCAGAAATTAAATGATTAAATAAAACTAAAATAATAAAATCGGGCATGTAAGGGGATTATACATACCATCCTTATTTGGATTTTACAATAATTTGGACATGTTGGTTTTTTTTTTATCAAAATATTTTAGGAACCTTTGCTTCTTATTTAATTTGTTGGCCAATTCGGTAAAAACTGTTTATTATAAACCTATAAACTAATACCAATATTATGTTTCTTACTATAATAGCATTAACTACATGTTTTTCATAAGTCTAAAAACATCTTTAAAAATTTCCAACTCTGCTTGTAAAGATGTTTAAACATTTATTTCAAAAAGAATGAATATTATATTTATAAAGCAAATGTGATATGTAAAATTATTGTATTTTACATTTTGATTTAAAATATCCTCACATAAAAACTCAAATTAAAAAAATAAAGGAGTTTTATCTTTAAATCTTTAATTCTTTTGTAAAAAAAAAGGGGGGGGGAAATGGAATTGCACATAAATCTCGCCAAGCAGCGATAGCGCGCCAAGAGCGGGAACCCTCGCCCTGTCCACTGTCAAATAGCAATATCTGGCGAATTTTTCCTCTCCTTCGCTATTTTCGAGTGGTCAGGGAGCGCTCCAGAGGCATCTGTTTTTTTCCCACGTACGTTAGGGCGAAACTTCATCTCTTGATGGAACACACGCATACATAAGGGACGGGCCATTCCGGCCACTCCAATAAAATGTCATGCTACCAAATCATGAGGAAACATTTAAAATAATAGAAAGACGAAGGGTAAAAGCTCCGGGGCTATTTCCATAGAGAAAATTGACGTGGGTCTCGAGTTGCAGTCGCCCCCTCAGATTAAATAAATAAATAATAAAATGGCTTTTTTCGATGCCCAGCGTCCATTTCGCTTTGTTTGTCTTTCCGGATTGTTGTTATTGTAGGATTCTAAATTATGGAATCCGACTCCGGCATGGAGATGGTATTTGTTTTCGATTCGGATAACCATTAAAGGAGGAATAAAATACCATCGGGGACTGGCTTTACTTGGATTGGGGCCATGTTTGGAGGAAAGGAAATATTTGATTAGCTAGTGAAGGTATTATATGGGTTGAGGGGGCTTTTATTATAAAATACTCAGTATTATGCGTTTAAAAGATTATGCATATCTGTATGTTTTTTTCGAATGATTTGTTAAAGCTTGAAATTTAAGTGGTTTTTATAAAATTATTTAAATTTTAAAATTAATTTTGGTTATTTGTATTAAATAGTAACGTATTTAATTATAAACTTCCATTCGAATCATTTGTATACCCGTGGATTTAATAAAAGTAATTTAATTTTATACAGTAGGTTTTTTTTTTAATATTTCGGTTAAATGTTTATATAAGTTAAAAAAGGAAATTCGTATACCTGTTAAATTACAGTAAAGATTAAACCTATGGAATTTTAGAAACTATTGCACCCTTTTTTGAATTTTGATTTAAATTTATAAAAGATATGCTTCCGACAAAGTAATGAACATACTCTATTCTATACAAATCAAGGGGGATATTTGAGGGAGTACCTAGGTCGTTGGACCTTCAAACTCTGGTATAACTAGCCTCACTGGGTGAGGCTTGAGCTGAGCTGTACAGAACGTGTGACTGAAAGTCACTGTCAGTCAGCTGAGGAGTGGCTAGCTTGATGCTAACCCCCCTCTTGATTTCCCCAAGTGACCTTGGTACTCATTTTATCGACCCCGGAGGGATGAAGGGCTGAGTCTGCCGTGCCCGTGGACCGGGATTTGAACCCCGGGCCTGTGGTGTGGGAGTAAATGTGCACTTAATTTCGTTTGCTTTTATTAGGAGACTGATGTTTACTTAAATATTTATTGCAAATTTTTTTTCACACAAATATTTCAGCTAGACTCTAAAGATGTCAATTTACAGTTAAAGCATTTCGAAATGAACATTTAAAATGAAGAAATAAAACCCACTTCCAGTAGAAAAAACCTTAATGTTTACTTCGATAGTGATACAACTCCTTTCCTTAACTTAAAAAAAACCCTCAGTTTTAAAGGTATAATTCTTTCAAACTATGAGAAGAAATTACTCCGATCACAATGGTAATTATCTTAAACAACTTCATTTAATTTAATGATACTGGTATAGAAGAATTTTTAAACTGAGAAATACTTCAATGTTCATTAGGCTAGAACACCCTGGTAGGTAAATTAAGAGAACTTCCCACTTAATCCCAAACCTCCATTAGGTAACCGAAAGAAAAGCGCTGCATTTAAGAATTTTCTCCTAAACACCATCCCCTATTTCACAGCGCAGCAGTATCTCCCCTACATCACACTTAGCAGAACCCTCACATCATTAAAGACATTCGATTTCCTTCATTAAGCACCCGAGAAACGATCGATTCGGAACTTTCGAACGCGACTCTAACCCCCCTCGCATTGTCCCATAACGATAATTACACGGTATCAAAAAGAACTTTCGAATCTCCCAATTACAGAATAAGCGAAGGGAAGGAGCACAAAAGGAAAAAACGCCGGCATTAACGAAAATCGGAGCTAGAGAGAGGAGATTTTCAAAAAAGAGACGACCCCTTTCGTTTTTTGGGAAGGGAACGTTAAAAAAGAAGGGTAAAAGAGCCTTAATTAGCGCTGGGAAACAAACTCGGTGGTCGGGAAGGGGGAAACTATCATTGCGTTAAAACGTCATTGTGCCATCTGATTTGAAGGGCTTTTATTTTCGTTCATTTTTACGCCCCGATGCGGTGATGAAGAACAGCAGGTGGGAGGGAAGACTTAATTTGAATGGTGAAGGGAAGCGCTTTTCGCGCGGGGTATTAAGACGGTGGTTCGGGGGTCGTCTCCAAATTGAAGAGTGGGGTTGTTTTTGTTTGGAGCTTTGGTTTCAGCAGCTGTGGAGATGGGTTGAGATAATTTTGAAGACTTATCGATTTCGTCAACTATGTTTTATAGTTTTTATAATAGTTTTGGAGATTCACGTCGCCGTTTCAAAAACGAATGAATTTGATTAATGTAACTTTGATGAAAAACAACTTGTTTTTAAAAATGAATTAGCTAATAAATGAAAGCTATAAAAAGAATGACGAAATTAAATCGAAATAAATTGCAGTTTTGAGAAGGATGTTGCTTTTGATTTGGAGAGCAATGAATAAAAATAAAATTGTTTTACGAATTTATTATGTTACTTCAAGATAAAAGATAAAAATATTAAAGTGAATAATTTCCTCTTATTTTACTTTTTAAAGATTAGTGCTATTTAATTCCTAAGTGCACTAAATTACTTCTCACTTGTAGATTTCTCTAAAATCAAATGATTAAAAACTAATAAGTTATTCATTGCTTTTTAGTAAGAGAGAAAAAGTTCCAGAAAAAAAAAACATTTTAAGTAAATTAATATGAGAATTCAGTAAAAGAAAACTGAAATTGGGGAAAGTGTACTCTCTAAAAATTCCTAAGTTAAATAAGTATCCTGTTAAGATCAGCGAGAGTCATTAATAAAAATAAATACACTTTGGATTGATATGATTTAAACTTAAACATTCATCTTTTATAAAAGATGAATTATAAGATAAATTACATTTAAGCAATAAAAAAACTGCCATAAAACATTAAACAATAATATTCAATCTAAATTAGTTTCGAAGTAAAGTATCTTTTGGTAATTGTTTTTAAAATATTAGATTGAGACTAAGATTATTAACTATTATTATTAAGTTAAAATTGTTGTTATTATCATTCGATTAATTCTTATAACTTCATTATCACCAAACTAAGCAGTTTTACTGTAATTATGATTTATTGACTCAACTGTTTAAATGATCATTTAAAATATTTTCTCCATACAAATTTTTAAAAAAGATAAGATTGATATACTCGTATTTGAGTTCTAGGTAAAATAAAAATTGAGCCAAAGTTACATAAAAACTCGTAAAGAGCAGTAATAGCTATTTTTAATATTTTTCCATAATAATATTTGAAGAAGTTAGTTTGATTTTATATATTAATCTTTTGTTTTGTAACTTACTTGACAACGAATCGTCATCATTTTTTAGAGAAATGTAAGTTTGAGTTCTTAAATTAATTAAATCTATTTAAAATTTTCATCTTGCACTTATCTTTATACTATGTACTGTATGCATTAAACTTTGTAATTAAATAACTTCTAATATCAATAAGAGACTCTAATAGTCAACTAGAATATTTTTCTAAATCAATCTGTTGAATTTTATTTCCTATAAAACTTTTTATTTATTATGAAAGAGGATCAAGTTACTGCTTCTAATAATTTTCAATTAAGTATATATCATATTTCGTGTTATATTTATTAAATTTAATGAGTAGTATTTATCATGCGCACAATGGTTTTTAAAGGTCAACTTAAGATTCTTACAATAATGTATTTTAATATATCAAAAGACCGTATCAAACGTAGCTTGACGCAGTATGATTTTGCTTGATCCTTGTTTCATAAAACAATAACCAAACTACTATTAAACAATGAATTATTTATTCAATATTTAATATAATATAAAAATCTCCATTCCTTTTGTAGATAAAACCTACGATCCATCTGTTGCTTAGCATTAAAATTGATAAAAGATGCTGAAGTTTGGGTTTTAAATAAATAAAAAACTGTGTTAAAATGCAACTTTATTCAATTTACCCGCATCCCTTGAAATACTGACCTTGCCTTGATTATATGTGAGTGTTATTCAGTTTTATAGATAGTTTTTCGTTTAATGGTATGCTTACTGTTAGGAAAAGTTGACCTACTTTGCAAATTCCAGTTAATTAACATATTCGGGGGAAACAAATTAACCAACTTCCCTAAAAGTAAAATGTACATACTACAAAAATTGTTACTGCGGTTAGAATTTTTAAATTTTTTTTGTTACTTTATTTTATGTTCTAAACATAAAGTTGGCAGTGTAATCATATTGTTTTTAGAATTGGAATGTATATGGGATTTGTTGTTGGTTGGAAATTAATTCCTTTGCGAGTCCGAACTTCTTTCTGTAAGGAACATACTTTTAGAAATAATTGAATTGTAAGTACAGATATTTACTGGTTTTTTAAAGCTCTTTTCACAGTCACTAATTACGTTATTCCTGACGGATTCACACCACTTTGTAAATGTACACATTATACGATTCTTCATGAAAAAAGTATATAGTCTTTTCCCTCGAAATTAATTATCAAATGATACTAAATTTTAAAATATTTATATGATTTATATTCATTTTAGCATTTAGGTTTAGAAATACTCAATGTCTCAAGTTTTATACTACTAAAGTATTGTACGCAACCTATATTTGTTAAGATAGTATTTCCCCACACAAAAATTACATTATTGAAACAAATTAAAACAATTTATTGGATCAGCACCAAAATATTTTTAATAAAATTAAAACTGAAAGGCTGTGAAACATACTTTTCAAAGCTCGGGGACATCAGTAATAAAAGCTCCTTTCGCCAGATGGCAGCAGCTCATTGTTTTCTTCTCCTTGATGCTCCTCCTCACCATCCGAAAAGATTTCTCCTTCGTCAGAGAAAAATAGAATTTATTATTTGTGGTCAGCGTTATAACATTTTATAACTTTTTAAGTTTTGATTTATTTAGCATATGTTAACTTTTCTAGAAGATTAACTTATATTTTTTAGAAACTTGACCATTCTTATTTTCTTACTTTTTGGCTAAGAATATAACTTGCCTTTTTGAATGAGTGAAAAGAAACACAGTAAACCTTGACACACCAAAACAAACAACTCGATCATTTTAATCGAAGAATCTTGCCATTGCGCAGATTAACGCGCGTCTTTTTAAGTCTTATTCAATTTTAATATTTAAAGTCTCTATTGTAAGTAAACATTTAGGTCTTTTACGATTTTACGAACTATGATTTATAAATATATCAAGAGAGCCTTTTATTATTAAAATAGTAAACAGTTTAAATATCTTTTATAGCTTACTTCTAAAAAATAACTAATAAATATAACTGACTAAAAATTTAATTATGGTTTCAGTAGGCTGGAATTAAAAATAAATGTGATTCGTGATAACCGATAACATAATGATATCAAAGGCTTCATAAAAGTGATATATGTTAAAGAGTTATTTACAAAAAAATCCATAAAAAATCCGTTAGTTTGATGATGACTTTACCATATAAATAGTATAGGGTCACTTGGGGTAAGTGGGACCCCTTTTTGGAACTGTACATTTTTGAAGCTTCATAAAATTTTTTTGAAGAGTCTCAATTTGAACTTAATGACATATTTTATTTAAGACACTATTTATGAACAAAAATTTATAATTAGGTTCTAAAATAATGTTCTACATTTTTCTTAACTGGTCTTTTTGTAAAAAATGAGACGGGTGTCCCCCTTACCCCATAGGAAGGGGTAAGTGGGTCCCCCCTCTTTATTTTGATTGAAAGCAAGCAAAACTTAAGAGGGAGTAAGTGGGTCCTACTTGATAAAGTATAGAAGTTTTAGGTACAAAATATTTTATTGTAACTTAACTCATGTAGGAGATATCTACTCACATTTAAATTTATAGGGTTGGTTGGGGTAAGTGGGACCCCTTTTTCGAACACTACAAGTACAGAATGTTTTTTTCAGGTTCGAATGGTTCGGGAGACTTAGAAAGAAACCCTCGAAACTATTCCCCCACCCCACTGTGTGTTTTAATTAATTTCTCGGCAACGTGAATAAAAAAAAACACAACTTAATAGTTTACTTTACTTACCACAGCCTTATATTAAAACGCAAAATTAACATAAAATTTCAATAAATTACTTATAAATGTTTCAATAAACATTAAAATGGTGAGTCTAGGGTGTCCCACTTACCCCATAATGAGGGGACCCACTTACCCCTACTATGCTTAAATTACGGGGTAAGTGGGACCCCCCAAATTTTAAATAAGAGATTTTGTGAAAATTCAAATTGCAGTATGTATTTTAAGTCAAACCTGGCACAACAGTTGAAAAAACATTAAAATATAGTGAAAAATTTCCTGGAAACACTTCTTGGAAAAATGCATCTTGAACTCTTCAAAAAAAAAAAAAAAATATGGAAATTTTTTTACAATAGTTCTATAATCTTAAAAAAAAATAACACAAAACTCTAATATATGCAAAACCCATCAGTGTGACAAAATGTAATAGATCAATGTGAATAAGTGTGAAATGTCCTTTACATAGTTTAGTTTGAGGGGGGTGACCCACTTTCCCCAGGGACCCACTTACCCCAAGTGACCCTAAGTCATATTTCTTTAAGTCACGGGGTGCGTGACAAATAATTTCTAGATTCCAAGTTTCCTAGATAGAAAAAGAAGTCCAATTCAGTTTTTCACCATCAAATTCTCTTGATACCTATCAGTATTCTTGCAGTATGCGATCTACCAGTTTAGTTAGCTGTGTTTAGGGTAGATGGTGACTCCACAACTGATGTTTTTTTTAATGCTAATGAGCAAGCTAAAGTTCATGAGCTAACTAAAACCTAACTAATCCTAATAAACTAACTAATCTTCATAAGCTAACTAATTCTAACGAGCTAACTAAACTGGTAGACCGCATACTGCAAGAATACCGGTTCTTCACGTCGCTAACACTCTCAATCATCAATGCTAGGCAAAGAGAGAGAAGTGTGGCCATTAGAAAATTACTTTTAGCCCAATATTGGGTAATCTTCAATAAGTGGACGTCCCCTCACCATATCTCCCCAAAAAGTGAAACCTCTCTGCTGTCGGTCCAGGAAGCGTCCTTCCCATCTCATAATAATTACTCAAGATTAAAAAAGATCGCTCTACCCAATTAGTCGCCGCGAAAAGCGCCAGCCGATATATATCCGTACATATTTTCCCCGGCAGCAGTTATTAATTTAGCAGAGCCATTCATCATAATTTTATGTCCCGGAGTAGTAAATTGGTTTAGTCAATCAATGGAATTAAGCAATTTCCCTAAATGCGCCCGGGCGGCATTTTTATGCGATCCCGAAGATCGTGCAGATTGGTCGGCGCGGTTTGAGATTTTTGTAATTTGGGTCCATCCCGCGCTCGCTTTTAAGGATATTGGAGAGAGGGCAATTTGGGCTTCGGAGATTTTCGGCGCAGATAGCCGGCTCGGCTGTATCTCTCCCGTAATGGACGTAATTTCTCAATTCCGGAGTGAGCTTTAATGTTTAATTGCAGCCGGGGCGTGATGCGCTTGGGATTGTGTTGTGTTTTGCGCCAGGGCGCAGTTTTATGGGGTGGGGGTAATTAACGGATGGGGATTCACCGGGATGCAGGTGCGGGCTTTCGGTGACTTTCAGTTGGTTTCGATGCTGAGATAAAAGATGGAGAAGTATTAGTGTTTCTTTTTCTAACAATGTGCAGAAAGGAACGGGCTTTAAAGCATAGTTTTTGGGTGTAAACACATATACAGGTGGTATAATTTTCGATTTCCTAATATAATAGTGACTATTTGCCAGTTTAAAGCAAAATATCAATGGATTTTCAAGTTTAAAAAAATCAACGCTTAAATTTGTACAATGTGCAAAAGATGCAAATAAAATGCTAAACACACTAAAAGATAAATTCTTACCTGCTGATTCATTGCTTTCCCACGTATTTCCTGCTTCATACATGAATTTGTTTTAAAAGTAACTATGATGTTCTTTGATCATTTTGGGAATAAATCTATGACTGATTTTTAATTTCATTGATCATTGAACTGTCTATAATCAATTTCTATTAATTGAATACTGAAGTAAATGAGGCATGTCCTCAAAGAATGTCTTAACACGTTCACTGGTTTCTATAGAATATCTTACTTAGTGACATGATTAGTAAACTATAATGCGCTAAACAGAAAAATATGTTCTGATTTACTGGTAAAATCTCCATACTCTAAATGTCTTAATTCTAACTTCTTCATACATATTTACGATTTTACATACAATTTTAATATCTGAAGAAATTAAAATTGATTTGAAATTGTGCAAGCGCATTCAATTACCTACTGCTCAACAATTTGCTCAAAAATTCCTCACCAATATTTTTATGGCTAAAACAATTCTTAATTGTGAGTTTAGTTGATCAATTTTAGTCACATTTTTACAAATCCACCATTAAATAAATCAATATTACACTTATAAAACTTTCGAGAGATTTAGAAATTACTAAGTACCTCCCTTTCTTCATCGATAAAGAATTAAATTATTACCAAAGAACTACCCTCGAAAACTTTTCAACATTCTTTAAAATCTCATTAACCATGAATCATCAGTTAAACCAAACTGAAACGAAATCTTTTCCTCTTTCTCCAGATTAGCCGAAGTTTGATTAAGTATTCACCTTTTTTTACAACTCACGAAACCTAAGAAGGAACGAAATCTTCCGACCAAACTAAAAAATCTGTCTAAGTGAAAAAAAAAAGAAAGAATTTGGAAGCTTTTTCCGGAAGAAAATTATTCTTCCTAATACGTCACATCCGTTTGACGTGGTTTTTGTTTTAACGTCTAATGACGTTTCAGAGTTGGATTCTGTAATCGGCACATGTGATTTTTCCTAATTCCGGGAGACGTCCGGAACGGGAAACCGGGACTTTTATTGATATTGAGGGAAAGAAGGGAGGAGATGGAATTTTAGTTGGCTGGGTCGCGATGTTCGGAGACAGTTTGCGTTTGTCAACCGGTATCTTTGCTTTTTTTTACCTCCGTTTTTAGGTTGCAGCTCATGAATAAGTAGTGATGCTTCCATGTATCCAAGTGAATAAGAACTGAGAGGTAGTGGGATTAGACCGATAAAAACTTTCAGCTCACGTAGCGATTCTGTTTGTTTGAACGTTAAAAATTAGTTAGGTTCGAGAAAAACTGTTAATTTTAGACTAGAGTTAATTCCATTAAAAATCAATTGTGTCCAATGTTTTATGCCCAAAGGCCACATTTAGTAATCAATTAAGTCCTCGGGCCACAAGACAAGTTGCTACACTTTTAGAACCCAGAGACTAAGAGGAGAGATAACCAGAGCTAGTTAATCGTAGGAACATAGTATAATTTAGTTATGATTCATGAGCCGATTTTCCTTTTTAATTTGGATGTTCTGTGCTTTATTTTTAAAATAATATTGAGTATGTGGCTTGAAATTAAAAAAAAATATTTTGAAATTCTTCAACTTTCTTAGTTTTCTTTTTTTGCATTGGCTTTACTTATATCTTCTTAAGCCGCGTTCACAATAACCATTCTAACCGGGGAAAGGCAGAGAAAACCGGTTCTTCTTCCACCGCTCTCCCAACGCTAGGGAAAACCTCACCGGACCATCCGTTGAAAATTCTCCCCTGGGCCATAGCAGTAGGAAATGTTTTAATTGGACTAACCGCTTGCAGAGGGCGCTCTCGCTCGCTTCCCGTAATGTATTTCTACTAGCTCGCTGCTTGTCACGTGATTCTTTCTACCGGTAGGACGAGTTAGACGAGTGCACTTGTGAACGGGCTATTCTATTTCCTCACGGTTAGTTTTCGGAGATCCCTTTTCCCCTACTTCTGTAGCTCTTTCTCCGGTTGAACAGGTTGTCTGTTGTGAACGCGGCTTTATTTTCATACGTAAAAGGCTGAACGGAAATCAGTAAGATCATCACGTGGGACGAATAGCGAGCAAATCTGGTCAATCACCATGGGCCACATTTAAAGAGCTAGCATGCCATACTTGGAAGGCCCTTTGTATTAATGAATATTCTTAAATAACCTGTGTGTATGAAAATAATATTTGTCTAACATGATTTTTCTTTCTCGCAGGTGATCATGGAAATCAAAACGGAAGTAGTTCCTCAGCGAAAGCGTGCCACCATTACCAGTATGGTGGTGCCGACGACGTCAGCAGCATCACGCGACAGTCTTGTAGACTGTGCCGCGTGCCAGAAGCCCATCCGAGAGCGTTATCTTCTGAAGGCCCTGGACCAGTTCTGGCACGAGGACTGCCTCAAGTGCGCCTGCTGCGACTGTCGGCTGGGCGAGGTGGGCTCCACCCTCTTCACCAAGGCCAACCTCATCCTTTGCAAGAGGGACTATCTCAGGTGAGGCAATGGACTCATCACTAAATATTTCTATGACACATATACAAAGATATAAGTGTAGGTAGTGGGACTGTTTGCTGGGTAATGTAGACTTCACCCTTTTACCAAGACTAACCTTATCCTCTGCAAGAGTGGCTGTCTCACTCAAGAAGAAGGGGCATTTCATTTGGGGTGAACAGTTTTTAAACAGTTTCTGGAAAGTAATTCTTCAAATGTTGTGCGTTTTGACTCAAACTAAATGCTGTGCGAAATAAAAGTGTACCTCTGTCCAGATATTTTCAATGAAATAAAATTTTGCTATTAAATTATACCTATTTGTTTTTTTTTCTGTTTAAGTCACATATAGCATTTGGACTACATGAACTTATTTCAGAAATGCGCAGAAGCAAGTTAACATCTCTTTATGTAACAAAATCCCTTTTCTCTCTATTTCAGATTATTTGGTACAACAGGCCTATGCTCCGCGTGTAATAAAACCATTCCAGCTTTCGAGATGGTTATGAGGGCGAGGGGCAACGTTTACCACTTAGAGTGCTTTGCCTGTCAACAGTGCTATCACAGGTAATATACTACCCGCCAATTACCTATCCATTCTCATCTATTAATAGTTATAGCCCAGTGCATTAAGGATGCTATAACAATATGTCGGTACTGTTATTTATTATTAAATAGACTGCGTTAGTTTCTGAATAGAGTCACCATTTGTTATTTAGATGGGTGTATTTTGAAGATTAGCTTATGAATATAAATTTATAAATATCATAAAGTATTTAGTTCCTAACAGCAGTAGCAAGAACAATTGCAAACTGATAAAAAATATTCGCTATCAATGAAAAATAATTTAAAGTTTAATCAACATATATAATATTCAATGTGACTGGGATTTTTATTGAGAAGAAATTTAAGTTGAGAGTGGCAAAATATTTAATGTATCTTTTAATACGAAAAAGTAAGTTTCCAAACATGTAACAAAAATTATTTTTAAATCAGAATATATCTATTATAGTATTGAAAAATAAGAAAAATACTGCCTCAGTCTTTATCAAATTTATTATCATTCATAACAGAGTTATTTAATAGGAATTTAAATGATTGTGAAACTGATTTTATGATTCTGATTTTATGAACACTTTTCTTAACCCTCATTAAAATAAAATAAAGTTCTATTATACTCGTTAAATTGAATGCGATTCATTAAAAAGTTATTTTGAAAGAATATATTTAAATTTCCCCCCCCCCTAAAAAAAAGACAAAAACGCGGTAAATAAATCCTAAAAACAAAGCAAACAACGCATCGCCAAAACCTTCTTCTATTCAATAACATTTTATAGATTTTTTGGTTTCACGACGATAATTAAGAAGACTATCGTTTTTAAGAGAAAGAAACATCAAAAAGCCTAAACCTCCCTTTCTTCCCCCATAGATTCTGCGTGGGCGACCGCTTCTACCTGTTCGAAAACAAGGTGCTATGTGAGTTGGACTACGAGGAGCGCGTTCTGCTCGCCTCACTACCCTATTCCTCCTACAACAGCCTGGACCAGATGCAGCGACAGACGGACAGTCTCATCCCTCTGTCCCCGGACGACGCCTCGTCCGGCTACGGCAGCCCTAGCTCGCTCATCAGCGACGGACACTAAAGGCGCTGCTCCTTGTTGAACCACCAGACTGGACTACTTTGTTGTTTGGTTGACTTTACAAGTTGGACGTGTTGTTGGAAATGTGCTTTTGGAGGACGTGGAGGAACAGTGAGTTTGAGGAGGAGTTGTGGAAGGAGGATGTTGTGTTGGCGTTTGGGTTGTTGGACTAAGGAGGTGACAGTTGTGATTTGATTTTTTTCGCTGCAGGTGCTTGTTTATTTTTAATTTTTTTGGTAGACAAGTAATTCACTAAACCTCTCAACTGCCAAGCAAATAAATTCATAACGGCTTGCTTTCTGGGGAGAAAGAAAATGAATGAGCAATACAAAATATCCGATAATATCTATTTGTTTGTTGTTTAAAATTACAAAAGTGCATGGCTTTTACTACTTAAATGCTTTGCACAACTTAATAAAACTAATTATTTCGAAATTTCTTTGAGGGGAAAATTTTTACGCTTAATTTAGAATACGATATACTATATTAAAGTATAACATCTTTAAACACATTTAATAAAATAAAATTAGACTGTATTCCACTGAAAGTTGAGAGGATTTTGTGTTGCGTTTATTGCTGAAAAATATGGCTATGTTTGTTACTTTCGTTTGTGTGTGTACTCAAATTTTATAATGAAGCTTACTTTTTAATATACATTTAAAACATGACACATAAGTTTAGTTTTCGTTGATTATTTTTTATCCTATGATTTCTAGTCTTTGTGCTTTCATGCAACGTTTCCTAAATATTTGAGGGTTTTGCAAAAGGTAATTCCCTCAATTTTGTGCATAAAAGCAATTTGCAAATAAAATCACTACGGTGGGCTGATTAATTCACTTGTTTCTCCCGTTTTTTTTTCAAATGTTTCCACAAAATGTACTGAAGTGCATGAGTATTGAAGAAGGCAAAGTTGAGGATAGAAAATGTCTTAGAGGACAAGCGAACATTAGTACGAAACATAAAACGCTGATGATATTTCGAACTTTGAATTTCCTTCGGTTATTTCAAGAAACGAGAATGTTAAGTACCGTCTCGTTGTTTTCAGTGACGTTGTTTTATAACTATCCAAAAAGAATTCTTCAAATTAAAACAAAGTCTGACAAAAATGTCAAACTTCTATCAAATAAGTATAACAATGTGTATATTTTTTTATACTCAAAGTAAATGTTTCATTAATATTCAGGGTATACTGGGAACAACGAGATAGTATCAGGTTGCTAGAGAGAACTGTTAATATATTGAGTTTTGATATTTTATTTAATCATCGTTTGTGTAATGTGCAATTGCTGCATACCATAATCTAATGGTTGCGAAATAGAGTATGAAAGATGAAATGGATTACATAATAGATCTTAAATGATTTTTAAGCCTTGGCTGTCTTAAGTTAACAATGTTTCTTTTTAAATAACAATTATTTGAGATACTCAAAGCAAAATCAAAATACTTAGAGTAGTACAAAACTTTTGAGTAAAACTTTTTATATTTAAAATATTTTTAAATAACTTCAATGAACGGTATGGGTTGGATTTTCAAATACTTGTTAAACGAAAAATAAAAAGGTACATGCAACGGTTAATGTACACAATTGTATGAAACTGTATGTTATTATGTTTAATTCGTTTACCATTAGTCTACATGGACGCATGCTTTTGACCATGCATGACATCGTACTGTACTGACCAGAGAAAGAAACCTGACCACTGATATATTAGTCAGTATCAGTGTGTGCATTTGTTATGAACTTTGCAAAGAGAAATCTGAATTTGTGTACTATACATAGTTAATGCCTTTTTAAACAGAGGTAGCTGAATCTCTAAAAAAATTTTTTGTTAAATAGCTAGTTTTATTTTAAAAAATAAAATTTGTTATCTTTTTTTACTATCCTTTTTGCTTCTTTGAAAATATAAGAAACTAAATAATTTTACAAGCGTGGTATCTATCTGCTATGTTATGTTTCATGTTGAAGAAAGAAAAACAAACCCGACTTCTCAAGACATAATAACACTAAGACATTTGGAAAGCTTTTAAAAAAGAATTATTATAGTTCTAAATTTCAGTTCAAAGGCTATTTGAATATGCAATATACATTAATATTAAGTTCAAACATTTTGAACTAAAAAATAAAGAAATGATTAAAAGATCACACACATTATACAATAATGTATGACCTTTTTTAATGCCTAAATATTTTTTTCAGTGTATAATTTACAGATTCAGAGACCTCTGCTATCTTGTACAAAGCTGAAATTATTGAAAAGTAAGATATGTAAAGTAGCTTGCTTTCAGATGAAAATGGATTGTACATATATTTGGTCATGTGAAATAAAATATGACTGAAAATGTATTTGGATTAGTAGTTTGATTTATAAACTTTATTTTCGTTTGAAAACTTGGAAAAAAATTCCAACTTTCTGTAAAAATGAAAAAGAGTTGAAAGAGAGAATGATTAAACAAGGGGTCACAGATTTAAATTGAACAAGGCAAATTTTAATCGGGATTGTAGGAAGTATTATTTTCTTTTAACAGGGTAGTGGATAGATGGAATGGGTTACCTGAAACGATTTCAACTCAAGTGGGGTAAACGAATTCAAGAATAAAATTGACTGATACTGGAAATCTAGTGGTTTGAGTTAAATGGACCGGACCAACCTTGTTGGGCGCTTGCCTGTGTAGTTAATTTGTATTTGTATTTACAATTTGGTTTTTCCCTAAATTGAATATAGATTCTAAACATATCTAATTATTCTCAAATGTCACTTTGTGTGTCTCTAGACCAAAAAAAAAATATGTAGAGATGGAAAGGATAATAACTCTAGAATATAATATGAAGTTGAAAAAATCTTTTAGAATTCTAAAATTGTACTATGAAACTAGTTTGAAAATTTACCTATAATTAATTTAACACAAAAAGAAATGTAATATAATTACGATTCTAAGTTATATATTTAGTTAACTAAGAATAATATTTTCTTAAAAACTAATGTATTTTTAGAATATTTTTGATGAAACATTCCACTTTTAGATTTAGACCTTATACAATGTCAATCCCTTAATAGTAATACCTCCAATACTTAATATAAATGACACTTAAAAACTTACTTTTTATACAAGATATAAATTGATTAAATAAATACAAATTGATATTTGATTCAGTAGGTTCTTGATTTTTTTATTTATTTAAGACAGTTATATTTTAAGTTTTGATGTTATTAAGTAAAAAAAAAAACCTCTGAAGCTTACATCACAACTGAATAGTTTTCTATAATTTTTAAAACGTTTAAAAATGCTCTGAAAGTTAGATTCTAAACTAAAGGTTTCAAAATCAGAAAACTATAAAGTGGTTCCATTGAATGATGTCTAAAGACTAGAAATTTAAACTCTACTTAAAACGGTTCGATAACAAAATATGAATTGATCCATGGCCTCAAATTAAGCACCTGACATCACACCTCTAGGAGACCTTCCATACATTCCTTGATGATCTCAAGGCGTCACCCAAACCCCCGATAAACCCACCCGAGGTCTCTTATTCCCCTGATTTACGACCCGGCCTCGGCACATCACAATGGCCTAGGCCCTGCCATCCCTAACTACTTATAACGTCGGGGGCGACTATCAAATTCGAGGATCAGATTAGAGATATCTGTTTCGCGTCTCAGGGCTCTGTCATCATCAATCTCGGTCTCTGGCGGAGGATATCGGAGACTGCATCGGACTTGAAACAAAAGAAAGCTCTGGGCGTTATCGGAATGGACAAGGCTCGTTCATTAATTTAAGGGGTCTGGGGGTTGGAACAAAAAAGGGGCGATGGGGGATTTATATGCGTGAAATTGATATTTCCTTGGGTGGGCCTTTTTTTCCTGGGGTTTATTTAAGGAGGTGATTGAATAGAGGGTGGTGAATAATAAGATGGGGAGATAAGGGGGATGGATGTTGGGTGTCAGAAAATGTCTCTATTAATGGGTTAAGATCGGTAGTTAATAGAAGATATAGTTTTGTTTTTTAATTGATGTGTTCGTTCATAGCTGAAGTTTTTTTTCTCTGTTTGCTTATTTATAGAGACTTTAGTGAAAATATTACGTAGGTACAATTTGGGTTGTATTTTACCATTCTACTTTTATTTTTTTTTCTATTATTAAGGGAAAGGAGGGTAAGAGCACGCACAAAAATGATTTTGGGGTATAAAATAAAGAATTTAAAAGCTGGGGCCTCAAAAATTTACTGAACGTAAGTTAATTGACTCACAAATCAACCTACCAAAATTAATAATAATGTAAAACAATTGTGTATAAGCTTTAAATTAAAAGGTTAATTTAAACATTTATTCATCATTCATTATTCATTATCAGTATCACATAACTCTTATGTGGTAAAGAGTCAGATGAGTTATATGATTCTCGCTAATAAAACTTCAACTATCTTGTCTGTGCGTACTCATTGACCCCAATGTATTAATTCTCTATAAGTCCTTGAATTTAACCCTAAAATTCACTGCAGTTAAAATATAACGATGCCAAGTTGTTCAGAAGGAAGTATATCTCACATTTGTATTCTTCTTCTTCTTTAAAGCAATCTTCTTCTTTTAAAGCAATCATTAGTTCTTTACTTACAAAAAAAATTAAGATTTCTTCGCAGAAAAATTAAATGCTAACTCAAAGAAACCATATTTTACCTCATAAACAAAATACAGAATGTATGAAAATAATGACAGTCTTTTAGGATAGCTTATCTCTCTCTCTCTTAAGCTCGCTCTCTTACCCAGCTTTCCCATAAGTATAGTGCGTTTTAAAATGCCCAGAAATGTTTGATCTTATTTATGAGACATCATCAAAAAACTAATAGCTACTATCTCATTTTTTCGGAAAAGCTAATGTAAAGGATTTTGAGAATAAATAAGAATGAAATGTACAAAAGTTTGAGGATTTTAGTAATTAAATTAAAGAGTTTTTAAGTCAATTATATGGTCTTATTTACTGCTTCCTGACCAGTGGTCAAAGTAGGTCTTCACCAATCACAGTCAGCGAAAAGCTCATTTTATTTCTTTAGCTGCTGGTTAACCGCTTATCAGTTAGCAGTGAATAAGGCCGTAAGTACTTTTTATTTCAAGAAAGCATTGATTTGATACATACAAATATTATTTCATATTCTTAGTTTTTTTTTTTAAATTCTCAAGTTCCGGTCATAATAATTCCGATCATCATAACAGGAAACCCATTCCACAGAATTTACTTATGGATATAGAAAGTTTTACTGAAAATATCCCCCAAAAGAGTAAATGTTGCTATAGATAGGCAGTTTTTCTTCCTCATTAATTACACATTTGAACTGTTACCATCATAAAGAACAAAATAGTAAAAAAACAACTTATTTCATCTCTTACCAATTATATGATTAAACACACCAAAAGTATTCAAATAATTTACTTGGATTTTTTTTCCACATCTCCCTAAAAAATCCATGGCTTGTTAGAGTTGATTATAAATACTTAAAAGAGTAAAGAATGATTGTTTTTCTGACCCTACCTCTTTTTTAACGAGCCAAAAAAAATGCATTTTCTTGAATAAAACTTGTCGAGTTCAAAGAAATGCGAAGAAAAACTACCCACATGGAAATAATAAAAAAAAACTCTTTGAGATTATACTGTCTTCACTCAAGTTGACGTAACAAAATGCCATTAATGAATTTATTGCGAGACAAAAGAAGACTTTGAACGAAAAAAAAAAGACTTCAGAATACCTAGAATTAATTTCTAAACAGTTCTTTCACAAAGAAGCAACAGAAGAAAATGTTTGTTACCCCATTTTTTCTCCCTGATTTAATAGCCAGGGCGATTTTTTTCTCTCACTTTTAATTTTTTTAACCTCTCCTCCAAAATAACTTTTTCTGCCCGTGTTTAATGCTCATAACAAATGACGCAGAACTTTGATTTTCCCTCGAAGACAGAACTTAGCAAAAAAGTGATAAAAAATTTATTTACTACCGTGTTAGCAAGCCCGATGTCTTCCTGCGCTACTTAGATAAGCAAAGCTCTGGCTTAAAAGAATCGTTAAAGTCTTCCCGCCGTCGAATCCGTGTTGAAAGAGAAGACACCGGGGCAAAAAAAGCGGACGGGGGCTTAAAAAAGTAATTAATTAAATTTGTTTAGATTGAGCTCTTTTTGTGCTTTAGGGAAGGGCGAGTCTTGTTTGGTTAGCGGAGCGGAGGAATTTCGGGCATAAGTTAAAGCAACCGAAGCTGTCGAGATAGAGCTCAGAATGAAGAGGATTCTAAGTAAGTCAACCACCGGCCATGGCTGGAAGAATGAAGAAAAGGCATTAAAATCTGCAGTTTTTAAAACTACTGTTTAAAAAATATTACTACTTTCATCTCAGAGTGTAGTTTTTGTCATAAGGCCAAAAGTGAATTTTGATTCATTAAAACAATCAGAGAAAAAGTTTAATTTCTTGAATCTCTATTCATAAGTTGAATCCCTTAAAATAAATATACAGAACAATTAAGGTAGTTTTACCATGTTTACCCATGGAATGGAATGTTTTTTACCATTACACCTCAGTTGACAGGGTATCATTATCGTGTAAGGCACTGTAAGGTAAACAAGCATTCTTTTGTATTCGTCATGGGCACAAAGTCATGTTTAAAAGTATCAGTTCCATTAAGTAACGAAATTATTTAGATGTATATTTTCTTCAAGACTAAGTTAAACTTGATAATGAAGAAACAAATGTGGAGGTATTAATATGAGTACACACAAAAAAAAAATTAAGAAGAAGATTTAGGAATACATTTCCCAAATTGATAAGATCATCAAAACGGAATTCCTGTCCTTAGCAAGTAATATTCCGAGCAATTTCGCAAAAGCATAAACACTCAGTCAAACAGGACTCGGTCCATCTGGACAATATCACTCCTAATTGCTAGTTCCCCATTCCCGATTCCCCAATGACCACTGCTGAAGAAATTACGTTGACAAGCCTTAGAAATATGTCGTCAGATATAATTACTGTCTCCTGCCCTAAGATACGTGCGCAGACATGTTTATTATTTGCAGCTTTATCCTTCCGACCATCTGTTATAACCGTCAGTTAGCCATTCCCTAGCCGAAAAAAAGTTTAAAAACGACTTTGATCTGGAGAGATTATGTTCGCCGACCGATAAACTCTTGGCGTTTAGGAAAGCCGTGTCGTTTAATCTCTAGAGTGTGGGCCAGACAGTTGGAGATTATCCGTAGATTTGTTCGTTGCCGTCTTTATAAATAGTGTGAGATCGTAAGAATTTAAGGAGCAGTCAGGCTGGTTAGAATTTGTTTTTTTTTTTAGTAAAATGAATGTCAATCCAAGCAGTTGTGTGTAAATGACCCAGTTGAGCATTTGTTCGTTTATGTGTCGAATTACCTTCGCTCTCGTTAGTTTACTTTTTTATTTGCCTTATTCAATTAATAGTTAAAATGTCATGTAAGGATACGTTTTTAGAAAGATAAATCAAAGGAAGAGATGAATATGGATTGTCGTTTTTGAGGTATCATAACAGCTGGATATAATCTGATAAAAAAATGAAAAAGTTAAACTTTTGGTTAAGGTTTGGAAATATATGACGCCTTTCGGATACAAAGGGTTATGTTATAACTAGACATCTCCGGAAAGAAGATAAACATTTTTTGTTACAAACAACGCGGGTAAATTCATCCGTATGCCTATATGTTTCATTATTTATTTCGTTACTTGAATAATTTTACACGGATCAATTCCTAATATACTTCAATAGTTTTATTTTTGTGCGTTTGAGATCCTTACTTAAATCATTATACACTTGCTTCAGTGAAACGTAAAAGTTTAATTAACTCTTTAGTTTTAAGAAACTGTATGACTAAAATGCAAATTTTATACTACAAAACCCTCTAAAACCATAGGTAATAAGTAGAAAATAAATAAATATAAAGTGTGGGTTAATATAAAGTATTTTATGAAGTGACAGTTTGAAAAAACTGAGCTAAAATAAAATACAAAAACTAACATATAAGTTTAAGTTAATAGAAAACTTTAAAAAGGAAACTGTGTTTAGTTATTAAAAGTGTGCGAAACTATGTTTTACCTCCTTAGTATAAAGTTAAATAGTTTGCTCTTCATTTAATTAAGTGCAGATATATTTCTTTAGTGTAAAAACAGTAATACCAACATAATTAACTTAACAAATTTTAGAACAGAATTACAAATAAAGATTTTTAAGCATACCGTTCGTAGAATGTAGTTTTATATTTTTATCTATAAATTTTAAGCGAGTTGTTTGGAATTAAGAATTATACCATTTGAGTAAAAGAGGCGGGCGGCCTTCTGTTTTTACGAATTATAAACGCTTTATTTTCTTATTCCAAGTCTTTTTTTTTTCTCTAGCAGGAGTAAGGAGCCCCGTAAAGAAAGTTTCCTCGCATACGTCACTTAGTATTTACAATACACACCGTCCATAAATTTCAACTCTCCCCCGTAACTCAGCGATGCGCATGCGCGAGGGAGACAAAGAAGCCCGTTTAAAGTCTCTGTCACGCGTCTTTTCAAATGTGTCGCCGTTCCAAAGCTTTTATGCCGGAACATTAGAAATAACGGCTACCCAAATTTATGACATAATAGAGCTTACTGACATTGGGCGTTCGAGTTTTTGATTCTGAAATGCCTTTATCTTGTTCCTGTAGTTTTTTTTATGCAGAGGTTGCTTGAATAAATTTAAATGTTGAAATAATAGTGAGAAAAACAAGCTTGGAATCTTTCCATGCAGGGAATTCAGACAGGAAGGACCCGTGCTAAAGTGAAAAGAAAGATTTTATCCGGTGCACACATTTATTCTGAACGTATGCGTATTTTGTTTGGCGGTTTGGCATGATGAACATTGTGGAAAGTCAGGGTGATGGTTAGAAATACTTAAAACTGTTTTTCTTTAATAGTTTTTTACTAGTCAATGAACTTTCATTCATTAACATATTTTATTAATTTAAATAAATTGGAAATAGGATATATTTAATTGATAGATCTGATAAGAATAACAAATGAAATGATCCTTAAGTAGGATTAATGTGAATGATTTTATTTCCATAGAATATACTGTCAATTATTTCCACGCCATAATAGATTGCCATTAGAAATATATCATCGTTAAAAATAATTTTTATTTTTAGAAAAAATTCTGTGGAATTGAGAAGAATATCTTTTTGAAACTTACACTTGGGGAGACTGTTATACAAGAAAATCCCCTCGCTTACTACACTTTTTTTTATAATTAAATGGATGCAACCAGATTTGATTTTTTTAGTGGGGTCCGTAAAATTCCGTAAAACTTTTCCGCTGATAATTTTGAATAACATTAAAATATATTTAATCACATATTTTTAACTTAAATATTTTAAACTCCTTATATTACTAAAATAACTTCTAAAGTAGTAATTTATTCATTCCAAGATTAATAAATTTTACTTATTAAAATTAATCATAATATTCAAGTACCATTTGGTCATTTTTCTTCTAGTTCGGTAATACCTTTACCTATACAAATATTAACTGGCTGGCTGGATGTTTTAATCTCACCATCTTCTACAGTGATGGCTTACCGTAATATCAAAGGAAAATTTAAAACATTTTAATTTTTTTTTAATAATAAAAGTTTTTTTTATTTAAAAAAATGCATCTTAGGTATATTGTCACCCTTTGCCTTTCAAATCGTGCTGTTTTATTTTTTTAAAGACGAAACTAAACCAGAGTTCAAGAAAGCCGGTTGGCTTCTTCTCCGATAGATGGCAGGGTAAGTCTGTATTTTACTGCTACTCCGTCGCTTAATGTTTCCGACTTTTTCCCAACTCTTTACAGACCGAGAAACTTCTGCAAATATTTTTTATTTGAAATAAAACATTCTGATTTCCGTATGTCTAGCCCTCTGTTGAGGAAAGAAATTGAATACTTTTTTGAATCTTGAAGAGCAAATAAAATAATATCGATATTACCACATTTAATAGGCAAAAAAAAAAAATTCCAACTTAATGGTTAAAGCTACCTTTGAATTCACTAAAAATGAATTGATTCTGTAGAAAATAGTTCTTATAATATTTATTTAGTAAACTATCTAAAAATAAACTGCAGGAGAAAATTCAATCTCTTTCAATCAATTTTTCTCTTTTAAACTACTTGATACCTTTGTAATTCTATGCATGTTTTTTCAATGTATTGTACTATTTTGGGCAGGAGGTATAGTTTTAATACTTGACTATTTCTTTTAATATCTTAGAACATAATTTATATTCGTGTTCCTCCATTAATTGGATCTTACAATAACAATTGGAATTGCATAAAATACTACATTGAAATAAATTTTCTCTTATCCGTTTACAATTTGTTCCCATCGGTTTTAAACTTCTCTTTACGATAAACAAGTTTAATCGAACTCGAGTACTTAAAAATAAATGAATGCCCTTCAAAGTTAGCAGTCAACTTAATTCTTTTCAAATTCCAAAAATCCCCAATTAATTAGCACAATCGGAAATTTTTCCCTGAACCGTTTTGATAATGAACTCAACCGAATCAGTCTCGAGACAAAACGAAATGATAAACGCTCGGCTTAAAGTTCACGTTCTGAAAAATTAACCGTCCCCTCAAAGTGATGTGCATCAGAACAGACATTCGGAAATACTCTAAAACAAGTCTCCCATTGTTTCAGGGCGAAGATACGCTCGACAAAACTCGCGCACAATCGCGACAAAAGCAGGAGAACCCTCCAAACACGACTTCCAACGAGCGACAACTTGTCACACTTCATCGGAGCAAAACCAACACGACTAATTCCCGCTCGACAAAAGAATCCCAGACATAAATTACGAAAAGGAAAATCCCCCTCCATTGTTATTATCGCCATTTTTAACAAAAGGGTATCTCGCTCGCCTCTCTCTATCAGAAAGGCACTAATAAATAATTCCCAAGTCTTTCCTTAACGAACGCGGGCCGAGCAATTACTTAATTGGTACAGATACAAAAGTTTTCTTCAGCGGCCGCTAAAAATTTGGAGAGCCTCTAAGAATTCCTCTGGTCCCGCAGACAATGGAGGGTCCCTCTTCCTTTTGAATTAATGACCGATGCAAGAAATTAACGAATACTTCGTTAATTAACTCGTCATAATTATAGAAAATCAATTTATCTCGTTCGTCCTCCCCCTCTGGCGGCTAAGACCCCCTGATTCCATTGTGGGGCAGAGTTCCCCCGTAATTAGAAGAAAGAACAACTGGGCAACTCTCAGAGGAGAGTCGGTATTTTGTTATGAAAAGGTAAGTCGTATTCTGCGCGGACTCTGAAAAAATTCTCTTCGGAGCTCTTTTTAAGGCTTTTCGCTGCCTTTTAATTAGTGGATGAAGCTCGCACAAAAAGAGCACGTTTTAATGGGGTTTCTTGGAGAATTTGTACCGCCTTTTTTGTGCCGGGCCGGCGTGTTAATTCGCTCGGCGTACTTTTTGCATTAGAAAGAGTAGTACGGGTGGCTCAAAAAAGAGACGTGAAACAATGATTCCGCAATTAGGAATTTCGAAGTAATTAAAATTAAATTCGATTTTAGGTGAACCGCACAAAGACAGGTGGGGAGTAAATTAATGGAGGACAAATAAATCCTTCAAACAGTGGTGGGGAAAAAAGTCAGCATGGAAATCCATTCTAGCTTACAAATCTTTCTTTTGAGGTCTTTTATCGAATTCGACTTGTCGCTTTCTTTTGGTCTTTTTTTCCAAATTCGTTTACTTTTAAACTCTATTGTTTCAATGCAAAAAAATTGAATCGGCACAATTATTCCCATTGTGCTTCGAAAAACAGAGACGTTTTGTTTTTACAGCTTTTATGCTAATTAGAACATTGTATCAATACAAATTCAGTATTTAAGTGCTTGTAAACAATAATTATTTTCTATTCAGTTTTGAAAGGAGGTGAGAATGGAGACTGATTTAGTGTGAGTTTGTAAGTATCATCAACAAGCTTTACTCCCATTACCATTCAAGCATTTAAAAAATAATTTTCCTTAACTGTCTATAACGCGTATAACTATCTATTGAAAGCCATAGATTACCACAAATGTTCATAAAAAATAAGTAAACTTTTGTAATATCAATTTTTAAAACAAACGTCTACAATTTTCCTTCAAGGAACTAAACAGCACCTTTTTTTAAAAAAGAAAACCTCTGAAGGGAACCTCTGAAAGTTTTAGAATAAATTTCAACCTAACAAAATATATTCAAAGAAATTAGTTTATTGAGATTGACATCTGAAAAAATATTCAAATGATCCTAGTTTTTACGAGCAGTTCAAGGTAGTTAGATCAACTAAGTCGAAGCTCTTTAAGTTTAATGTCGATATATTTTTTTAAATAATAGGCATGGGATAATAGGAAACATAATGTGGGTTTTAAAGTTTAAACCATGTTTGCTATGTGTCTTAGCAAGTATGTAGAATCTGATAAAAATAATGTCAAATGTAACTAAAAAAGTATGCATGAAAATATAACAGAACAAAGAATAAGACCAATAAGAATTTATCTTCTTTGTGGTGAAACTAATGTCTAGACATAATTTCTTTTGAAAAATAATTTAGTTCAGTTAGTGTGGAGGTTAACATTTTCCATCTTCAGTTTTTCGTTCACTTATTTGTATGGTTGATTTTAAACTTTGCATTTAAAATTCCACTGAAACATATACAAAGAGGTAGTCTCCTTTTTCCTTCTTTAGAAACTTTATTGCCGAAAAGTCTATGTAACTCATTCCTATCCTTAATTATTTTCATTCAATAGGATTTTTAAGCCGATTTTCTTCAATTAAGAAACTTAGGGGTAACCTAGATTTTGAGGAGGTAAATTTTTAAATGATGTTTGAAAACCTACCCTTGAAAAGGGCAAGAATATAAAGTGGGTTACTAAATGAAACCACACTTACATTCAGTAATCAGCTTAATTTTTTAAAAATAAATACGAAAAAGTATGAACAACTAATTGAAAATTGCATTTAATTTTAATCAGAATCTTAAGTAAGGTAACTCAAAAATCCCTTTAAGTTCATATCCAGATCCTTAAAATAAAAAAAAAACCCTCCGTGATATGCCTATTAATTTCTTCTTAATGACTTGATCATATACCAGCACAACTTAATGTTGCATCAAATTCCTCCGTCAGACTTCACAGGACCTAGAAATGCATCACCACCACCACACAAGAAACCATTGATGAAGCTTTCACGCATCACGACCCCTCGTTAGACTTCGATCGAGTCTTCCGAAATTCCAAATACCCCACAACCCCAAATTACCCGAGCCCTCACCACCCACTCCGTGCAAGATAAGCAAAACGGGGACTAATTACCTCCATGCGTTGCAAACTGAAGCCAACTCCCCACGGCCGCCATTGCTAATGACTCCAAAGTTGCATTAAAAATGTTCAAAATACACTTTAAAGGGTTTTATGTCTTCCCCTGCCCGTGGATTTTAAGAAAAAAGTTGAAAAAGAGCGGGGTATTTTCGAGGGTGCCCGGGGTAGGCGGTGGAGATACCATCAAACACCCATTAAGAAATCGTTAGCTGGAGCAGCTGACCCCCTACCTGTCCGATGCCCGTGACAGGGAGGTTGCAGGTGGTTGATGGATGGCGCTGACGACTTCGATTAAGAACGAATTTCGGGGGTGTCGGTGCAGTTCACTTCGTTTGCAGCTTCATCGTAAAGGTAGAAATGGGAGTGATTAGGAGTGTAGTATGGCAGAGCCACAATTTGGATTTCCGTGTAAAATTTGGTAAACATAAACAGGTTGTATTTCAAATTGACAATCATCTCTTATTTTTGAATTCTGAAATCAGTAAAAAAATGCCTGAAGTCACTTTTTATAAATTCACATAAAAATTGTCATGCAAATGTATTTAACGTAAAAGAAATATAAAATAATTATCCAATACAAAATAACTTTTTTTTTGTTTAAAAAAAAAATTGAGAAAGATAAGAAATGTATAGAGAAGAATATAGAGATTGCATTCACAATCTAAACATCTAACTCATCAAGATAATAGAGTGTTTTCAGGTGACGTCACAACCGGTTATTTTCTTTTAACTGTGTACCTACTGTAGGGCTTTTAACTGTTGCTAAGGCCGTTGTTTATCTGTTGCTAAGACGGTTTTTTGAAATGGGATCACGTGATTGCAAATACTCCAATAGAAGAATTCCACGGCTTGTCGTTTTCTGTAACTGTTAACCTCTGTAGGGCAAAAAACTGCAACATCTTCTGTTGCCAAGGCCGTTGTTAGGTCCGAGTCATGTGATTGAAAATGCTCTATAGGTAATTGTAATTACGTAATTTTTGTTAAATTATTAAGTTACCTACGTAAATGACACCAATTCTAGTGATTCTAGTCCTTTATCATCCAACGGAAATAATAGAATATGCCACGTACTTTGAGAAATACAAAATATTTTAATAATTTTTACTTTAATAAGGTCATTTGATATTGTAATTTTGGATAGTCTCATACCCTTTCGGGTCCAGTTCATTCTAGTAGAATTTTTCAAAAATAGGCGCATAGAGAATTCTGTTTCAAAAATAAATTTATTTCAAAAGAAGGAGACGGGTCCTTTTAACTGTTAAAAAACTTCAATTCTGGATAGAAAAACTGCAATTATGATAAATCTGTTCTGGATTTAAGTCATATCTTGAACTGAATCTAAGGTGAGTTGACCGAATTACATTGATTTCTAAATTAATTTTTTTCCATAGCCAACGGTGAGGTAATTTACCCAAGAGCTCAAAGCAGATAATTACTTTGCAAAAACACTGCATCGGAAAACTAGTTAACGTATGATAAAAATTAATGAAATTACAGATAAACTCTGGGTATTTTTTTCCTCCCTGGTGATTGCGTATAGAGTATTTTCAATCACATGACTCTGCCTAACAACGGCCTTAGCAACATTGTTTATTCGCCAAGTGACGTCATATGCGAATGCTGCTATTGGATACTTCTATGTCCCGCCCCTAACAACAGCCTTAGCAACGTTGATTTTGTCCTCCAAGTGACGTCATGTGCGAATGCTCTATGCGATTAGAAAACTGCACGCGCAAAAACTAGCTCCGTCTCTTTTTAATCCAGCTTTTATTTGAAAGCACGTATCCCGCAACTCTTTTTCAAAAGTTGGCCTTGTTAAAAAACGCCTCGCCAAATCGTTAAAAGAATCCTCTGTCCAGTGTGCAGAAGCTATAGGGCACTTTTATCTAAGAGAATGGTAAAAAGGGCTGACAAACAATGAAGCAAACGCTTAATGTTGGGCAAGCCCATGGGATCGGCAGTTCTTTAAAAGCCCGCATCTCACAATCGTTACTTGGAGCGAAAATATCCATTTGGGGTATTTGCTTATCTATTTAATTAGCGGAGCCTAACCCAATTACGATGTAAGCACCCCCCAATTTACCAAAGATCTCCGGAGGCTTCGAAAAAATATATTTTACCCGGCCCTTTGTTTTGTGTTTCTTAAATCTCTTTTAATTATATCAGCAAAACAAACGGGTTTTAATATTAATGAGTAATTTGGCCGGTGCTAATACGTTGTAAAGAAGTAAGATCTTAATTAGGTTCTTCCACAAAAGAGATTGCTTGTACTTTTGCTCATTTAAAAACTTTTATTTGCTAGCGCACATTCGAATAAGTTAATTAATTTTCTAATTAAACAGAACGGCGGGCGATGGTTTTATTTTTGTTGCTCGCCCTTTTTTCTTTTCCTCCCCTCTCTTTTCATCTTTTTCTTTCTTTCTTACCTTCCCTCTTAGATTGCGCGAGAGTTTCGCTAAACCTCTTCTTCCTTCAATACCGAATTAAGGAATTTTCTTTGTCTTGAGTTGTCTTTTTTTCTCTTCTTACTGCGTGCGACTTTTTTGAAATTCTTTCACATTGCGGGGACATCTATGTGTTTTTTGCTGGTCTCTTACCTTTTGGTTAAGGATTCCTCGCAGCCCGTGTAGGGCTTTTTAATTCACACTTTTTGTACTTTAATTATGCATTCTTTGCTCTGCTGTTAAGGATTCGAGTTGAATTGCATTTTACCTTTATAATCACCATTCTTATACAAACCTCAAGTGAAGAATGGTATTCTAAAAACTAAAATCCCAACCAACAGTTAGAAAAGCATGTTTCGAATGACCAACATGTATCAGGCTCATTTCCTAAATTAGAAAATGATTAGCAAAAAAGATTATTGATTATGTTTGGTTTTAATTTGAACTTCTTGTTTTCCAAAAGTTTTTATAAGCAACTAGCACACGTGCTATCCTGACGTTGCTCGGACATTATTGAGGGGTACGCCCTTACTAAGTAAGTTCCTTTGACAGAATCTCTAACACTTTAAAATAGTTAAAAGGCATATTTGTTTTAAAAAAATTTAAACTTAAGGTGCAACAGATTTAACACTACCCAGACTGCACCACAAAGAGGCCCGCTGCTTTACCGTCCATAAAAATGGATTTAAGCAGTTAAATGAATCTATTCGAAGATTCTAAGAATTAAACAAAAATCAGTAAGCATATGAAAACTTTTGGTAGCTAATGATTAAGAAATTTTCCTAAGTTTACAATCCAATGGAATAAAACATATCCAATCAAAGACAACCTTAAAAATTTAGAGATATTTCAATATTTGGTGACTAAAACAGCTCAGCGATAAATTGCAGAACACATAACGGAATTAAACCGAACAAAAACTGCGGTGAGTTCTCGAGTAAGAAATACACAAACTATATTAAAAAAAACTAAATAAACTAAGTAAAGATTCAACAGTAAAAAATCTACAAACAAATGTAATCCTGAACTATCCGGCCTAAAAAAAAAGGAAATCTGTGTTCAAAAAACGGAACAAAATTAATCAATCAGAATAGTAAGAAGCACTCATAAAATAAACACGAAAATACGCCGTTCCCCCTTTTTGTGCCTCAACGAAGGAGAAAGATTTTTCGACCAATCGCACATGTTGCACGCAACGATCGGACAAACACTGAGACAGCGGGTTTCTATTTTATTACTACAGATGAAAGTAATGTTTTACAATTTAGTAAAAACTGGTTTGTATCTATATATTAGAGCATTTTCAATCACATGACTCGGCCTAACAACGGCCTTAGCAATGTTGTTTTTGTCATCCAGTGACATCATGTGCGAATGCTTCTATTGGATGCTTCTAGTTCCCGCCCCTTAACACAGCCTTAGCAACGGTGTTTTTGTCCTCCAAGTGACGTCATGTGCGAATGCTCTATATTAATCAAAGTGAATTCATTTACAATAGAGTGTTTTCAGGTGACGTCACGACCAGCTAATTTCTTTTAACTGTTAACCTTTGTAGGGCTTTTAACTGTTGCTAAGGCGGTTGCTAGGTAACGAGGTATATGTTGCTAAGGCGGTTTTTAAGTATAGGGTCACGTGATTGCAAATACTCCAATAGAAAAATTCCACGGCCAGTCATTTTCTGTAACTGTTGACCTCTGTAGGGCAAAAAACTGTAACATTTCTGTTGCTAAGGCCGTTGTTAGGTCCGAGCCATGTGATTGAAAATGCTCTATAAGGTATTTTCACGTTTTAAGATTATGACGTTTACATTAAGTATTTTCGTAGCCTAGTTATTAGTTTTTGAATTTAAATTTTTTTTGGCGAAAAACAGTTAACACACTTGTGTTCGTGCGCTGTGACGGCACATCCAGTAGAAGCCCGTTTTCTGATCACGGGACTTTTCAGCGTTTTGGCAAAAACAAAATTGAATTTTAAATTATTTAAAACACATTTTTGGACCACGTAATGTTTTCTTTAGCCATGGATGAATTATGTTCTACTCTTCTAGTTAGCCGTGCTGTTTAATAATTTTTTTTTATGTATGCATTATAGTAAAAACTAGTCTGCTGTTTTTCTCAGGAGGTCATCTAAACACTACTCCCTTTATTTCTTTCAAAATAAATATTTGGTTTTTGTTTACCTAGACTAGATTCAGTATTAAATCGGTGTTTTTAATAATAAATTTTTACTATCAATATGATAATATTATAAATTGTGATTAGAATTTTAATAAACTGTAATTAAATGGTTTATTTTCCATTTAATATAGACCCTATTTTAGTCCTCGTTAAAGCACTTTATAAATTTGTGTTTGTAATATACATGATAGCAAGTATTTTGAATGGCTTACTGATTGAGAACTATCTGATGCAAGATAACTGGGCAGGTGCCAACTGGCTTCCTTTTTTCAAATTTAACAAATTTAAGGACTGCAAGAATTTTATCGACGTATGCACAAGTCAACGATGTTTACAATACGTATTCCTAAAAAATCAGTACGAAGTTTATTCATCAGCCCTGAAATTAGGGAAGTTTTCAAAGTCTCACTATCTGATAATGACATTTATTGCCCAGTCACTGGCACCGATTATATATCACATAAGCATTTTGGGATTACCAATACTAGGATTAGTGCTCCCAATAATATACCTGATGAAACTTACGCAAAATCTGGAAGTCAATACCTTGAGGAGTCCTACAAGGCAAACCATAACTCATTCATCAAGCCCAAGTATTGAGAGAAATAAGATCATTAACATTTTTGGTATTTGTGGTGGAATGTTAGTGATATCCCTATTAATATCTCCTATTTTTGTGAAATCTTACGAAGATATAAAGACCAGCTGCGAAACACCTTTATGTTTGTACTGCTATCCAAAACTAATGTATACAATATTCAAAGAAGTAGACGAAGGTTATAACTACAACATGTTTTGGATACCGACGAGATTTCTGCTTTCTGGTTCTAAACTTGTAACTGTTGCAGTTTTAATTTGCCTGTTGTATCTGCTCACAATCCTTGCAGTGTCACTCATTTTGTGGACTTTTGCAGAGGCTTTATGGAACATAAAGAGGTCATTAGATGTAATACATGATTATTTGACACGAGTTTCGTTTGAAAGTTCTAGCTGTGATAGTCCTCAGAGACCACGAGGAGATTTTGAAACTTCTGAGTTCTAATGACTCATTCATAAGAGCAACTACTTTGCATACAAAGTTTAGGATGTTTCTTCAACCCCAATCTATTTGACTGTAATATCCTTGAGAAAAGAAAAAGATGTACTTCATACCATGTTTTATCCCATTGAATTAAAAATCTGTTCACTAATTGTACAATTTTCTTTGCGATACTATTTAATAATATTCATGTCTATTTAATTGAAATGTATAAAACAAGTACTTAAAGATTAGCCGGGTGCAAGCGTCGAGTTTTATGCTAAATCGCCAAAAGTTATCAGGTATCAAAAAAAAGCACCATAAAATATATTAACTAGCAGGGTTTTGTATTTTTACGTGTAAAAAATAAAACGTTCCCAGTATAGTCCGATTGGAGAGATTTGCGCCCGACTAATCCAAAAATTTCGCGTAATTCTTTACGATCCAATTCCGTTAGAGTCACCGCTAAATATAGCCCGGTTCTTTTAGACAACAAAAAGTAGAAATATTCATAAATAATTTCAAACTTCTGAACTAAAATGTTTAATTATATCAATAACTATTCAGTTTATTAATAAAAGTCGGAAAAATTTGTTGATATTTGGATATATTTAGTGATTTGGATATTGGCGATATTTAGAGGGGACTCTAACGGTATTGTATCTTTTTTACATGATTGAGTTCAATATTTTTATATGAATAGCGGAGTAAATATTTTGTTAACAACAAAGTACAAAAAAACTTGCAACAAATTTTTACTATTATATAAATTTAAAACCGCATTATTTTTTAATGTCACTTCAAAATTCAAACGTTATTTTGTTTTTTAAATAAATACTTCGTTTCTTGCTCCTATATACATACTATGTTTTTTAACTTTCCACAAGTATCTCAGGAATACTATATCTTTCAACTGACATAATATTTTAGTAAACTGTAAATTAAGTTTTTATAATATTTTGACCATTTATGGCCTATAAAGTAATAAAAATCTATAAATGGAACATTTTCAATCATCAAAGACGACACATATTTTTTATGAGTCAATTTTCATAATGTTCATTTCAGATTTTTGTAGTGAGTTTGCTGTGATCTGAGTATTTTTATTAACAAGAATTAGTAAAGGAGGCTGGGGGGTACGTTAGCATAACTTTTGTTTAAAGAAGTAATAATTTTTTTCTGTAATATTTTGAGATATTATGTCTAATGCTGAGAACGAATTAAACTTTGTAGTAAAAATATGGTGGATTCGCAATTTAAAACACCAGTAAGTAACTTAAAATTAGTTTAAAAATTAGCTCTATAAACTATACAACGAGAAGAGTTAAAATAGCCTAGTTTATTATATAACTATTAACTATTAGTTATTATAAGTTATGTAACTTTTAGTTATTATAAGTTATATAACTTTTAGTTCATTATATTATATCAACTGTTATTTCGATAAAACAGCAATTTTTGAGGGTAAACAATTCTTTACTATAGTTCTTTCTCATTTCACATTATTTAGCTGCTTTTCAAGTGATTTTTCTATATCGTCATTAACGTTTTCTTCACTCCAATCTCTCCTGCATATCAGGTATCCTACAGCTGAAAAGTGTGTTTAAGTACGTAAATTAATATTGTTTAAAACTGATTTAAATCAAATGTTTTATTTCACATCATACCTTTACCTAAAACCCTTTCAGCAAAAATATGGCATTATATACACATTTCACTTACATTCAAAATTAGTCTTAAATCTATTTATCTTTACGAAATATTTTTTTCTGGACTAAAGGGAATAATTTAAAGACAAAAGTGTATTTGAAAATACATTTCAACAACTTTTGAGTAATCTCTGACTTTGCTAATGGTTGTATGTGGTTGTATGTTTAAGACGGGGACAATTTTAGTTTTATATTTTTCAAAAACAGAAAGTTACAGAGAAAACAGGAGAACATATATGTAAAACATCATTAAATGTGTCTCAAAATATATTTATAGTACTTCTTCCCACTATTTTGATGATATTTGGATGTTAAACTGGGTCTAAAATTCTGTTATGAATATAAAAATAATTTATTCATCCGACACATTTAAATACAGTAGCAAGCATAATATTAACGTAAACAAACAAAAAAAAACCCAATATATTGCTCACTAAGTGGCTTTGACCGTTCCAAGTAAACCAAATTATACTTAATTGAATTTCATGAGGTAAGAAATAAAAGGATAAGAAATTAGAAGAAAAAAGAGAAAAATTAAAGTATTAAAAATACATACAAATATTACAGGATTTGTGGCAAGGACAGCACAAAAATATATTTATATCTGGCTCAACACAAATTATAAGTATTCTTTTTAAAATCGGTATCCAGAGAAACCTGGGCAAAGTAATTTTATACACTTGCTTTAAATATCATTCAACGTTTTTCACATTAGAAACAACTACATTACACATAAAAAATCACAGATTTTTCGTTGATTAGGAAAGTTTAATAATTAGTAAAACTAATAACTTTCATAAACACCGAAACAGACTCTAAGATGGTTTCATAAATAGGGAACAAGACCCAAGAAACTTAGAAAAACGTTGAATCAACCACTAGACGACCTCATAAAGACCCAAATCTGAACCCGGACCTCCCGAACTTGGACCGGACGGTGGATCAGGGGAAGTTCCTGACCGGTCGGAAACCGGCAACCACCTTTTCCGAAGCCGCATCGAGCAGAAGCACCTGAAGATCGCCGCTTCCTGGGACTGGCAAAACTCCGGCAAGCCCCCACAAGCCATGTTAATTACATCCGTAATTACTTCGGTCATTAGTGGATAGGCTGGGGCCCCTAATGAGGACCATAATTACAAGTGGCTTCTCCCCGCATTAATCGTGCCCTAATTAGAGACGCGAGTTTAAAACGTAATATTAATTAATCTCCTACCCTTGGTTTCGTCAACTCCCTTCAGTTCTTCGTCGGCGGTATTATTATTGTTATTATTATTACTATCGTCATCGTCATTATAAGCAAAACAGAAGAAGCGATGGCGGTGCGGTTGGGAAAGAAGGGTGATGAATCGGGTTTGCCTTTGTTTGGGGGCTTCAGGGGCGCGGTTAATGGGGAGTTGTTAGGGTGTTACTTATTGTAGGGTTGCCATACCGGAACCATCATGTAAGAGCAAGGCATGCTCACGTTTCGGGCAACCCTAAGCGAGCGGGAAAGGAAAGAGTCTCTTCTGGTTCTGACTCGAGAGAAGTCGAACGTGTGTTTGTGTGATGGTAAGGGAATGCCATGGGGGAAGCAGCAGCGTTGTGTATGTAATTGTTCTTGTTCCTGTGTCCAGTCGATTAATAAATAGATGTTTGTCCTGTTAATCGTGTGGTTGCTGGCTGTTCCCCATAAAGTGGTGCCAGAAGTTGGCGAATCGTCGTCTTACGTCTAACCATCTGCTAACGGCTAGCTGCTAGCTCTGAGAATGGCTACTAAAGTCCGATTTAAATCAGGTTGTGAGTTTTCTTATGATTTCATGTATGATTTATGTGTTTATGGTTTCATCTGATTTAGTATGTTTTATGCTAGTGTAAACAGAAAGTATTTTGTATTGTAAACAGAAAGTGTTTTGAATTGTTAAATAATGGAACCTAAAGTGCTTCAAGATATACCCCATATTAAGTTGCATTTAAAAACTGGTTCCACTAAGGCAGTTAAAGTGTTACATAATATTGTGTTCGGTGATAATGGGGACCGAGACAACCGAAAAAGGTTACGTGTATTTAGTGGTTTCGATTCTGATAAAAATATCACCGAGTTACATGACAAAGTCCTGGAAAACTATGGTATTTCTGAATTAATATCTGCCGCGAATTTATTGGGTGTTGATATATGTAACGAACCAAGTGTAGTCTGTAAGAATATACTAAATGCTCTTTCTGATTTTTCACTTTTACTGGGTAACGAAATAAGTTCTGATTCTGATTGTGATGATAACTTAAGCATCTACAGCGATGCAACGCTAGGGGCTGGTAACCCTAATGATAACCCTGAAGAGAAAAAGAAGGAAAGCATTTCAGTCTCAAACGATAACAAAACCAATAAAGATTCTGAAGTTCGCGTTTTGACAGATGTTTATTCAGGCCAAATGGAAAAACAAAATAGCTCGATGTCAATCAGATATAACCTCCGTGATTTAATTTCATGCATTCCACCGTTCAGTGGAAATAAAGATGAACCTGTAGATAGGTTTGTAAATTCGGTAGAAGAAATTTCGATGCTACACAACTTGAGTCCCCTCCACCAGCTGTTATTTGCCAAACAATGTTTGATAGGGTCGGCAAAGACTCTTGTACAATGCACACACGGTTTGGTATCGTGGACTGAGTTGAAATGCTTTCTACTCGAGGAGTTTCATTCAAAGTTAACTACCTCACAGCTACATAAGCTTTTAAAGGAACATAAATTAAGTAATGATGAAAATATTTTGGATTATTTTATCCAGATGAGGGCTCTGGCGAGTAGAGGTAATATTGACCTACCCTCCTTTTTCGAATATGTAATTGAAGGTCTACCCTCCTCTAAGGCAAATAAGATTATTCTATATGGTTGTCAAACTATGGATGAATTCAAAGGTAAATTAAAAATATTTGAGCAAGTTTATGAGCCTGCTCGTAATTTCTCAACTGAGCAGTCTGAGAAAAAATGCCCTAATCCAAAAAAGGCTTATATACCAAAAAATGTGGTAAATTCTAAAAATGTTAAACATAAAAGCCTACCAAATATACGTTGTACTATTTGTGGTTTGAATAATCACCGACGAGATGAATGTCATAACAAGGATAAAGGTGTCAAATGTTTTCGATGTAACAAATATGCTGGACATTTAGCAAAAGATTGTCCCTCAATAGCACCTGTTGTTTCTAGTCAGAATTTTGTAAAGTATGCTAATTCTATGATAAAAGTTGTGCAGATTTTGGACACAACTGTCCATGCACTTATAGATACAGGTAGTCAAAGAACCCTTATAACTCAAAAAGTCTATTCTACCTTAAAAGCTCCTAAACTTATGTCAACAAATACATGTTTGAGTGGTTTGGGAAATTCAAATATCAAACCATTAGGTATGTTTAATGCTACCATTGACATAGATGATAGTAAGTTTGACACTGTAATTTGTGTAGTTACTGACTCTGCTTTAAGTTATGATTGTGTAATTGGTACTGATGTTTTGCAACAAGGTATACTAACAGTTTCAGGTTCTAATATTAGTATTGAAAAAATGTCATCTTATGATTCCCTTTTGGTTCAAATATCAAATGTTGTAAATGAATCCCTTGTAGATTTAAGCCATATTGTAAACCCATGTATCAAAGATAAGGTTTCAAATTTGATCCAACAATTTAAACCTTGTAAAACCAAATCAGTTGATGTTGAAATGCAAATTACTTTAAGTGACCCAACTCCAGTTTTTTCTCATCCTAGACGTCTTGCTCCTTTAGAAAAAGCTGTTGTAGAAAATCAAATAGATGAATGGCTTAATGAAGGTGTAATTGAAAAATCTAACTCTAACTATGCTTCTAATATTGTGTTAGTGAGAAAAAAAGATAACTCTTATCGCCTATGTGTTGATTACAGACGGTTAAATAAGTGTATTTTACGTGAACATTATCCTATGCCTGTTGTATCTGAAGTTCTTGATAAAATAGCTTCAGGTAAAATATTTAGTTGTCTTGATTTAAAAAATGGTTTTTTACATGTTAATGTTGAAAAATCAAGTAGAAAATATACAGCATTTACTTGTCATGTTGGTCACTATGAGTTTAAAAAGATGCCCTTTGGTTTAACTAACAGTCCTGCTTGTTTTACCAGGTATATTAATTCTGTATTTCGTGATCTTATTAATGATGGTACTCTTGTATTGTATATGGATGATATTATCATTCCTTCTCAAAATGAATCTGATGGGTTTGAAAAACTTAAACGTGTCTTTGAAATAGCCACTGAATATGGTATTGAGTTTAATCTTAAAAAATGTCAGTTTTTAAAGAAGGACATTGAATTTCTAGGTCATTTAATTAAGGATGGTAAGTTATACCCTTCTCCTGTAAAAATCAAAGCGGTTCAAAATTTCCCAGAACCTAAAAGTGTAAAAGATGTTCAAAGGTATATTGGTTTAACTTCTTATTTTCGGAAATTCATTCCTAATTTTTCTGTAATTGCTAAACCTCTTACTGATATGATCCGTAAAGATACTGAATTTGATTTCAATTCTAATGCTAAACAATCATTCCATGAACTTAAGGTAAGATTGTGTTCTGAACCATTGTTGTCAATGTACAATCCCCAAAGTGAAACTGAGGTTCATACTGATGCATGTATGGATGGTTATGGTGCTGTTCTTCTTCAACGATCAGCTGTAGATAATCTTTTTCACCCTGTTTGTTACATGAGTCGTAAAACCTCTGACTCAGAAAGGAAATATACTAGTTTTGAGCTAGAAGCTTTGGCTGTTATTACGGCTTTAAAACAATTTCGTGTTTATTTATTAGGTATCCCCTTTAAGATAGTGACTGATTGCAATGCCTTTAAACTAGCTATGAGTAAAAAAGACATCTCTGCTAAAATAGCTAGATGGTCGATATTCCTAGAAGAGTATAATTACTCTATAGAACACAGACCAGGTACAAAAATGAAACATGTAGATGCCTTAAGTCGCAATCCCATTACTATGGTAGTACAAGATCATGTAGTCCTTAAGATTGCAAAAGCCCAAGATACTGATTCCCATATACAGACCATTAAGCAATTGCTTCAAACATCTCAACATGATAACTACCTTCTTAGAAATAATGTCCTGTATAAAACTGTGAATGGTATAGATTTGTTAGTAATTCCTGAAGACATGCAAGCTAGTATAATTAAGTCTGCCCATGAACGAGGACACTATGCTGTTTTACGTACAGCTGAACACTTATCTAAGGAATATTACATTCCCAAAATTAAGGAAAAGATAGAACGATGCATTTCGAACTGTATCCCTTGCATCTTAGCTAACAAAAAGTTGGGAAAACAAGAAGGTAAACTTAACCCCATACCTAAAGACGATGGACCCCTTTCAACCTTTCATATAGATCATCTTGGTCCTTTAGACAGTACTAATAAAAATTACAAGCATATCCTTTGTGTAATTGATGCCTTCACGAAATTTGTATGGTTGTACCCCACTAAATCTACTACTAGTGCTGAGGTAATTTCAAAATTAGAAATGCAAAAACAAATTTTTGGTAATCCAAACAGAATAATTTCTGATCGTGGTTCTGCTTTCACGTCAAACGAATTTGAGCAATATTGTAAGTCTGAAGGTATACAACATGTGGTAATTACTACAGGTTGTCCACGTGCAAATGGTCAGGTTGAAAAACTAAATTCAACTATAATCAATATAATTGCTAAACTAGCTAAAGATGATCCTAAACAATGGTATAAATTTGTCCCTATTGTTCAGTTAACTATAAATTCGACCTATCAACGGAGCATAAATTTAAGCCCTTTTGAACTGTTATTAGGTCTTAAAATGAAACATAAAGCTGATCTCCATATACGTGAAATGATAGATGAAGAAATAAGACTGGAATTTTTTGATCATCGTGAAAAACTTAGAATTGAGGCCAAAAAACAAATTCTAAAAGCCCAACAAAGTAACACAAAAACCTACAATCTAAGACGAAAAGCACCACGCAAATATGGCTTGAACGATTTAATAGCCATCAAGCGTACCCAAATAGGTCCTGGATGTAAGCTAAAATCCAAATTTTTAGGTCCCTATAAAGTCACAAAAATAAAAAAGAATGATACTTATGATGTGGAAAAAGTAGGAATTTTAGAAGGTCCACAAAAAACTAGTTCTTGTGCTGAATTCATGAAGCCTTGGACTAATGATATTTAGTGTTTGTTAACTTACTATGACTATAATTTTATGTGATTCTATGTTTTCTTTCATTGTTATAACCTCATTTGATTTGTCATCATTATGTTCTCCTTTTATGTATCGTCTGTCTGTGCTTCCATGGTTTTTCCCTAGAGTGTTTATTTTGAACTGTGTGCTAATAACGAACTGTCGAATAACTAATAACGAACTGTAACCACTAACTGTCCAACACCAACGATGAACAATCCTCAACGATTAATGTATAATTTTAAGTTCTTGCACACTAGAGGGCTAGGTGTACTACAACGATACGTGTACATCAACGTGTTTCTGTCCTCAACGACCCACTGTGCTATCAACCAGAGGACTAGGTGTGAAAACATCAACGTTGTTTCTGTCCTCAACGATAAACTGTGTCATTTTACAAGTGGATTTTAAGGTGTACTTACGGACCCTGTGGACAGGATCTGGTCAGGATGACCGGATGTAGGGTTGCCATACCGGAACCATCATGTAAGAGCAAGGCATGCTCACGTTTCGGGCAACCCTAAGCGAGCGGGAAAGGAAAGAGTCTCTTCTGGTTCTGACTCGAGAGAAGTCGAACGTGTGTTTGTGTGATGGTAAGGGAATGCCATGGGGGAAGCAGCAGCGTTGTGTATGTAATTGTTCTTGTTCCTGTGTCCAGTCGATTAATAAATAGATGTTTGTCCTGTTAATCGTGTGGTTGCTGGCTGTTCCCCATATTATTGATGAGTGAAAGTGATGCAAGTGATTAATATTTGAAACGCTCTGTGATTCGTTTGGGCGAAAACATTTTCTGTTGAAAGACAAATAGATTTTTAAAGCCTTGTAGCATAAAAAAAAGTTGTAAGGTGTTTTTATGTGGGGTTTACTTTTGTCCTGCTTCCTAAGTTCCTTTATTCAGTGTCCAATAAAGGAGAAAAAATGATAAATACTTACTTTAATTTTAAAATAAATTAATTAAAATGTGATTGAGTTCGAAAAAAGATCAAGGTAGTTAATTTCAGAAGTTTGAAAACTGTTCAATTGTTCAAATTGTTCAAAACATTTTAATCAGGGAAATTTTATTTGCATTTACATTTTAATCCGGAAAAAATTTAAAATATGCGAGGTAAAATCGTTTATTTTGGTCGTAAAATACATTTTTGGTTATGTAATCTGGTTAAATATTTAAAATTTAAGTTTGTTTTAATAAATGGAAGATAAGTACTTAAAAATATATACTATAAATTGGTATAGAGAGGTAGCGGAAATTTGTAAAAATAAAATTTACTTAATAGTATTATTTTCTCTCTTATTTATTTAGATGTAATCTCCTAAAACAAATAAAATCTTAGTTATCTTTCAAAACTTTTATAAGCAGTTTGGAGGCCAGTTTATATTGAAAACATCGGGTTGTCCATTAACTTTCTAAATTTTCAAGTAAAACCATACAGCTGTGTATAAATAGTATTCAATTTTTTCCATACTTGTATGTGCATAAATAAAATGTATACCTACTACATATCTACATAATAAAAGTAACCATGTTGATTCTAACGACTTTCTGACCTAAGGTTAACCTGGAATCAAGCTTTTTCTCCAACTCTCAAACAATAGAGAAATACCTTTTTAGTGCAAATTCACCAAATGAGTCAAACCTCATCGAATTCAGTCATCGGTACATATCAAACCTCATATTGGGGAACAAAACACCTCAAACACCATGTCACCCAGTCACCGATTGAATCACCCCAAATGACTCAACTCGGCATGCCTTCCATAAAACCCGATTAATTTCAATTCAATTAACCACCAATCTCCTCTTTTCCCGGCATAGCGTAGTTATGACGACCAGATCTCACTCCGCGTCGCCCTTAATTAACCAATTGGCCCATCGGCCCCCGCTGATAAAACGGGCCGTTTTTACTCTGGCGCGACTCCAATTAACATTGAAAACGCTGCCGCCGGTCCAAATTGAAATGAGATTTCTGCGCGCGGGCCGCATAATTTCCGCCTTGTAATGAGACGTCCATGCCGTTTTAATGCCGGACGGAATCACCTATAACGCCGAATCGCGGACCGGATTGTATAGGGCCGATTGTTGACAAATGGAGAGTTGAATTGGGTTTGTAGTGGCGAGTTAGCGAGAGGTTTTGTTTGGTAATGGGGGCGATTGGTTTTGTGAATGGGGTCTGTTTCTCGTAGGTGGGTGTTATGATTGGTAATGAGACAGGTGACTATTAGGAATTGGGGGGATATTTTGGGGCGTGAAGCTATGTTTAGAGTGATTTTATCCAGGTTCATTAGTTGTTATTCAAAATCCGAGGGTAGGTAGTTTTGATTAGCCGATTTGGAATGGCAGCAACTCAATATGTAGGCAGAGCTGAGATTGGTTTATAATTTGTTGATTAGTTAGTTGAAACTAATGGGGGAATATTAAAGTATTAATATTCTTCTTTAAAAAATGTTTTAGACAAATTGACTGTGTCAAAAGTAATGATGGGGGAAATTAGAATGATAACATAAAAGCTTGTGTGTTTACAAAGGGAGAAGAATATTTTACAAGAATATTTTAGTTAACTTTACAAGAATAAAATAAGAACTTTACAAGAATAAAAACTTTACAAGAATATTTTTAAAATAGAAACCAGATTGATTTTTAAAATAACAAGTTGAAGGGGAAAATCCTTTTTCTATGCTTGATTTTCCTGTCAAGAAAATTCGAAGGTCTTTGAAACACGTATATAATTATTTTAATGATATAACTTAGCTTGAAATTAAATTTTAACAGCTGGAAAGAAGCTAAAAATATAATTATATCTTACTAAATTTAGTAACTTATAAAAATGACAGTATAAAAGGGATTCCTAAAAAGTTTAAATAACATTAAGTACTGATTAAAATATGACTGGAAAAAAATAGAGATTAGTAAGTTGCGAAAAATAGTCAAAAATTACTTTATAAATATTTTTTTTTCAAAATGAACATTAAAATATACCAAAACGAAAATTGTACATAATTTTAAGAAAATAATCTCAATAAATAAATATATGTGTCTGAAGTGAGTTTTTTCCGAGTATCCGTATCAATAAATACGCGATAAAAATTATACTTTAAACCTCTTTCCAAGGAAGTAATTCAATTATATAAAACCCAAACGCAGTGTTTACCAAAAAATTCCAAGAAAAAATTCCCACCATCACAAACAACTTCATATTAACCAAATAGTAAATACAAAGTACTACTAAACTTCAACTCCCGCAACAAAGTTTTCCAGAACCCCCTCCCATCCCATAAACAAACTTGCGAGAAGCAACCCAATTAACCCTCCCCCCCACACACACACGAGGAGAGAGCGCAAAACCCTTCTTCCTCCCCATTCAAAATGCCCTCGCGAATATCCCTCAAACGCATAAAAGCGAATGCGGGAGGAGGTGTCGGGCGTCAAAAACATTTTGGGCTTAAAAGCAGCTCTAAAAGGGAATAAGAAAGAAGGGAAGGAAACAATTTTACTCCATCCTTTTTCGCAGCGATGGATTAAAATATTCGCAGTGCCACTCCCTGGCTCCTCACTCAACGTCTATTGCCATCGCTTTCAATCATTATCAAACCTTTCGACGCCGCGTTTTACAAGTGCGTTGCCGAAGGGAGAGGGGTGCTGGTCAAATTGAGGATAGGATCCTTTGTGGTCGCATGCTAATGGGAGTTTTTCACTGAATTTGATTTGTTTTTCAGTTTATTTGTTGTGTCCAAAACTGTGAAAAAATGTTCAAGGAAAATCCATATTTATATTAAAAATTGCACGTAGTACACTGAATATTTTTTTTCAATTCTTTACTATGTATTACTTATCCTTATTTATTTTCACCATTACCGTTGATCCTATTTCTAATTATGAATAAAACATGTAGCGATAGATAATTTATTTGAAAAAACTGATTCATGAATTAACGTTAAGTGTATATTGAAATTATTAATGAAAATTAAATTTTTTAAAACTGATATTTGAGGTAATTTAATTTTAAATTTGGTATGGCGGGATTCAGAAAAATCATCTAAAAGTAGTAATTGTTTAACTAAACTCTGACTTCTGAGAAAAGTTTCTTCAACAAAAATTACCATGGGATTGAAAATAAGATAACGAATTAATTTTAAAATCCATATCGTAGAATTTAAATGGAAATTCTCAATGAAGTTATTTTAGCGGTTGTTATCAGCTCTTAAAATTAAATAATAACATTGAATTTATACTTAGAATTTGAATGTTTTCCAAAATTGAGAATATATCTTATTCAGAAAATCAAAGCAAAATAATTTAAGTAACTAAGTTAAAGTAATTAAACAAGCCCAGAAGTTAGGGGTCCGGGGGTGGTTTAGACCTCTAGGTCTTTCATCTTCATTCAAATAATAAAAAAATTAACATAAAATTTAAACTTTTCTCTTCATTTTCCTAAATATGTCCTTTAATTAAAATTTAAAAATTTCGAATTTCAAACAAAATAAAATGAGTTAAAATTGAAAAGGTAATAATATAGTAAAAGTTTAAACACTTACAAAAAGTTACTTAAAGGCTTGTACAATTTATTAGCTGAAAAGTAATACCCTTTTTACAAAGAATAGATCACTTGTCAGTCCCTCTCGTATGACACTTTCAGGTGGAGAATAAAGCAGAATAAATGTGTTTGAAGACAAGAAATGAAATTTATGGATTCATGATTTAGGGTAGAGTAATTAATTTTACTCAGAGTGGAAAGCAGGTTGTCTATAACACAAGTTGGCTTGTTTGAAGCTGTCGAGTGAAGCTCATTCCTTAGAATGACGCTCGAAGTTAGACGACTTTCCTAAAGTATAATCCAGGTTATTTATTGTTCCCAAAGCATCGTAAGTCATTGTCTATTCAGATAAGTATCCCACATCACGAGCTCCTTAAAATGTTGGGGAGTCTTTGATGGAATGTATTTAAATAAATATGTTAATTTCTGTTTAAAAATTGTTGTCTTTTAACTCTAATTTGATGAGAATTGTGAAAGGTGATTGTTAATAACTTATTAAAAGGTTAACTATTTTAAGAGAAGGTATAAATTTCATTGGTAAATTAGAATAAAACATATAGGCTTTCTCGGAAGGTCATTTTCATAAGAAGGATCTTTAGGGCGAAAACACCGATGTCTAAAAGTTAAAAATTAAAGATTAAAAATTTTAATAATTTTTAACTTTTAGACCTATGTGTTTTTGCCCTGAAGATTCTTATTATATATTGTAATAGACTATTATTTTTTGTAACATAGAAAAATATGAAAGTTGATACTTTAATTGTATATGGAAGGAGATGAATGTCTTAATATTTCATAAGAATATTTCTATATTTTTAACTAAATTAGCTTTTTTTTCGATAAGTTAATGATTATTGTATGAAATTATATTTTCAAGTTAAGGTTTCATAAAAAATATTTTCTACACCACTCTTAGCAAAAGCAAACAATAAAAAAATTCATTAAATATCTCCTTTTTTTTCAATTACACCTTTGAATTTCAGAAATTCAAGTACAAGTAAAAAATCTCTATTTATGGTGTATAATTTTTCTTGAAATTTAATTGGTTGGTTATCAGTGGTTTTATGGCACAAGTCCCCTTCCTTATTAGGACATTCCGTGTCAAACAAGACAAAACATTAAAAGTCAGAGGAATAAGCCATTGTCAAACGTAATCGATGCCTAAATTTAAAAACAGGACATACAAGTAATTTAAAAAGAGATAAAGATATGATTAAAATTTTACAATGATGATGTGAAAGTATAATGAATGAATTTAATTTAAAATATTTTGTTATTTTTTCCATGAAGCTAAAAATTCAATTACTAAGTTTTAAAATATCAAAAAATTAAGAATACCCAAAATGCTCCCAATTTTAAAACGATTTCCATGAAATTTAATTGGTTAAAGAATACTGATGTAATTGAAACACTATGTATTAAACTTGAAATGTAATACAAGGAAAGTTATTTTTTATGAAAATAATTCTTTATCTACATACCATAGGAAAATTTCAAAAATTAGTCAATTTATTGATAAATATTAGAAGATATATTTACCTACCGCAATCAGACGGGGTTATCTCAATAGTTAGAAAAATTTACTTATACAGCAGATGTATGAATTGCTGTACTTATATGGGACATATGTATGTATAAATATGGGACAAATTTCTCCTTCTTTACATTAGCCAAAACAAAAAACCTAGGGAGAGTTCAAATATTACAAGGGGGATCGCGGTTTTCTTATTTTTCTGTCAAGGAAGAAAGATGTTAAAAATTACCAAAAACATGATAGTAATATTTTTACAGTGCCATGAACACTTAAATTTACTTATAAAACGAAAAAGAATAGAAATGAGGCTAAAAAGAGTTGTTATATTGAAGCCAAATCCTCCCAACCTCACTTAGTACCCGTCCCCTCTGCGCTCCTAAAAACCCCGCGCCTTTTAAAACACTTTCTGAATGGGCAAGCCTTTCACGAAAATCTCGCGGAAACCCTCAGCGGAGGAATTGGCGAGCGTGTCTCCCGCCAAAATTCCCCACCCTCTCCCCTCCTCTACATAAGTTTAAATTTTAACTTTTGCTGACAGCCTCGCTTTTGTTTTTGCCCAATACTCGAGAGGAGGTCGTGGGGATCAGAGCACCTGCATTTGTTTGGATTGAGGAGGCGCACATTTGGCGAATGCTCGGCGTTTAGGTTGCGATTGTTGGTTGTTGTTTGTCGAGGGTTTTTATGTCGCTCGTTTTTGTTGATATTGATCCGAAATGGGGGCCATGGTTTGTGTGGGGATGTTTGGTGTGAAAATGGGGTGTCGTTCGTGGGTTTTTTTTGTGAGAGGAAGGAGAGGTTTTAAGAGGGCTTCCCGCAAATATATTTGGTGCAGGAAGTTTTTACGATTTGGATGTAGAATAAAATTAAAAGTTGTAAATTTAAACTGTTGAAATTTCTAATGATTAGTCAAATTTTGCCTAGGCCTAGTGGCCTATCAGGTGGTGTCCACCTTCCTTTCATTAACCTTTGGACCAGGGGTGCTAATTACTAAGCTTTTGTCCAGGTCGAGTGGCTATCCCGACGCTGGACCCACAGTTTTGATTCCCCAAGTTTGATTCCATTCATTTTATCGAAATTTAATCGAATATTTCACTCATTTTTAGTATGTAATTTCTAATAGCCTACGAATTATCTAAAGATTTTGTAAAGGTATTTTACTTTGTAATATAACTAACGAAAAAAAAATGTTGACTTCTGTATTTCTAGTTTTTTTTTTTTAATTACGAAGGGTTAAATTTTATGCTTTATGTGATCTCGCTTTGGGCTGGGCAGTGAGCCATGTGAACTTTTCAAAGTACTTCCTGAGGCAAAAAATAAAGTAAAATAAATATACTGTTATTAAAAACAAACGGGGTAAATGTAAAGATTTTATAGTATCAAACAAAATTAGTGAGAAATAAAATTTAGCTTCATTTAAAGTATTTTATACGCAAAAAAGCAACCTAATTTCCCCATTCACATTTAATGAAATTACAATAAAAACTAACATCTCTAATTTTCTGGTTATGAACGTTACTTGTTTAAAAATTCATTAAATAAAAACTATTTTTATTAATGGTAAAATACAACAAAAAAATAAATAAAATAGTTTCGAGAATAATTTTCGATGAACGTAATCACAGGATTTTTCTTAATAAAATGGGTTTAAATTATATAATGTTATTACTCCTTTTAAAAACACACTTTAAAAACTTGAAAAGTTTTTTTTGAGAATAAACATGTTTTCGAATTATTATGCTAAAACAATTTATAAAGAACTTTAGAGAAAGAAAAAGATTATGAACTAGAGACTTGCATTGCTGTAAAAATAGCTTAGTCTATGAAGGAAAAAACCATATAGCATATAGCGTATACAAATTGAGCACATAATATAAAGCGTTGAAATTTTAACCTCTACAAGTAAATCGAGGGTAATATACCCACAATATGGATTTTAACTGAGTCAAAAATAAAACTGCACAGAAAATGCTAGAATTTAGAACTTACAGTGGCTTTTATTAAAAAAAATTGATTATTGTATTTATAAATTCAATATTTTTATTTAAGCTGCGAAACCGGTTTTCCAGAAATATTGTTCTGCTATTAAACAAAACCACCAAATTTCCTCTTTGATGCCCTCTCTGGCCCTATTCTTTGGCGTCGCCAACCCACCAAAAACAAAGCAACCCTGCCTAACCCAAACTGACAAGCTAAAATGTTTCCATGCAAAATACCAGGCGACGGGCCCGGCAGTTAAAGAAGCCGCCGGCACCCACCCACCCCCTCCAAATCCCCGAAAACCTTTTCGGGCCAAGGGGCGAGAAACGTTAAAATTCCATTTGGGCTTATAGTGGTGAAACAGTGAATTCCATTAGCCTAATTACCATACAAAGAGCAATATCGTGTATGTTCGGCGGCTGTCAGTGCCGATCCCTATTGTAGATGGAGCTCCGACACTGAATGCCCATTTGTGAGCGGAGTGCGGATGCGATCTTTCGTGAGGCGCCTGCTCCGAAGGGGATTATATTCTCCGGCAGCATTTTTCCGCCGCCCGCCGACCCATTTGGAAGGTGTGCCGAGAAGAGGAGAAAAAACGTTTCCAGGCGGTTTTTGTTTGCTTTTTCCGCCGCTGCTGCTTTTTAGGGAAGGGTGCGTTTTATTGAAGGGCCGTGATTGCGATTATTGGGCGAGAGATGGAGCTACCGGTGATGTGATGGAGGGTTGTTTGTGATGATTCTCAGAGAGGAGGGTTTTTTTTTTTGGTAGGGATTTTATAATGGTAAGGAGAGGGGTTTTGGTTCTGCTACTACCAAAAGACAATAATGTTGTTCGGGGTGATTCGTCAATTGAAAAATTTATAGTTACATGATGTACTGTAGTAACATTACACATATTTATATTTTTAGAAACGATAACTTACAATTTTACTAAAAATTCAACTCCATTTGAACTCATAGACTTTCGGTTTTTAAATGTTCAGTTATCGTGCAAAGGTAGCGTAAAGGTAAGTGATTTTTTCTGACATTGCTCGCAAGGAAAATGCATATTATTTAATTAACCCTTTCAAACCTAGGCCGCCCGAGATTTCCATCAATTCCTGCTGAAAATTTGAGGCACTTAGGACTTAAAAGGCTAAAAGAAATCCTATCTCTAATTTAATATAAGAAACTTTTTAAATTTAATTAATAGGGATTCCCTTCTGGGTAAGAAATTTCATTAGAATAGTTATAAATATATAGAAAACAGGGTATGTTTAAAGTGAAGGAAACGCGATTGATTTCTGTAGAAATGTAATAAATTATTTATTTTAGTAAGAAATGTTTTCGGATATCTACATATACCTACAGTTTGGATATTTAATGAAAATATTCAACTAACTAATAGGATCAGTGACCAAAGGTATTTTGAATACTATTATATCATTCTTCACATGACAATATTCGTTATACTATCAAGTCTTTTTTCATTAAAAATACATTCTTTAGTTCTTATTGCTTTATGTTTTGTAGAATTTATGTATAAATCCGAGATTCTAATTGGGTAAGACGCTTTTAAATAACAGCGAAATTTCAAGAAGATAAACTAAATACGGGTCCGGAAGTATGCTTCCTTTACATTTATTCAAGTGAAACTAATTTGAATGAGTAAGAGTAGTTGAAAAGAGAATTAAGAGAAAAGAGCTATTACCTTTATAAAATATTCAAACTGATTCAAACTAATGGAAAAAAAACCGAACTTCAAGATAATCTGTTTGATCTTAAAGTTTAGTAAAATTACGCAGCCTAAATACATTAACTTTTTGTATCGATAAAATAAGTACATAAGCAAGTAGAAAAGAAATGAAAATCTGAACTATCTCCTCTTTTACGCTTCAAAAAACATATAATGCAATAGATGATAAAATCACTCAAATCTCTCAATTTACCCTACAGGGCACAAAACTATCTAAGGTAATTATACTCAAACGTAAAAATACTTGATTTTATTAATTCCTTGCACAAATCGATATCAGACAAGGATTTAAAGAATTTATTTGAACTCACACATCACACTACGAAAATGAGCAGAAAAAAAAGCGGCATTTGGGAAAACAAAATAAAATATTCATCCTACAAAGAGATTTTAATAGACACCAAATTATCAGAGGCGTTTTTTCTTGCACGCTTCAGACAACATTCATCTTTCACATCGCGGAAAAATTTAGAAAGAAAATGAGCGCACAGCCGAAAAAACCCGCATACACACATATATAAATATATCGGCAAGTTTGTTAATTATGTATTAAGAAGGTTTCCCGTTAATTGCTTTCCAAATGAATAAACATGCTAATTATTTAAAACGGCTAATTAATAACATCTCTCACTGGAAAAGAAGAACGGTCTGAAAAGAGAGCGGTATGAAAAAAACACGCCTCGGCCTACAACAGCCACGAAGGGGGAATTAAAATTTTCCAGCCTTAATTGAAAACCGTTATTTGAATTATATATAAATCTCTTAAAATTTCAGAGTGAGATGCGAAGTAGAATAAAAAAAAAGAATGCCGTTTTGGGCTACTTATGGAACGAAAGAAAGGCTTATTGGGAACGGCAAGAGAAGGTTTTTTGTTGATGTTGGGGGGTGAAAAATAGGGCGGCAGAAGAAAAATCACCCGCGGTGTAGTGCTAACGAACTTGAAATGGCCTTCGGATCGATGAATGAGATTAGCGGTAATTCATAAAGAAACATCTATGTGTTTGAAAATATAATTAATTAGGACGATTTTTTGAGAGATCTGTTTTTTGTTTGGATAGTTTTGTCAGAAGTTTTCAGACTAAATCCAATAATGGTAATTAATTATTAAAACTTAGAGTGGGAAGATGAATGCCGTTTTTTTTATGATCAAGGTATCGTTATGAATCCATCGTGATATTTAGAATTATTCATCTGGTTAATCAATAGTTTTGAAATGAAATGGAAGGAGAATCTGTTCGCTATTGAAAACCGTTTCTTAAATCCTTGATGCAACTAAGATTGAACTCGTAAGTAATTAAAATATAAAAAATGGGGCTGAACTTTCAAACAACACTTTTTATGCTTGTTAAGAATGTTTTGTACGTGAATATAAAAAGCTTTTAACACCCAGAAGACATGAAATATGAACGAAAGGTTTAGAGAGAACAAATTACTTCCTTTAACTTATGTTTCTAATATGATATCAATAGCTATACATCCGAGTAAACGTTCTTTCCAAAAAGGACTGGGTATGACAATTTTCTTCAAAATTAAAAAAAGTAAAGAACGACGTTTTTATGAACAAAAGTTACATAATAGTAATCAATTGAATCTTATTTCAATAAACAGTCTACAGTTTAGCTAATTCTAAAAACTTTTTATAAAAGAATTCTTCTTAACAGACTTGGTTTGAATATTTTAAGAGTGTTCTCATTAGATGATCCAATTAGGTTTTAGAAGTATTTGGTACCTGTGTTATCACTTGATTTTTCCTGAAATATATACAAGGTGATCATACAAAAAACTTAACATATATTAAAGAGTCTCTCTAAATTATACCATTCAAAGAAATTGAATGATATTTTAGAGAATTTATTTTGGAGGTATAGGGAGAGAATAATATGAAATAGAACAACTATAAACTTAAACTGTTACGCTTACAATGAAAACCTTTATAAATTTTTATATGGCAACACCTATTTTTTCTCCTAATGCGTTCTATGATGTGAAATATAAAAATATAAATGGCGTTGAAACAATACATGGAGTTTCACTCAATTTCTATCAACGATATGATAGTGATATCTTGTATGGGTGAATTTTTTATTATTATCTTTTACATGACTATAATTGAGTGTTGAGAAAGATAATTCGAATAATAAAATTAACTAGGTGCATCTCTAATTTAGACACATCCTTATGCATTATAGTATCTCACGTCTCCAAATCAAATTGATTTCCGAAAGAACATCTCATTCCTTTCAATCCAAATCCCCCCAAAAAGCATTCACGGGAATGCCCCAGACAGACACTCCGAAAGAACACGCCACCAGAGTCCATTACGGAGGCCGAGGATCATCCCTCCAAATGCATGCGAACACATATTCATAAAGATGACTTATCCCGCATCTTAGGGCGCAGAAAAAAACACCACGGCGAATCGAAATATATATCCATAAGCTGGAAATATACACGCAAGTGTAAAAAAGTCCACACACATATCTATCTCCTCAATGGTTTAAAACCGTAAGTATATCGAAGGAAATATTTATGGAAAGCTGAATCTGAGGTGAAAGTCACGTTTCGAGCGACACTTCGGAGTTGACCGCAGATATAGAGATAGAGTAGCTTCTTTCTCTCTCCTCTCCGAAAAGGATGCTGAGCCTAGGGGCTTTATCTGATTGAATGGTAACGGCCTATAGGCCGGCCTGCCTAATCGCAAATCCCGCTATGGATATGTGGCGTGGACGGAATTTTTAATCTGGGAGCGGAGAGTCACTGATGGGTTCGGGGGTTTGTTTGTTATTTATTTATTTATATTATTTCGGTGTCGGGGTTATTGTGTATGCGCTATTTTGGGGAGTTTTAAGGAGCTTTTGGGAGAAGGGGAATGGAGATGCTTTTATGGGTGTGGCGGCCCTGTGTCGATTGGATTTGGGTTGAGACGTGATCTTTTACCGGAGGAATGAGGGATAAAGGAACTTGAATTTGGTTAGGAAATGTTTTATGAGAGTCCGGTGGACAAAAAGTTTTTGACAATTAGATTTTAAGTTGGATATGCATTTATATTTATGATATAGTAATTAGTAGAGTAAGATATTATGGTTATTTCCAAAAATATTTTTTCTCTCCCTTATTCTATTTACGATATCTCCTTAATTTTCTGATAATTTTTTAATTACATTTTTTTATTTTTGTTAATAATAATTATGTAATAAAATTAATCTTATCCATATTTTCTAGAAACAGTACTTAAATAAGCAATAATTAAAATAAAAATAATTTTATTAAGTTTAGTTTGCATGTAATTTCTAATAACTAACTAAATAACCTGTTGTGTTTTATTTATATTTTGGTCTTTTGAATTTTTAAAATACTAAATTGGAAATTTCAAAATTTCTGTGAATAAAGAGTTATCTTTTAACATGATTTGCATATTGACATGTTGATTAGAAAAATTACTATAAATTTTACGGCAGAAAAAATATTCAAAACAGAAATAACTGGAATATTACTGATACTTTGGTTTGAAACTCAAAAATATATTTAAAGCGTTCTTTAACAATTTTATTACCTTTTCACATATTTTAAAAACTCCGTTACCATCCATATGGCACCTAGTAGTTGATTATAACATTAAAATGTCTTTATTTCCTTCTAACTCATTGAAGAATTAAAAAAAACATACTTGAGATAGTTCATTATGTATTTTCACCATGTGGTTTGATGATTTCAAAACTTTAAAATTTCTAAAGGAAATAAATTTCTTCCTGCAAAGGAAACGATTTAATAAGTAGCTTTTAATTTTTACATGCCTTTAATTAAAATATTGGGTATAGATAAAGCAACATTTAAACTTCAAATGTATTTTTTTTTACTTTTAATTCGATTATACTTTCTAATTTACCTTGCATCATGTTTGTGGAGACGAAAGCCCTAAAATCACATCCTCGACATAAAGAATAACCTTCCAATTTCCTACACTGTATCGAACCCCAGCAACAATGCATCGAAGCCATGGGCGAAATTAAGTGAGATAATCGAAAACTGGCCGGACGGAGGACGTAACAGATTCCAGACAACCATCTTCTCATTTTCTTTTCCCTCCCAGCGGACATTTCGGCGGTCGGAATGACCGGAAATGGCAAGCGACCATTTCCGGTCAGCAGCTAATGGAGCTCTTTTACTGCTGTGGATTTATGTGACCTCTGGTCTTCTCTCTCGCCCTTGCGTCATCAAAGGATGCTTTCGGTCGCCAAGAGGATCCGCCAAAGTGGGGATTAGGCGATTTCTTTCTTGTTGGGGGCAATGAAAGTGAGCTACGGTTATTTCGTTTTAATCCAGCGGGGGTAAGTGGTATTGATGCCCGAGATGGGTAATCAATGGAAGGGGATTGGGTTACCGAAATTTCTGAGTCATAATCTTATGAAGGAAAACAGTTCACATGTTATATAAGATTATATTTAAAACAGTTTAAAGCTTTAAGTCGTCTTTCAAATTCCCTTATAAACTGGTTAAAAATGTTTCCCGAATAAAAATATTTTTCGGTTACAAAAAATGTATTACTTTCTTAATCTTATCTGAATTTGCTACATTAACTCTTAGACAATAGATATTCTAAAACCATTTATAGTTAGTGCAATAAATATTTGTACTCCTGAAGTATTTTCAGAAATTGCTATAGCTTAGAAATGTTTTTGAAGTGTTTTTATGTAACCTTCTAAGATGATTTGTATAAAAGTCAACCTGTTTATAAGGAAAACACATTTAATAAGAGTAACAATGCTAAACAGAAAAAACCATCTTTCTATTTCCAAGTATAAAATTCTTTAAAAAAGGTACATTAAAGGAAAATTGTTATTAATCGATAGATTTTCTATCATATAATATCCGACGTTTATACCGTGTATGATATATGAAAAATATATTTATACGAGGAATAGATTACATTGATTTAAGTATTTTTACAAAGTCTTTAAGTTCATAAACAAATTGCATTTTAAGTAGGATATCTAAATTTATTGGCTTAGCATAAGTAAATATTTTAACTGAAAGCCTTACTTTATGTTTAAAGAAAAATATATCACTAGTTTTATACAAGGGTAATATAAAAATAACATTTTTTACATTTTTGGATGAAAAAGTATACCATCAAAAAGTTCAGTGCTAGTATTTAAAAAAAAATGTAATATAAAACAATGCTGTTTATTCAAGCAGTGCTTTGAATTTTTTTTTTATAACTAGCCCCAATCTATGTATATTAGTTTCTTGAAATATACTACACACCCATTAAAAAAAGACCATTTGTTGACTCCACTAATTAATATAGTCAAAGGAAAATGATACTACAAGGCAAACATGTCACCAATTTACCCAACGTTTCTCTTCATATTTTAAACAAACGTAACATTGTTATCCTCATGGTAGAGTTAATGCTCACAAAGAGCTGATTTTTCTCCGTTTCACCTGTTTTCAAATCTTTAAAATAAAAAAAAAACATTTATCCAAGTTTGAACAACCACAGGTTATTAAATCGAGCCAAATATTTGAGACAAATATTGACTCTCAATTTTGAATATCCCCGCATCTCCAAGCAATCGGGGTTTTTTTGTTTAGCTCATTTTTTTGCGCTTATTCCAATTCCTCTTTTCAGGTCCGTAAAAAGAGATCGGACTCAAAAATAAAAACTTGCACTAAAGTGCAAAATTTATATTTTACGCCTCTTTTGAGCGACTTTATTGTGTTTAGGAATCATATCTGGAGGGGTATTTCTTTGCCAACAAAGCGCGGGTTATTTTTTTTTTTTTATCTTTACCGCTTTCATATTTTCTGTTTGAATATCTACGGAGCCAATATCAATATTGGTAAAGGCATAATTGATGCTGTGTTAAGAATGCTAAGGACCTAAATTGGATATTTGTTTAAAACTAATTTTTTCTATGTTTGATGAAGAACAAAAACTAAATATGCTTTCAAAATCGCTTAGTTTTTGAGCAAAAAACCCCAGTGTACTTTCTACTGCCTGAAGATTATTACAAAATAGATTTTTATCATCCTGTGTGTAGTTAGAATATTCCTAAATGCAATTAATAATTGATAATGTTAAGTAAATAAATTTTTCGTTCACCTTAGAAAGACTTTTTTTTTGCTTTATTTCTTGACTTTCAAAGTAACTACATGATTGAGCCTGTGTGTACGATCAAGCTCTAAAAATTAAGTCGTTTGTTTAATTTTGTACTTAATCTAGCTTTAAGCTTTTTTAAGCATGTTGATTTAATGAAAGTTGGAAATTTTTAGTGCCAGCACTTTTCTCTCAAATTTTAAGGATTAGGAGCCTGCAAAAATGATGAGGGGTTTTTATTTCCAAATATTAGGTTATGAATTCTCCTTCACCTTAATGTAAGTTTTTCTAAAATAAAGATTACACACATAAAAACTTTTAAGCTTAGGCTGCTATTTATTTATGAAATTAACTTATAAAATGGTTAAAATTGTATCGCAATGTTGTCCTATACAGTCTAATCTGAAATTTCAATTAATTTTTTTTCCCTGCGCATTTAATCTCTAAAAAATATGTTTCATGCTTTCATTTTAACTTATAAAAATAAAGGAATGCAGTTCAGATTTTTATAGTAAAATTATAAGATACAAACTCCATCCAGGAGAACCTGTCGGGTTTATACAAGCATTACACTATGCCGGGAACAAAATGTTTTTTTTTTTTTTTAATAGAAAAACGAACGGTATTTCCGTACTATCCCGTCGACCATGCGGCTGAAAACGATAATGTATCGCTAAAAAGCCCATTAACTCTGCCATTGAAACTGATGGTCGAAGGGGTAATATGTAAACTAACTCCTCCTTTTATATTTAAGTTTGCACAAATATCAATATCATACTACGTTTCGCCATGCATCCAAATCAATTGTGCAAACTTAATTTTTTTTTATCGATTTTAGTAAAATTATGCCAATTTATACAGACGATTAGTTTTTAAGTTAGGGATATACAGTTAAAAAATCCGATTTATAGTACATATATATATATCCCAGAAATGGTATAGTTCCAAATTGATTCATTTTTTTAGAAAGTCATACCAAAAACTATTTAACACGTGTTCTTTTAACCATGAATGAAGGGGAATCTTGAGAAGGGTTTAGCTTAAAGATTGCTTTTGCAGTCTGGACTAAGTCCGATGAATGTTATACTCTCACAAAAATTTCATTTTAACTTATCATAGCATTGGGAAAAAAACCCCACCCAAGGTGGATTCAAAATGTTATTGAGTTCCCCCCTTTCCAATTAAAACAATTGGTTCTCCATTTGTTCTCCCACACACACGACCGCACACTCTTCTCCCACAGCCAAAAGCAAACGGGAGCCCTCCCTCAATTCCCTCAACAAAAGCCAAACGCAAAAAAAGGGCCCAAAAACGCACTTCGCCAAATGGATTCTTCTCCCACCTTGTCGCCAGTTAAATCACCATCAATTTTTTCGCCACTTAGACTTCGTTCTTCATTCGCTTTAGTGCAACCCCGCAACAAAACATCACTCAGGCCTTCATCAGATAATAGCGAAACCATTCCATTTCAATACCTTAAAGTTCCTTAGGAGAGCAATCTCGGTTCTATCTGCATTGTTGCACCCTAGGGGGCGGCAGATAAATCACATTACTGCACCCTGTATTACCCCCGGTAGGGGTGAACTTCGGTTGGGTCTCTTCATTTACTAAATGCCACCATGGAAATTTCTTCCCCAGAAAGGGGTCTAGCCTTTTTATTTATCCGCGAGTGCTCTTTTTTAAAGTGCGTGATAAAAAAGGAGGCGGCTTTATAAAATGTCTGTACGCCCGTAGCGCATACACTTACCTAGAGTTGTAATTTGCGGGAGTATTTCAGCGGGTTTTAGGCCATTTCTGGGAAAGGGTTGTCAGTGATTTCCTTTATGCGCGCACTTTTGTGCATTAACCGTCCATATTTTATCGCGGTTTTATGTGAAGTAGAATGGGATATGAGAAGGGAGTGGGGGAAGAGTGCGGAAGGTGATTAGATGGATAAATGTGCCCACTGAAGTCGGTGTGTATCATCAGAATGTGAAGCAACGATATGAATGCATTATGGATGCGTACTTAAAAATGCTTTTAGGTATCGTGCCACTTGTGTGTGAAATAACGTCGGTTAACTTGAATGTCATTTTGAAGTATTCCAAGTCTTCTAAAGAGCTTCAATATACCCAGTAAATATAATAGTTCATCAGTGATGTTGATGCGTGCCTTTTAGAACAGATCCTCTCGCAAAAAAGGTAATACAGAGGGACAGAATAATGGTGTTCTAGATCATTTATTGATTTTAGATGTAAACTGAAAAAATTAGAAATTACATTCCAAAAAACATATGTTTAGCCGAATATCATGATAGGTTTGTGCAGTGTTATTCCTAGGATTTTTTTGGAGGATTAAAAATACTCCTTGACTTTTTTAGGAGGAGTGAAATTAAATTATGAGGTGTGAAATACGGAAATAGCATAAAATACATATACAGAGACACGAAAACCACAATCAAACTCCCTAAGCATCAGAACAATAAATGAAAACAAATTAATATATTCCTCTCTTAACGACCAAAAGTAGATACAATCTTTCCAAATTATTTACCGGCTACGCCAATGGGCATAAACTATTAATACAAAGTTAAATTTCATTGGTATTTGTAAAGTCTAATTGATTGGAATCACTGCATAAAAATTTCAGTGGGGAACGGTGCATTTTTTAAAGCTAAACCTTTGTGAAATATTCAAGGAGTGAAAATACTCCTGGCTAGTTTTTTAAAGAGTATTTCTGATTTTTAAGGAGTGAAATACTCTCTCAGAGGAGTTAAAAATATCTCTGGGTTTGTGTACCCCTCTTGGATTGTCCCAATCCAAGAGAGGTGCTGCTGGGCTAAACTATATAATTTTTGTAATTTTATTATTAAGTAAATGTTTTCATTAAATAGTAACTTTTTTATAGTAAAACAGCCTGACAAGAAACTTTCCGGTATTTGTTGTCATTCCTCTTGTTGGGGCAAACGGCGAACAAATACTTTATGCCAGTTGCAGTAGTACCTGTAAACATGAAATCCACAAAAGTATTTTGGATGACACTCTCAGAATAGCATTGGCTTAAACGCATCGAACCTTTAGGTTTTGAAATTTTTGCTATTCAATGAATTTTTGCATGAACTTGTGCATTTTTGTAGTATCTTCTACAGATTGTTTATTAAACTTACGGCTTAAAAACTGTAAACTGGCTAATCTCAAAAGATTTTTTATTTCTTTACTCCTGTATTGGGATTTTCTTATTCTTTATAATTAAGTTAAACAGATCGAGCAGGATAGTTTTCAGAAAATACACAGCATTTTAGATTGTAAGGCATGTTTCTGTTACCTCATAAAACATTCAAAATGAGACATGTTTGATTCCAACAAAGCATTCCACACACCTTTGCTTTACACATGATGTTCTTCACTTCTTCGTTTTTTTCCCAAAAACAAATCACAGCCCCAATTCCTTATTTGCGTCAAAGCGGTCGCATCTGTCGAGCACAGCCCAAAACCGTTCTTCTAACCCCTCGTTTTTGACGCCAAAAAGCCAAGACCTCACCCGGAGAGAAACGCTACATATTTCCTCCCTCCAAAACTGCTTTTTCCAGCGCAAGGCACTTGACACAAATCATTCCATGGCCTGCCGTTGACATCTCCGTCCCTCAGAAAAATTCGCTGGCAGCTTCATTTGCGAAAGCCAGATTTGATTTATAAGATTAGGGGAGGGGGTGCCTTGTGTTTTGTTTAGTGGAAAGAAAGGAATTAAGATATATATTTTTTCCAGCGTGATGTATGTTGGCCGGCAAGTTTCCGGATTTCTCCGTTCCCACTTAGGCTAATGGAGTGCTAATTTTTCTTCTTCCACTGCAAATGAGAAATGGTTTTCGAGCGAATAAAGACGAATCAATAACATTTTAGCGGAATGAGCCGAATTTTTGTCGAGGTATTGTCGGATCAAAGCGAGGATTAATTTTAATTGGATGAATGAGTTGGGGAGAGTTGAAAAACGTGACAATCCTCAAAAAGATGCACCGTTGGAGTTTTGACAGGGAGTGCCATCAGAGTGCAGTTTCGGGTATGGTATAATGTGCGCGTTTTCTAATTGGTTTTGAAAAACTTTTGAAATGGCTTTAATGAGTGTCTTTAATTGCTTTAGATTTTATTTGAGTGTTCGGATTTTAAAGTATAGTCTTTGATGGAAGAAAAAAGATCACAATGGGGATGTGTCGTGTGAATTATGGGATTACAAGTTGCTGTCACACAGTTATGGAAAAACTATTTGATTGTTTGAGACAGTTTGTGATACTTTTGCAATTTTTCAAAGCTTTTAGCTGAAAACTTGCCGTACGCATTGAACAGAAAGTCTGCATGCAGAATAACTTGTCACATTTAAAATTAATTTAAATTTGTAGTTTTATCTTTAGTTGATTCTTATTAAACTCATCTTAAACATATTTCATTAAAGTATTTTGCAATTGATTCCTTTTAATGGATGGTGTCATACCATATATTTTCCCTCTCGTTTATTTAACTATTCTTTTAAAATATTTTCTCTCTTGTAACACCTCATACAAAGCTTTGTTTTCTAAAAATAGTTGGAGTCTTAAAAATAGTCTTTAAATTATAAGCAGCCAATATCCCAGATAGGATAGTAAGATTGATTCAAGGTAAAGCACTCAAGCTTAATATAAGCCAGTATAAAACTTGAAAAAGCGAAGTAATATAGTTGGTTTTTAAGTAAGAAGTTGTACCACTTTCAGCTTGAATTCTATATTGAATAATGGTTACTTTTAGCTTGAAAATTCCCCCTTTTTTTAGCTGAATATTTCAATGACTTCCGAAGTTTGAAAATTGTGATTTTAGCTGGATTTAAGATGTCCCAATTATTGCTTAGTTCAAGCTTGAATAATGCTTAAATTCATTTTTTAGTTTTTCTTTTTATTTGTTTTACTTTTCCCTCCCGCGTTATATTGCGGGTGGTACTCAGTTTTAACTTTATTTCTTATTAAGTACATAATCACAAGCAATAAATACAGTATATATAATACGTATATAGTATATTCATATGCATAAAAAATCATCCCCATACAATAATTTTTAAAAAATAGAAAACTCATAAATTCTTCAAAATCTGGAAAATCTTCAAATTCTCTGGAAAAAAAAATCAAAATATTTTAGTACTTTTAAAATCAGAAAATACATGATACCGGGATGATTTTGGTTCTTTTTTTTCGATCGGAGCAAACTGGAAAAATATCAATAAATTATGAAAGAATTAAAATACATTTGGTACTTAAACACTGTTTTCCAGTTCAATAGCATTTTATATACACTTCTCTGTAAAAAAATCTTTAAATAATTTATATCAAATGCAGAAACTAAAAGAAACTTGCTTTTAAAATATTAAAGGAAAATTGCTGAAAATTATTTCCTTTTCCATAGTTCTAATATGAAAATAACCAAAAAATAATTAAAACAACTGATGAATTAAAAGATGCCAACAAATAGTATTGCGTTAAAGACGAATATACTACAACAGGGGTTGTTAACTACTGAAAGAGAAAAAAATATAATTTAAGAAATATTAAAAAACTAATAAAACTTTTCTTTAATGAAGCTGTATCCCTATCGCATCAGATAGAATCTAAAAAAAAATACACATAAAATGAAGTTAAGTTGAGTAACTTGATTGAAACAATTTTAATAGATACCTATTAACAGTTTTTTTATTTAGAAATATAATTAAGCAGGTAGAGTTCTCAAATTAAAACATTTTTTCATATTTGTACCTAAACATAAGAATTTAAAGTAGTAACAAGTATCTTTTTTTTCTCCGGACCGCTACAAAAATTTTCAAAATTATTTGGACTCCAAGCAAAATTACTTTCCGACGACTCTTGAGTTACAGTACTTCAAGGAAAAGTACATGGGGTTGAACTGGTAAAGAATTAGACCCTCCTTGATAGCTTGAATTTAGAAATAAAGAGTGGTGTAGAATGAATCTCTTTGAAAATTTATCTAACCTCTCTAAATTTTGGAAATTTGATTAATAAAAAAAATATAGAGGTCAAAATAATACGAAAAATTTTTTGATTCTTTTATTTTTAAAATTATGGAGGAGCATTTTTTTCCGAAACATTTTAACGTTCAAAAATACCATCCATAAACTTTATAATCTATTCATTTCCGAAATTTCTAATTCAATTTTAAAAATCCCCACTCCGGGTAAAATAACGCCAGCCTTCTACTCAAACTTCAACGCACTAACTTTTCCAACTAACTTCCCAACCTCTCGATATCCCCAAAAATAAATTTTTTTCCCCTGTAAAATCCCTCCTATAACCGACACTACTTAAGCCCCTCCTTCAAAACATCTCGAAATTTTCCCTTCCAGGTAATTACCCGCGGTCATTAAATCGGATTAAAGCCGAACCTAATGAAGTAGCGGCCCATGGGCCCCGGCCTGCGAAAAAGTGTCACCCCCAGCGGAGCGTGTCGCATTCCGCTCATTTGGAGCGCTCGATTTAAATTTCCGCTTTAAAAACTTCTTCGGCAAATGAGCGCGGTGGGTGCTGGGCGTCGGGGCGTGAAGGCAAAGATAGCGGGGGGCCGATAGAATTGGTCGGGGAGTTTTCTCTCTCTCTCTCTCTCTCGGCCGCTGGATTCGCTCTTTTCCCGCGGCCCGCGAGGATATGACGCGGAAGGAGACCTCAACAGTTTGGGGAGGGGAGCTGCTTTTGGCGATTTAGCGCCGAAAGTTGGAATTTTTCAGTTTGTTTAAGATGGCATCTCTTCGCTTAAGGATGTTAAGAGAGGTAACCTCCTTTTAACTAAATCACTGAAAAATAAATTTTAAAAATGGTAGTTGATATTACTGGATCAATAATCACAAGAAAGTTTCAACAGATTGTAAAAAAACATGAATTCAATACCTTTTAAGTGTCTCAATTTTGAATATTTATCGCATTTAATCATTCATAAAAGAATTCAGTTATTGGACTAGTACATCTCTTAGTATAATGATAATAGAACAAATACCATGGATACAATTGATGATAACGTGGAATGGAATTAATTTAGTTTTGATTAAAGGTTGGTGTAATTTTATATTACTTTTAGTAATCTAATATCTTTTAATAGTTGAAAAAAGAGATATTGTGTGTAACATCATCATTTCAAAGACATTTAATTTATTTAGAGAATTTTCCATATAATAAATAACCATCTTAGTTTAATTAATTTTTTTCATCAAATTTATTGTAAGGGAGAAGTATGAATCACATGAAAAAAGTACTTTTAAATACATAATGCAATGTAACCCACATTTAAAATATTCAAGCATAAGAAACGTCCATATCCTTTTAAAATTCCTACAAATAATTTTTATTTACCATTCACTATAGATTCCCACCTAAATAATATTTAAAATTCAGTATAGAGTAAAATTTATTGATATTTAAACTACGAATAAAACTAACAAAGACACGCACTGACAACGAAAATAAAGTTATCAATCTTTGAACAACCGCCAACGCTACGCCAACCGTTGGCGACGTTTTCCGAGTCATCAGCAGAGAAAAGCTGGCAACCAGTGGCAAAACTTTTCAATGGTCGCCTCGAGTCATCTTTGTTTCGTTAGGAAAATTCGCACACGGGACACTAGGCATTTGGGACAAAGATTGCGCCACTCTTTCTCATAATCACACTCAACTTTACTTCTGCCGCTAACTTTGCTCCCTGACGATTGTTTCGGTGGAACTGCCTTTCTCCCGCGGTTATGTCGATCAACTTGATTCCATTTCGTTTTATGTTATGGAGGGATGGTAAAAACGAAAATGTTCTGCCGTTCAGTTTTATGAGTTGGGTTTCTCGTTTCGTTCAGATGGGTGGTTTTCCTTGCCGGACAATTATTTTTAACGTGATAATTTTCAGAAATAAATTGTTCAATCGATGTTTTTGAGGTTTTTAGAATTTTTTGGACTATACATTTTTTCCCCCTCTACTGTTTAACAACATTTTTTTCAATAAATATTTATTGATCACAAACTTTCCTTAGGAAACCAATTTATTTAAAAGGAAATACGATCTGCAAAGAGTTACATCTAATGAATTATAATTACAAAAAAATATTGCCACTAATCATGGTAACAAGTGGAATGATGTCTGGTAAATTTCCTTTTAAGTTGTTTTTTCTGCAGTATAAATCCAATGTTTATATTGTAGGAAAATCACCTGTAAATCTGTTTCCTTACGACGATCGTTAGTATGCAGTGAAACCAACTTCTGAAAGGATGCAGTGTAGCTCTTTATAATTTAGCTTCATTTTTACTGATTTGTTCTGAATATCACATGAAATAAAAGTAAAAAGATCAAGAAATTATTTTAACCACAGTAATAAATAGTTATAAAAATGTGTCTTTATAAACTTTACCTAAAAAACCTATTTTCTTTACTATACTTACTTTATTTTTTTTTAGAATCAGTTAATATTAAAATACTCAATTCTACCATATCACTGGCAACAGACTTGACGTCTAATAATTCTTTTCCAATTGTTTCGTGATCACGTTTTTTCCCCTTTGATTATAACTGTTAAAATTAAACACTGTTCAGCAAACTTTAATTTAAGAACTATTTTTGCTTTTGTTTTAATTACAACGGATATTGTAGTTAAGGTGGTCAAACAAACTACTTTATAATTTTTATAACCTAATTTGCATTGATTTAAGTAATACAAAATAGTAAGATTTCTTTACATAGGGTATTAGATAAAAATATAACAAAAAAAAAAAAGAATAAAATGTAAAAATTGAAACCTGCATACTTTCTATAATTATACTATTAATTTCTTACAGTGCAATCAACAGAGATGATTGACTCGATTTCTGTTAGTTTAAAACTTAAATAAAGTTAATGTGTGTGAATTTTTAATAACTTTGCAATGGGGTAACGGAGTTGATTTTGGTACTGCTAATTTTGAAGTGAAGTGGCTTTTACACTAAAGCATAAGGACAAAAGTGTTTGACCTTCAATTTCTTTTTATATTCCTTAAATACACATGAAAACACATGTTTTTGTTCGTTCTACTTAGAAAGCATATAGTTTACAAGAAAAAACATTATTCTGAATAGTAATGATAAATAAATGACCCATAAATAGTTTCATAAAAGCATTAAATATAACTTTTACTGAGAACATATGAAAATTGGTGTTACCTTAGTTAAAAAACTGATAGAAATCGTTAAACTTCATGTTTATACTAAATACTATGTATTTATGTGTAGTATATTTGTGAATTTTTATTCTATCAAAAGGATTTTTTGGCATAAAAGTTACTTTAATATCCAGAATCGTTTTTTTATCTTTTTATTCGTTTGATGTATGGCTTCTGTTAAAGAATTCTTTGATCTAAACTCTTACCGAATCGAAATATGGAATAACACCGGATTACCTTAAGATTTCTCTTTAAAGCTCGAGGCAATCACACAAAAAAAGTTAACCTGGAATTCTAAACGAAGTCAGCTACAGCCAGTCCTTTTAAGTCCGCACAATATCCCATAATTAGATAACCGTACCGATACAAATCCGTCCGCGTTTTACAACGAAGAACACGGCAAAGACAATTTAGGTGCAGACATCGCAAGCGATCCCTCTTTTATTGAAGAAGCGTTCATAACCCCCTCAAAGGCATGATGGAAGGAAGCTAAGGCATTTTCTTTCCCGATCTCTTTAAGTTCCTCCATTATTGGATGGACTCGAAATTCATGCAAAATTCATTTCGATGCCTTCGTATCGTTTTGCATGCAAAGCAGTTCTTGTCCGAATGAAAATAAAGGGCTCAAGGTATAGCTGCGCATTATTTCAACTGTAATGGACACATTTTGTTTAAAAGTTTCCTCTCTCGGCTTTTATTCTCCCCCTCCTTCCATGTATAAATGTATAACACCGAAAGCGAAAGCTCTTTATTTGTAAATTGCTTCACTTAAACATTGAAGGCGGCTTTCTCAAATTAACTTTGCGTTTGGCGTGCATTGTAAAAATATTTTCGCTACCTTTCCTCCCTCCCCGGCATCGGAGAATCTTTCCTTTATTTCTCCGGCTGCCGGTAATTTGTTATGCAGTCTCGGACCCAGGAATTTGTTTACGTCCCGTTTCTCCTTATTTCTGTCAATTTCCAGGAGCTGCAGTCCGACCGGGGGAATCGGAAAGCGTGTTCGGGGTAATCGAGTTCCGATCGCGAGGCTGCTTTTTGCATAACCGGTTCCTTCTTTCTTTCGTTCGCTTATGAGCGAGGAGATCTAATACCTCGAATCAAATTCAGCAGCAACGCTGGGCTCGTCAGTGGAGATGTAAATAAAATCATAAATATTTCGGACTGCTCAGTATCCGGTTTGTTGCTGTGTCGGGCAGCGTGGTTTTATTTTTTCTTCGGAAGGTATTTATGGTAATGTGTGTGCTGGTTTTATTTCTCAACTCGCGATTCGAAATTGCGGCGCGTGGTAAATGGTAAAAGTCGGCAAAGCGTTACGAAATTGTAGAGTCGGGGAAAATATTATTAAAGGGGAATGTGAAGTTAAAGGAAAGCAAATATTCATGTACTAGAATCCGGGAAAATTAAAAAAAACAACAGTATTCAGTTATAAGACAAATCGCGGCTGACTGGATAATATACAGATTAACCAAGATACGGTGCTCATTAAAGCGATAGAGAGCAATAGCTTATTTCTGAATAATCACTAAATCTATCTACAATACGTATACTTATTGCATAAAGATTTAGTGTTAATGTAATGTTTAGTGTAATGTTGTAATGTTAGTGTAAGTTATAGGTAAGGGGCGATCCTAGTGGGAAAAGTTGTCACATGAATCCCATAATTCAAGAAATGACTAGCCTATAGGAATCTAGTAAATTTTGGATAAATAAAGTATCAGTCGTTCATGGATATCTTATTTTTGGTTTGATAAATAAACTCAGATCTACTGTTTTAAAATTCATAAAATAAAATTTTATAAGACAGAGGTAATATAAACACTTTTAGATGTTCTAAAATATCATGATATAATCATAATAAAGAGGTTGAGAAAACGAGGGATTATAGTGATGATGTATGATAAATGTACTACGGTCGATGGATAAAATTGTGAAAACTGAAAATTTAATTAAGCTATTCTCTAAGTTTTGATAATTTTGTACTCTTATTGAAAAACACCTTTGAAAGCCGAGGGAAGGTGAAATTCCTTGTAAAAATACACACGACAGAAAAAAATCTGTAAGTTTTATAGAGCAAAAATTATCCCAGATTGTCACTTGTATTCCCTTATCCAAACCCATTCAACTTTTATCTGAATTGTTTTATACATTAATAAAAAATACGAAACTTATTATGATTATTCACATAATTTTGGTATGATTGGGCAGTAGCTGTTGTCTTTTCCTCGCCCATAAAAATAAAAGCAATACCATTCACTATAAAATTAAAATAATCGGATTCAAAGTAAATTTTTTCTTCAAAAATCAATTCACATCTTCAAAAATATCACTAAAACATGCAATTATGCTATCTTATCGAAAAATTAAACCCCTTCCCCCACCCCAACAAAATCCCTCTTCCTCCAACATAAATCCGAGAGAACAAGCGGTTTGATTTTCAATAAACACAAAAAGCGCCAGCTTTATCTTTCCAGTCTCCAATAGAATTGATTTGTATAAAAAGTTCAAACTCAACGAGAAGCGACGGCGAACAAACAAAAGGATAGGCGAAAGAAAGGGGGAAGGGCGGTATTTATTTATCAATAAGGGTGTTTGAAAGAAAAAAGAGGTCACAGGCATTAAGGAAAAGGAGCGTGGGACAAATCCGTATAAAAAGGCTCCAAAAAATAGTTTCGGGGAGATCCCTGGATTTAAGGGGGATAGGGCCTGCTGCGAAGCCTTCTGCAACAAAAGTGTTTCTCTTCGCACTTCTCCAAACTCTTACGAATAAATGCCCTGCCATGAGGAGAAATGAAAATTTAATTTTGACGTAAGCCACATCCAAGAAGATGCCCCATTAAATTACCATTATGCGTCGGAGGGACGAGATTTGGCGAGAATTGTTGGGTTGGCGAGATCTTGTTTGTGGAAAGTTTTGTGGGTGATGATGAATCGCTTTTACCCCTTTTCTGCATGCCTAGTTTAAATTATTTTATTATAATTTATTGGTTTACATCCTTAAGCATTAATATAAAACTTATTTTTATCATATAAGTTTTAAAAATGTTAAGTTTTATTTGTATAAAACGTCTGTAGAAATTACAAGAAAAATATCGTATTAAAGTTTAATATTTGGAGTTATATATCACATTTATAAATTTTAAAAGGATGAAAATAATTTTTAAAAATACTAGGGGTATGATGATATTCCATTTTTTAATAAACAAACAAATTTGTATTTGTCTTGGAAAAAGGTTTTTTTAAGGTACTACTTTTAAAACGGTAAAATAAAGAAAATCAAACGTGAATTTGAATTGCATAATTCTATTGTAATATAAATTGAAATATGGTCTAAGATGGTTAAGAAATTGAATAACACAAACAAGAACATGTAAAGTCGTAGGATACTTCTGTTGAAATTTAAATACATTATCAATAAGTAGGTAGGTATGTAAAAATGAATTCTATATAATTTGTGCAAGTTAAAGCTAGAGATTTCAGTTACCTCTATTCGCACAGTATGTTTAGGTTTTTATGAATTTATACATCCCAAATAGTCATTTTTCTATACAAAATTCAGTAGGGAAAAAGACATCGAGGAATTCAACTCACTATCTTGGCGATGCCTTGGCGTAGGAACCTCTCACTTCAAAAATTGTTTTAAAACACACTGCAACCCACCGAGGGCCCAAAGCCATCCTCAGCAGATCCCGGCTGGTCCCGGCCCGGATGACAGCACAAAGGGGGAAGGAGGCATGCGACCCCCACCCTTGCAGGTGGCATTAAAAAGCCATCAGTTAACTGCAGGGGGACACGCGGGATGAGACAGCCTCCTGTCTCTCCAGGCAGCAGGTCCTGACAGTGGCTGCATAGACAAATTAAGCCTAATGTATTCGGAATTGGCAAATTTAAAGTGATGCCGCCCAAATCCTTGGGAGGAATTCAGCGGCGTCGTCTGTTTTGAATGGTGCGTGCTGTTCCCGGAATGTTTATTTTATTCAGGTAATTTGTGTGAGGGCTTCCTCGTGTCAGGTTGGCTCGAAATCGATAAGTGTTTTTAACGCAGATGGGGAATAAGTCGGGTGAATTGGGAGTTCGAGGTTTTTTTTTTTACTCGGTGGAGGGAAGGGGTTGGAGAAGGAAATTTAGTTTGGGCGAAATGGAGGATTGGGGTGAATGAAATGGAGAAGTGCTTTGATTGTTTTAGAAGCAGAAAAAGGTATTTTGTGTTCATGGTTTAAATATTTAATAGAATTCAGTATATTTTTAAAGCAGCGCAAGTTACGGCTCCTAAAAAATAAAGTAATGGTAATTCCTCTTTTGATAGTATGGCTTCTGATTGACAGCAGCATAATGCAGTTGCAAAACTCTTTTCTCTCTAATTTAAAATTTACTGGAGTTAAGTTTGTAGAGATAAGATCATTACTAGAGTCAGAAGAAGAGTATTACAGAGACAAGATAAAGTTGGTAAAAGGAGAGAATAGAAGAGTATTACAGAGACGGAAGATAAAAGTAGTACAATGATAGAAGATAAAAGGTATTTCAGAGAAAGAAGAGTATTACAGGGAGAGAAGAATATTACTGAGAAGGAAGAGAAATATTACTGAGAAGGAAGAGAAAATATTACTGAGAAGGAAGAGAAAATATTACTGAGAAGGAAGAGAAAATATTACTGAGAAGGAAGAGAAAATATTACTGAGAAGGAAGAGAAAATATTACTGAGAGAGATGAGAAGAGTATTACACAGAGAAATAAGATTATTACAAAGAGAAATAAGTGTATTAAATCAGCTAGAAAAGTATTAGTGGAGTTAGACATCTCATCAAGGACATAGCAATTGGAAGGATGAGAAAAATTAAGTGTTGCAATTAATATGCGTTAGTGTTAATAAGGACCTTATTTAGTACATAAAAATCTCTGTATGAAAATCAAGATGTTCCATGGATGAAAAAGCTACGTGTAAAATGCATTGAGAAGAAAATTTTCAAATGTTGGAAGAGAGGGTAAGCCTAATATTTGTTAAGACATCTACTTTTATATGGTACATTTTTATTTCACTAATAAAATGTCTCTTGAAAGCATTTATTTTTTAATGTTTTTACTTAGTAATTATGTAAACTTTCCCCCCACATTTCAATGAACTTTGGCTAAGAAAATTTAATCTTGTATATGAAAAGTAAGAAAAAAAAGCTTCCCATTAAACTGGAAATTAGCATTATAAATACAATTTAATTTCCCGCTGTGATACAAAATCAAAAACACGCGTTCGCTTCCCACATAGAAATAACATATTTATTAAATAAATTAAACTCCAGTCTAATCTATTTCGCATCTAGCACATAACGCCCTTTGTCACATCTTAATGTTTTCAAATCTCATTTTAAATTTACAAAACATCTGTAAAACCATCTTATTAAGCATTTTTAATAAAGCCATGCAGATCAAATAATCCCATTAGGAAAAAAAAGTCGCGTTTGTTTAAAACCCTAACAATGCAGTTTAAATGAGAAAATATAATAACGTGACGAAATTAATTTCGAATTGATGAATAGCGCTGGATTAAAATAATAAACAAGCGGCGCAATGATTAAAAAAGGAATTAAGATACATTACTCTGAAAAACAGTCGACCGCCGCAAACAAATATGTTCTTTACAATTCTCAATTATTTCAAAATTCTCATTTTGCCTCTTTTTTCCAGAAGGAAATTTCACATTTCGCTAAAAATTTTGCTCCCCATAATTGAAGACTTGATTAAAAGATAATGAAACAAATCAACCGAGAACATCCGACGAAGCTTCATCTCGTTTAGTTGTTTTTTTTTTTTGCTGGCGGACCCCGTTTTCTTTCGCCGAAAACATTTAAATTCAATCACGTTTCCGAATCGGAGAAAGAAGAGAATTCAAAGTCAACAATTAATTTTCTAACTCGTTTGTAATTAAAACCAAAAATAAAGATACAGCGCCCAGGAACTGGAAGAAGGGAAAAAACGCAATTAAATTTGTCGCTTTCTTCGTAAAAGAGAGTCTCATATATATGGTGAGCAAACACTGAATTCCAATAAAGACACTTTCTTTTTTTTTTCTCTCATTCGACCAGAGGTTTATTCTAATTGCATTTTCATTTACTGATAGCATTCCACATAGAACCGAGGCGACACATATTTTGTTCAAAAGATTAAGGGCCAAACCACTGCTGACAAAACTCATCACATTCCTATGCTTAAAGTTTTGCTCTGTCGTTGCCAAGCAATTAACAATTCTCTGAAGTTTCTGGAAAGAAATAATTTCTTAAATCACATATGTACTGAGAAAGGAATTTGTGATTTTTTTTTATCGTTGATGGTTATGTTACTTACCATAAGAGCGTCAATCTCAATAAAAGTTGAGTCATTTTTCTTCAGTGTCGGTCTGGAGTCTCTTTCCCGGCTCTGATTAAATGATGTGTCAATTAGTGGTGTCTTTTTAGGAATTCAGGAGGACGTAGGTGGACATTCCTTTTGGGGTTTGTCCCAGGAAAAAAAATTGTTGCATTCCATGGTTGACTGAAGCTATTACGCAAAAAAAATATTCAGGATTATTCGGGATAGATGAATGGATAGGTTTCAAATTAATCAATTGTATTAGTCGGTATTAGTCATAAAATATTTCTTCTTGTGTAAGTCAGTTCTATATATTCTATATATTCTTCTATATCATATGAAGTTCTCTCAAAAGCACGACTTCACAAAATACTTAACATACCTGCTTTTCAAAAGAGGTTGATCAAACTCCCTTCCTTTAAAGCTTGAAAAACTTTCATCAAAAGTTGCATGTTAGTTGATGGGGAAAGAAAAGTAAGTTTATAAAACAGCTTGACACTAAACTTTAAAATTTGATCAATTTTAGGCAGAAATTATTGCTAGAAAGTTAATATTATTAATTTTTCTATAAAAACTTATTTCTTAAAAAAAAAACTTCTCAATCACATTGATAATATAGTAATATTTTCTGAAGGATAACCTAAATTAAAATGTAGCGTCTGTTTCTTACGAAGGCCGAAAACCTTGAACTAAAGTATAGCTAAATTTAACTGTAAATAAAGTGTAGCTAATATTAATGTAACGAATATCTCTTAGTTTCAATATCATTTTGCGAAATTAAATGAGATTAAACCCTAAACTTAACAATAGATTATCTTAATAAAACTTTGTATCTAAAAATATTGTTATCTTCACCCTCTCTCTCTCTCTCTCTCTCTCTCTCTCTCTCTCTCCTCTATCCCCATCCACTTACCCCTCCCTGTGTCCCTCTCCCACAGTTTAAGGTTCCATAAAAATATTCATAAACTTAACTCAAAACATAATTAATTCTAAATCTCTAGCCCAAGTACCACACGATATTTCACTATGTATATCGATATTACGCAATAGTCGATATCATATAGCCACATTGTTTGGCTATATCAAGTCGTAATATCGAGTGCTTCCCTATGTTATAGAATGAGCTCCCTCCCAAGGATTTTCAACCCTCAATTTCTACTCTTTATAGGAAAGAGATCGACCCATCAAGGTGTCAATACACCGCTGAAGGTAAAACAAGCTCGAACCCGATACCATCAAAGATCCCCCTTTAATGAAGTAGCATAACTCACAAGACCTGGCAATAAACTCATTTCACCTGCAATCGTTACTATCTCCCCGCCGAGCTCCAGCCGATAATATCATTTAACCCTCTTCTCGATTCCATTTCAATTAGAAGGGGGCACAAAAACCCGTCTTCCCCGGCCGATAATCAATCGTTTAATTTCCGTAAAAATGACTCAGACGATAAATCGGGTTGAGGCCCGACTTTTAATCCGCACTCTTAATAGCGACTTTTTCTCCACCCCAAGGGCTGACGGCGAAGATTTTCCCTCAGATGAATTTTATCGGGTAAAAGGGTAAGCGAGGACAAACAGGGCCGGGCGGACGGAATCTTATTTAATTAACCCTTCTGCGACTAATGCGTTCCGATGGTGAAGAAGTTTTCGAAATTAACGCTGAAGTAGGTTTAGGGGAGGCGATGAGGAATTTAAAGTGAGCGAAGGTTTTTATTTTGCTTTGATTGTTGCGGATATATTCCTCTCTCTCTCTCCGGCGGGTTTTATGGGTTCTTGATTATTATTTGGTTAGGAGTTAGGGTGATTTAAAGAGTCAACAGAAGTTCGTGTGAACTCTCGGGTTGGGTGGCATACCTTGCCGTAATTTGTTTTCTTTATAGTTGAGTGGGAAGGGGGAATTTATGATGACGTTAAATCAAGAGTTCGGGGGAAGTGATCTTGCCTTTTTGAGAGAACTTTTGATGGATCGAGGATAAAAATTTGGAAGTATAGGGGTATAAGTAAGAATTTAGATTAGAATATTGTTATCTCCATATCGGTAAAAAAATAATCATGAATATTGGGTCGATAAATATGTATTTAACTTCAAAAAGATTTCTTTACTTAAAAAAAATCGGTTGTATTTTACTCAAATACTATCTTGATTCATGAACATAAATACAATACGCTCTTTCCCCTCAACAGTAACACATCGTAGTATTGCATAATATCAGTTGGTTTCTCAATGCAACGGAGACTTTTTAGTATGTTACTGTTGAATTTGTAATTGAATTTAAGAGGTAAATAATTCACCAACATATTTTGTATTTATTTAAAGTGTCCAGACATTCTATTAAAGTGGCAAATGAATAATTTTTAAAGTAAAAAAATTTTTATGTATTCACATTCAGGTTGCAATACACTGTCTAGTGTATACTGGAAAAAATGGAGAAGTACAAATATTGTATACCCTAGGAATTTCTAAGCAATTTTTCCAACAGCCAAATTTCTATACTTAACTAGCAAAGCCGTATGTTTTTAAACATGAAAAAAATTTCGTAAGTTCTTTATATTTTACTCCCTTTAGCAAAATCATAACATATTATGTTTGATTTCATGAATGATATACTAGTTAAGGTTTTGACTAGAAAATATTGAGAAGAATATATATAGGAGTTAAGAGAGAGGACTCGCCTGGCTTGAGACATCCCTGTATCTTAATGTTGTTTGTAAGCTTATCACGAAACGGAAGCATTGACAGGTCCTAAACTCAAGGTCCAACATTTTTCCTTAAATAGGCCCATTAAAAAAATCCATCCTGATTTCTGCCCTTCTTTTATCTGAATACAACCCGATTTTTCTCAAAAATACTTTGGCTCAGCCTGTATCAATCTCCCAATGGCCCATCTCAGCTTGCCCCAGCAGAATGATAACAATGACAAGACTTTCGGCGATAGCGACCCGTTCAACCGCAATAACAATAACAACCATAACTATAAAGCATCCCAATCTGGAAGAAACATCTAAGAAGTCCTATTCCCTCCCTCCCCCGCCGTCCGAAACACCCCATCTGCCGAGCGGCCTAATCTCCGGCCCCTCCAAAACATAAAACAAACGACGCAGTTTTATGACCTGTTCTACATTTCAGCCAACACAGTGGAATCCTCCGACTCGGAAATATATCTCAGATAATTTCCAGAACAGTTTGCAGCCGCGGTCCGCAGACCCAACTGCCAATCTCTCTTTTTTTTCTTCCTTCAGGCCCCTCTTGTTGCGATAAATAAACATAAATTTACTGCGGAAGGGAAGAAGCCATGCACTTAAACAAATGGCCGCCGATTAGGTAAAAAGGACAGTGCATGGTAAACAGCCATTGCGAAGAATCAAGAAAGACGTTTATTCAGCGCAGCAGTGTCAGATACAGTCGATGCGAGATGTGCATCACCCCAATTTGGTCGGGGGATATATTTTTTGTGTCAGTTTGTGTTTAGTCAAACTGGATGGAATTTAGTGGGGGCGCTTTGAATGGGCGTTGTTTATGGTGGGCAGTAAGGATATATGGGGGTATCCGGTAAAAAAACCTTATTCGGTTGAAATTTTATCTGCGTTTAAATATCGCGCATCTATTTCGTAGCCTTTCGAATGCTGTAAAATGTAGAGTTATTTCTGTAAAAAGGATCATAAAAGTTACTATTTCATTAAAACTAAATTAAATTATTTTTACTATGATTCCTTATTAAGAACAAATAATACTGGAAAATTCAAGGAGAATTTTCTAGAACAAAAATAATGTGAAATTTATAGGAAACTTTTAACTAAATACCAAAGTTACTGTTAAACTAATAAATTATAAAGCTTTTTTTGTATGTGCATTATGAGAAAAAAAGCTATTCATTTATTTAAAGTATAAATTATTAAAGTATATAAAATCTATAGGTACTTTTAAATTTAAAGTAAAATTAAATTTAATTAAAATTAATTTAAGTAAATTAATTTAATTTAAAGTAAATAATGCATTCTTGAATATAAAAACAGTTTTTACTTTCATTGAAAAAGTAGTAATTTAAAATCTTGATTATCGAATAACTTGTATCAATGTATTTTACACAAAAGAATTCTGTGCGGAATTTTTTACGCATTCATTAATATTATTAACAGTAAACTCTTATGTATAAATATAAGTTATATTTTAAACTGAACATTTAATTAAAATTTATCTGGAGATTTCTGCCTTCAAACATTAACTTAAAAGATGTATCGAAGAACAGACCTCAAAATCTACCAACAAACCAATTGTCCCTCTTCACACAACAGAACAGAAAAGTAAATCAACCGCCATTCTACAGCATTAGACACCTCCTTAACCAACTTCACACCGCACCAAACTCCTGTACAACTATTTTTACACCCGCTCTATTCTCTCCTCTATTCCCAGCTCCAAAATTAAGCGGCACAAGGCGTCCGAAGCAGCAGAGCAAGCGCTGCGAATTCCCCTTCCTCGAAGAGTTAACGAACCTCCTTGGCGGTCGAATTAAAAGGCAGCCGTAAACCGCAGCAGAGGTGCCCTTCCGATGACCAATAAAACGGCCGCAATTAAACCACTGGGCCTTCGCATTGTCCGGGCCGACCCTCATTAGACCTAATCGAAAGAGGCCTTTGGAAGGTGCTTCGCTCGCTTTTGGATTAGGGGCACTTCTGGGGGGAAATGGGGTTGGGAAGGAGTTGGACGGGTATTTGGCGGTTGTAATGAGGAAATTAATTTTTTTATGGTTATGATGGCTTTATTTCATATAATTGCGCAGATTGATGCAAGAGGATGTATAAATAAGAGAACAAAAATAGATTTTTTACTTGAAAAATTTAAGTTGTTCGTCCTACTAGTTGTATAGGGAAGTACAGAATTTCCTGACATTTTTTCTCTTTTAATTCCTTTCCTCTCTTTGTTATAATATAAATTTTTTAAAACATAATTTAGAACAAATGTTTTTGTGACATTAATACCTGTTTTGAGTAATAACAGTTCGACAATAATTGGTAAAGATGATATCACTCACACTAATTTCATTTTCAAAAGAAGAGATGATCTTTTAAAAGTGAGTTTTACTACTAAGTTTTCGAGGATTTACTAAAATATGGGAAAGTTTACCTAGAAATTTACCAACATGAATGTTATTACGCAATTTTATTTAGAACACTTTTTTTCATGTGGGTCATAGATGTGACAGGAATATTATTTCAAATTAACATCCTTTCAAACCTTAGAAGAAGTTTGCATATTTCCAAAGTCTCCCACTAAACACGTGTTCAAGTACTTGAAGTTCACTCTAATGTGTAGTACTAATAGGTTACAATTGACCTAAATGTAATTTTTATAAGAAATCATGAAAAAAGGGAGATATATAATGAAATCATTATAATTTTACTTAATTAGTATACGTTTTAGAATAGAATAGAATTTATTTGACCATGGACAAATATAAAAAAAATACAAAATATGGGTGACGATATTCTTAAAGACGATATTCTTAAAGAAGGCTTAAGAAACTTCATGCTTGGTTGATCTAAACATTTTTCCTTCAATTCAATATTACCTACTTTTTAAAAAGTTAGGCCATACATTATTACCACATGTATAACAATTTTTACTTCCATAGTAAATCCATATGATTTTAACTCCTTTTAACTATTCTAATTGAAGTACATCAGCTATTTAATTTCAATAAGTTTGTAGAAACCCTTCCCAATGAAACTTCTTCTTTCCTTAAAATGCCCTCCCCAGCAAGGCTAAACAGATCCAAACCCTCCACCAGACGGCGCTGCTCGCTAACCCCCGAGACTCGTAACCTCGTGACGTTTTAATGGCGGCGGTTTTGGCCGGTGATTATTGTTTCCGAGGGCCAAGGGCCACCCTGGGACATGTAACGATTACGTTGCCCTTCCACTCCGAACCTTCTTGCGAGGGGATATTACCCCTGCAAAAAGGGTCCCTTCCCTCAGAATTTGCCTCCCACTCCTAAATGAGTTGAGGCTCATTGATTTATTGAATTTGACAGGGAAACCCATTAAAGTTAATGGAGTGGTTGAGATGCGGGTTTTTTCAAGGGCTGCCGAGAGTTTTTGTTTGGGCTTTCTTCGCCTTCTTATTTTACACGGGGATATAAAAGTGCCCTTTTTTTTCTTCTTCGAGGGGGTGCTTTTTATTTATTGTTATCATAGGAGTTTGGCTGGCATTAGCATTTAGATATTCTTCGAGCGTTGATTGTTTTGAGGTTTGGTTTTTTGGCGGTGCTGGAGTTTTTCTCGCGCGTGCTGTGTGTTGTTTAGTGCTCCCTGTAGTCAGGAGGGTAGGTTTGGAAAGAGGAGATTAAAACTTCTTCTCAACTTTAATCTTCAATGTTTCATACCTGGTCGATTTATCACTGGCCGATTTTTTTCTGCGACCGTATTATGTAGCAATTTTCGTTGCCAGTAAAGAATGGAGGCGCTGTATTAAAATATAGTTTTTTAATCAAGTGTAATCTAATTTTGTCTACAAAAACTACATCAAATAAATCATTACAATAAACACATTTTCATGTTACAAAATTTCTAGCTAAGAGTAGAACCTTGCACCTTTTGTAGTTGGCTAAAAATGTGTTATTTTTAAATTTTAATTTCTTCCCTTCTTTTTAAAGCGTTATGTGACGATTAATTCTCTAGAATTTTTTCTTGGTCAAGTAAAATATTCATTGTAACTCCTCAATTTTTAATTAATTTTAATTCAATTAATTAATCAACTTCTCAATTAATTTTAGTTCTTGTTTAACATTGTACTTGTCTCAATTTTTATTACATTGCAATGAAAGTTACGTCCTATGACTAACTAAAAACTATTGGAAAATTGAACCCGTAAAAAAATGAGAGAATCCTCATTTAAAGAAAAATAGTTTTACTTGAGATAAGAATAATAACTGAAATATAAATGTATTGTTAATTAAGTACTTAATGATGCAATCATACAGCAAGTAGTTGATATAGGTTTTATGTTCTTCGTTCGTATAAATAAGTTTAAGAATAATCCCAATATTACTCTAAAATTATAACTCTCTAAAATTTAATACTAATATTAAGATAAAACGCGAGTAAATTATCTCTAAAATTCCGAACTTAATAACATTTAAAAAAATACTAAACAATCTAGTTATATTACATAAAACATACCTCCAGCATATTTTATTCATTTCTCCTCTACCCTCTAAAACACCCATCTCACCTTACACACACACTCTAAAAAATGCATACCCCTACTTACAATCCCCGAAAAAAAAAACGCCCCAGAGCTCAATTTACCCCTCATTCTTTCCAGTCCGTATCTTCTCCTCCAATCCGCTCCCGATAGACTTAAATTAACGCTATTTCAATACTCCTGGTCCCCAGCGGACGTGCCTCGCTATTAAAGCCCCGGCGCGCGTGCACCTCTCTCCCATATGCATGACAAAGTGCTTTGATTCACAATCGCATTTTGTCCGGCACTTTGACGAACGTCGGAAGAACTGCCGCTGCTTTTACGGAATGCTTAAGTGTGAAAGGCCTAACGCAATAGCTGAGCTCCGCGTGCAGAGCATGGAGGGGGAGAGCGTTATTTATTTTCTATGAGATCGAGTTGTAGGGGGAATTCGGAATACGCGCCCTGGGGTGAATCGAGTTTTGTGTTTTCTGGGGGAGGGCTTTGTTGAGATTTTTTTTTTGGAGGGGACGAGTGTTTTTGAGTGGGGATGTTTCTGGTTGTATATATTTGAGAGATTAGTTGTGATGTGTGGATAGACGTGATTCACATGATTTGGGTTAGCATGAATAGTCTTGCATTTTGAGTTTTACCTAACCAAGTAGGGAGGACGTTTTCCTCATATGAATTTTATAGGAGTCATAACTAGTAATCGACATATAAAATACTTACATAAATGAAATACTTGGTATGGCGCATTATTTAATAAACCTAAAATTATATTGAAACAAAGTTTTAAACAGCAATACCTAAAGACACTCAAAGGATGAAGCACTACATTTCTAAACTTTTGATGACTAACTAAGTACTATTATATTCACGAATAGTTATATATTAAAAGAAAGTCTTTTACCTTATTCACCTTACTAATATTTATAATTCTTAGTATCTATTTAAATACCATTCTACATTTTAATAATTTCCCCTTCATCATTCTTCTAAAATGGAAAGGAAAAACGGTTTTTCTGTCACGGTCATCTGTTTTTATCTAACAGACATGATAGGTCAAATAGAATTCAATCGTTACAAAAATTCTATATGTGAAAAAGATGTTTCAAAATTATAAAGAAATACATTTAATTCTAGCTTTTGTAATTAATTCGGAATTTTTTCATAATTAATCAGGATATTTAATGCATAAATGTTGGTTTAATAAGGTCATCGTAGAATGTGATCTAGTATTATTATTCGTAAAGCATTAAGTTTTCCAAAGAAAAAAATCGTACTTTGGGATGAAATAGAAAAGAAGGAATTACTTGATAGATCATATTGGAGAAATATCAAGGTGGCAGTAATATGGAAAGATATTGGATTGTTATTGATAATTCTTAAAATTAATTATACAAAGAAACTAAAGGGTTGTGGCCACCAGAATGAGTTCTTAGATTATAAGATTCTAGATTAATAGGATAAGACGCTATACCTTAAAATTATTCATTTAAAAGTTGAATTTAATTATTTATTATAAATTCACTCTCTAAGTAAACTTAAGGGCTTGATGCAAACACAATTTTTAAAAATTCCTTTCATTACAATGAAGATATTTTATACTTCTCGGAGTCGCTAAAGATATAATTCCTGCAAGATCCACCAAGGTACCCTAGAATTAAATTGAATAATCCTTTTGGCCAAAACACAATAACTTTTGCAAAAAACCAATAAATAATCGAAGAACAATACCCCGAATGTCCACTCAAACTTTTTATCCTCCAACAGCAGAACCTTCCCTTCACCAAAGCACAGCCAATCCAAAAATACCCAAGAAAACAACGAAAAAAAAGAAGCGCCCCCTGACGAAGCCTCCAATTGACATTCCCGATAGCCCGGGGGCTTAAGTAAAGACAGGGCGGTCGGGGCGCAAGAGAGAAAAGAGCAAAAGCAACTCCTAATGAAGAGGCGCCCTTGTCAGCCCCAGCACCCGACCAGCGATCAAAGGCCGCCCCGATTAGACCTGATCGCTGGGACACGTTAGATAATTACAGTGTCCATCAAAAACCCTGCCCGCCACCCCTCCTTCGACTAATGGATCCCTCGGGGGAGAATCATGATTAGGTTCCTGACCGCAAGAGAGAGCGGGTCCATATCTTCTTGCTGGTGTGGGGCGCTCATATCGGGCTGACCCTAATGACTTCGGGCACCGAAGGGTTGCGCGGTTCCCGAGGAGGTGTCAAGGGATTGGGGCTGATATGAGGGATGGAGGGTCATCTTTCGGCTGTGAAATGTGGGAAGCATTAACCCATTAGCGCCCATTGATCTATTTCTAGATCGCTAAACATAGCGTGGGAATCTCGCTTTTAAATTACCTTCTACCCACCCCACACCTTCCAAACTGCCCAGGGGGCAAGATAAGGCATGCACCTGTTTTACAACACGTGTTTTTTTTGTTTGGTTTGGTCATTGATCTACTGCGATACGAGAAAGTTGGCATCGCCATTTCGTTCCGCAGTTTTTCGACGTTTCTTTGCATAAACCCTGGAAACAGCTAAGCGGTACCAGTAAGATAAACTTATTTTGGTGTTTTAATATCTTCATAGATGTGGCTATTAGGATATAAAGCGGTGTTATGTTAAAATAAATTTAAGTGGTAAAAATTCTTGCCGAAATGTTGCTGATCTAAAATTAGATCACTGGGCGTTCGGGCATTTATTTTTCCTGTGTTGCTTACTATACGATTATTTAGTTTTTTCCAATTGAAACTAAAAAATGAGTCGGAGAATATTCAGTTATGTCCAGGATGAAGTCAAATATATATTTTCTGATGAAATTGAAAATTATATTGTTGGTAATTAAATTTTATAATTTCTTTTGGTCGATAAATGGAGGGTAGACAATCATGATTTATTGCTAGTAAAGCAAAGCATTGCAAATATTGGCAAAAATTACCTGTGTTTATTCACATAAATTTATTAGTACAATACAAGTCAATTATCTTGTTTTGAAATAGTTCATGTTGGAAATTATAAGACAATAACATTTTTTCGAGGAGCTGGAGAAAATATCAAATGGAAAATTATAATTATTTAAAATTCTCCATAATACAACTTTTGCAACCTTAAAATTGACGCTGTGGTAAAATAAATTATTGGAATATGCAGGTAAAAAGCTCAAAGACGCAGCCTTTTTAAATGTTGGCTGAGTAAGACCAAGTTTCGTTTTATTTCATGTGAGCAATTTCATTTTATGGTAAAACAAATTCATAAAATTTACGCAACATTAAAACTAATGCATTTTAATTTACTTTGTGTTCAATTTTATGGCATATTTTTTATCTATAACATACTCATCAATTAAAAGTTCTTGGTTTATTTTCCCATTTTTCCCACTAAATACTTCCAACATAAGCTATTTATGTAGTTTATCTTGGGTATATTATTTAATTTTATTATTATTTAATTATTTTTCCACATTTTAATGAATAAATATGTGTTTCTTAAGGAGAAGTACTAAAGTTTCTACCTATTTTATATTTTTTAAGGATTTTTTGGAAGTTCTACTATTACTTAGCTCAGTGACAAAAATATCCCAGAACGCCCAGTGATCTATTTTTAGATCAGCTATTTTTAAAGAAACAAATGATTATTTTTACAAAATTTGTTGATAATATCCATATTGAAGGCAAAATACACCAGATTCATGATTTTTATAAAATTTGGCCGAAAAAAAATAAATTGGGCGTTAATGGGTTAATTAAAAGGAGGGGACGACCTTTTTTTCTTCTTTTGTTTCTTTTGGGGGATTGGGGTTTCGTTTGTGATGGGAGTGAGACAAATGTTGGGAGGCGTTTCGGTCAGTCGGATACCTCTACACCTTCTAAGGTTACTCTGTCTCTATTTATTAGTAGTTACCTAGTATAAGATAGATTTAGGATTGTAAGTATAGTAGATAAACTAAAAATGTCTGTACTGTTTGCTGCTTTTGCTGTTTTATAATCTCGGTCATAATATTTTTTTAATAATTTATGTTTTTATGGTTACTTAATATTCTTCTACTAATAACAAATGAATATAAATATGTTGGCTGAATGCTTCCTCGATGCTTTGATGAATTTATAATCTATTTTATGTTGATACCAATACCTTTACTTAATTTTATTTACTTTTTGCTTATTTTGTTCCATTTTATTTTTTGTAATGTTGCCAACTCCTAATAACTATGTTAAGGAAAATGAACAAATCTTTTTTTCTTTAACAAAAAATAACTGTAGTTTAATTTTACTAGCATAAAGTATTTTAATGTAACCACTTCGAACTTATTGAACTTATTGAGATTGTACTCACTTTACTAAAAACTCTTTATACGTTTCACTCTTTATATGTTTAGTTCTCTCCATAGCTTGGTGTATACTATCATTTATAAGCTTTAAACCCTTTCTCAAGAATACACAATAGGTACACGACATCACTCAAAATTCACCAAAAGAGATCGACACCAACAAAACTCAGTATACATAGCCCATAGCACTTATAAGTTTCCATCCATAGTAAAAATTCCCAACTTTTCAATTTTTCACCCGTTTTAGGCCACCCTGACAATATATAACATCCCTTATCCTGATAGAATATATATTAGAAAACCCGAGACCCAGTGTGGATCCCCTTAATAAATCCTCTCCTATATCACCTCCCTTATCCAGCGTTAAGGGCCCGCAGTACTGGAACGAGCAGTGTTTGTCAAAGTCAGCCAGGAGCTCAGAAAAACTGGCGCAAACCCCTTTGGCACCAGGCAAAAACGTTCTGGGCAGAAAGGGGTGGGCGGAGATAACCCTCCTTCCCGTAACATTTTTGAGTGATATCGCTCCCAAAACTTTTTCCAATAGCTTTAGGGAGATGTCACTCAAAAAATCTCCACCGAAATATCGGCATTTAAGGACATAATGATGGATTAGGCCTTATCTCTCATCCCCCCACAGCAAACGATTTTTTAAGGGGGGCCTCCTCGCAGAAAGAAGACGGTTTATCTGCTCATAGTCGGTTGCGCCGGGTAGTTTTCTATCGAAACTTCGATCTCGTTCCGTGGGGGAGATCCAAGGGAAGGAAGTTCCCGCAGGTGAGGGAATAGGAAAGCCTGTGCGGTGCCCGATAGTCAAAATGCTGTACGGAGATAAAGCTCAGCCTTGGGATCATAGCTTTTCGATGGAGGAGATTTTTAGAGCGTCTTTTCACGCGCCTTGGGTTTTTGTGCTGTTAAGCCGATGCTGCGAAAAGAAATACTTTAAATCGTTTCATTTTTCACCTCAAGGCTCGGAGTTGTTCTAAAAATTGTTATTTACCTGGGATGGGGCTTAGGTGGAGTATCGGAGAGACTGTAACGCGATCGGCTGAGTGGTTCGGGGAAAGATTAGGCACTTGTGTATAGGAGTAAAAGGTTGCGTGTGTGTTTTCATGGGAAGCTAAAATCGATTGATAAGTGTTATGCTAGAAGATTTTTAAGTTTAGGCTAGCAATATTTATAGTGCAATATGATCCTGCTGGAACCAAAATTAGATCTACAGCAGAAAAAAAATATCAGAGGAGAGGCTATGGGATTGCAGTTTTTAATGGAAGTCTCTCCATCAGATTAAATAAATTATCCTTATTTTAATGGAAAATTATAATGAAGAAACATTTTTTTAGTTTGAAATGTCACAGCTATACTAACTTTTCAGGACTTATCCCCTTTCTATAAAAAATTCCTAGATTCACTATTGATCTAGTTGATACATTCATTAAGACTATAGTATAGAACTATACTATAGAACTTGAATTGAACTATACTTTTATACTTGAACAAGTTCTACACAGTATAGTATACTAGAACAATATATTATAGAACTTGACACTCTTTATAATAAATATCGACTTAATGGATGATATTGTTAAGTCCATTAATAAAGACGTAATTTAGCTATTTATGTTACTTGAAAATATTTATTATCTAGGTTAAAATCTTAACTATCAATATCACTTTACTACAAAAATTTCAAAAAAGAACCAATAAAATTTTACAGATAAAAATATTTAGCAAAAGCTGGTTAAATAAAAATTGTATCTGTACTTGCGCAATTTGAGTTAAAAAAAGGTATTTTCTCCACTTTCATGGTGTTATCATCCTGATAATAGAAATTTCCAATATAAATGTAGAATCCCTATAAAATATAGAAGAAAATGAATCATTTCTATGAATAAAGGTTTAGAAAACTTTGAACCAAATAATAACACCTGATGTTCTCCTTGTATTACATCATGAGGTTTTTCTCAACTAATGGGAGATAATTTGAAGTCTGCAAGACCATCTTATAACACTCAAGCCTTAACAAAACCCTAATAGCTAGAAATATAAAGAACTCTATTATAGTACTTTCATTCATCCAGTCTTAATCTTTCGGTGTCCCCATTAAACCCAAAGGAACAACTCACACATTCAATCCACAGCACCCCACCCAAAAGACAACCCCATTACACCACTAATTGGTGCATCCTTCCGTCGCAACAAAGGCCCAGGATCAAAAGTGGCCAGCTCCCCCTTTGAAAAGGCCATCCCATCGATAACGTCTCCAGAGACAATCGGAGCATCTACATCGATATAGTCTCTCTACAATGTAAGACATCGTTCTAGTTTTCCCGAAGATCATTATCACAAAGGTAACGAATCACTCATTATCACGGCTTCGACGGAGACCAATTGTTTGTCTTTTCTTATCGGCGGAGGCACCAAAAATCTTTCACCCGAATTCCAATTCTGCCGATAAGCTGCAGGAAGGTGGATTTTTGTCTTATTCCTCCGCCCGAGATAAAAGTGACAAATTCAACCTTTGATCCCGTCTTGTTTTGTTCGGCTTAATCCGTTTATGGTTTTGCTCCGGAGATGTCACAATGAATGTAAGGGTTGTTGGGTGAGGGAACGCAGGGATTGTTTGAGTCAGGTTCGGGCTTTTGTATTGAGTTCAATGAATTTTAGTAATCTAAATGTACTTGTTTTCATTTTTAAGTCCTATTTTGACTGTAAATATAAAGTTACAAACATAAAAATATAGCTATATTTGTACAAAAAAGAAAAAAAAAAGGGATTGACATTTATATGGTCATAGAATGGATGATAAAAGTTAGTATGAAAAGGAACACAGAAAATATATCTCAAAATTTAAAAAAAAAATACTATAATTTGTTGATATTATGATGCTAAAGAGCTAAAGATTTGTTGAGTGCAATTGACAAAATCAGTGTTTAGAAATGAAGGAAGGTTTTTACTGTGACGGGGGTCCCGTTAAACACATAGGACGGCTAAACACCTGTACTTCATAAATGAAATGGGGTTATTGTAAGAATATTCAACTCATTTAATGATTGTTCTTGTGTACCCCAAAGTAGTCTATCAATTTTTGTCTAAACAACATTCATCTAATACTAGTTTATTTCAGCTTTGGATGTTTCAATGTTTTTTGCCAAATACAAGAGTAAGATAACTTGCATTATCAAATTATCATTAATAAAAACAAAAGAATCACCTAAAAGTCAGCGTAAGATATAAAATAAGGGTATATTGTCTGCTTATCCTTTTGGCCTTTCAAATAAAAGAGTCAGTAAAAGCACTCACGCTGATCCTAGCTAATACCATCTACACTACACCATTAAAGGTGACATATAATTTTTTGGGCTTAAATTACTAAGTTGATTCCAGTTCTGTTTTACATCAATAGGTATACTAATTTTTATGAAGTCTCACATCCCAGCTTGTAATAAACCCATATCGTTAATCTACTACTTTGAAGTTTTTAAAATTGTGGGACAAAATCTACTTCTCCTTTCTATTTTGAAACTTTTAACATAAAATATAAATTTCCTTTCTTAACGGAAATGTAATTAGCGAAATGTTCTTTTTTGTTTATCTTTAAAGGTCAGTTCACTCCTCAAGGTGACAACCTCCACCCCAGATCCATTAGCAACCCTTTTCTCCAAACATCAACTCCCAAACCCGTTATAACCTTATCAAATTACAACCCCCATCATTAAACACACAGACCTAACTGAATTCCTCCTCTGAACCCGACGGCGACAAACAAAATCCCTCCCGAAATCACCCTCAAAATAGTCACCCCTTAATCCCAAAAAAAGAGACAGTTCTAGACACACAACACCAGCTTAATGGCCCCACATCCGAAAGGAGCAAATAATATCTCCGGAAGGTACGCAATCCGTTATCATTAAATCCGCATCAGAGCGATCTTTAACAGCTGTTGTAGGCCTCTGCCATTAATTCCATCATTGCATCAGAGGGCTCCTTTTAAGGGTGGACTTAAGGAAAAAGTGTGTATTCAAAGGGGGCCCAGAGGCAAACATTTATCGCCCCCGTCCATGGGCTATCTTCTCCATTAGCTGCAGCTCGTGGTTAGCAGTCCATTATGGGGCTCGATATGCTCCCTGTCCGGAACTACTATCCCTGAGTCAGCTCTTATCCCACCTCTAGGGTTGCTGGATCGGCTTAGAGGCAGGGCGCCAAGGGATGGGTTGGGTCAATGAAAACAAACAGGTGTATTATGTGAAGAACTGATCTGGATTTGATCGGGTATGGTCTGCCTGATAATTTTCTGAAGAGAGTGTTGTAATAATCAAAAGAGGTTGGTAACAAGGGGAACACAGAATAATAACCACAGGTTCTAACCCTCAAAATGGGACAACACACGCACCGTAAAAAGACAAGTTAAGATTAAGGTTGACACAGTAGATTCACTTAATGATGAAATGTCTACATTACCAAGTCTTGACTGGTTGTTAGAAGAGGCCGTTGAATGGACAGTTCTGTGATTTTTGATGTACTCTTGAAATTGGCAAAGCTCTGTCCGAAGGGGATTATTGGAAATAGGCGGAATCGTTCAACTATCACTGGCCGACTTGAAACGGTAATGGAGAATCCAGAAGGAGGGGAGAATCTTCTCCGCGGGGAACGATGGTGTGGTCGCCCGGATGGGTCCGACCGCTGGTGGATACCATGGCGAGGGAACATCAGGTCAACGGGCGCCGTCGGATCGCTCCAGCCTGGTTAGGCGAGGGCTCGTCAGGGCACAGGGAAACACTACGTGCAGTTGGCTTCGGAGCGCACCGTTTGACCGGAAAAGGATGAACTTCGATGGAGACTCCATACCTGGGCACTTTCGGTTCGAAGAATGGGCTGCTGTGGGGCTTTTTGGAAAGGAAATCGTAACACGTTGAAATGTGGTGGAATCTCTTGGTTTATTTATCATCTCTATAAATCAGCATTACAAGAAAGGTAAGCTACATGGGTCTTTGGACCAAGGGAATCATCCCTGAACTACAAAAATGCGAAGCGGTCCCGAAAGACACGCTTGCATGGAGAGGTTATGGAGCGATGCGCTCTTGATGAAGTTTTGGTACGAAGTGTGTCTCGATGTGAAGTGTGAAGTGAAGTGAGGGTTACCGCCACAGAACGGAGAGAAAACTGTTCGTCGCCAGGTTGCAGGATTTGGCTGAACGCGCGCTATTGGGGAAGCGCGAACAGAAAAAAAAAACCCGATTGAACCAGTTCTCAGTAGAAGAACATACACTAACGGAACGAGCCAAGTTGGCTGAAACAACAAAAACAAAGGAATGCAGTAGGGAATCCAATCACAAGGCCGAACAAACAAAATCACCAAATAAGGTAACGAAAAAAGGGTTTCAGTTAGATTCCGTTTTGATAAGTGAAGAATAACTAGCGAGTGCATTAGAACTCAAGCGTGGGGTGTACAAAAACACAAACGAAACTATGTGGAAAGAAACTACTTTACCACATAATCTCCCGGAAAACAGGGAAAATTTTGAAAAAAAAATTCAAACAGGGAAAAAATTTTGAAAATAAACCATCCAAACGTTAGGTAAGTGTGTGTGGCAACCGACAGATCACAGCAGTACAAAAGAGACAAAATACATAATATCAAATACAATAATTATGATGAAAAAGACAAAAAAAAACAAACTGTGCCAAAATATAATTCAAAACAAGAGCATTGATGGCATGAAGTTATCTGACTATTAATAGTACACATGTTTACAAATTCAAAGAAACTCACACCCAGTCAGTGTTAAAACGACCAAGAAAAATTTTGAAAAGGGAAAAATGACCTAAGTCATTCAGGTAGTACATTAACTTGTTTGGTCACCTGACAAAAGACCAGCTCATGATACAGGCAAAAGCGCACACAGTCCAAACAAAAACAAAGGGGAAAACAAAATTAACAAAAGTGGCTGCCATAGTTTGACCGTTAACACAGACAAGACAAGAATTTCACAAAAAGGGTACATGTCAATCAGATTTAGATCACAAGAATGACTTGAAAATACAATAGTCTCATTTCAAAAAAATATTTCATACATTTAAGAACAAGAAAAGTGTTTCACAAAAATTTCAGAATAAGGAGAGTATCATACATTTAGGATAAGGAATTTAGAGTGTTTCATGCTACGTGAAGTGACAGAAAAACAATATCAGTGATAAAAAACAAATTTCGAGATACAGTTAGGGACTAAATCAACTTCAATTCTATAAACAACAACAAAAACCGTGGGTATTCTCCTTCCACGTGACAAAAAACAGTGGGTATTCTCCTTCCACTTAACTAAAAATACAGTGGGTATTCTCCTTCCACTTAACACAAATAGTGGGTATCCTCCTTCCACTAGACAAAAAGTAGTGCACTACACATGTGGGTAACTCCATCCACATAAAAAACAACAAAAAACTTCAGTTTGGCTATACTGGGTTAAATTTTACACACATTTTTTTTTGACTCATTGTAGGGCAAACAACCAGAACCAGGATTAGACTACCTGGGCCTCCCTATGATTACCAGGGCGTGTTGAACTGCACTATTCTGGCATAATGAATGACCTAGCAAAGAGGGTTTTTGAACACAGTAACCAAACAGAAAATTTCAACTTAACCTTTCATTTCACAAAAAAACACATTTGTCACCTAACTCAAAAAAATCACTAATTAAACATTAAATTTCATTACAAAATATTAAGTCACTCCGATGTAAAAAGAAAATACAGTCATGTAATAGACCAAGATCCTAGGTATATGGATCATATGACAAAAAAAATAATTGAACAAAATCAAAATTCAATTCAGTAGAAAGATTGTAGCATGAAACAAAAAACATTAAAATGGCACAGCAAAACTTAAATTATAACCTTATAAAAGGTAGACATGAATATGAAATGGAATATTAAGAATTCCAACCACAACAAAAAAATTTTTTTTTTTTATGAAATTACCAAAAAAAATAATATGTGCTTTAAAAAAATAGTCCACCAGAACCAACAAAAAAACAGATATTACTTAAAACATCAAGATAAGAACCAAAACATAACTACAGATGTTAAAAAAAATTAGCCAATAAGAATGGAAAACAATAATTAAATATGCCAATCACTAACAATTAAGTTATGTGTGTGTGTCAGCCAACAAACCAATTCCCAAACAAGTTACTCCAGATGACAAACGATCAAAACCAAAACAAAAAAAAATCAACAAACAACATTAGTTACTTAGACCTATACTCAAGGTTGTGTTACATTTGTTGACTCCAACTATCTAAACAGAAAGCTACTCCTACACTATCCCTGTTTTTACCACTTACAGCTACCACAAAAAAACAAAAAACATGTGTTTACAAAAAGAATCAGCAAGAAAAAAAATTTAGTATAACCTGACTCAAGGTTGAAGGAAAAAAAATGCTGACTCAAATCATTCGCACAAGTGTGGGAAAACAAAAACAAAAGTAGCCACAGTAACAAAAAAACAGAAAACCAAAATAAGACCACACCTCTTAGGTTTTGCGAAAGCAAAACAAGAACAAAAAAACACAGAAATATCTACAATATGTACAACATAAAAAAACACAAGAAGAGGTTTGGCACAAAAATAAGGAAACGGTTTTCTCAGAAACAACGAAACAAAGGCTAGTGTGTGGAGCAGGGCAAGAAAACAGTGTCGGGTAGTCATAACCCATACGACCCAAAAAAATGGAGCATGGAATCTTTTTTTCATGGGAAAGAGTAACCCTTACTTATGCTCATATCCAACAAGGTTTGATCAAGAAAAGATTACCAAGTTACAGGGAAAAAAAATTCTGGCCTAATTACACACAAAAAGGTTGTACTTCAAAATTAACTTCGAGCTGAAGCAGAATAAATTCCAGGAGAAAAGTTAGATTTTCCTTAAAACAACAACATGAAAGGCAAAAACGAAAATAGGTGGTATTCAAAACTCGTGGTTCAAAAACAAAAGTTGGTGGAAAAGCACATATACAAAAATAAGAAAAAACACCCCTCGAACAGTTAAATGAACAAAAGAAAAATTAAGTGTCTGTGTCAATAACATTATGCAAAAGTGTGTGAGAACAGAATCTGACTAAGGGACTTCACTCAAAACCAACCATCAAGGTAAAAAATTAAAATTTTGAATACAGCCAAAACAAAACAAAAGTTAAGTTTACATTGGGGGGTTACAATAGAAAGATCCTGCGCTCCGACACTTGACATCAAAAAGTAAATAGTACGAAAAAACGAAAGCATTAAGTAGACATATGAAAAGTAAGGGTACGTGTGTGCTCATAGAGAGGAAGGTCACGCAGCACCAAATGTGGTAATAAAAATAAAAGGTTTGATAAGGGGAACACAAAATAATAACCACAGGTTCTAACCCTCAAAATGGGACAACACACGCACCGTAAAAAGACAAGTTAAGATTAAGGTTGACACAGTAGATTCACTTAATGATGAAATGTCTACATTACCAAGTCTTGACTGGTTGTTAGAAGAGGCCGTTGAATGGACAGTTCTGTGATTTTTGATGTACTCTTGAAATTGGCAAAGCTCTGTCCGAAGGGGATTATTGGAAATAGGCGGAATCGTTCAACTATCACTGGCCGACTTGAAACGGTAATGGAGAATCCAGAAGGAGGGGAGAATCTTCTCCGCGGGGAACGATGGTGTGGTCGCCCGGATGGGTCCGACCGCTGGTGGATACCATGGCGAGGGAACATCAGGTCAACGGGCGCCGTCGGATCGCTCCAGCCTGGTTAGGCGAGGGCTCGTCAGGGCACAGGGAAACACTACGTGCAGTTGGCTTCGGAGCGCACCGTTTGACCGGAAAAGGATGAACTTCGATGGAGACTCCATACCTGGGCACTTTCGGTTCGAAGAATGGGCTGCTGTGGGGCTTTTTGGAAAGGAAATCGTAACACGTTGAAATGTGGTGGAATCTCTTGGTTTATTTATCATCTCTATAAATCAGCATTACAAGAAAGGTAAGCTACATGGGTCTTTGGACCAAGGGAATCATCCCTGAACTACAAAAATGCGAAGCGGTCCCGAAAGACACGCTTGCATGGAGAGGTTATGGAGCGATGCGCTCTTGATGAAGTTTTGGTACGAAGTGTGTCTCGATGTGAAGTGTGAAGTGAAGTGAGGGTTACCGCCACAGAACGGAGAGAAAACTGTTCGTCGCCAGGTTGCAGGATTTGGCTGAACGCGCGCTATTGGGGAAGCGCGAACAGAAAAAAAAAACCCGATTGAACCAGTTCTCAGTAGAAGAACATACACTAACGGAACGAGCCAAGTTGGCTGAAACAACAAAAACAAAGGAATGCAGTAGGGAATCCAATCACAAGGCCGAACAAACAAAATCACCAAATAAGGTAACGAAAAAAGGGTTTCAGTTAGATTCCGTTTTGATAAGTGAAGAATAACTAGCGAGTGCATTAGAACTCAAGCGTGGGGTGTACAAAAACACAAACGAAACTATGTGGAAAGAAACTACTTTACCACAGAGAGTAAGGTCAGTTTCCCGCTGAAAGGAATATTGCATTCTCTCGAACTTCCAGTTTATTTTCACTAATTTTCCAATCATATGAGGAGTTAGTGTTATTATCATATGAAAATAATTATTAAACGTCTTTTGATAAACTATATGAAATGGGTTCAAAAGGGAAGGAAAAAAGAAATTATTCATATTGATTGTAATTTGTGCTATGACCACCAAACATCTATCTGCATGATACTTAAAATTTTTTTTTAAAAGAATATAAAACACAAGAAAAATGGGGATATACAGGAAATTGTCAAGTTTAAATGTTAAGATTAATAGTCGGTAAAATTAATAAAAAAATGTGATTAAAATAAATTTTGTTATTTTTGTCTAAGTTACACAAGACCTGATAATCTGTTGCCTCTTAAGGAATGAAAAAATTTTTTAAATGTAAGTATAAAATGAAATCCTATGTTTGTTACATTATGGATAAATTATAAAATAATGTAGTTTTAGGTTTCTGGTGCATCTATTTGATTGAAACTATGGTTAATTAAATAAAATTTTAAAAAAAGCTTTACGATTTATTCATTATACTTTAATTTACAGATATTTTCTTATGAATTTTACTACAATAGATAACTGCAACTATTGGAAGTAATAGTAAAAGAGTAATCCATTGAATTATTAAAAACTTTATAGCTTTACATAAAAATTTAATTAGCCTTCTATAGCAAGCATTTTTTACCATTCGTATCCATTCTAAATGGATAAATGTGATGATGAGAGCAGAAAGATAAAAAGAATAATTTTTGAGCATTAGATAAATTCCAATATCATTCGTTCAATATTTTCTCTGGCCAGATACTTCAGATTTCCTGGCTTGGCGTTTTAATGTATATCCCTTGGCTTTGGCTTCCCCGCCAAAAGCAGTAACCCCTCCGAAGAAATCCGTCATAGCCTCTTTCTTTCATGTGCCAGTGATTGGGCCGAGCCTTAATCTCTTCTATTTCATTGCCGCTAAAAGCACGTGGACGCTCCTTCTTCTTTCCCGTGTGTGGAGCAGCCTTCTTTCAAGTCCCGGCCCACTTCTCCTTCCCTCTCTCTCTCTCTCTCTTGTTACTTCAATAAAAGCCATTAGAGAAAATGCCCCAGATAGCAATATGAGCTCAGCCACTCTGCCTTCATGTTGATTGGGTTGGGAAGTAAGTACACGGGGTCTTCATTTCAAGTAAGAGGTTTCTCATGGATTCGGCTACAAGGGAAAGAGGAAAAAATGGTAACCAAACCACTTTGCTCGAGCCTCTCTTTGACCAGGGTTTTTGCCGGTTTTGCAATGGCTCTCGGAGTGGGGAGAGAAGAAACATTATATATATATCTGGGGTAGGGAGAGATGAAAGCTTTATGGCTCAGGAGAGTGGTTTTATTTTAACGTGGGATGGCATGTGTAGTGCGTAGTGCAAGTGGGGAATTTCAGTTTCGTTTACAACGGATGGGTGTTTTTTCCCCTCTTCTTTCGTTTGTGTGTGCGGGTGGTTTTTTTTTATCTAGGGGTAAATTCGATTTTGGAACTTTTTGAAAGGGAATTCGGGTTGGGTGAGGTGCTTTTGACTGGATTCGGCATGGGTGGTTCGGACTTTCACATTTAAATTGAGAGTGGCGGTGATGAGGTTACCTTTTTGAAGAACCATTTTGTAATAATAGTGTATCAAACTGAATTAAAGAATTACGTATATGTGTAATAATACATATATTCTGACGATATTTTAATTGAAATCCGTTCTTTCCATTAGGTTTAAAGTGCTAGTTTAGTTTTATTAGTAAAGAAAAAAAAAACGTCCATATACAAATCCAATTTTAGAAAATGGTCGGGGAGACTGCTGTACCTATGGACAGTGAATTTTAAAATCCGGAAATAAACGGAAATTTGAATTGGTTGTCGATATTGAATGTAAAAAGATATTATCAATGTAGTTGCTAACGTGAAATCAGCTCTTCGAATTAAAAGTTTTTGTAAATATAATAAATTTACTGTTTTTAGATGCTCAAATTTACTTTTAATGCATCACTCAACTATTATTTTCTTCCCTTTTAATGATGGTATGATTAAATTTTGACTATTTTAAAGAGATTTTGACTATTTAATTTTGATAATAGAAGTCAGCAGTCTCAATAATTTTATTTTTTATAAAATTTTGAATGCTAAAACACCTTATGATGTACGACCTTATATATGAGGAGTTGTAAAGGGTGTAGGTTGGGCTTTTTAAATGGTTCAAATGGGAATTTATCTGTCTTAGTAAAATTAAAACGTGAATTTCGTCCGTAGGTATGACAGTATATCCTATAGAAAAAGATAGAAACGGTTTAGGAAAATTTGCTTATTTATTTTTTTAAGATGGAAGTTGTAAAATATTCTAAAAATAAGTTATACTATAAAAATAATAAATATCCTGTTCTTTGATGTTTTAAGATTTATATTTGGATTAAAAAAATTTAATTTAATATCTTTAAAATATCGACTTGAAATTATCGATAACACAATTTACCACAGACTTTCTATATGCTAAAATCGATGAAAAATTACCTTGATGCATAAACTACATCATAATATTTACCTATTTAAAAATAAAAATATCTAAACGACTTTTGATGGTAATCAACTAAAACTATTTGTAATCAATTTTGTTCTTTCAAAGGATAAATTTAAAAACTTCTCATTTTATATTTTCTCATAAAAATATTCCTTTAAAATACAGGTATCATACGTGCATTACTTAAGTTTATCAATCGTAAATTTTAGAATTATAATTTATAAAAATAATTAATTAACTTTAATTTTTTAGGTGAAAATCCTATTTTCTTCAAATACAGGAATTTTTTATTTCCACAATAAAAACCAGGAAATACTTTTTTTAAACATGGATTACATGTTAAATTTTATGCACAGGTTTATAACGATTTTTTAAACTAAAGAAACTTTATTTAAAATGTTTGATAAATGCATAGTAAATGTATCTCATATTTGTCTACAATTCTAAATTAGGACATCATAATTTTAATTATACTTGCATAATATTGTTGTTTAATACAATAATGTTTTAATAACTAAATTGCCTTCGTTAATTTAATAAAGAACTCATTTATTTATCCTCTAAATATAATGAATCTCCGATAACGATATGTAAGAAATTTAAAACATTTTAATTAATTTTTTTCGATTGAAATAGTGAAAATTTTAAGGTGCCGACCTTTTTATGAGTATAAAAGAAATTGAAGAAAGTTATTCAGTTATTTCAATATTACTTTCAATAACTTCAAGTCACTTATATGCAATTTAGTAAGAAAACATCAAGTTACATTTAGTTCACAATCATCACTAAAAGTAAAGGTTTACCTCGAAACCTAGAAAAATTCACAACAACAAAATACAAGCAACCATCGACAACCTTGATGGGTTCATAACACTTTCCCTCACTTTACAACCTCTCTCCAACTCCCAAAACCCCTCCAAAATAAAAACGCACCTCACATTTCCATCTCTCTTTGTCCCCCAAAACTTTTCCCGCCATACACGTAATGGTTGCCACCGCAAAAGGCCTGCGGCGACTCCAGATAACGTCCTTTCTCTCCGTTATCTGGCGAGCTAAACACCAAAAAACTCGGTAAGAAAAAGCCCAGAAAAACCTTCCTTGCCTTGGAAAGAAGCTGGAAGTTTTTATCAGGTGTCGGTGTTTCCCCTTGGCGGGATGGAGGTTTTTTTCCGGGTTCCGTACCGGTGCTTTTTACCTTGGTGGCCTGGTCTATTTCCTGTCCGAGTGCTCCAAGATAAAAGAGGGAGTGCGGGGATGATAAGGTGTGTAGGTAGGTGGACAACGTCCACTTCAATGGTGCTTTTTGTGAGATGTGGACAAAACGTGGTCTGGAGTGTCAGATCACGTGGTTGCGTGAGGGTTTGAATGGGGATCTAGTTCGGTGAATGTGGGATTGATGATGTTTAGGAATACGCCTTGAAAGCAGTAGCAGTGGTTGTATGCGGTCCTCCTAAAGATCAAGTTTGTGTATAATGTTGAAGGATATTATTAACCCTTTCATTCCCAATGATTCCAATTGGAATCATGACTTTTAGAATTTTTTTTCTCCTTTCCTGTGACTCCCAGTTATATTTAAATTATGCTATCAGAATTACCATTCTTTTTCCTTTTTAAAAATATTTTTTCTGATTGCGTGTAGATGGCAGCATATTCTATATTTATCGATTAAAAGGTAGTAGTTGAAGTTTTTTCAAAGTTGCTGAATCAGTGCTTTTTTATTTTTATTTTAAAGAAATTCAAAGGAAAATTTCTATACAGATTCTCTTTTATTTCAAAGATAAAGATTTATAAAAATGATTCCGCACATTTTTGAGGAAAAAATATTTTGAATATTAAGTGTAATATTTTTTTCAAAAGTCATGAGTCCAATTGGAATCATTGGGAGTCCGGGTGCAACTCAACGTTTCAACTTGGCAGATTGTTTTGATTCAGTGTTTATATGTTTAGATTTTTCAATCCTCCTCGCCAATGCGGTGAAACATTTTTCGGAGTTTATTTGAATTATTAATCTATATTATTAATTAAAATTGATTTTAAATTATATTTTTCTTATATTCATATGGTAAATGTATAAACGAAAATCACAAAGCTTGACTGCTGAGCAAGCAGTGTTTCTGCTAATGCATGGAGATTTATCAGAATTGGAGGACTCTGATGAGGATCTAGAAAATCTTAATAACTCTAATAATGATGAGATAATACAAACTCATCCATTAATTGAAAAAAATAATTTAGAAATTGAACTTGAAAGTGACATTGAAAACGAAGAAACCAATGATGACAAAGAAAACAAGATTGAGAATATTGAGATTGGACCTTTGCTACAGCAGCATCAAGGTGAGGATTCAGAGGCTGGACCTTCGCTTGAGAAACATCAAGGTGTGAAAAACATCTCGAAGAAACTCGTTGAAAAGAAACTCAAAGAATATGTTCAGTGGAAAACGACAGATCATGTGGTGTGTGATACTAGCTATAAAGAGCAGTTTTCAAGGCCTCCAGAGGAAATACCTTCTCCCTATTCATATTTCAAAATGTTTTGCTCTGATGATATTATCCAGAACCTTACTGATCAGACAAATATCTACTCCTGCCAAAAAAATGCAAATACCATTGACACAAACAAAGCTGAAATGGAAGTTTTCTTGGGCATTCACCTAATGATGGGTATAGTGTCAATGCCATCAATGAACAATTATTGGAGTGGATCAACTCGGTTTCCCCTAATAGCTGACAATATGAGTAGAAATCGTTTTCAAACTTTAAGACAGTTTCTTCATGTGAATGACAACAGTCAAAACATACCTTACAAACAACCTGGTCATGACCGACTCTTCAAAATTAGACCACTAGTCGATGCCTTGAGGGAAAACTTCGCAAAGGTTGAAAAAGAAGAACATCTCAGCATTGATGAGTTCATCGTCCCATTCAAAGGTAGAAGCCGTTTGAAGCAATATAACAAAAACAAACCTCACAAGTGGGGAATAAAAGTTTTTGCCTTGTGTGGGAAAAGTGGTATTCTATATGACTTCGAAATTTACACGGGGAAGGATACCATAGTAGATAAAACCAAACTCGGTATAAGTGGTGATATTGTAGTGAGATTAGTAGATACTGTTCCAGCGAGCATGAACCATAAAATTTATATGGACAATTGGTTCACTTCCTACCATCTGGCTGTCCATCTGCAGGACATGAACTTGTTGATGGCTGGGACTATAAGAGAAAATCGAATTCTCAGACCAAGTAGTAAGGGAAACGTGTTTTCTAAAACAGAAAATGAGTTAAAGTCTTCTGGACGGGGAAGTTTTGATTATGCTTCTGACGAAAAAAATGTAACCGTCGTAAAATGGCTCGATAATAAATGTGTGACAGTGATTTCCACATTTTGTGGAATTGAACCAGTGAAAGATGTTAAAAGATGGTCAGTGTCATCAAAAGAATACATTGATGTTAAAAAACCCAACATCATTGATGTGTACAATAATGGAATGGGGGGTGTTGACCTTATGGACATGCTTGTAGAACTTTATCGTGTGGATATAAGAGGCAAAAGGTTCTATCTGAGAATAATATTTCATTTGATAGACATTTGTGTGGTAAATGCTTGGCTGCTTTATCGAAGACATGTAGAGCAGATTGATAAAAAAACAAAATATATGTCATTATATAACTTCAAATCATCAATTTCTAAATCATTACTAATGTGTAATAAATACCCTCGTCCTGTTGGGCGTCCCATAAAAAGTTCGGACTACTCTCTGAAAGAAACAAAATTACCCATGGAACTAAGGCCCATTCTAGATGTCCGGTATGATACCATAGCTCATTGGCCCCTTACAACGGATGACAAGAAACGTTGCAAATTATGCATAGTATCTTATTCCAGAGTTATGTGTGAAAAATGTAACGTACACTTGTGCTTTACTAAAAAAAAAAATTGTTTTAAAATATTCCATTTAAAGTAGGAAATATGTCATTTTATAATTAACAATTCATAAAAGTAAAGCTCTCTAATTTTAAAGCTTATTGAGTTATTAAGTTAATTATTTCTTAATTTACATGCATTTTAAGTATTTTATATTTCTGATAAATAAGCAATTACTAAATTAAAATCATTCTAGTTTATAGTTAAATTAACTATATCAATATTATGCAATAAATGTGATGTTTTTTAATATTATGATTAATAAGTTATTTAATTAACTTATTTTTTATTGAAGAAATGTAGAGAAAGTAATGTTTTGTAAGATATGGATGATTTAAAGTATTGCTTAGCAAAAAAATACAGGCAGTAACAACATCTAACTAATTTTTTGACTGAAGTATTATGTATTTTATTCTAGAGTATTGTTGAAAAAGATATTTGCAAAATAAATAGGTTGAACGGAAGTATTGCTTTGCAAAAAAATAAGCTATAACTGATTTAAAATTATACTAGTTAATTAATCACTTGATTAGCTATCTAATTAATTTGTTGACCTATTTATTATGTTTTAGTCAAGAATTTTGTGCAATAAAAGTGATATTTTGCAAGAAAAAAGTAGTTTTTAAGTGTTATCAAGCAAAAAAAAAAATGAGCAATAATTTATTTAAATAAGTAATTTTTTTTTAAATCATAAATATATTAACAACAATTAATATTTCATCATAAATTTAAACAATATTTGTGATAAATAAACAATATCCAACTCAAAATGAATCCAAATGACACAAATCCTTTTTCTCCATATTTTACCCTTTAACTCCCAATGATGCCATTTGGACTCATCAAAAATTTTTATGAAGATATTAAAATTAATTTTTTTCCTTTACACCATGTTCTTCTGAGTGATAAATAAGCCTATTCTGAAAATTTCAAATTTTTTTGATGAAAATTAAAAAGTTGGGAATGAAAGGGTTAACTGACTGGGAAAATAATTTTTACTTGAATAGGTCACAATAATGTTCATGGGTAAATTGCAAAGTATCTACTAACCGAACAATGATAAATTTAGAATAGAATCATGCTGTAAGAGAAGAATGTTTATGTTGCAACCAAAACACTTATTTAAATAGGTACTATTTAAGCTAAAATAATAATAATAATAATAATAATAGTAATAATAATAATAATAATAATAATAATAATAATAATAATAATAATAATAATAATAATAATAATAATAATAATAATAATAATAATAATAATAATAATAATAATAATAATAATAATAATAATAAGGTTTGATACTGCAGTGAAAATAATGAAACAATATTTTCTCACTTCAAATTCAAAATAACATGGATGGTACTCAATAAATAAAATATATATGTTAAAGTGTTGTATAGTATTTATTTAACCCCAATTTTTCTCCAAAGTATCGAAATGAAATATCTGAAAACACAGTTTAACGGTTTTTTAAAGTAAACAAGTATTTATTTTTAAGGTACCGTATTGTATTAAACTCGCATAAACATTACTTTACCTTGTTTCATCTAAATTTAATTCTTTTGAAAGTGACATTGATAAAAATTAATAGCTGATTCATTTATTCATCCACATCAAACAAAACGAATGAAATCAAGAACTATAACACCCAGAAAATATATCCAAATATATCTAGCCCTCTTCATGATAAAAATTTCCTCATTTCCCCAGTAGATCAAACGACCTAAAAGTCAGTTCCCTAGATTGAAATGCCATAAACCTAGTGAATTTATCAACCCATCAAGACCAGGGCCACCCAATGCTACAAACATTCAGGATATAGCGCAATATCCCCGAGCTAACCCTAGCACTCGGAACTACTTCAATTCAGTTCGTAGATAAATATCTACAAAATTCCGCCACTTTTCAATTTCGAACTCATAACCCATCCAATAAAAATAAATGAAAGGCGAAGAGATTGGACGGGCGGGAACTTAAAAATCAAATCAGGATATGCGAGGCTTAGGGAGATGCTCCGAGTAACTAACCGTCGCGTACTTTGTTGACATAGGATTCCTGGCTATCAATTTCTTGGACATAGCCATCACATCTTATTTTGAGAGAGGCTTCGCCAACACCGCTATGTGACGTTTGACCAATGGTTGCCATGAGAGGTTTTGGCAGACGTTTGGCGCTAAAGAATGCCCGGACTAAGGGAGAAAGAGAACACGCATCTTTGCTGCCACTGTAATACTTCTGCATTTGGAAAAAAAATTTCTTTATTTTAGATTCAATGTTCCATTTTATAGAAGAAAGTAACTTCCGAGTTATATTATACTAACAACTTTAGGAAGAAGTAATATTTTTTAAACTTATATCTATATTACTTTAGGGTCATTCCATTTCAAGTGGTCCAGCACTGGTTGCTCGACCATTTTTAAAAAATCTGAAATTTTTTGTACATCAACCCTAACCTAAAAAAAGATCAAAACAACCATAATTTTTAATTTAACCTATTTTGCTTGTCCGCAGCAGCCATGCAAATTTAGACGTTTTAGCGGTTTTTGCTAATTTAAGCGTTTACGGGATTGGAAATATCTCCCCTTTAAAATCTCCAAATCAAATGGGGTTCGAAGCAAAATTGTTTAGAATAAAACGTTCTAAAAGACTAGAGCAAGTATGTTTTTCTAAAATAAACCCTTAGGGGTGAAATTTTATTTTAAAGTTGAAATTTTTTTAAAAATATCTGCCCACTATAAGAAGATTTTTTTATAAGAAGGAAACCTGTCAAGGCACCAATATTTTTTTTATTAATAGTCCAAATACGTTTTAGATCATATGCAAAGTTTTGGATCTGAGCCTCAATTTGTCTTTATTTAAAAAAATCTCAAAGTCGAAGATTTGACAAAATTTGCAATTTTGAGTGTTAAATATCTCTGGTGGGGGACCAGTTAAAAATTTTAAAATGGTTCATTCTAGAGTACTATATATTAGTGTTAAGCTCAAGAAGTTCATAGGAGGAGATTTGACTACAAGCCGAGGTATGATATTTACAAGGTGCCCCCAAATGTCGCAAAATTTGGAAGTTAAGGATTTCTACAAAATTTGTCTGTTTTCAAGAGAACTTTTTTATAGGAAGGAAACCATTCAACACAACACATATTTTTATACAAATAGTCCAAATGTAATTCAAGATACACGCAAAATTTGAAACCTGAAACTTGGTTTTTCTTTGCTTAAAAAAATCCCAAAATCAACGATTTGTCAAGAATTTCACTTTTTTAGAGTGATATCTCTCTGAAGAAGCAGGAGATAAAAATTTGAAACTTTGTCATCTTAGAGTATATTATGGTAGTGTTATGCCCTAAAAGTTCCAAGATGGAGGATATCTTTATCCGGGTATCTTTTCTCTTTTTAAATGCTCTATTTTAATTTCATTAAGTCCTTTGGTAATAACTTTTTTTATGAATTTTTAGTGGATCCGAACAAGTATTGCCAAAGAGATTATGATATTTTAACAAATACTTTTTCTCATGATATTTGCATGTATTTTTGACAGATTTATTGATCCTTAGAACAATCAAATTTTGATGATCTTCCCTTAGTTCACTTAACCGATTAACCTCAAGAGTTACTGGGCCATAAGGGGACATCCATAAATTACGTGAGGTGTTTTTTCCAAAATCTGAATCCCCCCCTCCCCCCTTGGTGAGATTTTGCTTTTGCTGGACCCCCCCTCCCCCCCGCATGAGATTTACCTACAACTTTTTAAAAATTATTTTCCTTTCTCATACTTAAAAAACAAAGAAAATCGAATAATTTCTAACTTAAAAAGTTGACGTGAGATACCCCCCTCCCCCCTTGGTGAGATTTTTCCAAACCCCTACCCCCCTTTTTGACTTCATGTAATTTATGGATGTCCCCTAAACAGACTTGTGACAATTTTCTCTGATAAGTTGACCCCGACCCACATCACAATCCATTTTTTAACATGAACTTGCGACTAATAAAAAAAACATGGGTACAACAACAAAACACCTTGGTGAATCAAAATGTTCTTCCGATCTTGGTGCAGGTTTGCAGTATGCAATAAAACAATTCTCATCGCGGTTTTCTTCTTCCCTCTCCGTCTCTCAGGTTGTAAAGATTGTCAATGGCTGAATGCTAAGGTTAAGTAGTTAATATAATTACTTATATCAAGCCCAACTTTAACATATGTTTGGTAAAAAATAGAGATAAATATTTTAATTCATAAAGTTCATTGCTAAGCTTTTCCATATTGCTGTATTTTGTATAATTAAAATTAAAAAGTAATGAAACATTAATAAAATTTACAAAATAATTGTAAAGTAAAAAAAATCACTTCAACAAAAAAAAAGTTTAATATCATCCTTGCCATTTCTATGTTTGTAGCCAAATAATCCTCTATCTTGAAACTTTTAGGGCATAACACTACCATAATATACTCTAAGATGACAAAGTTTCAAATTTTTATCTCCTGCTCCTTCAGAGAGATATCACTCTAAAAAAGTGAAATTCTTGACAAATCGTTGATTTTGGGATTTTTTTAAGCAAAGAAAAACCAAATTTCAGGTTTCAAATTTTGCGTGTAACTTGAATTACATTTGGACTATTTGTATAAAAATATGTGTTGTGTTGAATGGTTTCTTTCCTATAAAAAAGTTCTCTTGAAAACAGACCAATTTTATAGAAATCCTTAACTTCCAAATTTTGCGACATTTGGGGGCACCTTGTAAAAATCATACCTCGGCTTGTAGTCAAATCTCCTCCTATGAACTTCTTGAGCTTAACACTAATATATAGTAATCTAGAATGAACCATTTTAAAATTTTTAACTGGTCCCCCACCAGAGATATTTAACCCTCAAAATTGCAAATTTTGACAAATCTTCGACTTTGAGATTTTTTTAAATAAAGACAAATTGAGGCTCAGATCCAAAACTTTGCATATGATCTAAAATGTATTTGGACTATTAATAAAAACAATATTGGTGCCTTGACAGGTTTCCTTCTTATAAAAAAATCTTCTTAAAGTGGGCAGATATTTTTAAAAAAATTTCAACTTTAAAATAAAATTTCACCCCTAAGGGTTTATTTTAGAAAAACATACTTGCTCTAGTCTTTTAGAACGTTATATTCTAAACAATTTTGCTTCAAACCCCATTTGATTTGGAGATTTTAAAGGGGAGATATTTCCAATCCCGTAAACGCTTAAATTAGCAAAAACCGCTAAAACGTCTAAATTTGCATGGCTGCTGCGGACAAGCAAAATAGGTTAAATTAAAAATAATGGTTGTTTTGATCTTCTTTTAGGTTAGGGTTGATGTACAAAAAATTTCAGATTTTTTAAAAATGGTCGAGCAACCAATTTTACTTTTTTTGGACCACTTGAAATGGAATGACCCTTTAGTAAGCTCAGTTAAACTTACTTGTAAATAACTAATGTATAAGAAAATATAACTCAAAATTCCCCTTCTTTTATTTATTATATTCTTGTTATATATTTAAAACCAAGTATAAGTGGAGTAAACTATATTGCAATTTTGGAAGCTGAAATACTATGGCTATAAACAAGTGGTTTAGAACCTAAAATTAAAAACACTGGTTAGGATTTTCATTGAAGAAGAATTGGACAATGTTTTGAAACAATTTTATCACAAGTTGAAAACCTGTATTTTTATGAAATGTTTTCTTTAAGAATGTCCTAATAAATATTTTTATCTCTTCCCTAGTTTCTAGCAACATATGTTTGACGTAATGCACATTTGATGATTAAGTATCTTTAATTTTTGATAAATAAAATGCCATTTTTCGTTCAAAAAAATAGTGAATACTTATTACTATACAGTTTAGAAGAGTACACTTCTATCCACATTTCTACCAATCTATTGTTACACTATGTGCATGACTAATACTATTAAACACAATGTCACAAAAAATACTTGAGCTTATGGTGGTTTTAATATTATTAACCAATATTTTGTGCTAAATACGATACTCTTTAGATGTCAAAATAAACATTAAGTTTATTGAAATAGTAGGTTAAAGTTATTTAATAAAATAATTTTTTGACAGTATAAAAGAGGTGAAATAAAATAGAGAAAGCTAGATATGTAGAAGGAAAAAGAATGATCAATATATATATATATATATATATATATATTTTTTTTTTTTTTTTTTTGAAACTCAAAATATTTTTTTATTAATAATAATAATAATAATAATAATAATAATTTTATTATGAAACAATTTGTAACCTTTACAAGAGAGAGAGAGAAGAAAAAACATTATATTGTTCACTAAGGGGCCGAAATTGGCCCTTCCAAGTGAAACAAAAAGTTTTTAGAATAAACATATAATAGATGAAGAGAAATTAAGTACATAAATCAAAAATATAAAAATAGAAATAATTACAAGATATATGGCAATGGACAGCACATAAAAATATTACTGATTCAAATACTTCTTACGATAAACTTTGATTAATTTCCTTTTCATTCAATTTCATTTTGAAACTTAGTTGTGATAAAATAAGCGTCTTATCTTCCATTACAATATCACTCACAAATTGCTCTTCACACTAGAAGACTTCGCCAAACGTGGAAACCCCGACTGTCTCCCGCTGTCCCAAGATCACAGCTCCGGTAATTCCTGGTGATCAAGACGAACTATCTACGCCAATCCAAGAGTCTATCTTCTTTTTCATTCCCAGCCCCCTTATCTGTAGGCATTGCTTAGTTGCGGTATAGTGACCTCCACTCGGCTATCCGACGCGCCATCTATTAAGTCTCGGCCCAATTTCCGGCCCCCGTCACCCCCTGGGGGGACTGCTTTTGTATTTGTTTCAGGACCCTCGCCCCCCTGATTGACAGCGATGGTTTGTTTGAGGTTTGTGGCTGGCTCCCTTGTTCATTGGAATCTGGACTGCTTTATAGGCATTTATCTGGGATCAGATTGGAGAAACAAGGTTAAAATAGTATAGTTATGGGAAATTCCATGTAGTTTATACTCCTCTCTTAGTATCATTTTAGTTTACTATCTCTTTTATATAAAAGTAATGTTTAAAACCCAACTAAAATATTTAAGTTAATAATAATATTTAAAGATGGAAAACTATTATTATGAACTAAATTCATAATAATAGTTACTAAATTTTTGATTTTTTTATGGTTTAAATAATTTACTTCAAAATCTTTAAAACGGACATTTTGTCATAGAATATGTTAAAATTAGTTTATATGAAGAAGTAAACAATTGTAAAACTCATTGCGTTAATTTACGTTTTCAGTTATAAATCCTGTACTAGAAATATCATAATAAACCGTTTTAATTATTATTAATTTTATACCATAATATCTCTATAACATGAATAATTGACAGGTTTACAGGGTACACCCACCAATATAAATGTTTTAATTTTTACTCGCACAATTCTAAAAAAAAAACTCTTTAAATTTAACTTCAGGGGTATTTTTTTTATTCACTCAATTTTAAATAGGTCAACAGTAAAGTATATCTTTTTCCTGTACTCGTGAGAAACAAAATGAAATTCAAAAGAAAAAAAATTCATTCCGTAACCAAACATTTCTTGGCTTTTCTGCAGTTGAAGTGTAATAAAGGAAAAACAACTTTTACAGGTGTAGAAAGTATATACCAAAAACTAACTTTAAGTGATAGAATGGTATCAATTATGGCAATTTTGTTCAACTTCCACACATGGATGCAATCAATATCCTCTGTAATGTGATTTATCGTATTTTCCTTCGTGTTTTTGGATTTCACTCATCAAACATTTATATCGCATCATTCTTTCACATTTTGATTTATGACATATCTTCTATAAATGTTATTTTCCTTATTATTATTAAAATACATTTGGATGTGGAAAGCCCAAGGTAGGATTTTGTGAAATAATTTTTTCATGATTTTATGCAGAAAATTTTTGTTTGTTAAATTTGTATGAGTTTATAATATTTATTTCAGGGTAATACATGCAGCGTATTTTACCACGTATTTAAATTTTGAATACGAATTTTTAGAATTTTGATTCAAAAGGGTCAAACAAAGATTAAATAAAAAATAATATTTTTTATGACTTTGCCTAAATATTTACATTTAAAGTAGTTTTAAAAATTACTGCACATAAAATAAATAAATTATGAAAGGTATTAGACACTATATACATCACCTGAAAAAGTGAAAAAAAAAACATTTTGAATACACTAAATAACGCAATACTTTCAAAGTAACCTTCAGAAGAAAGAAAATACTAATTTAAAACAGGTAAACCCTAAAATCACCTCCAAACTTTTTAAGAAAAGATTTATCTCAGCTTCCCCACAATCCAAAGAAAGGCCCTACTTCTCCATCTCCCAAACTATCAATGAAAATTTCCTCAGTGCTGAGGCCATTAGTGGCAAAGTATGCAATTAGAAAAAGGCATTCCCAATCGAGTTTCGATTTTCCGCACCTTGCATTCGATTCTGGCAAGCCATTCTTTGGATGCAGGGATTCCCCACCCTAAATGTCTATCCCCGAATTTCTCGTAAAGCCTCGTGCAATTTTAGGGTCTTCTTAACGAAGTGGATTCCCTGGGTTAGGGTTGCCCGAGCGATTTCTTCCCTCGCCAAGAGCCAGATGTTCGGTTTTCTGTGCGGTAAATTGATTTCAGTGTTTTTACTGAAATTTGTATTGAAATACGTGAAGGTTTTTTTATTTTAGATTCTTTGTAAAAAAGTGTTTTTTTGTGATGCTGATGTTGAATTTGATGCAGGGTTTCGCTAAAGTATCTGATTTATAGGTAAGTAATGGATTTTATAGAAAATATAATAAGAACTCTTAGGTGCTATTTTTCTTTCAAAAGTAAAACTAACCTACAGCGGCATATAAAAGCTCAAAAGGGAACTACAAATTTAAGTAGAAAACCGAATTAGTTCTATAAACATAATGTTAATTAATGATTTTAAATGCTAGTTCGAATGTGTAAAGAAATAATAACATTAGGGTAAGCGATAATTAAATTTGAGCGGAACTTCAGAACTTATTTCAGAAGTGCACTGGAATATAATTTGACCTTTAAACATATTTCCAACCAGAAACTTGTTGTAATACTTTCCTCGTATGGTGTTGAAGAATTTGCCTCGTTCACCTTAAGGATATCGTGGTAAGTTATTTCAAAACACATTGTTAAATGAGAATGGACTTTATTTTTTGCTACGTATAAAGTTAGTAAGTGAAACGCTTGTAAGTATATTTTAAGCTTTAATAAAGATATGATACTTTACGACAGATTGCAAAATAAGAAAAACAGCTCTTCTGACGAATAGACAGCAGTTACTTATCTAAAACTTAAGTTAATGACGTGTGCAGTGTTTACTACGTCAGCCATTATACACATCGACCTTAAAAGTGTTGGAAACCTTATCTCTCCCTAATGAGTCTTGATATTTACCTTGAAATTTGAGGTACAGAAAACATTTTTACGTACCCTATTCTAATTAATTTTTACGCAGTTTAAGCATATATTTTTAATTTGGTTAATGAATATTTCCATTGTGATTCGATTTAATGGCTTAAACAGCCTCAATTGCCGAATTCTCCATGAAAAGTGATGCAAAAAATAATACCTCGAAATTCAGGTTTAAGAACAGATTTTTAAGTATCCTACACTAATTAATTTTTACGCAGTCAAAACATGTTTTTATTAACTTTTCTAATGAAAACAGATCCTCAGTTTTCATCTCCTCCACCGCCAAAAAAAAAAAACTATACAAAAAAAACCCCCTCCCAAACCGCCACTCCCCGCCAAAAGTGGCAGCCCTTTCCCCGTTGGCATGCTGACGGCAGCAGGAAGGGGGCCTTTGATAAAAATTGGCCTTTGTCGTCCGGCCAGGGCGATTCGGCGGTAAATTGGGTGGCTGCGTGGAATGGCCGGGGCGGCCGCTCACCGTGAAATTAGACGCCGGGGCCCGGGCTTACGCAGTACCCTGGGCCGTGATAATCAGTGGGCCCTCGCTTTCATTTCAGCCCTCCCCCGGGCAAAAATTAGAGATGGATAGAAAACGCGGCGTTACCAGATGGCTATCGCCCGGTTTTTCTTTCGCTTTTGTCCCTCTTGCGTGGGAATCAATATTCTTTTTCAGGGATGCTGCGGATTGAGAGAGGTTTCGGACGGATTTAATTTGCCGAGGGAGGGGGCTCGATTGGTTTTTGCTCGGGTGGGAAGTGATCGGAGTGATTGCTCTTCTGTCTCTTGTCGGGGAGGAAGGGGGGAGTATTGAGGAGATAGTTCGTCTTGAATATGAAGTGTGTTTTCTATTGATAGTCAAATTAAACTGAAGAGTTTTATCAAAGACGGGAAATAGCATAAAATAATTATTATTTAACTGTCTTCACTGTTACTTGTAAAAGGCATAGAAAAAAAGTTTGCGTATATTTTAGATTCACGTAGAACTAAGGAAATACTTTATTAGTTTAAGGACACTCAGTAGAGATAATAAAAAGTATGTATGGAGTTTTATATCAAATAACGTAAGTGTAGCTAATACTTCAAAAACATTGTTTGTTTTCCTTCTTACCTTTATTCCATTTTTAAGAAATAAATACCCATCACTCACCCATTATTAAGTTGTGGAAAACATAAAAAACTACTAACAGTTCTTTTTCCCTAAAGCATTTTTAATAATTACTCCGAATTTGTCCTGAGTTTATCATAAGCATGACATTAAATGGAATCCGTAATATAATAATTTAATGCACTAATTAAATAAGACATAACCAAATGACTCAATTCGATGTAAGTGATGTATTTTGATATAATATAGACAGGCGCAATGTGTAGAAAAATAAAGCACAATAAAAATTAGTTACATTAAATTTCAACAGTATGACATTTCCTAAATACCAATATAGTTAAGTATAAAAATAACACATCTACTCATGTAAAGCGTATATTTCTTTATTACAAGTGTTACTCAATCGCTAATCTTTAAAACAATCATAATGAATGGAAAGCATAACCTTGGCTTTCCACCAATAGAACTGCACTCACAGTGAAAGTAGTTTTACAGAGACAAAGTGTCCGGCGGAAAAAGTAAGAAGGGTTGCCAATCGAATTGTAGCGTATCATACAAAAAACACAATAAATGGAAAGATAGTCACCTTTAAATTCTATTGTATTAACCAATATAATTAAAAAAATTACAATCAAAGTTTTTAAATTGGAAGTAATTTTTTTAGTATTTGTAAAACTGTTTAGCAATCTAAAACAGCATGCCTGCCAATTTAGTTATGGTTTAGGTGGGATCTAGAAAATCATACACTGGTTTATTTTCTGTTTATTCCATACCATTTACTCATACCAGCAAAAAATCATTTTCTAAAAATTAGTACCTTTATCCAATCATTATGCAGTCAAATTCGGCGCATCAAAACTACATCATTTTTAATTTGCCCCATCTTGATCCCCACTCTAAATTCACTGAAACATGGCTGATCAAACCCAACAATTTCAAAAATTCCGCCTCTTCTATATGTCCATTCATTCTCCCTCCCTACTCTTCCCTTCTCACCAACAGATGGCGCCAGCGACCCTTTCCCTCTCAACAACCAATTTGCAAAAAAGAAACGGAAGCCGCGGCGGTCAAAATTGGCCGATCGCCTCTCCTCTGGCCCCATGTGCCACCGGCCGCTCCGCAAATAACGTGCCCTCCCCCGTAATTGAATTTAGGGACACGTGTCGCAGTTGCCTTGTTGGCCGTCACACATCCCACGTGACACCCTCGTGCTCAGAAACACCCCGAAAGCAGAGTTGCGACTTGAATGGATGGGGAGAGGCAAATTGGCTTTTGTTGGAGTTTCGATCTGGTATTTTTAGGACGCAGGCGATATGGGTGTAATGGGGGGAGTTTTAGAATAGTGGGTGGAGGGGGATCTTTGGAAAAAGAGCTCTATCGGGGTTATATCTATAGAGAGTGAAAGAAGTAGGGAGTGGGTGTAGTGTTTTGGCGTAGGGTCGAAGAAGGATTTTTTGGGTTCAGTGGAGGGGTGATAGTTATGGTTGTAACGTGGCACTTTACACATGGTGGCACTCGAGTACAGATTCATATAGAAATAACTTTTTGACGAAATTGGGTTCTGAGTTAGTAACGTTTTTCATTCAGTAAGAAACATCGATTTTAGCAAATGAGTGGTTTGATATAACCATTTTTTTATCCACTTGTAGTTGAAAATGTTGTATCCGAAAGATGTTATTTTAGGTTAACGTTGTTAAAATTAATATTAAATTTGTAAGAATTTGACTTATATAAAAAATTTTTGTTGGAAATATTTACAAATAAAAGAGGGGTTCTTCATAACAGTAGTTTTTAAAAAATAAACAATTTTATTAGAAACCACTGTATTTTTATTTTTCATAAGAGATAAGAGAATTTTAAAGCAATTGATTTAAACTACATTCTTATTATTTAATTTAATAGCTAGATTTGTTACTAAAAGAATATAAAAGTGAGAGTTTTCTAAATTAATTTACTTTAATCTAATTTTTTATAACCAGTTATTTTTTTATTTAAGCAGTTCTGCATAAATATGAAATATGTAAAACTATTTAACAAATATAAGTTTTATTATTAGCATTTAAAGTGTACTTGGGTAATTATTTAACTGTGTTTGAGTTGTAATTTTTTATGAATCGAAAAGAGAAGTGCTTATTTAATTTAATTTTTAAATTTATTTAAAATTTCATTTAAATATAAAATGATCCAGCTTTTAAAATTTATTTAATTAAATATTTATAATACTCTAGCTTTTATTTTAAGTAAAAATATAAAACTATTCTAGAAATAGGTTTTTTTTTCTCTTTAACGTATAACACAAGTATTTTTCTTTCATCCTTAGTTCTCTCATTTTTTAGATTACCTGTTTACATGTTGTATATTTCTAGCTAAGTAAGTGATTCATTACCCCAGTTGATGAAGCATGCTCTTACCAGTTCTGCGATTCATAAAAAACTACAATCAAGCTAATAAAGCCGTCACTGACTGCAATTTTCTGGCCTTTAAACACGCACATGAATAAGCAAAGGTAGAGAATTAAACATCCTTCCGCAATCTTCAGAAATGCCTTATAAGAGAATTCAATTAGCAAGGGAAAAAACGCGGACACAGAAGAAGAAGCGAAAACAGCAATTACCTTTCTGAAAAAAGCACCGGGGGTCTGAGTAATTAATAAGAGACAAAAGCCACTACAAAATATACTTCCCAGAAGAACAAAGTCGAAAACTCATCGTAACCTTTTCAGCACGAAACAAAACGCAGAGAAAAAAATGTCTCCATAAAAAAAAAATTAAGAACCTAGCCAACCCATCTTCGTCTATACACCAGTGGCTATTTCTTCATTTATTTGATTCTCAATTAGTCTTCATTAATAATAGGAAATGCATCTGTTTTGGTAATTACAACCAAAAGTAAAACAAGCTCCGTAAAAAAAAAAACTCCGCCGTAATTTAACGGACTTGAGAGGGTTTGGCGAAGAAAAAAAAAGCCATCGTACCTCTTAATCGGCACGTTCAGAAAAAACAAGGCACGCCGTTTCGAGGAGTGAGTTCTTCAGAAAGTTTTCCAAATTAACCTTTTCCGTTTTTAACAAGCCACTTATTTGACAGATGTAGTCTTGCGTGGCGAGAGAAGGCGAGAGAAGCCCTTGGCTATAAAGGGAGCTGTAATTAATGGCGAGCCTGGCTTGAAAGGCTATTTTCTCAACTGTTTTTTCCCTCTCGATTCCCCTTCAATTTCGGAGCCCCGGTGCATCCCTAACAATTTGCTAAACCGAAGGCTGCAAATGAAATTAATATTTAACGATCCTCGCTAATTAGCGAGACTTTTGAAAGAAAAGGTTTTCGGGGGGTCTCTGTCCCCCGCCTCGAAACAAAGAAGGGATTCGAACGATAAAAAACCGCATCAACAACAAGACTAAAAAAAAAGAAGGGGGAGCAGCGCACTTCTTTTTCCGGAAGATGAAGTACGGCAAGAAGTACTGACTGATAAGAGGCAGGTAAAGAAATCAATTAGCTCTCGTAATTAGTAGTTCGAACCGTGAAAAACAAACAAACGGAAAGGTTCTTCTGGAAGAAGGGGGACTTTGAGAGAGAGGGGGGGGGCTTTAAAGGGACTGGAGAAATGGTTGGGAAGGAAGAAATGAAAAAAAAAAAAGTCTCATTGGATGAGACTTCGACTCGAAAATGGGTTCTTTCACACTTTTTCTTCAGATCGCAGCAGAGTAAAAATCCGCTGCTGTTTGCATTACGAATCTTTAATGATGGCTCTGGAAACTTGTATAAATCTTTAATCAGGGTACAAATCACATCTTTATACATGATGAAAGGGGGATTTTTTAAAGCGTGCCTCGTCAACGCATTGTAATTATGCTGTAATTTACTTGGAGAGTTATTGAATTGGACTCACTTCGGCCCCATTTAAATAGATACACTTTTGTTGGAGCTATTAAATCTAAATGAGGACGTTTCTTTAAGGGGATTTGAGCAAAAAATAACAACTTCCCGTTCCAATTTAGGAAGATGTTTTGTTGGTATTGGATAAATAATTCAGGTGGATTTGGAAAGATATTTAATTTCTTTTCAAGTATGGTGATTAAGAGAATCAGAGTTTCAATAGATTTTAATTTCAGTAGTAAGTGTTTTTTAGTGATACTTTCAGATTTTTCTAGTTTAAATGGGATCACGAAAACATTTTCGTGCGTATGAAATATTTTTAAAGATATCCACGTTCTCAATCCTTTTATTTTTGACGAGGACTTTTTTTTATTGTGAATAGCAATTCAAATAAACTATCATCTCCATAATCATTATCCTAAATTCTGTTTTGAACGTATGAAGTAAATATGTTTTTAAATATTTTGACTTGATATCATTAAAAATAACATTTTATTTTTTTTAATGAATGAGATCAATAAAATCGATTATAAGAATCAGGCCTGGGGACAAGACAAAATCATGAATTTGGCTCCTCTTTACCTACAACTTTTAAAGAACGTTTTATTTTTAATGATAGTTTGTTTTTTAACGTAATATTTTATTTTATTACATCACCAAAAAAAACAAGTTTTATTTCAACTATAATTTATTTTCACAATGATTTTTCAGTATGAAAACATTTATCATCACTCAATTAGTCAATCAAGTCCATTTTTTAGAATCATATCTGTCTGTAATAATTTTCTTTCATGATAACTTAAGTTACCAACTTAGAAGAAAAATTTCCTACTAATAAAATCTTAAATAGCCTTATTACTTATAAAAAGTGTACAAACAGGTGGTTAAAGCTATTTGTCGTACAAAATAAAAGGAAAAATGATAGTTACGAAATACCCATCACTCTGATCCTCCTAAAGAACAAAGAACGAGCACCGTCCCATTACCACCCCCAAAATCCTCCATCAGCCACCAACCTGGCACCTGGAGTCTACTGTCCATCAGCGCGTATCACAGGCAACCAGGTCCAGGCAAACCCATAAATTTGGTTACGCCGAGAAGATAGGCCCAGGCGCTTACAGCCGGTGAGTGGATTACGCCTGGACTGCTACCAGGCCCTCTATAATTCACGATTAGGGCCCGATAAAAGATACCGCCCAAGCGGCGTAATCAAGTCTATTACGGAAAGGTAAAACAGGCATGCAATCAGCTAAAGTAGCTCGTGGTGGATGAGGTAAGTGAACGGTGAATCTTGCTTAGGGCGCTCTCGCCAAGCCCTGGTTTTTTACGAGGGGCGCCCCGACGTTGAGGGCTTGGACATGAGGGCTGTTGCCCCTTTATACATCTTTATTATTTAATAGTGGGAAGGAGCGAGGGAGTTTTAAGGTGGTTTTTTCGTTGGAGGGGCTGACAATTAAATACTGATTAGGGGAGGTTTATCTTGGTTTATTTTGGAGGGAGGCCACTTAACTAAACTGGGAGTGGGAAGTGAGTTTTGGCGGAGTGAGTTGTAAGTGGACTGATAATATCAAGATGTTTTTTTTTCTGGTGGGGAGAAATATCATTAGGATTATGGGGAAGTATTTTTGATGCTGGAGGGTTGTGTGTTGTAAAAGCTTTATGAGGTAAATGCATGTGGGAGTTCCTTTTTACTGCACTTGAGCTCGTACAAAAATTCTAACAATACTTACATTTACGTAATAAATTTATCGGTTTTGGAAGAGGCTTTTTTGGGGATCCTGAAACATAATCTGTGCGTGTAATAAGTTCTGGGAGAACCAAGTGTGAAATAACCCAATTATCACAATATTAGATGAATCTTAAAAATAAGCTTGAACTAATTTGGTAGGCAATGTGTTTTATTTTTCTTTTAATTTTTTAGAATTTTTAGTTTTTATAATTTGTATATTCTTTCACAATGTTTTTATCTTAATGCATTCTTGAATATTTGAATAATAACTAACTACCTAATCATATTTATTAATTGAAGTTCACTCAAAATTCAATGCGCTGGGAACTACTTTGTTTGTTTTGTTTCGCCAGGGTCAAGTAACGTTGCAGTATATTTATGCTAAACTGCAACGTTAGTTGACCCTATGACGTCACTAACAAACAAAGTAGTACGCAGCGCTGTGTTCTGAATTTTGAGTGAAATGAAAAACGTCAATGTAAAAATATGATTATTTTGTTAAACCCATGTATATAGCGTCTTTTTATCACGATTTGCGTACCGAAACTCCTCCTAGAAACCCTACAGGCTTTCTGTTTCCGCGTAGTGACGTCTTAGGGTCAGGAAACAATGCTGTCGAGTATAGTTGTAACACAAAAGAACAAGATTACATCGATGCATCATCCCCAAGTACGTATAAGGATGAAAAGGGCAATCCGACCTCCCTCCATCCCCCATTCACTTTGTGTCCGTCCCCTTCTGCGCCCCAATCTGCAGCACCGCAAGAGCGCGTCAGCAATAAGACGCCCATCGGACTCTCTTTCATTTCGGCCTCGTCACTCAGAGAGCCCCCAAATAAATCCCGGGGCCCGCCATCACGTCCTGTGCGACGGCATATAACTCCTTCATTGGCATTTGTTTAAACAGGGCTCTCGCAGAACATAAGAAAGCTTTTAGTGCTCAGCCTTGATTACAATAGGCCACGACGGCTACACGGGCTCTTTAGAAACGCTCCACCATTCTTCATTCGGCCGCCTCCTTTCCAGTTTAGAAGAGAGGCATTTTTCGCGCCAGGGATTTTTTTTTCTTCCGGGATTATTAAGTTGGAATTCGTGTCCCCAGAAATTTATAATGTTAGTTCCTTTGGCGTTTCGAAACAGGTAGCCTGGGCCCGGTTTTTTCGCTCGTTCATAGACGTATAAACATCGGGAGGGTGTCAGCATGGCTTTGAGAGCCTGATGCGATGCTTTATAGTTAAGGTGCGAAGGAGGATATGATGGGGTATTGTAGAAGAGTGAGATAGCGTTATGTGTCATCCGTGGACTTCTTTTTTGAGCTCCTTGTGTGAACATTTATAGGATGAAATCAAATGGGCTGGCTCTCTTTGAATGTTCTGTCTGGTTGATTTGCTATGAAAGTTTTGTTACAACCTTTTATAAATTATTCATTCTACTAAATACAATACAAAACGGTTGAAAATGTAACTACAGTTTTTAGACAAAATATTTCAGAAATTAGAAATCTACAAATTTTATTCTGGGTGTTGATTTTTATAAAGCATTAATTTAATACCCATCAAAATAAATAAAATTGTTGACAAATTTCTTGTTTGATTGTGAGAATCAAAAGTTTATAAAAATCACTTTAAGTCATATTTCTTTCGCAGTCTTATGCATCAGTGGGTCTATGTTCACAAATATAGCTTTAGCAGCTTTTAAAAAATACTTCTTTTTTATAGCATTTAGTAGTAAAATTTTCATAAAATTAAAAGTAGAGGATTTACCTTCAGTTTAATTACAGAGCCAGGGATAGAAAAATCCAAATCATGAAAATAAATATCAATCTATCTCTTTCAATCATTTATCCCCCTTTTTCATTCAGCATTCAAATTCTGTCAGTATCAATATTATAGCTGATATTGGTTTTCTAAAGAGTTTCCAGAATGTACTAAAAGTATATATCACTATTTTTATTTTGTTTGATAAAGTTTAACATGATTATTAGACGACTCTTTAGAAAAATGGGCCAAATAATGGATCAAAAGTAGTAATAGGAATATAGGTACTACTTTTGCAGTATCTTTGAGGTAAAAAATGGTAAAAAATTCATAAAAAAGATTTCATTTTATAAGACAAGCAATATATAGCAATTTTAAATAAAAATATATTTATCATTTTACTTTTAACAAAATGTTATTCCATCAGAAAACACTTTATTTCCAAAATCGTATAAAAACACCCCAATATCTCCAGATCTTTTTAACGAGCCGAGACAAAACTCCGGAAGTCTTCGAAAAGCAGAGAAAGAAGTCTTAAATTAGTTTGGTTTTGATAAACGCGGCTCTAAGTGCGTGGCGGCCCCCAGAAAGTAAGGGTCCGGCATTTGGTATATGGCTCTAATTTCCGGCCAGCTAATGCCCTTTCCCGATGTTTCCGGACGCAGCAAACGGAACTCTCAACTCGCCTCATCTATTTCCATCTCCAGTCAACTTCAGTCTTGGAAGAGAGTGGATCAGGGCGCCTTGTCGCCTAAAACCCTCAGACTTGCTTGCAGATAATTCCTATGAACGCCCATTCCAGGATTAGGAAGCTTTGTTTAATGGATCATAAGACTAATTTGAGGCTGCTTATAAAAGATGTTTGGTTTTACTCTTTGAAAATGTTTATTCGTTCATTTGTTCGATAAATAAACATATTAAGAAGGATTATGGTGTAATTTTATGCAAACCGGTTAAATTTTCGACCATAGATCACATGCATGTAAAAGGATGATAGGTATATCAACTATTAAGCTGATTTTAGAAGTTCTTAAGGTAAATATTGTAATTTGAATAATGGAAATTGTTAGCTTTATATCAGTCATGAAAGTATTATGATTGATAAAAAGTTATCATTTAATGCTACATATTTAAAGTTGAGTTGAGTTAGGTCTTTTGCTGCAAGTATAACCTGCCTTTAACACAAAAGTTCCTTTGAAGACTCCAAAAATGTGCAGAGGTGCCCTCGAGTTCTCATATTAGGATTTTATATAATCTATGGTGATGAGAAACTTTTCAAATGCTTTTGTCCTTTTAAAGTGGTTGGCTTTGAAATCCTGAAAAAACTGCTGGGTAAAACGCTGGTCTAATTGAGCTGATTAGATCCAGTCTATACATCATAAATAGGACAATTGCAGAGAGTATGCGTGTCCTATTTTCAATTTCTCCGGCAGTTGAGGGAGTTCAGAATTTTAAAACGAAGCAGGAGACACATATTTAAAATGTTTTAAACTAAATAAGATTCACCTACAAAATTCTTATCTAGTTAATTAATACTCTAAGTAAGGCATGTGTATTTGTATAAATCAGAATAGACCAAAAATTTAAGATTTACCAAAAAACCAATGTAATATAGAGTAACAGAGTAATTTTAGGACTACATAAAATTCACAACCAACAACTAATTTATTCATCCAATGAAATTAAATTGTTAAAACATTTTTAAACATCTGAGATTAAGAAGGGATTTTTTTATCAAACTTAATAGGTCTAATAAATTTCTAATCAAGATCTTGACTTTAATTCATTAATAATAATTATAAAACTAGCATTTTAGAAACAAATACTCACTTAAAAAATTCATGAAAGTTCAAATCAGTATCGTACTTTCCCTTTTAATTTAATTAAGATCCAATACACTTCTTTTACCAAAGTTTTTGTAACACTACTTCAATCCTACCTTAAGTCTAAAATTATGCCTTAAAATTACTACTATAAATCTTAAAAATGTAATTGTAAACAAAATTTGCTTTAAGATACTATCGAACATACTTTTTGCTTTATCAAAACCAGTACCTTAACTATTGACGCCTAACATGGCCACTACATCAAAAGTTTTCATCCCAAATGTTCCGTAGTAGTCTAGAGTGAGTTTCAATGGAGCCGCGATCCAATTTCCAAAATACCTTGCTCACAGCAGCGAGTAGAGACAGTCCACGTGCTCATTACAGGAGTTGCACGGTAAGTAGGAAAGGAGCAGTCATTTTGCGCTGGAGTATGCCAGGTATCCGACCAACACACGGTGGGCTAAGTGTCATAAACTCGTTAAGGTTTCTCCAAAGCATGTGTGCTAGTGTATGTAGTATCTGTAGTACAGCTGCTGAGGTTCAAATAATTATGTTTCGAAGTTTCTTGCTTTAATAATATACTCCTGAAAGGCTCCTTTTTAATTTCAATTACTTTTGAGTTACTCACAGGATATTAGGAATATCAAAGACTGTTACGTACTTTAATTATAATTTGTTTTAGAAAGCCATTCCAAAAAAATATTCAGTTATTATGATTAGGCTTATAATTAATTAGGAAATAAATATGTATACTTAATGGATTCTTTACTTCTTTCTAATCTTCCATTTAAACATGGAATTTTTTTAAAATTTAATTCATATTTAGTTGAATTTTATTAGAACTAATTTGGCCTAACAACGATTTGAATAGTCGTTTGATTTTCAACTAGCTGCTGAAAATTTATACTGTGACAATAAAGGATAAATCAAAAGTTGATACAGAGTTTAAAATGTTTTTAGGAATAACTCCACCTTTTTTAAGCTCTTAAAATAACTATGCGGTTTTTAGCAGAAAATATTTAAAAAAAAACACTGATTCATAAAATTAGAAATATTTTATTACACTTTGATGTAACTTTATCAACAAGTGTAGAGTTTGGTCCTAAATAAAATTTTTTCATTAGTGCATTTCAAAAGTCATTTCTTAAGGTTTTGAAAGGGGAGTTGTGCAGTATTCCTTCCTTTACATTCATCATAAAACCAAAAAAAGGAAAAGTATGCCGTCTTTGACCTATAAATCTAAAACCTATAAAAGTGATCTCTTCAAAAACAACCCTTATACCATCTTTAGATATCCGTCTATACTTTATTGTCACTAAACGGCGGACATAAATACCCTTCATACAAAGCACACAAAAAAAAACCTTGTTTTTCCCGACCCTAATACATTCATACCACTAAGCACTATATCCCTATTTATCTAAGTTTGTTATCCCCCAACTCCATTTGCTAAAATATCCAATCCGCAAACACGGCCCTTCTCCTAATTATTTGCTTACGTCCCAGTTCCCCCCATGAGTGAAAGGAAGTCATCCACCTAGGAGACCAATTACTCGAAAACATTGCCCCGAAATATGAAAAAAGGGCCCTCACCCGCAAACAAAGAATTAACCGAATAACGACAAAAAGGCTTCACCACTGCACTCTACGGAACGAAGTCGCTCAGCAAAAACCCACCTGCAAAGCTTCTATTAGTCTAAAAGCCCCGCCATCAAAGGGACCTTAATACGTTGGGAGCGTTTACGACCATCTGTTTCCCGGCCCCTGTGTCAATAGGAGCCTCCATTTCTTAATAAATAAGTAAAATAGTGTCTTGGGCGAGGGTATCGAATAAAATAAAGGAATGAAATATCCTTGGGCACACAAAATGGGGATGGTGCAGACAAGGATCTAATGATGCGTCACCACTCTCTGCTTGTTCTTGTTGCCCAAAGGGTGGATCAGGTAATGTCTTGCAGGATGGAGCTGGAGTCGGGATGAAGTAATGGGAGTTCCGGTTCAGAGGAACTGTTTGTTCCATCTACTCTTTGGAGATTATGGAAATTAACGTTGGGAGGATCTGTCTGTTGATGTGTATTGTGTGTAATGGAATGGTTGTTTGCTGTGAATAAATTTTGTTATTGCTTGACTCTTAGCGTGTGAACACTTTGTTCTTAAAAATTATTTCTTTACTTGCTATTCACTTTCATTACGTAAAATTAAATCATGAGTTTCAAATTTATCTTTAAACTGTAAGAAAAACTTGTGTTGAGTTAATAATGCAAAATATGTAGATATGGCTCTCACAGTCTGAAAGGATAAGGATATTAGGAAAATTAAGGATATTAGGATTATTGTGAAATTGTATTAAATAAAAGTATTGTTACCTCTTAAATAGTTCTGTATTAACTGAAAAATAAATTGATACCAGTAATACGATTGTTAATTTTTAAAGAAATACTCGCATTATGTTTTATTTTTGAGAAAAACCTCACATAAATAAAATGTTACGTTAGAAAACCTTTGAGGCGTTTTATGCACCCATTCTGCAAAACTTGTTTTAATCTGCTTTATAAATAAATTTATTGTATTCTTAAACTTTAACTTTTACTAAGAACCCCAAAAGTTTTAAAAAGTTTCTCTACCCCATAATAATAACAAATTTGAAATTACATTGAAATGTAAGTAATGTTTGTATAGAAAATCCATGCGTTCTTACATAAATAAAGAGCATTGTTTTTAGAAGTAAAAAAAATCTATTTTAATCTCTTCTCTTTATTAGTCTTAAAATAGTGATAATGTTGAGAAAATTAACTGCACTTTCTCTTTATAATATGAATAAGGATATGATTTCTTTAAAATGTTTAGAGGCTAAAATATATTTTTGGAAAAATTTAATTACAATGACTGTTAATTAAAAAATATTAAATCCCATTAACATTAAACCCCATAATTATCGAAGTTTAGGTCTGATTAAAACTATTTAAACTGATAATTAAAAAACTCTACCGTCTCAAGTTCCAAGTCTAGCATAAGATGAAGGAAATCACGTTACATTCTCCTCTAATCCTATTACTGCAGAAAAATTGGTTAAAGCAATATAACGTCAGCGTTCATCATTGCTAATAATCTTAGAGGGGAAAAAACCTAACCCGCTTTAAATGAGAGAGGCTCGAAGATTTATTACTAAATTTAGACGCAAAAACTACCAATACAAAACATTAACTTGGCTATCGCTGTTCCGAATCAGGCATCACTGGTTTTAATCCCTTAATGAGGGGAACTTAACAAGGGAAAATCTATCAGGGTACGCAAGAAAAAAATAGATTAAAAATTGTTCACTGAATTAGCAAGAAAAAGAGGTAAAACTTCGCTGGCCTTTCGCATTATGTGTTCATCTCCCCCAATATTTTATTTAAAAACGTGTCTTGAAGCTTTTTTCATCGGCTCATTTTTCGCAATTTTATTCATTATTTTCGACATCATGGTTTACCAACGGGGCCCATTACAAGCAAAAAAAAGGTACGATAAAAAGTGAAGAATGTCCCCACTTTTTCCAACCCTTTCTATCCAGCGCTCTTTTTAGAGCTTAATGCGCATTATTCCGCTTAATTAATTCAGGATTTCGGGGGAGCGTTTTTTTATGCCGCATCGCTTATTTGGCGATTTTTTTTTACGACGGACCTAGAAAAAAAAATCCAGCTAGAGCTGTTTTAGGAAGGAAAGGCCTCCAAAAAATTTGTCAAGGAGCAACAATACGGTAATATGTACTAATTAACGCAATAGCGCAACAAAAACTGAAATAAGTGAAAAGAATTTTCAGGCGAAGAAGGTCTTAAAAACGAGCCTGGATCATGCCACAGCGAGCAATTTTCAACCCCAATAAACGAATAAAAATAGTGATGTGCCCGAAAATTAGTTGCCACTTAAAAGAATACGAAAAACAAATAGAAAAGAAAACTTATGCACAGAGAGGACATTTTGAAGCCCCGACGAAGAAAAAAAGGAGCACCAGAGAAAAAATTTAAACAAATTTCACAACCTAGTGGATTTAAGTGACAGCGACACTTAAAAATGATACGACTTCAAATCAAGTTTATGAGCGAAAAATTTTTTAATCTCTATTTTTTCACTCTTGCGGATTTATGGAGAAAAAAAAGAGGAGAGTTTTCAAAGGGGGAAGAGGGGTCGTACAAAATAAATCAGTGTCAAAATGACGTCTTTTCTTGAAGTTTAATTAAAGTTCGCCCATAAAAAATAATTCCTTAAGCTCAAAATTGGACAGTTTTAAGTACATTGTTAAAAGGGCTTGACATGCTGTAAATATAAATATGAAAAATATTCTGGGCTTTAAACTGTTGTACCGCTCAAAAGTAATCTCACTTTAATTAATAATGAATTTCCAGAATATCCGTTAGTTTACGTTATAATTACCAAAGAGAAATCAATTGAAAAAATCCCTTATTATCTCTTTTATTTCATAACTTAAAAATGTACTTAAAACTATTATTGTGTTACTTGAAATAATTTTTTAGGTACCTATGTTGGAGTGGTGAAATAAAATTGTTAAAAACATAAAATCATAATAAAGTAAAAAGGCTTTTAATAATTCCGCAGTTGTAATTTACTAAGCATCGCTCAATTGGCAAAGATAATTTAAAATGTCTATTATGAACAATTCTTCAAATTTTAATGAAGACTGTGGTGTTGAAACTGAATGCTTTGGATTAAAGTATTTCTATAAAGAAAAATATTTGTAGACCTGTTTCTGTTATTTTTTTCAGATATGTAATTGTGTTAAAGCTAATCTAAACTGAACTTATCTATACTTAAATACAGTTTGAGATTTACAGAAAGGTCATCCACGTAAGAAAAAAAAATACATTTTAACAATGTCAAAACTAACGTTGTATTATATTCATGTCACTTTTTTTAGATAAAATTTCTAACATAAGACAAAACTAAATTTATAGTTATTGATGATAAAACAAACGTACTGTAATTAAAAATATTTTTCAAGATAAACGATAAAAGATTTTTCAATGTAGAATATAAAAGAACTAAGGACGGTTTTAGTTTCTTTTGAAAAGGTTCAAAACATTTAACTTCGTACAACGTTGGAAATATTGTTCCAACCTTTAGAATCATAGTATCTTTGTGATAATTTTTTGTGAAATATGTTGACTGCAGCAAGTTCATATCTTATGAAAATTGTGCAAACTGTAAAGAGAAAATTTCTACGTTTATTTTAAATTTAATAACAAAGAAGTCTTGGCTAATATTTGCACTTTTAAGCTAGCTTATCTAAAAGGGGTGAATGAATACCTTAGAAAAACTATAGCTCTCTTTCAATAGCAAATCCCATGCATTTAATAAAACACGATCATTATATAAAAACTTATATCATTTTCCATAATGATTAAACTCCAGGCAAAAAAGCCAAATTACACATTTTTTCTTTATTGTGCTCAAATATTTGAAATCTTCTCTCTTAGAAAAAAAAGGCTGGTTCTCGCAACACTCCTTGACAAATTTGCTCAGAAGTGACGATTTTTACAATCACCCACATTGTCAATGACCGATGTAATTAAGAAAAGCAACGCTTAAATAAATAAGCGGGGCTAAAAAAAAAGCCTGCAGAAGGCATAAAACTGGATATTCAGGGCGAAACCAGTGTTTACTTTTAATTAGTGAATTCTACCACGGCAAGTTCCCTTTCCCCTAATACTTCTCCGTTTCCATAAGCATTTCAGTTTATGATGTTTACATAAGTAATTGGAAGCAATATACAAACAGATCATAATTCTTTTCCAACGTTCGAAGGAGATTGTTTGCATATAACACCCTTCCGTTGCCATTCACAATGCAGAAATTTTTCTTTTCATTAGCATTATTATTATCATTCCACGCCGAAAACTACAGCCCTTTGTAATTTATCACGGGCTTTTCTTTTTTGGCCGACTCTCCCCTTTTTGGATGTAAGGGTTATTATTATTAATAAAATCTTACTCTTAATTTCCATCTCATTGTTTTAAGCGGGATCTTTGATTAGATCCCTTAACTAAGGCATCTCGCTTTGTACCCCCGATCCGCTGCCACCTTTCGTATCTAAATGAATGAATCTAAATAAATTATTATTGGAAGACGAGGTGGGCTGAGGGGTGCAGAAGCAAAAGAAAAGTAGAATGAATAATTACTTTCGACCGCCTTGCATTTATATTACTTAATAACTTATCGGCCCATCAAGTAATTAGTTCTCGTAAGGCGTCAATTCCTAAACGAGTTTTCGTTCAGGGGAGGGTAATTTTTTCCTTCTTTTCCGAGGGGGAAATCTATTGATATTATTTATTAATATTAATAATTCTTTTCTCCCTCGTTCCCTGCAAAAGGAATTGAAATTAATGAATAAAAATTAGTTCGTTTGGGAAAGTCGCTGCCTTTTGTGATAGGTGATAGAACATCGCGTTGGTTAAGATTGAAATATTAGACTTTCTGAAGTTTCTGTCAGGTTTTATCACACACCTTTTGATGATTCTGAAATGTCTTCTCGCTGTATTGCTTCTTGAAAGTCTTAGGAATAACGTGGTTAATGAATACTGTTAAACTTTAAAACTTTAACCTAGATTTAAATTTTGACAGCTTAGTTAATATTTTAATGTTCAAGATCATTCAAAAGATTCTTATGTTACTTTTTACTTTATGTGTACTTTTATGGTAAATAATATTAATAGGTTTTTAAGTGAAACTCAAAAGTACTGAGATGCAAACAATTTATTAATTTTCCAGAAAATTATTCTATAAGTAAGGCTGATAAAATTATACCTAAAAATTTATCAATTTAGCTATAATTTCATATCAATGAACCAAAATTTCTGATGAATAATACTTAAAAATTGGTGTCCATTAAGTTGTCAGTAATTCTCCGATAAAAGGTCTAACATAAAATTTTATCTAAAAGCATTCAAATATATCAAATAAATAAAAGAAAATAAAAACAAGTAATTTTACTTCAAATAAACTATCCTATCTAAAAAATGGAAATTTTAGCGATATTAGAGATGTTTATTATTTTAAACTGAATGTTTATGAAAAGCTAGATTTATCTATAAAAGTTTATAAAATTTTATAAAACATATAGCATAACCATTTAGAGGAGAGTATATTTTATTCCATTAAGAAAATTTTCCATTTAGTAAAATGAACATATCTTTAAAATAAGGTTAATCAATTATTAAATTTTCATGAAATAAAAACCCAGGTACACATGCATACACCCTGCATAGAGAAAAATTTCATTGTGAATGTGTTCATAATGTTTAAAAATTAAGGTTTAATTTATAATTTTAAATTTCATTGCTTGTTAATAATAACATTTTAAAAGTTTTTTAATGAGTGATAATTATATGTGATAAAAATTTTAACGATGGCAGCTTAAAGAACAAATCATCAAATTTTTAAAACAAATTTATTTTCTTTGGAAATACTAATATTTTACTGGCATAATTTACAACAAATGTAGGGCAAATCAAATTGCCCCCAATAAAGATTTTCAAAAGATCATAGAAGTGAACAACAACTGGAGAAAAAAACGTGCAGAAATAAATTATAATGCTCTTTACTCACATAAAGTATTTTCACAAGAATGTGTTGAAGATCCAACCAGGATTTTATTTCAAAAGTTCGAGGTACGTCAAAGAAACAATACTTTCAAGAAGACAACAAATTGTTTCTTTAAGACAAATAGTATATTTTACCATCACAATAGAATGCTTGAAACACATGATACGTATTTGAAATGTCAGGGTATTTGTAAACTGGAATGCCAGTTTAGAATTTTACTTGATTTAATAACTAAATTTTTCAAATAATACATAAATAAAGCTTCAAATATTTTTACAATATGGATTACATTGTTAGTAGTAAGTCAATTAAATGAAAAATTTAGTAAGCAAATTTAATGGGCACTCTTAATACTTGTTTCACAGACTGTCTGAAACATTTGCAGTAAAAATTAATAATTTTAAATACAGGTACTATTTCTTGTGAAAAATTAAATAATGAAATTGGTTTAATATAGTTAAAAATAAATTTTTAAAAATTAGTTTTAATATTTTAAAGACATTCGAAATACTGTCTATGTAAAAATATTGAGCTAGTTAATTAAATGAAAAAGATGTAACTAAAAATTTTACATTTTACGTGTACGTTCGTAAAAAGGATGCAGTCATGTATAAGATCTGATTAAAACCTAGCAATGCTTTATTTTCTCACAAAGCAAAGTGGTTCATAGATTAAATTTTATACCATTTGCTTTATAAATATTTAAGGTTACTTTTATAATTACCATTCTTTAAAAAACTTATTAGGTGTCATGTCATCTACTTAAGAAAATTATTCTAGGTAAAATCCCAGCAAAAATAAATCTATAGCTTTAAATGGTTAGGGGCTGTTATCTAGAAAATTCTACTGTTCAAAACTGGCATTCCTTTTTGTAAAGAAAATATACCTGATATTTATATCACATATTGGTACTTCAATACATATATACAAAGCGAAGTTCAAACTCAGAGATAAATCTCATGGAAATATACATTTCGTCGCAAAAACACAAAAATATTGGCACTATTACAGTGAAGGGAGAAACTTCTTTCATAACTAGAAGTACGAAAACTGACTAGATACTCTAAAGTGAAAGACTAAGATTTTTGGTTGACAATTTTGGGCCTTTATAAAATATCTTCAGTTAAATTTTCTTCAGGTTTCAAAAGTCACAGTCAGTCTCTTTTGAAGAAAATAAGCTTTCACAAATCATAATGAGAATCATATTTGACCCGTTTTTATGACTAGTCTATCATAGAAAGTGATTGCTGAATAAGTATATTTTTAAAACTTATAAAGATAATAATGGCGAAAAATATGTTTTTTAATAAACACATCGATTGATCATTCAATTCATATACCTCCGAAACGCATTGAACGAAAATATCATTTTACATGAGTTTTAGTTCTTCAAAAATATTTTACCTTCATGATATGTGTGGATATGTTTAATTTTAACTTCTTGATACCTTAAAGAATTTATAATTTTTCAAATTTATTTTCTCAGAATTTTTTTTAAAGAACTATGCTTTAAAAAATAAGCTCTATTAATTCCCTATATTCTTGTAAAAAACAACCCGAAGAATGATCTTAATTCTTTGAACTGAAACTTCTTTGAACTGAAACTTTAACCGAATTCATCAAACATTTTGACCTTACATGCGTATTTTTATACACGAGAATAAATCAGATAAATTTAGTCACAGTGTTGAATTATTCTCAGTATAAGTTTTTAAACGTGTTTTTATAAAAAAAGAGTTGTAAATTCTTTAAGTTGCTAATAAGTTTAATTAAAGCAGATCCATTTTTTTATATAATGAAGGTAAAAATAACACTTTTAGAGAACTAAAATTCCTGGAAAAGGAGACTTTCTTTCAAGTAATAAGTACACATGGAAAAAATAATATAAAAAATTCATGACAGGTTTTATTTGGAATGTATCAAATTCTAAAACAATAATTCTTCCAATTTTGTACCGCAGTAACAAAAAAAGAGTTAAAAGTTTTAAAACAAATTTCTTACATCATAAAAAAAATCTAAGTATTTCTTAAAGAAAAGTTTTAACCAGATAGAAATTAAAGCTATAGTAATTAATGCAAGCGGTATTGATTTTTGCATCGTAAAAAGGACCTTGGAAGGAAGTCTTACACCAAAAATAGCACTAAGTTGATTAGTGAACACCGTCATTAAATTTAATTGAGTTGGAAGCTTCTGCTGTGCATTTAACTGTATCACAACTTGGATCCAATTAATTTTCCAAACAACATTACATCTCAAAATGAAAAGAAACCTTTTTATAATTATTGAATTCTGTAGTTCAAAAAATGCAATCTAGTAAATAAAATATTTTTTTCGAGAAAAATTTGCTTAATGAGAAAGGCTTATATCATAAAGACGTCATTTAGTTTCAACGATTATTGGTTAGATTAAGCATTATTTTTGGAACATATTTATATCTCCACGAAAGATCATTGTAAAATTAATTAATGTTTTGGACTACAATGAGAAAACATGTATTCTAATATTTAAAAAGTGAATAGAATTAATGGGAGATTCAAGAAAAATCGTAAAAACCCACTTATCGCAGTTTACATTATTTTTCAAATCTATACAGAAATAGTTACAGAAAATTATTTTTTACGAAGGGATTAGGAAAATTTATAATTAAAAGTTGAGTTTTAATTAAACCAATGCATTTAGTATATGAAATTGGAGCTTGTATTCATTTAATTAATCATGTATCGTCTTTAGACATAAAATGGATAGTGTTTGTGAACTTTTTTCTTCGAATAAAACTCATTAACGCAAATTATGCTGACAAGGAGAATAATTTTTTTTGCGGTATGGGAAAGACAAACAAACTTGTTTAATAATCATTTATTAATTAACAACGTTATTTTAAATGTTATTAAATTATGAGTGATATTTTTTGAATGAAGATTTTGACACACGCTCGGGTCATGATTTTTTCATTTGATTGCAATTTAATTTTCAAGAACTACTCTAATTAAACAACAAATCCTTTCTCATTCGTAGGAAAATCTTCATACTTTACTCATAGTTATTAGTTATAAATTTATAAGCATCATAATTAACGTTTTTTATGTACACGTGTATACAAACATTTATGTACAAGGAAAGTCGGTCGAGGAGTTTTTAGGGTATCTTAATTTTAACTTTATCAAAAAAAAAAAAAAATATTGGATGCTGTTAGGGTTAAAACCTTGATATTATTCATACAAATAGATAAACACTTTGGTAATCAAGTTTAAATGAAAACTTGTTTCTTTGCCCCTTTTTCGTGATTTATGTATACAAGCATATCTTTTTTAAAAAACACATTATCATTTAATGTTTCAAAACTTAACAAAATATATATTAGAAAACTGGGTAAAACAAAAGTATTGAGATTCAAAAGTTTTCATGAAACTATAAACAGCCATAGAGCTTTGAATTACACAATCTTTAGAAAACCTTGGTAATTGACTAATCAAGATTTTCCTAATCATTAAAACTTTTGTTTTGATTCACTTATCAATACAATTTTAGTTTTCAATTTGTTTTCTTGCAAAAAGAGATGTCAGAAGTAGTTTTAAATCTTACATTACGTTTGATAATTTTAAAATTGTATTGGTGTAGTTATCTCGTATCAAATTTTTGAACATTGAAAAGTTTAAGCATATTTTATTTCTCACTAGTTATAAGGGAGAAGTTTATAAAACAAAATCTTATTCAAAGCCAATTAAAAATTAACAGGTTGCCATCACTTATTTTTAAAGTTCACAAATAATTTATCAAACTACTATCAATAAGAGTAAATATAAACACCTTTTATAATTATTCTCAACTATTTCACTTTTATTGGAATAATAGTTAACATATCACTTCGATGAAGCTTTGTATTACTGCATTCATGATTGTGTGATAAAATATATTTGGTTTACATCCAGATTTCTCACACCGATGCTGAATATTGAAACTCTTTGCTTTAATACAAAGAACTGTGGCTGTGTACACTTAAAAATCAAACCTATACGCAAATATTTTCAGCTTATCTTCAACGTCTGAAGGAAGTTTAAACTTCTATTGACACAAATTGTATAACAAAACTAACCAACAAGGCCGTAAAACTAACCAGACCTAGTTTTAATAATACGTACTCCAATCACATTGATCACAGGATACGTGCACTGACGAGATATATAGTCGACTGTACAAATTGTTAACAAGTCTCTGTCGCAAGTTCATCTCGTCTAGTGTGTGAGGGTTACATCGATACTCCTTGTATTTAGAATAGGCACATCAAGGTCACTCAGTTTTCTGACTCTCCAGACTTCACCCCTCCACGTTACCATGGTTTCGTAAAATTTTTAAAACCTGTATGTTTCAATAAGAAACACAAAATTTTCTAAGACAAAATTTATTTGCCAACATCAAGTTGACAAACAGAAATTTCACTCTCTGTCTTTACTGATGAAGTAAAAAAAAGTTTGCTCTTATTTCTCCATCGTTACCAAAGTAACGAGGTTTCAGACATGACATTGATCATGGCTGACTGGATACTATACACATTGAAAAAAAAATCTTGTCGTTTTCCTTGTAAAAACTGGGCAGCTGGGTTGCCCATTTTTTCCAAGTAATGTTCCTGGAAAATAATAACATTACAGTAAAAAACTGGCATACTGGTATTTCTGATTGATTCAACCGTAACTTTCCTGTTATTTTCTAGGAATATTACTTGGAAAAAAATGGGCAACACAGCTGCCCAGTTTTTCCAAGGAAAGTGGCAAGGTTTTTTTACAGTGCAGGCTAACCAAGATACGGAAATCATCAAAGCGATAGATGGCAATAGCTACTATCCGGCAAACCAATTCCGCATAGTTGAAGACGGGGTTTCATGGCTTGAAAATGTATACCTTTCGTGAGAAAATTGAACAGGAGACCTGGATGTGTTACTGTACTGTTACCCTGAATGTAATATGTCATGGTAGCAAAGTTTGCCAAGACTGGCTCACAATTTCCAACAGTCAGCAGTTAAGTCATGAGATCACGCCTTTATATTTCCTTATTTTTCAGAGTGTTATCCTATTGTTTGGGTAGGGTATAGGACGATTCTAGCGGGGAAAAAGTTGTCAAATGTTTCCCGTGATTCAAGAAATGGTTAACCTATGCCTTGATACGCCTATTCTAAGCACAAGGAGTATAACTTCGCAGATACTCTCATGTGAGCACCACAGTACACCAGCAAGCGATGCCAAGTCGGATGCTTGTGTGTGTAATAATACCCTGAATCTTCAATGGGCTTGCGACGCGGCCGACTGCTGCGACGCAAAGGCTTGGCGTCACTTGGCGTCGAACACGGAGTCCGTGCTGCCGTAGCCGCTGGACCGGTCGTCGTGGGGTGGTTGCTGGTGGTGGGGTGGCGGGGGAGGAGGTTGCTGTTGCTGGGCCTGCTGTTGCTGCTGGTGGTGTTGCTGTTGCGCCTGTTGTTGCTGTTGCAGTTGCAGGTGCTGGGTCTGTCGCTTGATCAGCGATATGCTGTTGATGTTGTAGGGCAGGTTGGCGAACACCATGCGCTCTTCGTAGTCGTATTCGCAGAGGATTTTGTTTTCGTGTAGGTAGAAACGGTCGCCAACGCAAAACCTGAAACGAATAAGAGTTTTATTTTTTTCCCTTGGATTTGTTCTGTTATTGTAGATAAAAACTGTTTGAAGTCAGAATATTTATCTTTCTGCCTTAAAAGCAACATTAAATTCCGTGTAAAACGAAGCGTAGTGAAAATTTACACTTTTTTTTCAATTTAATACTTTTGAACTCCACAATGTTGAGGAAAGTAAAAGAAAAATATTTATAAATAACGAATAATGCTACTTTATACTGTAACTGCATTGTTTTGAATTATTCATACGACGATTACAATGTTTTCTTTTAAATCTTTGTTGTGCTAACAAAATAATTTTTAGAACTTAAAAATGTGTGTCGATATTATCAAATAAATCTGCAAAGTAAGTTTTTAAAATATTTTTAGCTATTACTTTTAAAACGATATTGCGTAAGTACAACTTTTCCAGATTATAAACTTCGAAAGTCAATATTGATCCAGAATTAAATCTTAAAAATTAACTGAAAATAATGCATATTTTCTTTTTATCACTTTATTACATATAAGAGAACCAATATTACCTACTAACATGAATTAATACGCAAAACCGTAGAGGAGTATGAGTAAAATCAATGTATTAAGATGGGTTTCAGAATAATCTTTTCGAAACAGTGTACCAAGAGTTATAGCTTCAAACTATTGGGAAAATTGATTCCTCTCCTAAACCTTCAAACAGGTAAAACCACGTCAGTTTATTCCCTACCTTAAAAATAATCTGCCCATTTAAAATAAATGCATCAAACCTCGTTAGGAAATAAAAAAAAAACGAATAAAAGTGATTTCTAGTTGTAAAACAACTGAATAATCAGACAGACTATTTGAATTTCAGACTCAGAACAAACTAATTAAGTACATGAAGTGCTACATAGTTAAGCCGAATAGCTAAAGCTAACACTTCCGGAATTTTTTGAGGCATTCTAATGAAACTCCACACCACCCCAAATAGCCTCCCATTTCATCAAGTCAAAACATCATTTAGAGTGTTAATCATCATTGTGTCTCTAATGCGCAACACCATTAGAGCCCAGTGTCTCCTCTAACTATGATGATTCCATGTACTTTCCTCAAATTGGGACACATTTCCAATTATACGAACTGGAGAAACAATAAAAAATCCACCCAATCTAATTAGAATGCTTTTTTACCTCTCTCTACCTCTATTCCCTCTCCTCCCTTTTCTCTCGAACATTAAAAGGAACGCGAAACCGACTTTTACTGGAGATAATTATAATTCGACCCCCTCCCCCTTCTCGGTCCACTATCCATAATAGGGGGCCCGGGTCTAATTAACCCTCATTATACCTAACAAGACAGTCTTAGTTTCCTATATAAGCCATATATCCCAGTAATGATCTTTAATTACCCGAGGTTTCGAAAGAGAAGAAAAGGCAAGAGTTGGTATATAACGTGTACAAAGGAGGAGGACGGCAAAAAAAAGTGAAATTAAGATCTTTGCTGGATGGCATAAGATAATTCCTTTGGCGGTAGGTACGCGATTAAGACTAATTACTTAGGCTTAGCAGGCAGATAAGCCGGGCTTACTGGGGAGGGAACTGTGTGTTGGTAAACATGGTTTTGCAGAGGAGGGAGGGGGATCGATGAAGGGTTTGATTGGCTCATTAGGGTCACATACAGAAGTACTGATGTATTCAGAGCACAAGTTTGGGGCCGTATAGGAGTTCTCGGGAGGGGAAATTTGGAGGTAAGCTTCTGGGTGAAAAAATGTGGAATGATGCTATTTTTTGTATGGTTGTTAAATGAGATAAAGGATTGCTTTCTTTTAATTAATTCTCAAAAATAGTGTTATAGTAGCATGATGATGCTTGTCTAACTCTTTTAGCACTGACGAAGGGGTAAAACAATTGTATGTTTTTTTTTTATTTTTAAACTCATTGTGTAATAAATAACGTTGTTTTGTTGCCTACTGAGTTTTATAGTAGTTTTAAGACTGTAAGTGTATCGCTATTTACGATTTATGCAGTCATGGTTACTTTAAACGGTATAGTTGGAAACACTGATATACAGGTACTTTGTTTCATACATTTTGATATACAGGTTCTTCAAATATACGGGTTTGTAAACTCTATAACAATTTCAATTATTTTCAACGTGCTTCTTAAATAAAATATTTTAAACCTTGATCTGTTATTAAATTGCCTGGCCTACAGAGAGCTTTGATTTCATTCTTAAGGAATAAAAATCTTTCATTTTAAATAAAACATTTCCTTTCCTTTTTTTTATAATGTTTTTTCTTATCAATTAATCTTATGTGTGTGAAAGGTATATATGTAGATGCGGTTATGGTTGAATAATACAGTCACCTACATGGATCAAGAGTGATCCCAGGTGACTATAAACTTTTGTTGTATTTGTTTTTAAAAAAAACCACTTCCACCACCCGGTTAACAACCGCTCAAGCTTATCTAAATCAATTTTCAAAATTCGAATCCCACTTTAATAACTCTTTTTAGTTTCGGAACCCTAGCACTCTGTTACCAGCAATAAACTGCTTTGCGAGCAGATGATTCGTGCTAACAAAAGAAAATTAGTAACGCCCTAAACGCAGAGTAATGAAACGTACCTATGATTGCACTGTTGACAAGCAAAGCATTCTAAGTGATAGACATTTCCTCTGGCTCTCATGACCATTTCGAAAGCAGGGATCGTCTTATTGCACGCTGAGCAAAGTCCAGTTGTTCCAAACAACCTGAAATAAAAATATAAAGTCAGTTTTTCCTTTTAATACATTACATTATTAAAGATTTTTATAGCTAAAAGGTATTAAAACAGATAATTTTATTTTAAAGAAAGTGAAAAAGTTTAGATTATTTATTAAATTTTGATAGATTAGATTAAAAATTAAAATGTATTCTAATACTTGTAATTAGAATACAATCCGGAATTAGAATTGGAATTAGAATGCAGAGTATAAGTTGTAAAAAATACGTAATAAATTTTTTACAATTTAATTTGTAAGTTATCATTATGAAGTAATCAATTACAACATTGGTCATTAAACCCGTTTTAAAAATGCAACTGTAATGATACCAGATTCCCAAATTATAAGACTTTTAACATTTTGTTTACATTTATTTAAAGAAAAATATACAAAAATGTTTTGACCATTCTAATCAAATTTTGATTATGACCCAGGTCAAAATTTATGCTAGAATTTCTTTGCTAGACAAGCATAATATGCTATGTTTAAGCTAGGAAAAATAGCTTAAACTAGCATAATTGTTTGCTAGTTCCAGCATAATCACCTAGCATGGTTATGTGTGTATTGGCCCACTTTTTATGCTAACTAGCATAAAAAATCTAGCTTGTATTGCTAGAAAATGATCACTATTCTAGCATGCGTTGCTAGAAAATATTTGGTATTCCAGCATGTGTTGCTGGAAAATGATCACTATTCTAGCATGGGTTTGCTAGAAAAGTCAAAATTTATGCTAGAATTTCTTTGCTAGACAAGCATAGTATGCTATGTTAAGCTAGGAAAATAGCTTAAACTAGCATAATTGTTTGCTAGTTCCAGCATAATCACCTAGCATGGTTATCTGTGTATTGGCCCACTTTTTATGCTAATTAGCATAAAAAATCCAGCTTGTATTGCTAGAAAATTATCACTATTCTAGCATGTGTTGCTGGAAAATGACCACTGTTTTAGCATGTGTTGCTGGAAATGACCGCTATTCTAGCATGTGTTGCTAGAAAAGAACAGCTATTCTAGCATATTTTGCTAGAAAATTACCACCATTCTAGTGTGTGATGCTGGAAAATTATTGCTAATCTAGCATGTATTGCTGGAAAATGACCACTATTCTAGCATGTATGGCTGGAAAAAGTTTGCCGTCCTAGCAAGTGTTGCTAGAAAAAGATTGCTAATCTAGCATATAAATGTAGCTTGTGTTGCTAGAAAATGCATGCCATGCTAGCATGCAAAATCTAGCTTGTGTTGCTAGAAAACGCATGCTATGCTAGCATGCAAAATCTAGCTTATGTTGCTGGAAAATATTTGCTATTCTAGTATTATTTTTCTAGCATCAGATGCTGTTTATTTGTATATTATTCTAGCATTATTTTTCTAGCATCAGTTGCTGTTATTTTTATATTATTTTAGCATTACTTTTTTGCCATGAGTTGCCTTTATTTTTTACATAGCCTATTATAGTGCTGGCTATAGCAATACTTTTCTAAATCTTCAGTTTTAATTTCAGTTTTTTCTAAAAGAGCATGTATATTACCATTATTACCTGCAGTTGTTCTAATTTTTTATTATTCTATTAACTTTTTTTCAACCATTTAAATAAATTTATTTTTTTTAAATAAAAAAAGAATAAAGTTTAACATTTAAAAATATTTATTTTTAGAGCTTCAACATTTCAAAACATCTTGCATCTTGTTTTTTTTTTTTTCATCTCAGGCAGGTCCTTTTCATATTTCATCAATTTTCTTCTCATTTGATCCTAAATAGAAATAGAACAATAAATAACAAAATATGACTATAAATGATTAATGAAAATGCACTTAATTAAATTGAATTCTAATTTAATTTCAAACACCAGTACTTCATTTCTATTTCAAAATCCCAGATTTTTTTAGTTACCAACACATTTCTGTCTTAAGCTTAAAATCCTTTAAAAAGTTCATTTGTATTTAATAAAAGAACATTTTCTGTAGTTGTTGGCAGAAGTTTAAATTTTGGCCTTATTTTTATTCAAATTTCTAAATATTAAAAAAAAAAATTTAATAAACACACTTCGCAGGATTTTCAGTTTTAGAATATTAGCTCTCAGAAAAAAACAATTATTTATTTAGTTCATATTTTTAAAAAAATGCTTCCTAACCCAGTCGGTTACCTTAGGAGTGAAATTTCCAAAAAAAAATTCCTGGGGAAACACAGAAACGCTCTTTTTAACACGGTTGGGGGGAATGGTTTTTTTTGTTCATTTGGTCTAAACTGGTTTTTTTTACAAAAATTTTTCCTTAACACATAAATACAAATATTTCTGGTTGTTTTCATTTATGAATGCATTAAATATAAATAGTTAATCAATTCAGCTCTTAACTAAGTGACTTAATTTATTAATTAAAATTAATTTTATTTAGTTAAAAAAGTTCAAATTATATATAAACCATAAAAAAAACCAAGGGAGTCTTTTTAGAGCATTAAAAAACCAACTGGTTTTTATATAAATGCATATTATAATTATTATATTTAAAAATCCGGTGCTTAATTGATTAAAAAAAATTGGTTTTTATTATGCATTCAAATATCCAGTTCTTAACGAATTAAAAAACCAAATAGGTTTTTTATAAAAAAAACCAAGGGAGTCTTTTTAGAGCATTCCAAGTGGTTCTTATAATGGAAATTTAAAAATCTGGTACTTAGTTGATTAAAAAAACAATTGGTTTTTATTATGCATTCAAATATCTAGTTCTTAATGAATTAAAAAAAACAAAAGGGTTTTTTATAAAAAAAAACCCAAGGGAGTCAGTCTTTTTAGCGCGTTAAAAAACCAACTTTTTTTATAATTCATATTTAAAAACCCAATGCTTAATTGATTAAAAAAGCCAGTTGGTTTTTATTATGCATTCAAATATCTGCTCTTAATGAATTAAAAAACCAAATGGGTTTTTAATAAAAAAACAAGTCTTTTTAGAGCATTAAAAAACAACTAGTTCTTATAATGCATATTTAAAAATTTGGTGCTTAATTGATTAAAAAAAATTGGTTTTTATTATGCATTCAAATATCTAGTTCTTAATAAATTAAAAAACCAAATAGGTTTTTTATTAAAAAAAAACCAGGAGTCTTTCTAAGAAAATTTCAATTGCCTTGTTTCAAAAAATTGCATAGCTTTACAGCATTAATGTCAGAAGCATTTAATATATTTTGTTCAAAAGATAATCAATAAATGACTTTAAACCCAAAAGTTTAACTAAAAAAAAAATTCTGTGTTTTCATAAAAAACCAAATGGGTTAAACCGTGCCAACCATGCTTTTTAATATAAAGCTAATTATAATTTACAAACACTTGTGACAAAAGTTACCTACTTTACTTTATCCAATGTCCATCCGTGGCTTTTTGAGCAAATGAACTGGACGACAGGCAGGGGGGGGGCACATCAGAAGCCGCAGTGGAGGTGGGCCTGCAACAAAAGTTAATTAAATGGTTACAAACCTTATTATTTAGACACTGTGCTGAAAAGTAAAAAATTTATAAATAAATCATGGTTATGTTAATCCTTCCAGGGAGGAATCAAATTCCTGGGGACCCATCCCAATGAATATTTAAATGTGTTCCCCTGAAATATTTAATTTCAGGTAAAAAAAAAGGTGTATTTATTCAAAAAACAACATTAGTTGAGGCTTAAAAATTAGAATATTTAAGTCAAATTTCAAAAACAATCCTGGGGAAACACAGAAACCCAGTTTTAATGTAAAGCTAATTATAATTTACAAACACTAATGACAAAAGTTACTTACTTTACTTTATCCAATGTCCATCCGTGGCTTTTCGAGCAAATGAACTGGACGACAGGCAGGGGGGCACATCAGAAGCCATCCCAATGCAGTGGAGGTGGGCCTGCGACAAAAGTTAATTAAATGGTTACAAACCTTATTATTTAGACGGTGTGCAGAAATGTAAAAAATTTATAAATAAATCAGGGTTTTGTTAATTCTTCCAGGAAGGAATCATAAATTCCTGGGCCCATCCCAAGGAATATTTAAATGTGTTCCCCTGAAATATTTAATTTCTGGTAAAAAAAAAGGTGTATTTATTCAAAAAACAACATTAGTTGAGGCTTAAAAATTAGAATATTTAAGTCAAATTTCAAAAACAATCCTGGGGAAACACAGAAACCCAGTTTTAATGTAAAGCTAATTATAATTTACAAACACTAATGACAAAAGTTACTTACTTTACTTTATCCAATGTCCATCCGTGGCTTTTCGAGCAAATGAACTGGACGACAGGCAGGGGGGCACATCAGAAGCCATCCCAATGCAGTGGAGGTGGGCCTGCGACAAAAGTTAATTAAATGGTTACAAACCTTATTATTTAGACGGTGTGCAGAAATGTAAAAAATTTATAAATAAATCAGGGTTTTGTTAATTCTTCCAGGAAGGAATCATAAATTCCTGGGCCCATCCCAAGGAATATTTAAATGTGTTCCCCTGAAATATTTAATTTCTGGTAAAAAAAAAAGGTGTATTTATTCAAAAAACAACATTAGTTGAGGCTTAAAAATTAGAATATTTAAGTCAAATTTCAAAAACAATCCTGGGGAAACACAGAAACCCAGTTTTAATGTAAAGCTAATTATAATTTACAAACACTAATGACAAAAGTTACTTACTTTACTTTATCCAATGTCCATCCGTGGCTTTTCGAGCAAATGAACTGGACGACAGGCAGGGGGGCACATCAGAAGCCATCCCAATGCAGTGGAGGTGGGCCTGCGACAAAAGTTAATTAAATGGTTACAAACCTTATTATTTAGACGGTGTGCAGAAATGTAAAAAATTTATAAATAAATCAGGGTTTTGTTAATTCTTCCAGGAAGGAATCATAAATTCCTGGGCCCATCCCAAGGAATATTTAAATGTGTTCCCCTGAAATATTTAATTTCTGGTAAAAAAAAAAGGTGTATTTATTCAAAAAACAACATTAGTTGAGGCTTAAAAATTAGAATATTTAAGTCAAATTTCAAAAACAATCCTGGGGAAACACAGAAACCCAGTTTTAATGTAAAGCTAATTATAATTTACAAACACTAATGACAAAAGTTACTTACTTTACTTTATCCAATGTCCATCCGTGGCTTTTCGAGCAAATGAACTGGACGACAGGCAGGGGGGCACATCAGAAGCCATCCCAATGCAGTGGAGGTGGGCCTGCGACAAAAGTTAATTAAATGGTTACAAACCTTATTATTTAGACGGTGTGCAGAAATGTAAAAAATTTATAAATAAATCAGGGTTTTGTTAATTCTTCCAGGAAGGAATCATAAATTCCTGGGCCCATCCCAAGGAATATTTAAATGTGTTCCCCTGAAATATTTAATTTCTGGTAAAAAAAAGTGTATTTATTCAAAAAACATTAGTTGAGGCTTAAAAATTAGAATATTTAAGAGTCAAATTTCAAAAAAAATCCTGGGGAAACACAAAAACCCACTTTTAATGTAAAGCTAATTTTTTTTTATTTAAATGAATTAACAGTTCTGTATATTCTGAAAGTGGTCAAAAATGTATTGATATTATAATTTCTGTGTGATATAATAATTTTTTAATATAATTAATTAACTAATCAAGGGAAGAAGTTCACTGCCATCTCATCGGTGAGATGCCCATTCTGAAAGGGTGAATGAATAATTGTACTATTAGTTATTAAAATTTTTATCCTTCTTTCACTTACTATACTTACCAAATTTTGATATCAATAATTATTTTTTGCAATCATAAATATGGTTACATTTGATACATTACTAAATAAATCAAGACAATGATTATAATTTGATACATTACTGAAAAAATCATGATATTTTTTGTGTAAAAATTGAAATCAATCTTTGAGTTTATTGATTAGTTAAATCACTCTTACCCATTAAAGTAATGTTTATTTCTTTAAAACAATAAATAATAAGTGATAAAAAATAAATCATTGATATTTTTGTAGAATAAGAAAAAAATTGGATTGGAAAACAAAACTAAAAATATAAAAACAAGCTTTTGGTAAAAATCATCTAAACATTTTAAAAAGTTGATAACAGGTAAAAAAAAGTATAGGATTTTAATTCTTGATTAGTTTATGAAATTATTGATTCCAAACCCTTGCTATTTACAGCATTTTCATAATCAAGGGTCAATATGGTAGTAATACTTGTTTTTGAAATTGCAGGCAATTGTATAGATGCTAAATGTATACTAAGTATAAAAATAAAGTTTAAAAATTTTAATGCAAATAATTTTACAAGCCATTTTTAAAACATACAACTAATTAATTTCTTTAAATTGTGGTAGTTAACATTTTTCATTTTGAGGGTCAAATTTTGAAACAAATTTCCTGGGGGAAACCAGAAACAACCTTTTTAATAAAAAAACCCCTAATTATAAAAACTCTGAGACAAGTTACTTACTTTAATCAACGCCTATCCAGGGCTTTTCATTTTCCTGTTGGGACATCGTGAGCAGCCAGTTTCATAGAGGGGAGGTGGGCCTGAAGGTAGAAGACAAAAGTTAATTCAATAGTTATGAATATTACAATTTTGAAGGGGGGCTGAATTGTAAAAAAAAACTTTGTTGGTAATAAATTAGGGTTTTGTAAATCTTTCGGGCAGGTATTCCTGGACCATCTCATTCATAATCTCATACAGTTATCGTGTTGTGTTGTGAAACGGTTTTAACCATTAAAAAGTTTGTTTAAATTTAATTAAGAAGGTAGTGGTAGCATACTCAAATTACATGAATATGAAAATAAATAAGGTTGATAAGGTAAATTTTTAAACAAATTTCACCCAGAACCCCAATTTCTAATAAAATAACTAATTATAAAAACACTCAAGACAAGTTACTTACTTTAATCAACGCCTATCCAGGGCATTAGTGCTGGCCTAGTGTCCAGTTTAGGAAATATTGAAGAGTCATCGTGAGCAGACAGATTCATACAGGGGAGGTGGGCCTGAAGGTAGAAGACAAAAGTTAATTCAATAGTTATGAATATTACCATTTTGATGGGGGGGCTGAATTGTAAAAAAACTTTGTTGGTAGTAAATTAGGGTTTTGTAAATCTTTCGGGCAGGAATTCCTGGGCCATCTCATTCATAATCTTATACAGTTATCGCGTTGTGTTGTGAAACGGTTTTAACCGTTAAAAAGTTTGTTTAAATTTAATTAAGAATGTAGTGGTAGCATACTCAAATTACATGAATATGAAAATAAATAAGGTTGATAAGGTAAATTTTTAAAACAAATTTCACCCAGAACCCCAATTTCTAATATATTAACTAATTATAAAAACACTCAAGACTAGTTACTTACTTTTATCAACGCCTATCCAGGGCATTAGTGCTGGCCTAGTGTCCAGTTGTAGGAAATATTGAAGAGTCATCGTGAGCAGCCAGATTCATACAGGGGAGGTGGGCCTGAAGGTAGAAGACAAAAGTTGATTCAATAGTTATGAATATATTACCATTTTGATGGGGGGGGGCTGAATTGTAAAAAAAAGCTTTGTTGGTAGTGTGGTGGATTCAAACACAATACCCTTATTCTAGCCTGGCCACGAGAGGAGCTTGGAACTTTCATGTTTCGGAGTTGGCAGCGAGAACAGTATAAAAAGGAGTTGCTTCAATGTTTATTTTTTACTTGCCTTTTGCAATTTTAGCTCCTACCTTTTATTTTTAATGTTGAATAAATTGTTTGTTATTAACATTGAAGCAACTCCTTTTTATACTGTTCTCGCTGCCAACTCCGAAACATGAAAGTTCCAAGCTCCTCTCGTGGCCAGGCTAGAATAAGGGTATTGTGTTTGAATCCACCACAGTAGTAAATTAGGGTTTTAAAAGTTTGTTTAAATTTAATGAAGCTAGTGGTATCAAGTATCATACTCAAATTCAGATATAAAAATGAATATTAACTGAAAATAAGAATTAAGAGAAAAATCTTACAATTAAATCCCAAATATAATTATTTATATTAATGGCTTAAAATAAAATTATAGGTGATCAATTATAGGTACTGACTTTTCACTTATTCAACAAAGTAGCCTTTTAATTCACAAACAAAAAAAAACAGGAAGACTTACTCTAGTTCATATATCTTTTTGTATTTTGATAAAAAAAAATACACACATATACAGCTTTTAATTACTAGCCTTTTTCTCAGTTACATAATCTATAATAGAAAGTAAAATATTCGAAACGCACGAAAAACCCTAAAAAATTTGATTATGATGTTTCTAATACTTTAGGACTAGTCAGGAAGAAGGTGGACTAGTCAGGTGGAAGGTGGTCAGTTTTAAACTAAATTGCTAAAAACAATTAAGATCAAAATAAAACACCATTAAAATATCTCAATTAAAAGTTTGTACAGTTTGAAATATATTTTTTAATTTACATATATCAACTCAGTTCATTTTCACTGAGGGTTCCTCCTATGGAAGAGCCGCTACTGGCATCAGTCAAAATATAGAAAGATTAAAAGTTACTATGTACTCTTTTAAATACTTATTTTGTTCATTGTAAGATGATAAAGTAGTAGGACATCGTCTTAACAGCCCGCCGGCTAATCCACCAAATCTTATTAGACAACATATATGTATCTACGCATTTAAATGGTGGAAAAATAAACTAAATAAATAACTTATCTAAATAAAATATATCAAGCATTTAACTTACTGGAAATAAGGACGCCACGCGATGCGGCGCCATTCCGCCATTTCTTCTTCTTCGTGATGGTGACGTAATGGTAAACAAACTAGGCATTGCCATTTCAGAAAGTAGTAAAATCCAATAAATTCCAAAACTACGTGTGGCTCATTTTATAAAATAAAAATTATGCTCGATTGGAAAAATCATCAAGCTTTCAAAAGGAATCTTGATGAAAATGTAAATTTTCATAGTTTTAGATAGCTGTGAAGGTATAACGAATGACAAGAATAAACTTTATCGCCCATCCATTCTGTTGGTTAATGCGTGGGGTATCTCCGCTCAGTGGGGATCTCTCGCTCGTAATTTTAGGTTCTCATTTACCCTCGCTCTGCTTTATTCTTATTTAACTTCATTAATAGTTCACATTATGACATTATTTTCGCTTTAATTTATACACTAATGCATGCATGTATCTTATTTTATTGTGGGGAAAATATATTATTTACAGGCATTTCACTGTCGAAATAATGCATTTTTCTCGTTTTTAACCCAATAAATACTTTTCATATATTTTTCTTTGATATAATCTTAAAGAGTACTTCAAAATATACATCTTTTCAAATTTTCAAGCGATTTGTTACATATTTAGGGTTTTTTAAAGTCGAAAAAGAAAACGGTATTTTGAGTAAAAAAACACAAGTCCGAAAAAGCCCAATAATTGGTATTTAATAATAAGTTTGAATTTTTTTCAATTTTTATTTTTGTAGTTAAGTAATGTGGTAAGCTTTTTCCAGAAATTCGGGTTGCTATGGTGATTCTGACGTCATCCAGGAATTTTCAAACACAAAAGTGGTTTACTTGTCTTTGTAAGAATCCATTGCATTTTTTGGAGGTATATGAAAAAGGGGGAAAGGGGAAAAATATGAATGAACCCCCAAGTGTTTTACATTACGGTATTCCCTTTGATTAGTAGATTAAGAATATGTAAAGTATGAGGGGGTGGGTCCCATATTTCGGGAGTCTTTCCGGTTTTATTGAAAAACTGAATATGGGCGTCACGCCCGGAGTTTTAAAGCTAAAGGTCTAAAATTTTAGTATTTTTACTTCCTCAAAATTCCCTTTTGAACCATCGAACACACTAAGGGGTAGTACCCATATTTAGAGGTTTCGGGTCCATGTGCTCGTTCTAATTTTCTAATCCTAGCACCCCTGATTCTTTTTCCCGGTCTTTCTTCTAACACGGTTCTTAAAGGTCTTTAAGAGTTCTTCAAGAATCTGGTTACTGCTAAGCTTTCTGACAATTATTTGTAAAGAAATATGCGAAAAACCGTCTTGGAAAACGAAACAATGAATTGAATTGTCTCTGGATCACTAGTGTTGCAAAGGCTGGAAAAAACCCGGTTTAAACCCGGGAATAAACCGGGTTTTTTGGGAAGGGAATTTTGAAAATTTCCGGGAGTTTTCGGGAATTTTGACCTTTAACACATGAGAACGAAAAAACATCTCAACTCGGTTAAGAAATCTTATTTATGCTGAAATTAATAAGTAATAATAACATAATTAATAATAAGACTAACATTAATAAGTTTAAAAATAACACAAGTGTTGAGGAAAGAAATGAAAATTTTAACCTTAAGCCTAAAGATGGCCGTCTTTGTTTATGCTCAAAATTTCCTCAAAATTCCCAATATTCCCCAAAATTCCGGGTTTATTCCTCAAAATTCCCGGGTTTTTTCCCATGTTTCAAAAACTGCGGGAATTTTGCATCTCTATGGATCACGCAATTTTTACACTGTTTGTTAGTGATTCATACTGTTCGAATTTCCACTTTAAATGCTTTCATAAAATATAAATCACTAAGCTGTGATCATAATAGATCCGCAGCTATTCAGCGTTAAAATTAGCATGTGTTAGGCTTAACGCACCACGAGGGGTCCTTTCTCGCCAAACACTACGGTTTTCATCACTTAGCTCTAAAACACCGATCGAGTATACATTTACACAGTTTATTGCAATACATTAAGCCAGATTAGATTGTCTGAAACACATCGGTATGTTTTTACATTGGTATCAATATTTCCAAAATTTTAATCTAACACCCCTGGTTCTTTTTTCCGGTCTTTCTAACATGGTTCTTAAAGGATTTTAAGAGTTCTTCAAGAATCTGGTTACTGCTAAGCTTTTCGACAGTTATTTCTAAAGAAATCTGTGAAAAACCGTCTTGGAAAACCAAACAATGAATTTAATTGTCTGGATCACGCAATTTTTACACCACTTCTTAGTATGTCATACTGTTCGAAGCCCACTTTAAATGCTTTCATAAAATATAAATCACTAAGCTGTGGTCATAATAGATCCGTAGCTATTCAGCGTTAAAATTAGCATATGTGTTAGGCTTAACGCACCACGAGGGGTTTGTTCCCGCCAAACACTACGGTTTTCGCCTCTTATGTTAGCTCTAAAAATACCGATCGAGTATATACATTTGCACAGTTTATTGCAATATATTATAAGGCAGATTATATTGTCCGAAACAAATTTGTGTAAGTTTTTACATAGGTATGCATCAATATTTCCAAAAATTTTCATACAGGTATATCGAATTATCCAGTATGTTTTGGAATTGATATCAAAATTTCTTTATTTTTAGAGAAAATGTTTTTAAACAAATTAATATAATTTTATTTAACTAATTGAAATACACTAATCAATTATAATTAACCCCTGAAATAAATGTCACATTTACAACTCAATTATACTGCTACTACTATTATCACTGCTAAAATGACTTATTCTGAAAAAATTTAAAAAAAAACCCTTAGTTTAAACTACGTTTAAACAAAAAAATAGGTTTACTAAAAAAGTTTTTTTTTAAATATTCTCTTTTAAAAATAATTAAATAAATCCATACAAATAACTCTTAATTTTCCCGCTAGATGGCTGTATCAAAAATCGGCTGGAAAAGCTTCTCTACAACAGGCTCGAAAGTCACGTGACTGCCTCTCCCATCCGATATTCCTTCGACCTAGCTCTCCATGCTATGAAAGTAGCTTTTACAGCTTAAAAGCATTGGATGCTTGTTACCAAGCATGCCATGCTATTGTTGGGGGTAAGCTAGGTACATAGCATCCCATGGTGGAAAGCATAAAAAAGCATAACATAGCACATCAAGGTACCTAGCTCTCCGTGCTATGAAGATAGCTTGGTTTGCTAAAAAGCATTGCATACTTGTTACCTAGCATGCCATGCTATTTTTTCGTAAGCTAGCTACATAGCATCACATGCTGGCAAGCATAAAAAAGCATAAAATAGCTGATCAAGCTACCTAGCTCTCCATGCTATGAAGATAGCTTGGTTTGCTAAAAAGCATTGCATACTTGTTACCTAGCATGTCATGCTATTTTTTCGTAAGCTAGCTACATAGCATCACATGCTGGAAAGCATAAAAAAGCATAAAATAGCTGATCAAGCTACCTAGCTCTCCATGCTATGAAGATAGCTTGGTTTGCTAAAAAGCATTGCATACTTGTTACCTAGCATGTCATGCTATTTTTTCGTAAGCTAGCTACATAGCATCACATGCTGGCAAGCATAAAAAAGCATAAAATAGCTGATCAAGCTACCTAGCTCTCCATGCTATGAAGATAGCTTGGTTTGCTAAAAAGCATTGCATACTTGTTACCTAGCATGTCATGCTATTATTTCGTAAGCTAGCTACATAGCATCACATGCTGGAAAGCATAAAAAAGCATAACCTAGCATAAATATCTAGCATACATAGCAAAAACTAGCAAAATCTAGCATATTTGTTTGCTAGTTCCAGCATAAAATTTTGACCTGGGGAGAGATAAATCCAAATTTTAAAGAATGATTTGTAACATTTATAGAATAAATGTGTTTTTAATTCTGAAAGCAAAAAAATAATACCCTAAATAATATGTTTTTATTCATTACTAGCTGACTTACCCGGCCTTGCACGGGTTGAGTTAATTCATAAAAATTTTAAAAAGTTTTTCAAGTTATGTCTTTTCTTTTTCTGGATTAGCAGTCACTTATCATCCCGTCGTCTTTTTCATCCCAGTTCCTAACTGTGAAAATACACCCTAACTCATCCCGTCCCGCATTTAAATTTGGCTGTTACCTTCGCTGTAAAGAACAATCAAATTGAAATCATCAGGTTTATCAAGTTATATGTCTTTTCTTTTTCTGGATTAGCAGTCACTTATGATTCCGTCACCCCCGTCGTCTTTTTCATCCCGGTTCCTTACAGTGAAAATATACCCTAATTCACCCCGTCCCGCATTTAACTACGGCTGTAAAAGAACAATCACTTTTATAAATCTTTTATATACCTTTTTATAAATCACTTTAAAAAACTGAGGAAGTAAAAATCACAACCCTCTTTGAGCCCCTTGGGAATAATTTCCTACAGGATGTTACAAACCGTATTTTATGAAATTTCTATCGTTTTCCAAAACAATATAATAATTTAATCAAAAAATAATCCCGATGTGTAATTCAGTCAACAACTCTCGCCGCTAAAGCAAAATATTTAACTATACCTAATTTAATCTATATTCAAAAATGATTAAGAATCCATTTTTTATTTGTATGATCCTACATCTCCAAAAATAAAAACATTTTTATCAAAATAATAAAATACTTGTAAAATCTCATTTTCTGCCTAACAACGGCCTTAGCAACGTTGTTTATTCGCCAAGTGACGTCATGTGCGAATGCTACTATTGGATACTTATATGTTCCGCCCCTAACAACAGCCTTAGCAACGTTGATTTTGTCCTCCAAGTGACGTCATGTGCGAATGCTCTATAATAAAAATTTAGTGAATATATAGGTAAGTCTGGTAAACCATGCCCCATGAAATAATTTCAGTTCTGTTTCTATGGAAACCATTTATTTTAGCTTTTCCATAAATGTTTGCATTTTAGAAATAATTAAAATTACAAATAAAAGAAAATGTTGTTTCAAAATTAATTACTTGAATTTATTTGTTTCCTGAAAATTGATATAATTTTGAAATAGAAAGTTTACACAGATTTAAGTCTTTAATTTTTGATAAATTATAAAATTTTTGAAATTATATTTTAACAAATGAGGCCATACGAAACCTCAAGAGAGAAATAAACCTACTGCAATTTATGCATTTCAACAATGCACAATGCTATTTCAATGGGAAAAACGGAGTCGAAAAAGCGCCGAAAAACAGGGAAGGAGTCGTTGGATTTTAAAATCGTTTCTTAGTGCGCGTCGCATAGCTGAGAGGAACGTTTCTGTCAAATTTCAAGCCTCTGGGTCCAGTAGTTTCGGAGATTCCGTGTTGAGTGTTTGTCACTTACCAGTGAGTCAGTCAGTCAGTGGTATTTCGCTTTTATAGATATAGATAATAATTATGTATTTTGTGATAGATTGTTCAATAATTTAACGCTAGTAAATATTTATAAAGCCTAGAGAGGATATGTATTTTAAGAAATAGTTCGTACTTAGGGAAGATAGAGAAATATCTTTTCCCCACAAACATAATCAAATTTCTCAAAAATCTTCAAGTTTAAATAAATATTCACAAAATGTGAGCATCCCATCCCCATATTTTCGGTACAAAATAAAAAATATCTCCCACCCCAAGTATGTTTGTAAGATTATGAAACTTCTCCTCCTCAAAACACGCACGAATCACGTTTCTTTTCCGCCCCTAATAGGCAACCTAGGAGAAAGTGACTTTTATGCATGATCCATGATCTTATTTCGGGGAAACATAATCACTTAATGGCAAAATCACGTACCTTTATTATAGGCCCCATCCTCACGCCCTTGGCGACCGTCCTTCCATATTTAAGACCCTCTCCCCTAATTAAATTCAAGCCCGGCTCCAAAACACGGCGATCATAACTCATGCAATTTATATACGCAATACGCGCATTCCATTGAAAAACAGTCGCCAAGAAAACTTCAGGGCGCCATTAAAGTAAATATTTAAATACCCTTTTGAGAGAGATTTCTTGGCCACGCCTGCAACCTTTTCGAATTTAATGAATGGCGCAAGACTTTGGGCGATTAACGTGCACACAGATAGCGTCAATAATAAATGAAATCCTATTAGGACGGAAAAGACCAGGGAAAAGTATTCACTGGGGGATCGGTCACCCATTACAGGCGATTTCCCGCCAAAACTTGGAAGTGGTAATTACTGGGCACGTTTAAGTGAATGGAATATTCGGAAGGGTGGATGCTAACGATCCTCTTCGCGTTCTGGCACGTCCCGGATTAATCGGGAATAGTCGTTCTGGTCTATATCGGGTGAAAATTCACGGACGTTGATGGCTGGTTTTATGGAGGATGAATATTTAAGTTTTGTGCCGCCCATGGACTGAATTTCAATCGGCTATTAGGGATTGATTTTCGAATTTAATACGATCGTCTCGTATGTAGAGTGAGGCTATAAAAATTCATATTTTGGGGTGAGTCTGATGGTTTTGAATTGTAAATTTAGAGATTTCTTTTGTAGACACAAACAAAATTGAGGAAGGAATTTTTTAAAACATTAAGGGGCAAAGAAGTCTGGAATCGTAAATTTAGTATCAAGTAGTTAAAATGAGTTTAATGCCACACTTATAAAATTTATTTACTATTACTTTGAGATGTGCAACTTTGGGAAAATATATTACATTTTCCCTCCATTCCAAGCTCATAGATTTAAGATAAAATGAATAATTTTCTTTAGTTTTCAAATCCCAGTGACACTGATTTATCTAATAGTGAATTAAAGGTAGTTATAATTGTTATTCCCTTATTTTTTTACTCTTAAGTTTCTATTCATTGAGGAATTTTTAAGCTCCACTAGTTTATCTTCAATATTGATAAATTCTAATAACTAACAAGATTATATGATGCTACTTATACTACCAGACTATTTGTTAACACAAATCTATTAGGCACTACTTAATATAAACCCCCTGATCACCGATATAAAATATTTTAGATGAAATTAAAAAAAAAACATATTTCACATAACTTTGAGTAACTAACATAAATAATTTATTTAGAGAAATCATGAGCGTTTCAAACAGAAAAAGGAAGTTGTAGATACAAATGTAGATGAATTTTAGATCGTAAAATACTTAAATAGATAAACAAATAATTATATACTGTAAAACTTCAGAAGAGAAGTATAGAATATTGAGAGGTTTCCCTAAAAAATATTTTTTGCAAGAATTTTCAACTGGAGAAGAAAGAAATCAATTGAAGAGAAATTTCTAAAATTTAAAACATTATTTAAATAAAAATTTCATTCCATTAAATTAAGATTTAATCTTTCCTTATACAATAAAGTTGTTATATAGAATTTTAAGTACAAAAATTGATTTAATTCTGATTTCTTTATTTTAATATCTGGATGTACGACGGAATCATAAATATGTGGGGGAAAAAGCTTAAATCAATAATTTTTACAGAATTTTACTCTAAGTAACACTGCAGTATATACTATAAATCACTTAAATCGAGAACAAATATGAAATTTAAAATACTTCCTCATCTATGATTAATCCATCACATTCTCTCAAAATCCAAAAATCAGTCTAAACCTCATCACGAGTAACATGACTTAGGACGATATGTGTGCCAATCATACAAGGGAACTTGAAAACTAATGAATGGATTTCTAAGTCCAACTAGGACGAACAAGAAAAAAAAAACAAAGTTCTATAGTTATAATGATCTGTATTGAATTTTTCTTTCCAATTCTTGTTGAAAGGAGTATTAGAAAAAATAATTTAAGCACACAAGCTTCTGCTGACATTATATATTTTATTTCTTTGCAAAGCAGTCGTCGAGAACTCGACTAATCACCTCGAATAGAATAGCTCAGAAAAACGTAAAACAATAGCTCATTTGTATGAAAACCCTGAAGCGACCAAAAGACGGCGCCGCCATGTTAGGCTTAATTGCCGAGCCAACTTCTACGGCTTTTCTCTTTTCTCTATGCGAAACTTTTCATCATTATCATCACAGTTAAGCGTCTATTGATGAGGGGGTGGGAGAAAACAAAGCCGCTTACTGAGGGTGTAAAGAAGGAGTGGTAGAAAAAAGTTTTTCCAGGGTCGGAAATTTCCCACATTTCCCCCCGATCCATTTCGAATGTTTCACCACTCGAAGAAGATGGGATTTTTCAAAATGGGCTCGAAGACCCTTCTGCAGTATGCCGTTAATTAAGAAAGGCCATGGCAATCTTATTCTATTGGAAAGTTGTCAAAGGGACCTCTAATTGAAATGGAAGAGGAAATGATTGGGTGTACCACTACATATGAAATTCCAAAAGTTGGTGGGGAACAATAGGTTTAAAGTACGCTGCAAGAAAAATTGCATAGATAATCCTTTTTAGATTATAATATTAATAAAAAGCTTAGCCTAGAAGATCTTTATTAAATGGTTAAGAACTTTATAGGATTTGTTTAGAACATAAAATATGAAATTTCACATAAAACTTGAATAGTAAAGTATGTAATACTTTTACGTAATATACTTTTACGCTTTTACGTAACTATTTTATTAATAATATAGTTCAAAAAATATATTATTTACTTTGAGGTAGTTATTCAAGGTCATTATCCATACTAACTTGTTTATACAAAGTTACACGTTAGATGGTAAATCCTTGTAAAACTTAAGAAGTATTTTAGAAACCTATTAAAAGAACATTATAAAAAAACTATTTTTCAACCAAATGTCATTTCTGAATGGAAAAATAATGTAAATTTATGATTCAAATAATAGGTCCTGGTCCCTAATTTCCCTGGTCAAGACGGGGTAATTTAACTATGCATATTTCTATAAATTTCAAAATGGAAAATTTAATTTTAAAATAAAATAAATCTTATTTTAAGAAGAAGGTTTTATGAAATAAACATAAAAGTATAAATGCGAGTAAAGCTTGAAAGTAACCGAATTTTCAAACAACTTCTCTGTCTTATAACTTTTCATCTCCATCTCAATTTTATCCCGCATAGTTTTCTCTACAAATATTTTCTACAATTTCCCACGAATACGTACACAATCTGAAACAAAACGCTCATATTCCTTTCACGATAAAACATCTACTTCATAACCGTCTTCCACCAAACAAAAGCACCTTAATCCTGGGCTAATTCACCCCCACAAAAGACCATTACGGAATCAGTAGCATCCTTAAATTACGCCCGAATCGGCATATTTCAATTTTAAAACTCAACGCACCCACCTGCGGAGGCTACTTAAGCACTTTCCATTGCTGGAGAGATCCTTTCCACGCATAATTGCCGGACCCAAAACAACCCTTCCCTCCCTCGGAACGTATCCTAAACGTATCATTAGCATCGCTTCGAATTAAACACTCCGCAATTTTTACGTTTTATCCATTAAACGAAATTTAACCCGAGTCGCCTGAAAACCCCCTTCATCATCACGGAGGACACTGGGACGGACCGAAGCCGCCGGCTGTAATTATGCCGGCATTCACTTCTCTCGGGGTAATTAATTGGAGTAATACGATCGAGACGCAGAAGGCTCAAAATACGAGCTAATTGGCTCATTTCCATCCTTTTTAGGATTATGGATGGAGTCGGCCTGTTTATTCCCCGCCTGCGCAAAAAGGCCCGGGATTATGACTGGAGTGGATGATTAAGCGGTGATTTGTAATTGTGTTTTGATGTGCAGAAAAAATGTGTTGAGGACGAGTCTTATTGATTAACTCGTTACTGGTATGAAGGGTTTTTTTAGGAAGCTGAATCCTAAGCTCGTTATGGTTCTCGATAGTTTGACAGAAAATGGGATTGTTCGTTTTGGTCGAATAGTTTGTTTATTATATTGACATCTTGGATTTTTGTAAGCCTTATATAAGTCTCAGTTACGTTTATATGGGATTGTTCATTTGGATTGAATAGCTTGTTCATTATATTGACATTATGAATTTTTGTAAGCCTTATATAAGTATCAGTTGTTTTTAATGTGAGATACAAACAAATGGAGCGAATAAGGCAAACAAAGCAGTTTTTAATAATAGAATGTTGTGCAATATTTATCAAATGGAAATGTTAGAAGGAGTTTCAATATTTGTTTATTATAAAAAATAGAGTTTGCCGAAATGATACAATATTTTCATTGTTTTTTTTTAATTTATAGAATATGTGCATCGTATTTCCAAAATCATGTCATGATTTAATCTGTTGATCGCCTTTTTATGCTTGAATTTGATGTTCATTACAGCTATTCCGATAAAATGATATCCATGAGTTTTTAAAATAATATTTCTATGTTTGAAGTATAAGTTTATCTCCAAAGGACAATTTGTAAAATGGAAGTAATTAGAAACGAAATATATTTTTCTTGAATTTCTAGGAATGATAAATACAGTTCTTATTTTGATTTTGCTATAGTAGTACATCACTCAGTTAATTAAAAATATTTTTAATTATTATAGAGTCATACAATATTAAATCTGAAATTTAAAATTAAATCTTAAGTTAATGTGGATAAAATATAAATAATTCAGCATAAGTGAAAAAATTTAAAAATTTTCCATTTATTTGATTTCATTTTTAAAATATGAAACCTTGTTTCCATAACTATTCTTTGTTATTTTTTATGTTTCAAGGTAAATGAATAACTTCTGTGTCAAGTTTCTATATTCATGGTCGTATTCGATCATGGATTTAGGTATAAAATAACTTACTTATTATATTTTAGCTGATTAAATAATGTTTATAAAGTTTAAATATTGGTTTTCTTTAAACCTAAACCAAATGTAAAGAAGACTGTGAAAGAGATTTAATGAATGGAATTCGAATTTCTTTAATCAAAAATCATTTTCAATCTTACAGATTAAAATATATTTGCTTATTTTAAAATTTGAATGAAGTCAGGTATTTATTTTGCAGGAATTAAAAAGAATATTTTAAAAAATATTTATTTTTGAAACCATGATTTGTTTAAAACATTTATGGATTAGAAATGTTAATAAAATTTCTTATAAGTATCTCCCATAATTTACTCGAAATTTCTTCGAGATTCTAAGCTTAGGTAACCCGAAATTTTTAAGCCATAAAACAAGTTCACGCGTTCAAAATTCAACAAATATTCACCAAACTTGGTTATTGTTGAAAAATAAATTTGAAAATCGGACTTTCAGACAAAATACTATTTTCTCTAAGAGTGCCAATAAGCCTTTCCATTAACTTCCTTTACAAGTTCATAAATCTCGTAGAACAACAGTTGACAATGAACTAAACAAAGAAAAATTGACTTAAAGATAAACAAAGCAGGGTTTTTTTCTCCTCTCTATTTTAACTTTCGTTTTTACTCGAGTTGATTTGCCTGGTGCAAGTACATACACACAGCCCTTAGTTAGCGTTAGAGGGCCAATAATTTACAAGTAGTTGCATTGTTCTTAAAGGAGAAAATGACATCACATTTGTGTACCCTCCTTTCAGTGTCGCTCAGCCGCCAAGTCATTCAGCTAACAATCGCGGAGAAGATGGAGGATGAAAAAAATAATTGTAACAATGCAGCCACTAATAACTAATCACTCACAAACAATTCGCAGTCGTTTGTGAGTAATTGTGGAGTGCAGAAAGCTACGAAGTCTGTGTATTCTGTTGCGGAAAAATAATTGTTCGTGGCTAATTTGGAGTAAGAGATGGAATTTTCCATAAAAATGTTCTTAAAGGATATTAAATTGGCAACTGTTTGCTTCAGTTTTGCTAATTAGTTTTATTGTTCTTTTGCCTTGAGTTTGATGAAATTTATACATGACTTATGAAGCATAAGCATTTAAAAGTTTATGGGCTTGATGAGATTTTATAAAAAAAGGTTTAAAAATTTGGTTTGATTATAAAAAAGTTACACATACCTATACGTTGTAAATTATAAAATTTGTTTTTAGTAATAGCAATTAATTGAGTTATTCTGCTATTTCTCGTTTCATGTTTGAGTAATCATATCCAATTCACCTTTATAATCCAACGTAAAACCGGAAAGGAGTTCATACAGTAAATTGAACAAAAAATCAATAAGTAATTATAAAAAACAATAAATAAATAAATAAAGGTAGTACCGAAATGGGTACAATTTAATACAATTAAATTGTTTTGAATTTAAATCAAACTAATGAGTTTGACTATGAATGGAATATGTTCTAAACACTGTATAATTTTACGGTTTTTCATACATTCTGACATTAACTACGTATTCACTTTTTGCTATAATTTTACTAAATCTTGTATGAGAATAACCTTTTCTTAAGCTTTTGTGACTTTTATAAATTTTTTTAATCAAAATAATTTAAGAGTTCATAATTCAACATTCTAGATAAAAAATTCTAACTTAAAGTTTAGTATTTAAGTGTATTTTTCTTTCTCCCTTTTTCTATTATTTCCTCCTTTCAAAATGTTACTGCTAAATGTTTAATTTTATAATGTTTGTAAAGATTTTAAAACTAATCCTTTAAGAGTCAATTTTCAGTAATATTAATTGAAGAGAAAACAAACTAACTACAAAAGATCAATAAAATAACAAAAGTATTCTTTTTTTTCCGAAAATTTTTCCCACTCATATCCATTATGGTCTTTGTTAAGTCCAAATAAGATAACGTTCCTCTTAGAGCTCTTCCCCAAATTGATAATATTTATTTTGTACACGAGGCAATGAAGTTATCCGAAGATCAGAGTTCCGACTGCTCCAGTCCCACCCTATCCCCAAAGGAGCCAGAAGCAAGGGATAAAACTTGACCACTTCTTCCCCACCTCAGCCAACAATCGGTTCCGTTAAACCATAAGCCCTCTAACAGCCCGTAATAAAAATGAACTGCTTGTCACTGATTGTAGGGGAAGAAAGTTTTTATTTCTTATTTATATATTTCTCCCTGCCCCTATCTGCAACCGTGCCCTTGGGGCTGCCAACTTACACGACACTATTTCACTTTTTTACATGCATTTTTTTACGCCTTCATTTTCTTGTATCGCAGGTATGTGCGTTCACTGCGATTGTAACGGAGGAGAAAGGAAAAAAATACAAGAGTTGCCGTGAAATAAAACAAAATGAGGGAGAAACGCTTATCTTTTGGAAGTAGGAAACTATATTTTTATAAGATATTTTTTCCTCGGGAGGTGTTACGGAACACGAGGTTTACTGTTTTGTCCCTCTGGGCTAAGCTTGGAGATAACGCAGTCGAGCCAATGAGATAAGAAGTGGAGCGCTTATTGGGACAAACATTACGCTCCTTTTCTGGTTGGACGGGAGATTTTTTTTTTAACTCTGGTTTGAGGGTGGTCTAGGAATGTGATTGCGGTGTTCCACCTGTCTAAGGGAGTTTTTTATTTGATGTTTCACTTTTCTGCATCGTATATATTACAATAACGATCTCGTCTTTCATTTGGAAGATGTTCCTTAGATCTCATGTAAGATATCTGAAGTTAAATGGGTGGGGTGATTACAAGCGATCTAAGTGAGGAAGTTATGGGATTGCTCTTAGCAGTTTGTTGAAACCTGCGCTGGGAGATAAATGCTTTATATTTATGTTCCTTTCCCTTATCTGTACACCTTTTAGGAAAGTAGAAACCCTTTTTTAAATAAATTTGTTAATTTTTATTATCACAACACTTGAGATGCGATTGATACTTTTCAATCTATTGAATTTCCTACTTTCTTAGGCACGCACGTTATTTTTAATAAATATGAATTGAGTGATCATTTGCTCAGCATATTTATTTACAAGGAGAGGATCCCAACGTGTCATCACCGATTTGGTTAATTTTTGGTGTGTAAGTAGTGCATGACTAGGACATCAATTTGTGAAAATATTAAGAAGCAACTTTCAGAAATTTTAGAGAAAATCGCGATTAAAAATTTTAACATGTACTTATAAATTTAATAAGATTCGTATCTTGCAAGCGGATCGTGGTGTAGCGGTAAGAGCTATGATTCCCAACCCAAAGGTCCCGGGATCGAGTCTCGCTGCATACCATATTTTTAATTTTCCACGCAATTAAGAACACTGATTTGAAATAAAGTAGTACATATATAATTATCAATTTTAAAATATTTTTAAAATATTTTTTTTGTGGGAAAAATCAATATAACCGGATAATATGGAATCATATTTATAAATATATTATTATTATATTGTTTTGAAAAAATCTTTTCATTCCTTGTTTCCCCAAAAAATAATTAAGAAATCCAATTTTTTATGATCCTATTGTAAATGTTATATATTTACCCCAATTTTTTTTTATTTTAACTATCAAATCAGACACATACACAACCCTTTTAGCATAACAAAATTGCGTACCTTCTTTTGGATATTTAGGGATAAATTAAGGTGAAACTTCATCTATAAAAATATTTTTTTTTGTTTATAAAAAAATCTTTTCATTCCTTGTTTCCCAAAAAATAATTATTAAATCCAATTTTCTGTGATTCTATTGTAAATATTATATATTTACCAAAAAAAATTTTATACACAAGAAAAAATTTTTTAAAATTGATAATTATAAATGTACTTTATTTCATATCTGTGTTCTTAATTGCGAGGAAAATTAAAATTATGGTATGCAGCGAGACTCGATCCCGGGACCTTTGGGTTGGGAATCGTAGCTCTTACCGCTACACCACGATCCGCTTGCAAGGTGAGAATCTTATTAAATGTTAAGTACATGTTAAAATTTTTAATCGCGATTTTCTCCAAAATTTCTGAAAGTTGCTTCTTAATATTTTCACAAATTGATGTCCTAGTCATGCACTACTTACACACCAAAAATGAACCAAATCGGTGATGACACGTTGGGATCCTCTCCTTGTTAGTAACACTTTAATTTAAGTACTATGCTTTAACCAAAATAGTCGAGTTTGTTTACCTGAGTTTAGTTATTTAAGTCAGTAATATTGTTACGTAAAATAACTAGTTATTCCTTAGAATGACAACGAAATGAGCACTACCATGAACACAAAGTATACTCCAATCGATTTTTAAATATGTATTTTAAATATGATAAAATTACATATCTTAAACATTTTCTTTTCAAATACTTTTTAATGTGAAAGTGAAGTTCTAAACACTGACATAAATACCAAATATGTATGTAATTTAAGAGTAACTGATCTTGACGTTTGGAATAATAAATGTGGTAATTTAAATATAAAGAGAAATGATAGCTTTACATATGGTTTCATAAAAGCTTATACATTTTTTTAATGTATGAAATTTAAATTAACATGTTTTTTATAAAGAATAAATGAAAAAATCATGCTTCAAACTCAAATTTCAGAGACAATTTTTTGAAACAATAAAAAAGAAGATTGAATAACATCCAAAGAAAATCTATCGCCACTGAAGGCGCATAAAAAACTCCCCCTTAGATTCGAAAGACAGACAGAATATATCCCCTCTCCTAGACCCACCATTCCGAAAGAGTGACGATATAGGATATGGAAAAATTCCATTGCACGTTTGTAATTTATTGTGGTTCTTCTAACATACATATCCCAGCCGCGTAAGCTCTTGACCCCAACCTCAAGCGACCACCCCGGGTGAAATATCATTTTCTCCCTTGGATTTGAAGGAAAACATAGGACTGGTGTGTTCTTTCCATACCACCGCCATTTTTATCCTGTGATGGGCTCTATCGGAGTTTCCGGCCGTTTTTAAGAACAAGCTATAACGAATTCTAACGTGTTTATGACAAAGAGTTTTATTTTATTTTCGTTAATGATGCGTTGTAATTATTGGTGATGGGGTTTCAGTTAGGGATATCAACGTTTATCCTCAGGGAATTTTTTAAGATTTGTTTTAGGAGATAATTTTTTCCAAAAAAATAATTCATTTGAACAATGTATTTTTAGAATACTCCAGAGTTAAATCCTTTTTGATATAATAGATTGAATATTTTTTTCTTCAAAATTATTATACGAGTGAGTTAGAAAACATTCATGGTTGTAAAAAAATACTTCAAAAATCATTTTATCCAACAGAATTTGGTAGCAAACGCCTTAACAGAAATATCAGCAGCTCCTTAGGAGAAATATTCCTTTCGATTCTAGTAAGATAGCAAGGGTTGAATTTGTTCACCTAAAGACTGTACAATAATTTATGAATTAATTTTTATAAAGGCTCTTTTAGTGAAGTATGTTATGCTTGTTTTACGAGACTTAAATAAACAACTCCGTGTTCCGGAATATTATTTCATTGGAGGAATTTACAATAAAAATATTAGAGAGCGCTATTTATACATTTATATACTAAAAATAAGAATATTATCTTAAAACAAGAAGTTTTTATAAATACTTATGACCTTTAAAAAATGGCCTCCACAGGGAAAATTACCTATTTTATCAGCATTAAACTAATTCATTTATTTTAATAAGGGTTCCAGTATCTACTCTTCAACTCGTCCTACCAACTGACTTAAAAATTTTATTAAAAGATTATGCAGCTCTCTGAACCAATAGCTGCACTCAGTTTTAGAAAAACCTTACTATAGGTATACTCGGTCAAAATCCAACATTTTTTTTTCTGTCTTGCTTTTAGATATCTTCTCACCTCAAATTACCCGGAACAAAACAAACCATCACATATTTTCAACCATCACAACCCAGACACTACCCAAAACATTCTCGACGCCCAAACATGTCTTCCGGCCAAGACTCCCCCGCCTTCCCGCACACACGCAGGGCCGTCTGCAGTAATAATAAAAAAAGACTCCGTAATCGGCACTTTGTTTGCAAATGAGCCGTTTGTATTCGGAGCGTCGCGCGCCCAGAGGAAACGGCTCGGAAATCGAATCGGACGCTCCTGGGGGGCCGCGAGCGTCGGACAACGCCCATCGGAATTGGAGGGAATGGGCTGCGGTAAATCGTACACCGGTTCCCGCGAGGAGAATGGGACGTTGGGGAGGCCCGCGTAATTCAAGTTGTGGCCGATACCCGGGTTTCGTGGAAAAAGAGGTACCCGAGGTGTCTGAAGGGTTTGAGGATCATCGTTTATGCATTAAATCCGGTTTTATTATTAAGTTTAATATTTACTATCGTAAAATTCAAAGCAGTAATTCTTTTTTATAAAAATATTAGCATCTACAAAACTTAATATTAATTAAATCATGATGAAGCGATGAGTAAAACCAAGGAATATGTTTAATATAAGGGGTTTTTTACAATAAAATTTAGTTAACTCGACCTCTGATGATTCCTTTAATGTGTTTTTTAAGGAACCTCGTTTCAAAAAAAAATTATTCAATTTTTATTTGTTTGCAGTATAATCATAATAAAAAACTATTTTCTTAAAAGAGAGAAGAATTAGAGTGTGTTTATTTTTTGTTCTCAAAGTTCTTACAAAATAAAACTTTCATTTTTTCCTAAACCATACTTCGAAAAAATTCCCTAAAATACTCCTCAGTAAATGTGCCTAAAACTAAAAGAAAACTGTTCTTGGAGTAACAACTTTTTTTATATCAAGCTCCGTAAATAGTTCTGAAAAAATAAAAGTACTAGTTATGAGGATGGTTAAAATTTAGAGACGCTTTTTGATTTTTAACCATAGTAGTTACATTACTCAGGCAATAACAGTTTACATAACTTTGTGTATCTAAACATATACTAACAACCAATGCAATTATTGCTCGAAGGTGTAAAACTCTATGCACACATTCTCATAACTCCTTCTGGCATTCCCTTTTGAAGCATCAAACCACTCCCCATCCCACTAAATATCATTTCACCGGCAACTAAAAGCATTCACTTTAATGTCTTTCCACTTTCGCTGGAAAACCATAAAATCAAACCGCACGACATCAAAACTTCTTCAAACCCGTAGTTCGCAATCAAGAACGGCCCCAACATTTCATCACCATTCAAACACCCGAGTTTACTCGCCTCGAGATGTCAAACTTCCCAAACTTCCAAGACCTCCATTGTTTCACTCGCCATTCCATAAAATATAATCGAAACGGAGTCGTCTCTTTAAAAAAAAAACACACTCGCTTTGTTCGATATAACACCCAAGAAACACATCGAGTTCCCTCCCCCTATCTGGACGGGGATCTTGGAGCCATTCCGCATTTATTTACTGTCCCCCATTGTGTTCCAGAACCGCAGCCTTCGGGGTCCCGGTCCCACAATTTGCGGGAGGAGCAAGCAGAAAGACAACGCGTAAAATAAACGATCGCACCGCCAGGCAGTTCCACCTCATTCGCTCGGAATCCTTCCTCTTTTTAAAAGACACAATTAGAATAATTGGCTGTTGGGGCTGGCGGTTTTAATCACCTTCAGGGCATTGAAGGGAAGCCTCGTTTGGACAAGGTGGAACATTTTTGGTAACGATAAGGGGCGGGGGGCGTTAAGTTCTCCGAAATTGTCGCGGAGCTTTTAAATTTTCTTGGGAACAATGCCTCGTTTGCGAGAGCCCCTACGGAACACTTGCGAATGCGGTTTTTAATTTCTGTTATCGGCCGGTTTTCTAGCTCCAGGGCGCGGCTCCGCCACAAAGGCGATTTCGGGGATTGTTTTTTGGCGAGGCCCAAAGCCCCGCCAGATTAGGCGCGGGTGAAAAGCAATTGCCGCGGATATGTCTATCGGAATGTTTTTAATTGTGGCGTTGCGACCCCATAAAGGGGAGATAAAAGTTTATTATGGCGCTCGGGAGGCTCGTTTGGCGAGTCGTGCTTTTGCTTAACAAACAGAGGCATATGTGTAGGGTTGTTTTTTCCGGAAAGTTTGGGAGCCGTGCGGGGAGGTCTCGTTAAGGGTTTGGAGAGGTACAATGCTGTAACTTTTGAAAAGAAACTTTGCTGATAAAAATGGCACTGCTGTTTTCTTTGAAATTTCTAGGACGAGGGAAAGTTTTGCATTGTGTTGTTAAACTGTTTTTGAAACTGAGAATTTATTTCTGGGTATGTTCAATTAAAATACACTGCAAAGTTAACTTGATTGTTCAAAAACTGTTTTAAAAGATAGTTTATCTCTTACGATGTATGAATTGACCATACGGTTAAAATAAATACTGTACTTCTATATCACTCTATTTATGTGGTAACGAATTCTCACAGAGAATTCACTAATATTCCAAAATATAGTCAAGCAAGTAAAAAAAAAATTTCATGGCAAATAGTTTTTTAGACAACAATCATAAATTTAAAATTATTTAGCTTTCCCACTCCCAACGCAGGATAATAGCTAATTTCTAAACCATTCGTTATTGATACAAATTAATAGTTTAAAAATGTATTAAGCAAGATCAAAACTCTATTTCGAGTGCTTTTAGCAATAAGAAAGTTATTCAAAAGTTACGAATTTAAATTAATTGACGTCTTTAATTTTAACCCGTCACATTACACTTGTATTTATAATATAAAGGTTCCCTGATATATTTCACAACTTACTATCTAATTTTAACTTTTTATCAACTCCACACTTATAACTGTATTCATCTTAAAAACAGTTTTACTGAAGGCAAATATAAGAATGGAGACATTTTTATTTCAAAACTTTCTGGTACTTTGATAGTTTTCCAATTTTAGTAATAAAATATGAAATTTTCCCCCTTTATTCCCTCCGAAAGGATTTATCGGAATATTTCCAAGGGAAAATAAAAGCACTATCCCCGAAATCGGATCCAACCTAAATTCAATTTTTCCCGGCCTAGTGAACGACCGTAACAGTAGGCCGAGAGTCAGGGGCTATTCTGAAAAAAAAAATTCCGTTAACCTTGTAACATTACACCAAATGTAATCGTCTAAGAGCGCACACATATAATCTGGGACGAATAAAAAGTCTGACCATACCGGGGAAAAAAAACCACCGGAAAATCTCAACAAACAAAAACGACGTCAAAATGCATCACATTTTCGAGTGTTATTACATTTATATGTTTGTAAATGGAGGCGACTTTATGGGTGGAGGGAATAAAGAGGGTGGGGGAGGGGGGCTATGGCCACTCCGCATAAAGCAAAGAAGCGAGTCGCAAACCGAAAGCTTTTTGCCTAAACGCAAAACGCAGTATATCTGCTGTTACAGTAGAGAAGGGTTCGCGGAAATAAATAAACGCATAAAAGAAAGGCGCGTTTCTATATAAAATGTATTTCTTTAAAGGAGGCATTCCTTCCAGCTGCGTAATCTTAGCTGACCAGGGCCCCTGTTCCCATCTTGTCCAGCTATTGGTTAAGTGCTTTTGCGCAAAGTGAACAGGCCGCATAGGCATAAAAGCGTTTTGGTAGTGTGGGGAGGACTGTAAAAAGGCGATTAGATGGGGGACTGCGGAGCCTTTGAGGGACGCGGCCTACCCAGCTAGAAAATGTGTGCACTTTTTATGCAAAAAAATGCTCTTTGTGCACAATTTGTGCATAAAAAGTGGATAATTTTTGAATACTTAACAAGTATTCACTTTTGCTGTGCACAATTTGTGCATAAAAAGTTAATATTTTATGAATACCTAAAAATGTATACACTTTTGCTGCAGATTATTTGTACTTTTTGTGCATACAAATAAAGTGCATTTTCTCTGTTGCAAAACACTTTGCAAAAAATTTGCATACATAATTAACCATTTTATTTGTTTGTAAAATTTTTACATTTTTTTGTACTGAAATGTAGATTACATTTTCAAAAGCAAATTTCATTTTTACCAGATATTTGGTTAATTAATTGTGCCTGCATGCAAATTCCAAATTTTGTGACTTTAAGAATTAAAATAAAAGCCTAAGCATTATTTTCTATACTTATATAGATAGAGTATTATATATATTCATCATAAAGCAGAATATGTGAGATTGAAAGAAAAAAAAACAATAAAAAATTTTTACATTCAAAAAACATTTATTTTAAGAAATATTTAAACCTTCATCAATTTATTTCCTTTAAAAAAAATTTTCTAATTCTAAAAATTTGTTTACTAGTGATATTAGATTTATATTTTATCTACAAGTTTTTTTAATTAAATTCTGTACCATATCGGAGTTCCATATTGGAGATATAAATTAGGTCTTGAATTTATGGTCGGGTTATAAAAAGTGTAACAGAATAATCTTATTAAAATTATAAATAAAAAGAACTTAATTAAAAAAGAATTTACTAAAACTGATTTTAATACTTTTCTTATTTAAGAACAAATTGTGATAAAGTGTGTAAAACAAGATCAAATTTATTTTGTTCTTATTTTTGTCAGGTTTGGTAAAACTCAGCTAGAAAAAGTGTAAAAAAATTGTGCACAAAAAGAGAATCATTTCAGCCCATCTGTTTTTGCATAAAAAGTGTAAATAAGTTGTGCACAAAAAGAGTATCATTTTGGCCCATCCGTTTTTGCATAAAAAGTGTAAAATGAATTGTGCATATATTTTGCATACTTTAGTTTGCAAATTTTTTCCAAAATTCAGTTTACACTTTTTATGCAAAAACAGATGGGCCAAAATGATACTCTTTTTGAGCACAATTTTTTTACACTTTTTTTGCACACATTTTCTAGCTGGGTACCCACCGCCTAATCAGGCCTGAAAGGCCGGAGCGCCCGAGGGAGGATGCAGATATCTCCTGATTTGATTCCTGTTTTTGGGAGAGATAGATCCCGTTTCAGCTCCTCTTCAAAAGGATGCTCTGACCGGCTAGATGACCGTGGGTTTATGGGGTTGGGATGCTCTTGCTTTTAGTGAGATTTAGTCCTTGATGTTTGTTTTGATGTTGTAAGCCTTGAAATTTGATGAGGTTTCTGATATCGGTTTTATTTCTCTTGATATGGATTCCAGTTCGGGGGCTTCTGGAAGAAAGGTACATTTTGTCATCTGAATAGATCGATATGACTATGACCAAGTTATTAATATATCGTCATCAAAATAATCAGAATTAATATGTTGACAAATTGAGTGTCTTACGAAAGAAATCACTTTGAAAATATGTTGATCGGTTTTATTTTGTATTACTGAAGTTCCTTTCATTATCACGGGGTAAAACGTACGTGGATATTAGTAGAAATAACAATTGAAGTCTGGAGAAAAATGGTAATATACTTAATTTATTTTCGGAAGCAAAAACTTCTTGTTTCACTCTTCTATATCATGGTCACACATCTTATAACAATTTTAGATATCTTTTATTCTTAAACTCTCTGTATCTCTCACATTGTTGTATTCTTTACTCTAAAGTTATCTAAAAGCTTGTTAATAAAACATCACCCAGTCATGGAAGAATTATACACACACAGTCGAACCAGGGTAGGTAGAATTTCTTGATTAATGGAACAAAATTGTGAGTTCTGTCCCCTAGGGACCAAGATCATCTTTAAGTAAAGTTTTGGAACCCTTATAGGATAATTGAAAATTTCTTCCTGAATTCCGGTCTACACCTGCTAGTGGAACGCATAGTAATGTTACCTCTACACGTATAATTTTTTACTATCATGGTACTTTCATACGTGGAACGTAAATGAACGCTACCTGACCTGCACACTTGGAACAGATCATCACTCGTTAATTTTGGTTCACTTCAAAAATTGTTCTTCCTTTTCCTTATACCTGGAAAATTGGAACAAACACAAATGGATACCAGTCTAAAAGGGAATACCAAATTAGTAGAATTAATACATGATTGATAAGTGGAACTAATGACGTCGGTTTCAAGCGATTTCACTTATCCACGTTCGACAGTAATCCTAAGCCATTTCCTGAGAAACTCGAAAACCCAAGAATTAACTGATTTATGAAGTCAAATATACCAAAAAGTGACTGCTTCAATGAAAACGTCACATGCATTAGCCCGAGACACAAAAGCCACAAACACCCCAATTCATACATAACTCCCCAATTACATCTCAACCTCAAAACGCAATACTCCGAAAGCAACGAAAACCCCCTAAAACGCCCCCTCACGAAACCCCTCATCCGCACGCGCCCTCCCATTAACTCGACTCCTATTTATTTTTGGCGAAAAAGCGTCCCTCGGAAAATCGGCGATTAATTCTAATTACGGCGGCATTAATCACCCGGTTTAGCGTCCGTGTCAAAAAGCGTCCCACACCAGCGAACATAATCCCTTCTTCAATGCTCAATCAATCGGTCCCATTCCCCCACAGTCAAACAACTCGAGAGGAGCCCGTCAATTTAAAATCGCATAAAAGTTTTCTCCTCTCTTTTGCCCCAAAGAGCTGTCACGCTGTAATTCATTCCCAATTTTCTGCCTTTAGGATTTTAATTACCTCGTTTTAAACAAGATCCTCGACTAATTCCCTAATTAATTAGTTAATTCCCAGCCCGTCCCGGAATGCGAAATTTAAAGGGGCTTTTCTTCTTGCAGGGCAGACTGTCTTAATCATAACAGGGCTGGCCCTCTAATTGCCATTCCTCCCCCTTCTTAAGAACACAGAAGAGGGGGATCTTTTGTTGGCGGAGAAAAGAACAGTTGGGTTTAACTGTGCCCGTGCCTGTGCTTGCTTAAGCTTCGGGTTGAATGGGCGGAAAATGGAGCTTCAGACTACTCTAGAACAATAAAAACGAACGGATTGCCTCTGTAGATATATTTTTCACTGACAATACCCGTTTATCGTTATTACTTGAGCTCATAAATGGGAAAACTCTAATCCAACTTAATGGTTAAGTCCACATTCACTTTTGTGCTGAATGAGTTTAATACATTCGTTCTTAAGATTTCATCAACAACTAAGTACGTTTTAGTGGTGCAATTTGTGTTTTTAAATAATTTGGACTATTAATTTGAATAATGTTTTGTTTAGAGCTGTTTGAATTATAAAGACCGTTATGAAATTTTCAAATTACACAAATTCTTGCCAGTGTGTGCCGTTTTAGAAAAGAAAATAGTTTGTCTTAGAGTTTAAGATAATAAGCGCTTATATTGCGTATTTTTGGAAGTAACTCTATATTAAAGTGATTAATACGATCTGAATTTTTCATGTAATTATTATCGAATAAATTCATATAATTACCAACATCTAATTTTACTCAGCTCTTAAAACTTAAATTAAATAAACATGTCTCTAAAGTTGAGTAACGCTAAACGGCTTATTTCATTTATGGCATTTAAGAACGTACAAAGTGGTTTTCCTCTAAGTAGATTTTAAGCGGTTAATAAATAAAGTAGGTACTCCTCCCTTATATACTATGCAGTAATTAGCTGGAACACGTAATTTTCGGAGAACTTTCGGGATCATTATTAGCCCTATAGAGAATAGCTTTAACGCATTTTGTAAACTTGTTAATCAACAAAATCCTTAGAAGAAAATGCACAGTTAAAGAATGGATTATCCAATGAACAAAGATAAACCTTAATTTGTGTGGGTAGTGAAAATGTATAAATATGCTAGAATACTTCTTTAAATATGAACTAAATTTTACAGTAATACTTTCAAGTGTTTACAGTCCAAAATTATCATGAAGCTACTCGAAACAGAAAAACCAAACTAACTATCCCGAATCTTGATGTATAGCTGACTAAAATTTTATAAACAATAAAAAAATATTTAAATTTATTTTGATGGTTATAAAAAAAGTTAGATACAGAGCGATTTTTTTTATCTTGTAAAGTTACTTTAACGGCGTAATATTTGTTTTTCAATATTTTAGTAATGAAATTTTTCAAACCTTGCTTTGATGCAGAAAGGAGTCTAAATTTTTATCAAGTTTAAATATTTAGGTTGTATTACTTCCTTATTTATATGTGAACTATTATTCCTTCCAATTTTTAATTTAATTCATACCTATTTTTTCTATGAATAAATGCAGTTACCTACATTTTGAATGTTAATAAAACAAGCTGAAATAAATAAACTGCATATCGAATCAAAACTAATTAACTTAAAACCGTTTAAGTATAAATAATACTCTTCAAAAATAACAGTTGTACAGATATATTTAATCATAATAAGTAACTCGATATCAAGAGCAATGGGATGCTCAAGATCAAAATGATGCTTAAGAGAAGAGTAATGTTAAGAGCAAAAGAATGATAAACAGCAAGGGAATGTTATAAAGTAAACATATATGTTCAAGACAAAAGAAATAGCAAAAATGATTCTTAAGAGCAGAGAAAATTTAAAGAGCAAAGGGATGTTAGAGCGCTAATATATGCTGTAGAGCAGAAAAGGTCTTAAAAAGCAAATGAATCCTTGAGGGAAGAGAGATGCTCAAGAGCAATTGGATGGTATAGAAACTCGTTTTAACATCATAAATTAATTATCGCAGTTGAATCTTCCCCGGGTAAACGGTTCTTTGTGATACTGGGTAACCGTGAATGTAAATGATGGTATTTTAGGATGAGTGGCGTCCGATAATTTCTTCGAATTGGGACCTACCGATTTTAAATCATTCCACTTCTCACCAGTCACTGACAGACTAAAGCCTACTTATACTATGTATCTATACTACATATATACCATATGTGTATTTCAGATACAGTACGATACAGTATTTCTTACATCACTTCAGCTCACTTAATATAGTTTCTTTTGCGAAGTATATGGTTGGCCTTTACATGAAGATGGTGAATCTCACCTTTCCAATCCATCCATCCACTACTTACACTTAGCTGTTTGTTTGCCCCATAGGAATATTAGATATACAGTGATCAGTCCATTGCTCCCCTGAGATAGTCCCTCTTGAAGATGATGAGGTTGGCCTTGGTGAAGAGGATATACCCTACATCGTCTGGAGACCCGACCCACTATCTACACTTAGTTTCTTGTTTGCTTCGTAGGAACATTAGATACTTAGTAATCAGTCCACTGGCTCACCTGAGATAGTCTCTTTTGCGAAGTATAAAGTTGGCTTTTTGATGAAGAAGGTATAGCCAACCTCGCCAAGCCATCCATCCATCCCACTACCTACACTATTCTCTTTGTATGCCCCAATGAAACATTAGATAAACAACAGTGATGAGTCCATTGTCTCACCTGAGATAGTCCCTCTTGCAGAGGATGAGGTTGGCCTTGGTGAAGAGGGTGGAGCCCACCTCGCCCAGCCGACAGTCGCAGCAGGCGCACTTGAGGCAGTCCTCGTGCCAGAACTGGTCCAGGGCCTTCAGAAGGTAGCGCTCTCGGATGGGCTTCTGGCACGCGGCACAGTTAGCGCTGTCGGTAGGGGGTCTTGTGATGGACCCTCCGTCCAGGGGCAGTGCGGGGTTCCGGGAGCCTTCAGGCTTCATGTCCATTTCTATGGGGGCCTGGAAAAGAACACGTCTGTTGAGGAGATGCGTAAAAATTAAAAATTAATTAAAAGATACATTGATTAAGACAAATGCCTAGTCTATTAGAGTTTGCATCCTTTCAACAATAAGGTCTGAGATATTAGTGAAAACTTAAAATCTGGGTTTTTAATAATTACTAAGATTTTTATTGGGGATATCATGTAAAGGGCAAATTGCATGATGGATTTTTTTGTTTTCCTACGAACAGTCTTATTTAATTGTACGAAAATCTTACTAAAAAGATATTCTTCTGTACAGCTCATTAATTATGAGGAAATGAAATTAATTAAACTTGAATTTTATTAGCATTAATAGGATTAAGTTTTATTATTAATGTAATGAAATGATAGACCAGACCAGTCTGGCCCATGTGACTTTTCGGATGGTATACCTACTAATGCTATAGGTTGACTCTTTTAATAACTGTTTCTTCCAGATAGGGCCACTTTTAAACATATGTATAAGTTATTGGGATTTAATCTAACGTTTTTCGTTATGCGTACGATAAAGAAGTGAGAGGTAAAATAATGACCCAATTTCAAACGACGATATTTTTTTTTTACTTTTCCTCCTTTACAGAGATGTGTTATGTATTTAAAATTCCTAGAAAAAGTGATATTTTTTATCAAAATTATCAAAATCTAGCAAACAACTTGTTTGAGGTATACGTAAATTCTTTAAGAAACTATTGGATTTGATAACATTCTAAGAGAATTTAACTTTTTTTTTCTACATATATATGATTTTTTAGGAAAAAAATGTATTTTAAAAGGAAAGTTTTTAAACCATTATCTTATTTTAAACACAAATGTCTATGGTGACATGACACTTCTTATAACTGAAAAACAATAAATTAATTTAAATAAAGAAGCATTTTTATTTATATATTCAATAGATAAAACTTTCACTTTGTGGAAAAAATAATCCTCTAAATTGGCATAAGTCAGAAAAAAAACATGTCTTAAATAAGAATCACAAAGTTTTGTCGGAAAAAAGATAAAGCTAGTGTCTCCATAAATACACAAAAAAATGAAACTTTAACCACTCTCCGTCAGCCTATCGCATAACTCCGAAGTAGCCAAAACTTTTACCCCACAAAATAAAACTTCCACACACGCGCCCGACGCATAAACCGAGCTTTCCCGATAAGTCCTCTCTCCTCCGTCAAGAACCTCGCTCTATCTCACCACCAGGGGAAAAAAGAAAACGCGAATTACGACAATTTATCCCAAAAGTCGCAATTCAAAAAGCAACAGTGCGTAATCGGACACATTATGCAACAGAGAGTAAAAAAAAAAGAGTCCCAGCAAACAAGTCGAGAAAAAAGTGCGAAGGGAATCACAACGAAAAAAAAAATCCCTTCACACAAAAATCCTTCAACAATCCGTTGCACTCAAAACTCTTTATCTACCCCCTCCTGTCATTTTTTTTCTCCTGTGGGTGAGGAGGAGAAACTAGAGAACCTTCTTCTCTCCACGCGCACTTAAGTGATGCCCGAGAAAAAACTGACAAGTACCCCGGAATCATCCCACCCCCCAAGAAGACGGCAAAAAATTATATGAGAAGACAAGAAAAAATTTCCTTAAATAAAAAACCGATGTGGTTTTAAGAGATAAAATGATGACAGGGAAGGGAAAAAATTCTCTCCGTGGAGTCGGGGATTTTTTTTCTCGGTGTGTAGCAGACGGATTCTTGTGATTCTCGGTCTTTTTAGAAATATGCGTATGTGTTAATCAAATCTGTCTACTTGAGAGTGTTAACTGTGACGCGTTGTGGTAATTTTTTTTTGTAAGGGGATGGATTGAGGGGTGAGTGTTTTAAATTGTATTAATGTTGTCATGTTCGCACGTGTATCAGTCATTTTTTAAGGTTCTTTTGAAATCTGATTTGATAGCTTAGACACGTCGTTTGATACGTGAGTTGGGATGTTTTGGGATATTTAGTTGCATTTTTTGTAAAGAAAATATATCTACTACATTTATTTTAAAAATCCATCAACGTTTTACATCGTGTTACTTTTTTTTGCATTTATATAGTTTGATATAGGTATGAAATCAATACTTTTACCTTCAAACTGTGTTAAAATATTCTGCATTTTTTATTCAAGATTAACTCATTTAATGAGCAATTTAAGGTTCTCATCAAAGAAATACGTTTTTAACTTTACTAATGTGTGACCAAAAAACAATATATTCGGTCTCGTAAATGAAATAAAACATCATGCTTTTTAGTTTATTTGTTTGTTAACTGTTAAAGTCAAATAATGACTATCTAAGTTTATTATTTGTTGTCATAAAACATAAAATATTTAATAAAACATAAAACATATTAATAATATATTTAAATGTTTAAATTATAATATTAAAGTTAAAATATATATTAAATTTCTGTACAAAGCATTTAAACTTTCATCACAACTATTGCTTTCACTACTCCTTTAAAATATTAAATATTTGTAAAATCAGAGGCACAGTCTTATTTTTTGATGGCAAAAATCCTTATATTATGCGTAATATTCAATAGTTAAAGTACGTAAAGTTCATTTTCATATACTAATTCTTTTTTAGAGATCACTCAATGAAGAACAATGAAATTTCATGAATATATGGGTTTGACCTGTTGCTACTTAGGAAAAATGGAACTGACTTTCGTAATTCAGAAAGGATTACACAAGAATGATGACACAGGGTTCACAGAGAATGTATGATTTTTCGTAAACCACGCATGATCTAACTTGAGTAATTGAGAGGCACACACTATGTAAAAGCTAAGCAGTAAATAATTTATTAAAACTTCTAAAAAAGTTGAGGTCGGTAGCACAACTTCTATACTTTTCAGAAAATATTTTATTTTGTAAATCTTGAGTTTTCAGTGATTTAGTTTGCTTTATTTCATTCAGCATTTACCATTTATTATGTTTCTTTATATTTAAAGAAAGATTCTATATGACTGCGTTAAAAAAATTCTGAGGAATGATCGTTGGTTCATAACTACATTCAATGCTATGTCAAAATTTATTTTATTTAAAAATTTAATTCATAATTAAATTCCCTTTTCGTTTGAATTATTTCGTCATAAAATAATTTAAACCATCTAAAAACTAAAAGGAAGTCGTAAAAAAAGTTTTGAATATCAGCTAACGAATTCGCTTAATTGTATTTTTGTTTATCATGAATGTACTAGCGGTATTTTACTTAATGAATGGTTAACATTTAAAACCAATAATTCATTGAAAATATTTAATCAACGAGGTTTTACATTTAATTATTCAAATTTGTACCCTAAAAATTTTATAATAAACAGTAAACACTTAAATTTAAAATAAAGTTAATATGCACCTAAATATAAAATAAATAGCATACAGAAAAATACCAAATAATATGTAAACTAAATAAAAATACAAAATTCAAAGCAATTATGGAAGCATTTGATTTGTTTAGAGTGAAAGTGATTAAGTTCAAAATAGCCTTAAAAATGTCATCTCCACAGGAAAAACACGGGCGGCACAGTTACAAATAATGTTTCAAAACCGAGTTCACACAGTGAACTAACGCCACTGTTATAGTCTGGTCTGTTAACCGAAAAAAAGGACACATTGGACAAAGTTACCAAATTTTCAAAATTTGTTCCTTAGAACATAAGAAAAGATTTTACGTGAAGATTCATATGAATTAGCCGCCATCTTGGATTTTATGGGCGCCATCTTTGATTGAAGAATTTTCTTTATCTCAAGATTCATTGGGCATATAATCATAAACAAAGTATCAAAATATATGTTTATGGGGTCAACAAAACCGAATATGACATTTTCGAATCAGCAAAAGAACAATTAACCATTAAAAAATACACTTTCTATTTTCTGCTACTCGTACATTTAACCATAACAGCTCAGTTCACTTATTTAAAACATTACCAAAATTCCCAAACTTATAAAATATGTTATTGTTACCATAAGAAACAATTTTAGAAGAAGAACCACCGGATTGAAACGGCCATTTTGATTTTTTTGGCCGCCATATTGGATTAAGAGGACCTGCTGTATCTCAAGATCCACTGCACATATTATCAAAACCAATGTGTGAAAATGTATGTTTTTTGGATCAAGAAAATCGAAAATGACATTTTCGAACTATTTAGAGAACAATTTAATTGAAAAATTATGCCTTCCATTTCTCCTTGAAATTAAACAGCTCAGTTAATCAATTTATAAGCCAGATAAAAATCCCAAAAATTAGTAATATGTTTGTAACACTATAGGAAATAATTTCAGAAGAATGGTCACCAGATGAAAACGGCCATTTTGAATTTATGACCGCCATATTGAATCATAAATACTTGCTATATCTCGAGATCCACTCCACATATAGTCATAAAAAAAGTGTCCAAATATATGTTTCTTGAGTCAAGAAAACCGAATATGTCATTTTCGAACTTCTAAAAAAACAATTTAATTAAAAACATTACACCCTCAATATCCCATTAAACTTGACCAGCTAATTTTAATCACTACCAAGACAGAAAAAATCCCAATATCTCCAAACTCACACAATATGTTCTTTATAAAGTTAAGAACAAATATAGAAGGATAGACACTTGAAAAAAACGGACATTTTTAATTCTAGAGCTTCCATTTTGGATTGAAAAGACTTAGTGTAAATCGAGATCCACTACGCATACAACTATAAACAAAATGTCGAAATGTATGTTTCTTGAGTCAAGAAAACCGAATATGACATTTTCGAACTCTAAAAATAATAATTAAATGAAAATAAAATTGCGTGATTTTACGTCACAATTACGTATGACAGGTCAATAAAACAACTCCACAACAACTCCCAAGCAAGATAAAAACACCAAACTTGCACAATATGTTTTTTGTAAGGTTAAGAACATGTTAGAAGGGTCTCCATTTGAAAAAAACGGCCATTTCAAATTTTACAGCAGCCATATTCGATTTACAGATCTTTGTGTAACTCGAGTTCCACTGAGCATACAACCAAAAACAAAGTGTCGAAATATATGTATTTTGGGTCAAGAAAACCGAATATGACATTTTCGAGCTCACAAAATAACAATTTAATTAACAAATTCGCCTTCTAAGTTATTATAAACTTGTTGATCAAATTAAACAATAACAACCTAATAATGGATGAACGCTGCAACTGATGCATCATTGTTGTAATGGTTTATCTCGCAGCAAATTATTTCAAGTTTATAGTAACTTAGAAGGCGAATTTGTTAATTAAATTGTTATTTTGTGAGCTCGAAAATGTCATATTCGGTTTTCTTGACCCAAAATACATATATTTCGACACTTTGTTTTTGGTTGTATGCTCAGTGGAACTCGAGTTACACAAAGATCTGTAAATCGAATATGGCTGCTGTAAAATTCGAAATGGCCGTTTTTTTTCAAATGGAGACCCTTCTAACATGTTCTTAACCTTACAAAAAACATATTGTGCAAGTTTGGTGTTTTTATCTTGCTTGGGAGTTGTTGTGGAGTTGTTTTATTGACCTGTCATACGTAATTGTGACGTAAAATCACGCAATTTTATTTTCAATTAATTAATATTTTTAGAGTTCGAAAATGTCATATTCGGTTTTCTTGACTCAAGAAACATACATTTCGACATTTTGTTTATAGTTGTATGCGTAGTGGATCTCGATTTACACTAAGTCTTTTCAATCCAAAATGGAAGCTCTAGAATTAAAAATGTCCGTTTTTTTCAAGTGTCTATCCTTCTATATTTGTTCTTAACTTTATAAAGAACATATTGTGTGAGTTTGGAGATATTGGGATTTTTTCTGTCTTGGTAGTGATTAAAATTAGCTGGTCAAGTTTAATGGGACATTGAGGGTGTAATGTTTTTAATTAAATTGTTTTTTTAGAAGTTCGAAAATGACATATTCGGTTTTCTTGACTCAAGAAACATATATTTGGACACTTTTTTTATGACTATATGTGGAGTGGATCTCGAGATATAGCAAGTATTTATGATTCAATATGGCGGTCATAAATTCAAAATGGCCGTTTTCATCTGGTGACCATTCTTCTGAAATTATTTCCTACAGTGTTACAAACATATTACTAATTTTTGGGATTTTTATCTGGCTTATAAATTGATTAACTGAGCTGTTTAATTTCAAGGAGAAATGGAAGGCATAATTTTTCAATTAAATTGTTCTCTAAATAGTTCGAAAATGTCATTTTCGATTTTCTTGATCCAAAAAACATACATTTTCACACATTGGTTTTGATAATATGTGCAGTGGATCTTGAGATACAGCAGGTCCTCTTAATCCAATATGGCGGCCAAAAAAATCAAAATGGCCGTTTCAATCCGGTGGTTCTTCTTCTAAAATTGTTTCTTATGGTAACAATAACATATTTTATAAGTTTGGGAATTTTGGTAATGTTTTAAATAAGTGAACTGAGCTGTTATGGTTAAATGTACGAGTAGCAGAAAATAGAAAGTGTATTTTTTAATGGTTAATTGTTCTTTTGATGATTCGAAAATGTCATATTCGGTTTTGTTGACCCCATAAACATATATTTTGATACTTTGTTTATGATTATATGCCCAATGAATCTTGAGATAAAGAAAATTCTTCAATCAAAGATGGCGCCCATAAAATCCAAGATGGCGGCTAATTCATATGAATCTTCACGTAAAATCTTTTCTTATGTTCTAAGGAACAAATTTTGAAAATTTGGTAACTTTGTCCAATGTGTCCTTTTTTTCGGTTAACAGACCAGACTATTATTCTGAGATACTAATTTGATGGTCTGTTTAAATTTGAAACCTAAAATAAATGCACATACCGCCATTTTATCAATCCCTCGTACACTTTAAATTTACAAGCACTAAAATAAAACAAACATAACAACAAAACGCCGACTCAGAAATTTCAAACAACACTTCCCCATCACATTCAAGATCCTCCCCGTCAATTATAAAAAAAGCCTATATCCCCAGCTCAACGAAAAACACTTAAAATAACACCCCCATCCCCTTTTTAGGCCTCGCCTCTCAAAACTCATCAAGACCACTTTTCAATCCATCTACCCAATCCCCAACCCTTCCAGCAATCCCAGGGTATTAATTTTATGAAGAGTGGATTAGACGGGCTATCGTAAGCAACCAAGCAACCTCCTTGGGCGTAAAACACTCCAAAGGGCCAGGGCCTAATCCCAAGTCCACTCCAGGAGCGGGATATAGATTATCATGGGTCGAATGACTAGCTAAAGCGGCCAAACATAATATAGGCAGCGGCATTAAATTCCAGGGCCGAAGACACGGGAGTCCTAAGATAAAAGAGGCATTAGGGCGTAATCCCGCCGCTTTCTAAGCGGACACCTTATGGTAATAGACGGCTGAAGGGGCTATCCTTTTACCCCGGGATCCCTTTATCATTGTGGACATTAAGCAAAAGGCGAGGGCTCATCAAATTTCTGATCCGGACTCTGAAATAATACCCTCCCGCCCGGTGAGGCTGTCACGGCTATGACAATAGAAACGATCCTGGAGACAGGGTTGCTCTTGGCGCGGTTTGGCATGGATGGGTTTTGTTGTTTGGCTGGAGTGGGGCTTTATTGAGTTTGATATTGATGGGGGGAATCGAGGAGGTTTTTGTATAATGATTTAGATAAGAGTGGATATAGTAGCCTTATATTCATTCTTAAATTTCATTGTGAGCGTGTTCTTTTTCAGATCCTATCGTGTTGAGAAGTTATACTTAAAATTATTTTAAAAATTAAAAGACACATTTTGAATGTAACCCAATTCATGCTAAGAAACTTAAACACATCATTCAATTTATAAATTTAAATCTGATTGCAATTTACACAATAAGAGCAATATTTTCCATTATTACTACGTATACCCTCTAATATTTTCTTAGTAAAATGCAGTGATATTTAATGGTCTTAATCTTTATATGTAATTTTCTGTTTTCTATTTTTTGATAAATTATTAATGAAATTAAATAAAATTAACCCTCATATATAGGTCCATTTTCATCATTGATGTATACTAATTACATATTGGTGAGAAAAACGGGAAAGTTCTCAGTAAGATAAATTGCTATTAATATCCTTGCGGTAAAAATAACTCTCGTGAAAATTTGTAGCTAGTAGTTACCTTTGCTTTTCTGCAACAAGAAAAGGCCAACTGCAAAGCAACATTTACAGGCTAAGCCATCGTGTGAGGTGCGGGGCGGTGAAACAAACATTCACATAAATTTTCATTTTCAATATAAACAGATAAAAGTACGTGTAGCTGCTCTCAAGGTTACCTTTAATAACCACCTAAAATTTCAAGAATGTGGTCACCTTGTTTTGTGAGATAATATGTGTTTTATTTGAATTTGAGCTTTAAAACTCCCATGCATGAAATAGTTAGGAATGTTTTCATATTTATTACTTTTAAATTATTTATCTTAAAAGTTTCAAAAGCATCTTCAAATTATCAATTTATAAGTTATTTCCTAGCTTTCATAAAAGTTTTAAAATTTATTAAACTTTTTTGAGGGTTAACATGTATGTATTGTTTAAAAAGACTCTTAGTACTTAGTATGTTCCTCAATTATAATGTATTGAAGGAATATAGAATAACTGATATGATTACCTTACTCTGATTGAATCATCATCTCAAACTTCAATTAAATTAGTGCTTAATAAATGTGATCCCAAAAATGTTTTACATATTTTTTTTGAAAATCCTTTATAAAGAATGAGCTTTTTGTAACTGAATCTTATTGTATATTTATAATCAATAATAAGATTCAGGTTACAGAATTCTCATTCTTTTTAAAGGTTTTTGCATTGTAATTATAATTATTGATAGAAAACTGATCTCTTAATATAAATTTGAGTATTATATAGTAAATATTTAATTAAATAGCAAATTCTAATTGGAATTACCAATGTAGAATTATTTACATTATCTAAAGTTAATAAAAACTGGCACGGTTTTCACTGTGCTAAGGAAAGAAAATTTTACAATATTCTTTTAGCCATAAATAAACTTAAAACAGAGAAATAAAATTCTTTACATTAATGTAAATAAACATGCTTAATATTGTAGTTTCTCAATGAAGAGTTCCTAAAATACAACTCAAGTTCCTCCAGCAAAAGGAGCAAAAAATAGCTACGATCGCCAAATAAAGCAACCCTCCCTAACAACTCCCTTCTCCACCCAACAATTTCGTTTGACACTCACCCACTTCGGCATGAATAACGAAAATCACACCCACCCCTCAAACGACAGATAAATTCCCCCCCTCTCCATCTCTCTCCCTCCCCCGGATAAGATTAGAAGCTCAAGTCTGGCTCTCCGGTTTCCGGTCATCCTTTCGGGGTAACTCAAAGCCCGAGTTTGCCCGGCTTGGCGATAAAACAATCATTAATCATGTCCCAGGTGGCGAGATTTTTATACCCCAAACCGCTCGGACACTTGGCACTTTTTTTATTATTTATCCCCCCTCCCTTTAAAATACCCTTCAAAGTGTCCCTTCCCACTTACGAGTGGGATTAAAAAGATCTATGGTTTCCGCATTATAATAATATTTATTTATTTTTTAAGGAAAGAGAGGGAGTAATCTTCTCTGGAGCTTCCCGTTGTAGTAATATCTGCTTTCATATTCTAATGATATCGGGAAGCTTTTGTTTCCTGAATGGCATTCAATCATCGCTTTTTTGGACTGATCATCCCTCTTTTTGGCGACGGAGTTTTTTTCCCTCTGCGATATTACTCTTCCTTGTGTTCCCGGGTTTCAGGAAGTCATTGAAATTCCTTCAGGAGGCTTTTACTTTATGGATTGTTATTTTAAGCAGTAAATAAAAGGTTAAAAATGGCCCGTGTGGTTTAACGGCGAGGCTGGTGTATGAAGTATGGCGACCGTTTTCGAAGGGTGTCAATAGTTTTAAAGCTCGGCATTCATTTTGTCAGCCATGGAAGGAAAGACAGAGGGAAAAAAGTTCCCCTTTCACGAAGCAATTTAGGGGAAGGTATTTGGGTGATGGGGACGGGAAGAGGAAATAGCGCGTGCTAAGTATTGTGGCACGAGTTTCAATTATGGGAGGTGTGACAGTTTTTGAAATAAAGCTCTGGAGAGGGGCTCCGTGTCTGAGGAATAGACGCCCCATTTTTCTGAGAAATTTTCTTTTATAAATAATATGTGTACTTTTAGGGTTGGGGTTCAATTTTGAATGTTACTTTTAGTTTGTTGCTTACAGGTATTTCGGTATTGAGAAAAGGAACGCATATAAAATATTTTTGAGCATTTAACTTATTTTAACGGCATAAAAACATGTTTTTTTGTATAAAGGTTTTGCAATTAAATCGCTCGTAATAAAGAAATAAGAAAAGAAAAGGTTCACCTAGATTTTCCTATAATTTTCTTTTACTATTTTACAGCTGAATTTTTTCGCTTTATGTAAATTCCCGAACAGCATTCCGAAAATATTACAAAAGAAATTGAAATAATTATTTAATTATTTGTTTATTATTTTTACCAATCTATATATAAACTAAGGAAAGGATATTTTAAGTATCTCGCATTTCTTTCGAAATCATTCATTATCATTCCATAACTTTATAATGATTTTAACAATGTAAAAATTAGTTATTAGGATTTAGATGTTGAATGTCATTATAAGGTGAATGTTATTTGGGATTTCTTTATGCTCATAATATCCAAGAAGATTTTAAAAAAATGTAACGACATACATAATTTAAAGTGTTTTTATATGAATCATGAAACATTCTAAAATAATAACTGTATGTTTAGACTATGTTTAGAATAAATTATAATTGGATATAGTATATAATTTACTTATCACTCTTAAAGCGATTGAAAAACGAAAATGCGAATTATTTTACATAACAATTTAGTCCCACGATTAAAAATAATTATCTTCATAAATGCATAAAGCTCAAATTAATGACCAAAAATTAAGAAAAATTGAGTATTTTTCTTGGTATTCCGTGGATCCGTGCAAACTCAATCAATATGCAAAATTCAATATATAATTCGGATAAATTAATTAATAAATGTAATTCCATGCGGTCAAATTGCCATCCTTCCTTGCTACTTGTTATAACGTTAGATTTTACATAATACATTTTTAAAAAACCCTCCAAAATAGGACAATGGGGGTACTTTTCATCAAAACCATGTGCTTCTCCATCTCAATCCCCACCACAAAATCATCCCCCACCCCCATAACACACCCGCCGAAACAGTTATTGCCCATCCTCCCTAATCCAGGAGGAGCAACATCCAAAAAGCAGCTCTCCCTACATCCTCTCTCCCACGGAGATTTAGTCATCGCCTTTGTTGGTCTACCTCCCTTTTTATCTGCCATCAGGAGCTCACTATCGGGATGTTTGCTCAGAAGCTATCGCCTCACGACACACCTCACAATGAGCACGGGTCCGGAGATAGTCCGGCCACTCTCCGCATTGTCCGGAATCAATCCATTCCGGCCACATAAAGGCTATCTCTATCGGGCTCCTTTTTTTTTTTGCAGGGTTGAGAGAGAGGTGAGGTTTGCGTTTGCCGAAAGGATTAACGCCTTGCTGAGGGAGATAGGGGGAGTACGTGTCATAACAGGGTCGGGATTAATATTATTTTTTTTTTAGGGTAGTAGGTGTAATAGGAGGAAAGCGGTGTTTTTTTGATGATTTATTGTTGGAGCTAATTTTATAATTTATATGCAAAGAATTTTTTTTAGAGGGGAAGGGTTTAATGGGGTATTGTGGGGTGGGATATCTTTCCTGTGATCTAGTAATCCTTTTGAGTTTGTAATTAATCCTGGATTGCTTTTCCATTTTTCTGGATTAGAAAAACAGCTGATAAAAACTTTGTTATAACAGATATTTGCATTAGGGCAGAATTTTTTTTCCTATAATAATTTTATGATAAAAGAAGAATGCCACTTTAATGAGCGGGGTTTTTTCGTCTCCTAATTTTGCAGAAGTAATATTTAAATAAATCTGGTGAAACCTATATCTATCTTATTACTATTATTTAAGTGTGAAAATCGAAAACAATCGCAAAGATTGCAAATATAAGCTACAAGATATAATTAGAAACTCGGTGTGGATTTTTATTATTGAACTAAATGCCTTTCTGTTTCTAAAAATAGAAATAAATTGATCAATAAAATTTATTATTTGTGATACATCTGGTTAGGAAATTCAATTATATTATTAGATGAAATAAATTAGTAATACTACCTACAATTCAAAGTCAACATCTCATTTGTTCTATATAAGGTCTTTTTAATAAAAACCTAATAATAAGCGCAAAATTTTACTTCAAATATGGTTTTAATAAAAAACAGGATATGATGGAAAATACAAGGATAAAACATTACTGTTAACAAACAAAAGAGAAATATCCTCAAGTAAATAGAAATATCATTCCTTCAGAATTATTTAGTTCTTTTGATAAATTACCATTCTGTTTATCGGGTCTTTAAGTACCGCAATAAAAATAAATTACCTTATATCTATGTTATTCTCTAACTAATAAGGTGGTATTTCCGTATACGTAAGATATGCGGTTTCTTACTTCGCAACGTGTCTCTGTATCACATCGGACACCTTAACACCAAAAATCAAACGAAAAACCTCCATCCAGCAACAAACTTTGATAAACCTTTCTAACAGGTCTTAACATGCCACAGCAGCATCCCCACACCCTTCAAAACCCTTCGAGAACAAAAACACCCCTCAACAATAGGCGACCGTCAGAACTGTCTTCCCTATTGTCTCCCCCTTAATCCCGTCCCACCCCTCAAAAACAACCACGGATTACACAGGACGCGTTAATTGGAGGAGATTGCGCAAGAAGAAGACGGCCATCTTTGCTGCTGTCCGAAAAGGGGGGAGGGCGATGATTAGGGGGTGTCTTCGCCCGGAGAGAAAGGGGTTGTCATGCCCATCCAGCGATTTTTAGGGGGGGGGCAGACAGGATCCGTTTTTACCAGGGCATGTCGGGAAGGAGGGTAACCACGCACGCTCAACTTCACAACTTAATTAATTCTGTTGCATGATCTATTAATTACCAGTCGCTTGGCCGAGCATCTATTTAGTATGACATATGGAGCAGAAGAGGAAAGCGTTTTAATAACGCCGCGGTTGACAAGGGGGGTGCTCCTTCCCCTCCCTCCCTTCTTACTCGCTGTCCTCCCCCCCTGCTTGGGTTGATGAGAGAAATGCCGCTGCGCTCCGGTGAGCCCAACTTTTAAATTATAAAATCATTGCTTTTGCGTCACTGCTTGCCGGGAGAGATCCTTATCGTTGGAGGGGTGGTTGGCCCCTCAAAAACGGGGGGTAGTGGACCAGGGGTAAGGGAAGATGAGGAGGTAAGATTGTGGGGTGGCCCGTCTCTGCTAATTATATTGGTGCAATGAAGGCATAGGAGGGGTCATAAATAAGGATGTGAGAGATAAAAGTACCATTAGTGGATATCAATTAGACTGTGCTTATATTCATTGAAGAAAGTATAAAAATTTGTAAGTAATACTTTCAAATGAATATATATTGAGAAAACTGGGTAATTTTTATTCTAGTAATATTAATAACATGATGCCCCGCAAGGATGATCACCTAGCCTTCGAGAGCAGGAGAATGAAACACAAATTCACATAAATAATAATTTTAAACTAAAACGGATAAAAACACGTGCAGTTGTCCTCTAATAACCACCTGTGCTTTCAAGATGCTGGTTATGGTCATCGTATCTTCCGAAAGCAATAAATATATAAGTGTAATTTCTAAATTTTTATTTTGATCTAAAAAAATCCTATTCATCCAGCCAAATCATATCCAACAAGTTGTTTTTTAAGTTTCCCATCAATACATTCTTCGCAGTGTGGCTTTATAAGTAGTGAAAAAATTGTTATCAACAACTCATAAGAAGGCTTTTTTATGAGTTGTTGATTTTTTTTCACTTGAACATATTGAAATTGGTTTAACTATGACAAATTACGCGAAAAAAAAATTTGTCCTCAACTAATGAAATTAATTTTTTGTCCAATTCCTTTTTGTAGCCTACCTATGTATTTCTGACTTTTTTGTATAATTAAAGAGGTTCTTACGTTATAAAACTATACTTATATCTTTTCATTATTCCGTTTTATTATTTTTAGGAAAAGCTTTTTGGTTCTACATAAAAAGAGAGATTCAAGAAAATACTATATCTTTGTTTCTCAAGTTATTACAAAATATATCCACGAACTTTGGCGAAAAAGATTAAAATGTCTGACTGTGCTTTGGGATTGAGACAGAGGAAAGAGAGTGATAAGTAAGATTTAGTTCCAGGATTCCACTCTTTCCTCCCTCTAAGTAAGGAAGAAAAAGAAAGGATTTCTCCATTGGAATTAAAGCCCTCCAATTTTTCTTCGACAGCACAAACTTACAGTTCATTTCCTACCTTAACCAACTCACAGAGCTCTTATGACACCAAACGAACTGTTTCCCCACACCAAAAACCACCCCATAATTAAAACGAACAGCGTTTGCCCTCCCATCGTAACTCCGTAACACAATACAACCGCCCTCTAACGATGAGGAATACGGACTCGTAAGGCAAGGGCCGCACACCCAGGGCAAATTTGTCAAGGGCTTAAGGGGCGCTCTTAAGGCCGGGGCGCTTGAAAAACGACGCCCTCGCAAGCCGCCCTTAAGCCCGCCACTTTATTTCGAGTGGGGCTGGGAAAAAAAAAGGAATCACGTCGCAGTTTTTCTCCTGCAGTTTTTCCCCTCGTGTAAAAAGTTTTTGAAGGGTTTCTGCAGCAGCCGAAAGGAGTGAAACGGACGCGTGAAAGGCATTGTCCTTAAGTTGATTATGGAGAGTTTGTTGGGTTCTCCCCTTTCCCGCATTAGAATGAGGCGTCTGATCCCTGTGAAGCAGTATAGGAGTTGAATGAGGGCCCGCACGCGATCGCTTGTTCTTCTTCTGCGTAATCTTCGAGTCCGTGTTCCTCCCGTGGCTCCTGCTGAAGGGTCTTCTTTTTGGAGGATTTGACATGATGCAGATTTGGTTCGAAGCCAAGAATGATATGCAGAGAGAGTACTTAGGTGATCAACAGCTGCGAACTAACACTGTTCCAGCTCCAGCGCTGTACCAATCCTCAGTTTGGAGGAAAACACCTCTATTATGCTTTTATTTTTCTTTACCCGAAGTCACATCTCTTTTTTGGACTCTTTTTCCGAGGTTTAAGGTGCCTGATGGGTTCTTTGATAAGAATGTTACATATTTTATTATTATAGTAAAAGTTAAATGTTATAATCGTCATAGGGGTTCAAGGGGAATCAGAAATAACCTCAATTTAATATCCGAGCTTTTGTTAGCCTAATTTGGTGAATTGTTTTAGAGATGTCACTAATAGAACACGCCCCGTTTGGCTTAAATTCTTAATTTTTTTTATATTTTTCAAAAATAAGGTAATCTATTTTTGAATTTAATTTGGTGAATTTGGGATTGATGTATCAAAGAGTAATTTATAAAAATTATATAAATACCAATTTACCCATAAATCACCATCTTTCTCAATTTAATAATTAATAAGAAAGGGAATGTATAAATTTTCTAAAATGATAAAATTTAAAAACTCTACACTAAAAATTAGGTGAAATTTTTAACTGAAATTCAGTTGGAGATCAATTATTCAAATGTTCAAAATAAAATAGTCTAATGAAGTAATGCATCCTTAGATCCCCTAACATAGACCCAAAATTGTTATGATGTAATATTAAATTGAACAATTAATTAATCAAAATATTTTTAAATAAAATTGATCAGATATTGTTTCATAAGGAAACTAATAATTGTACAGTTTTTATACAAATTAAAAAGAAATGAACCACAGATTTAAGAAATAAAGGAGAGTTTCATATAACATACCTTCCATATCGAATATTTTGTTTCGTAGTAAATTTAATGATAAAAATGAGTCTTTCATCGTATTAATTTCACATTCGATTAGTAGTATTTTAATATTAGCATTTATCCATGCCTTACTCAAAATGTGTTCATAACTTAATATGAACTATAATCGAATTCTAAAAACACGGTTATTCTAAAGACTGTATTGTTTTCTTTCTCAATTTAAACTAGGCTGCCAACTTGCGTTTTTATTCATATGCCCATACATTGTTCCATTCAGTCATTCTAAAAAAAAAAGAAACAATACATACCCAACGTCTTTAAAGTGAATAAAAAAACCCAGCGATTCCCTTAAAAGATTTGTGGCACTAAAGGTGTTTATAATTCGTTTATGGCCACAGGTTTTCGTGGCAAAAGAATGTGTTCAAAAGAGCGGTCTTCGGAATCGGAGAGTGTCTGGAAATAATAACACAACAATCGTCGGAAAAGGAAAGATAACAAAAGGAAGTACCCGAAAGCTGCAAATAAGACTAAATCAAACAAGCTATCGAAAATGTTTGGAGATCGAGGTTTTTGTGTTCATTTCTCTATCTTGTTTTTATTCTTTCGGAGTTTTTTTAGGGTTTTTCTGTGAGCCATTGTGACACACCTCTTTTCTTTAACAGACTCCACGGAGGAGGAAAGGGACCGTATAGAACTTTCTGGAACATAGTTATAGTTTGGGGAGTTTTGACCCATTTCTTTTGGTAACATAAGTTATAAATATTTAATTATTGTTACAGGGTTAAAATTTTCAATATAAATTAAAACTGGTACATTAATATGTTCTTTGGAAAACTACTTTATTATTATACAGTGTTTTATATTAATTTAAGAATTAAAGAGATAATATAAAGAATAAACATCCTATAACGACAAGAAAGTAGTAATTTTTGTTACCTGAAATATAGTTCACACATCGTAAAAAATCAAATTGTGATTTTTAAAATTACTTTTTTGAAAACCGTTTAATATAATTTCTACCTTTTGTGCAGCTTATCGGTTATTTAAAAAATAAATATAACATTATTTCACCTAAAATTTAAAACTTCAAAATTACTAAGTTAATGGGTATTTTTTAATAAATTACAGAAATTTACAAAATATACCTGTACCTTTTTTTTTAGAAAATGTGTTTAGCCAGGAACCGTATATTGTAGAGACTTAATTGAAAGATAAATAAAATAAAACACATTTTTGTATTAGCTTTGGGTTACATTATAGAGCGCATTACAATCTTTAAAACGCTATTGCATTGAATGTCGTTAAAAAAACTATGTTGATCTGTGAAAGAAAATATGGGATTCTTCTCAAGTGTAAAAAAAATCAAGAAACTACATGGGGTAAAAATGTTTCTTACAATAAAATCTTGAATATGTTTCCTCTTTATACAACTCTAACAGAAAGCGGCGAATTTAAGTATAAAAACTGACCTTTATGTGATAAAATATATTAATTTCTACATTAAATTCTCACCAAACATAAAACTCTATTACAAAAATATATGTTTTCCCTTAAATCTTTAGCTTGAAGTTGAAGAATAACCTGTTGACGGAAATTTACAGACGCTACAGAAAAACAAATCCATGAATCCCCCCACATTAAAGCTTTCCCCCTTTTCTCCCTGTAATGTGTGCTTCACCCCTTAATTGAGGCTGGTTAAGGGGGAAAAATGCTTCACAGGCGCACACAGAAAGTGGGATTCCTTCCTAAAGCCGGCCCCGCTATTCATCTCGGCTCTAAGTGGCGGTGGACCTCCGGACCCCTTAATCCGAGGCCCTTTATCTGGGCCCCAAGGCCCCCGCTCAGTCAATTTAAACTCGCCTAATGCAGATGTATTACGACGCCGATGGGCTTTAGAGTGGGGAGAGCCCTTCGGTCCTTGTCAATGACAGCCTCGTAGAGGGTTGCTGCTTTGGCGGAAGAACGCCAAGCACGTGCGTGTGTGCGTTGGTTTCTATCTCTACAATGGGTGCTTCCTTTGCCTGTTGAGAGTGTTTTGCCATAAAAGACACTCAGCTATTTTGGGAAGATTTTTCTCTTATTTTTGAATGGAGTCATCGACTTGGAAGTTAGTTGAGAGTGGGGGGGGTAAGAGCTTGACGTTGTTGTGATGTAAAAAGGTGGAGTAGACGTAACAATGTAGTACAAAGGAGGTAAAAGGGTACTTATTCAAGTGTGTAAGTAGCATCACTTATGGGGATTAAGTTAAGAAACATAGTTAAGTTTAAAAGCATTTATTTGCTATCAAAATCTATTTATACAGAAAATGTATAACTATTAAATTTTGTTTTTTTTTTACATTAAAAAACCTACCCTAAAGAGAAAAAATAACAATGAAAATAATAAAATAAGAATTAGGGGAAACATAATCATTGTCTTAATTTCAAGAGAAGTAGCTTGGAATTGTTCATATCAAATTTTAAAGTATCATTTTCCTAAGTTCAGTATTCAACACTTATGCTAATCAAATGCTAGATTGCGAAAAAAATTAAAGTTTATAGAAATGAAATACTGTAATTTAGAAAGCAGTTACGAGAAAAAGAAATAAAGTAAATGGTTTACATTGAAATTTTTAAATTCTTTATTTAAATTACATTTTTAATTGGTTTACCTAAGAATACTGCGGATTTTTAAGCAAAATCTTCCAGTATACGACATCTATAATCAAATTGAATGTAATAGAAGAATTAAAATTTCTCTTAGATTCACAATTAAAGACACGAAATGCAAAAAGTTGTTTACGAGATTTCATGCCTTTTACATATTTAGAAGAATGGATTAAGTTTGAAGAATAGAGTAAAAATGGTTCTACCACATTCTTAAGTAGCTAAATAAAATGAAAGATATAAATTCACGTTAAAACTTTATGCATTCTACTAAAAACAGTATGCATGATTTTTGTTAAATTGGTTTAGGTTCGGTTTCTCGCAGCTTTATTCTCTTTCAACACTTTTTTCTTAAAAGAGTCTTCTCTATTTAAAAACTTCAAAAAAGTCTTCAATCCCCGGCCAAAACAGCACTAAAAAACGTCGCCGGCAACCCGGATCCCGGGCAGAAAAGAGAGCACGCGTGTATGCCGATCCTTAAGCTAGAAGGATTGAGCCCCTTCCGTGCCCACAATGCATCATAGAGTTTTTCTTCCTCCGACATTACATTAGAGCAGCAGCGGGGAAGGCGGTCTTGTTAGCTTAATAAAGCCAAGAGACCATAGGTCTTCAACTCCTTTTTAAACATTTCCTATTCCCCGGTAAAAATGTTTTGAGGTCTTTCCTTTATCATCCCGAGTCTTTTAGAGATTATGCCGGGTGTTTTTCGAGACGGAAAGAAACACGCGAAACTGAAAGAATTCGAAAGAGGAGAGGAAGGCTTTTTTTTCTTCCAAGGGGGCGAGGTTCGTGTTTATTCAACGCACAGCAACAACAACAACAGCGGCATCCCATTTGATTCTCTCGCCAGCTATCCATCTAGATTTAAGAAAGTCCTGTTGCGTTGTTTAAGGCGCTGCTAGGGTTGCGTTGAATAAGAGGCTCTCTATCGCTATCTTGAGATTATAAATGCCGGAGGATTAGGGACCCAGGGAGTGATGCGGACGCTTTGTTTGGAGGGATCACCGGGGAGAGGGATGGTGTGATTTGGGAGGAGCGGGAGAAGAAATCAAGGGATTCCCGGAATGAGTGGGAATGCGCTTTGGGAAAAAGAGCTGAGATCTGTGCTCCAGATGCATATTGAAGAGGATGCTGTTGGGTTTGTGAAGCTTTTTTGGATAAATGATGATGGATGTAACTTGGAGAAGTTTAACTCAAACTGTTGATAGGGATGAAGAACAATGTTCTATTCGGTTAGAACTCATAAAACAGCGTTTTGTTATCAAATCCTGAAAGAAACGGGGTGACATGTTTCTTTCCTTAGTAAAATATTGGATTCTGAAAACATATTTTTGCTTTTAAATCTTTATTAAACTACATTTGAACCGTTTTCCCTAAACTTTGCTATCATATCCACTGGAATGTATACAAATACATATTTCGAAGTATACAACGGCCATAATTTGACAAAAGCAAGTGGGTTTTCAATATTTCTTATGAAAATGAAACGAAAGTTTTCGAGTTATGAAGGTGAATTCATCCAGGTAAGTTTATTTTTATTTGTATGTGCACAATATAACATTTTTGGCATGAAATATAGCTTTTATTCTGTCATGGTATGTGCATAAAAGGCTAAAATATATTGCTAATTTTAAAATGAACACAGCGAACACATATATAAAAACACACACATAGCTATAATTTAATGAGAAGATCGTAATTTGAAGTCATATTTGTACTTTATTGTATGTTGTTTTAAAAATAATGTCAGGAAAGCATTATTTCTAAATCATAGATGTGTGCCTCAAAGTTCTAATATTTAGTTCTTAGATTTTAACTACTGATATAGTATCAATATTTCTTTTGGACTAAACTTTATAGTTAATTATTCAGTGAATAATTTTATCGTATTTTTATCAGATTTTTTTAGTAATTTTAATAATACTTCTGATACGATAGAAAAAGTGAATGTGAAAATGAAAATGTGAGTATTCTCAATTTCAACGACAATATTAGAACTTTCCCTAAAATGTTACTGAAAGAATATGTAGTTATAACTGTATAAGGAGAGAAAAATACAAGAAAAGGCATAAATGCAAAGAAACATAAGAACTACCTTAGCAAACTAAACACTAAATTGAACCCAATTTCCTCTAGCAACAGAAACTTTTCCCCTCTAAATCCAAAATAAAACCCCAGCTCCCTTACCCATAAAACCCCAAAATTGACGAACCGTCGAAGCCACTCCTCACACTTTCCAACGCACAACCCATCCCCGCAACAAATCAAGGCACAGCAGCAGTAGCTTTTTATACCCTTCCGAAAACTGAGGTGCAACAAAAGAAAGATCCTCCCAACAATCCCTCCAAGAAAAATAACTAACTCACACATAACATCCTCCAACCCTTTCCACCCTGTCAAAACCCTTCGTTTCTAGTCCATCAGACAACTCCATTCCCGGGGCGAAACAAAAAAAGAAGGCAAAGTTTTGAGGAAAGCCCCCCGCACCATTTATCTATCTAAATAACTTAATCAGGGTAGCGTCGAGCGAGCTGAAATTTATAACGAAAAACCTCGTCCCTTTATATTATCTATTCACTCATGTGTTTTTTTCCCTTCGCTAAAAGCGTATATCTGGGCCACTTAAGCTAAATAGTAGTTCTCCTTGTGAATCCTGGATTCATCCGCATCTTCACGGATGGTCTGGAACGGCAGAAGGAAAATTTACGTCATCCCTTCTTTGACGAGCCGAGATAGCCCATTCCCCTGCCAAGCTCTTTTTTATCTGATCCCTTTGTTTCTTTTGGAGGGATTGGGCACAAAGTGAAAAGATATACTTTGTTTGATATCGGTTACACTATCTCCTTTCACTCTTACGTGATATGGATGATTGGAGTTGATTTTGATAGGGAAGGTAGTATTTGCTGAGTAAAGAATTGTGTTTTATATGTGTTATTTTTCTTCATGAGAATGACAATGATTTGAATGCATGAAACGAAATAAATATTTTAAGTGTTTGATGTAGTATTTTATATATGAATGTTTATTATGTTATTCGTTTTCTCTTTTATTAAAAACATTAAAAAATAATTTTAAATTGATGTCTTTTTTGTCTTTTATCTTTGTATTAAGTTGTAAAACTAATATGAATTCAATATTTCCAATATACAGTTAAAGTTTTTAAAACTTTTGCTAAATGATATTTTTAATTAATTTTATAGTTTAAAATAAAATAATAGATATAAATGTTCTTAGTTGTTATTGTTCTTTACTGAATCAGTTATATTAATTACTTTTATTGTTGGGAAAATAGACCCATTATAAAAACATAAAATGTTTTTTTTTCTGTTCAATTAATTTTAATACAGTTAAAAACTGTTTTTTAAGTACCTAAACCTTTACTTAAGTACTTACTTTTACTTAAGTACCTTTAAGTACCTAAAGTACCTTAAGTACAGTTAAACTGTTTTTTATACCTATACAAGATTCTATTACAATAAATAAGTACATTTTTTAATTTTCATCAATTCAAATAGTTAATAAATTTTAATTTTCCTTTACAATTCCCTATCGACATAACTAAATTGTTTTACAGAACTTAAATCTTTGATGTAATACATTATCCCGATGGAAAGTGCAATTCACTACTTTAACATTTCATTCAATTTGAAACATGTGTGACTAACTATTACCGCATGTCTAATGCGAGATATCTTACGTCTGAATCCTCTCATCATACCCAATCACATGCAAACCGCATTTAGCATTTCCCTTAAAGTTAGTTTCTCATTCAGGCATACCGTATCTGTAAAACTCTTTTCCCCGCTGGGATAGTCTTACCGCAGGGAAAGTGACAACATCGACGTGGGAGAAAATGAGGTAGGACTGCCAGTTTCCGCTGGACTCCGTTTCTCCTCTATAACTGGTAAGATAGATCTAACAAAGTTCGGATTTGAATTTAAATAATGCCTTCTTATTCACTGAACAGGCATACCAGTGAAGATGTCTGATTTTGACACTTAGGAAAGTTTTAAGGACGGCAGCGGGTTCTAACCTATTTCTACTGATGTCTGTCTCATTAATGTTCAGTTTTCCGCTAGTCTGTGATCTCTCATATGGATCAAAGTGGACTTTAATTTATTTAGATAAGAGGACGGAGGGAATGTATCCGGCTTCTTAAAGTTTTAGGAGATATTTCTGAACTTCAGTGTATGACTTGAAAATTCCAATAACTTCCTTTTGGAGAATAATTTTAGAATTAAAATCTGGACAATTTGGGGGGGGGATACTAATCTATGCTGAAAAATTATATTCATGAGAACAAAAAAGCCTCACTAATTTAAAAATTTAAAGCCATTATTTTTATTATGTTATGGCGCTTTAAGAAAGAAAAATGAATACTTATATAGGGTCACTTGGGGTAAGTGGGACCCCTTTTTGGAACAGTACATTTTTGAAGGTTCATAAAATTTTTTTGAAGAGGTTCAATTTGAACTTGATGACATATTCTATTTAAGACACTATTAATAAACAAAAATTTATAATTAGGTTCTAAAATAATGTTCTACATTTTTCTTAACTGGTCTTTTTGTAAAAAATGAGACAGGGGTCCCACTTACCCCATAGGAAGGGGTAAGTGGGTCACCCCCTTTTTATTTTGATTGAAAGCAAGCAAAACTTAAGAGGGAGTAAGTGGGTCTTACTTGATAAAGTATAGAAGTTTTAGGTACAAAATATTTTATTGTAACTTAATCCATGTACGAGATATCTACTCACATTTAAATTAATAGGGTTGGTTGGGGTAAGTGGGACCCCTTTTTGGATCACTACAATTACAGAATGTTTTCTTCAGGTTTGAATGGTTCGGGAGACTTATAAAGAAACCCTCGAAACTATTCCCCCACCACACTGTGTGTTTTAATTAATTTCTCGGCGACGTGAATAAAAAAACCCCAACTAAATAGTTTTCTTTACTTACCACAGCTTATATTAAAACGCAAAATTAATATAAAATTTCAATAAATTACTTATAAATGTTTCAATAAACATTAAAATGGTGAGTCTAGGGTGTCCCACTTACCCCATAATGAGGGGACCCACTTACCCCTACTTTGCTTAAATTACGGGGTAAGTGGGACCCCCCTCTTAAAAATTTTTAAATAAGAGATTTTTTGAAAATTCAAATTGCAGTATGTATTTTAAGTCAAACCTAGCACAACAGTTGAAAAAACATTAAAATATAGTGAAAACTTTCCTGGAAACACTTCTTGGAAAAATGCATCTTGAATTCTCCAAAAAAAAAATTATGGAAAATTTTTTACAATAGTTCTATAATCTTAAAAAGAAATGACACAAAACTCTTATATATGCAAAACCCATCAGTGTGACAAAATGTAACATGATCAATGTAAATAAGTGTGAAATATCCTTTACATAGTTTAGTTTGAGGGGGGTGACCCACTTACCCCAGGGACCCACTTACCCCAAGTGACCCTACTTATATTTTATTACTTAATACTTATATACTTATATAATACACATATTTTTTTACGTTCAAAACGTTTTTTGGTAAAATAGGATAATTTTGAAACTTTTCATCATTTACATTTAATTTTGGAACATAAAGAATGAAATAAAATATTCACGGGAAAAGTTATAAATATTAGTATCCCGCTACCTAAGTTACAAAATTTTTCAAAATGTACTTTTTATCCATTATGAAAATTTTGAGTCCATCCAGTTATGTTTTTCAAATTCATTTTAATTTTTTTAAGTTTGTCTTTGATATTTACTACTTTTTTTTCATTTGAAGTTATGAGTAAGTAAAAAAAATCACGTTATTCTTCAAAACAGTACAGTTTCACTGAATAAAACAACGTTATTATAATTAAATTATTCCATTGGAAATAATAAAGAAACACATTTTTGAAACCAGGAAATATTTCTTCAAAAAATATTGTAAGCTGTATTATAAAGAAATATCCTTCTTTAAGACAACCAGGTTACGTTACTTTATGTACTGATTGAGGTACAAAACACTACTACAATTGCAGTGATTACTTACAAAAGGTATTTTTCCGTAGGTTTTTTATAATTACTCATTTTTATGATTAAAGGGAATAACAGAGCATTCATACCACATTCGTTTGCAAGTTATGTTTACGTAAACCTAACCAGACTTGTTGTACTTGGGACTACTAACAATTAACGTCTATTCATCTTAGTGTATTCAGCCACACTGCCCTTAAATATTGTTAAAACATTACACGAAACTCATGATTTGAAATAAACACACACACATCAACACGCTAAGCAACACAATTCCCCCTTCCCTATATCTCCCCCAAACAACCCCCTCTCAACATCTCGCAATTTGCATACGGCCCCTCCATCTCTCACATGATACGTCCAGGCAATTGTTTAACTCCGGAATCCCGCCTCTTCATCACACTTTCCACTTACGGGACATTGCCGGACGGAAGTTTATGGCCAGGCCTAAATCCCTCCCTCCCCTTCACAAAATATAATAAATCAAGGCCCCCGTCTAATGTGCGGGAGGAAACAATAGGCCCCAGTGCATAAAGGGGTGTTTGAGTAAGATGCTCATACGCACTTTATCACTCGCAGGTATGATGGCCGGGAGTTCAACTTTGAGAGCGGCCGGAATGGCCTTTGCCGGCACCTGCTAAATTATGGGGGGTTGTTATAGGGACGCTTAAAGTGCGATATTTTTCGGACGTTTAATTTGAGGTGTGGAGCTACAATTGGGCTTCGGGGAGGTGCGGGCGTTTCGGTGAGAATCTTGTTCTAGGTATTGAGAAAATATTTCTATGTTTCTTCGACAGGCTCTTGGTTTTTTAATAATGAAAATTTATGAAAAAAAAACTATCCGTATTTAGTCATTTTTATGTCATAGCAAATTTTATTAATTTTTATTGTATAATCGCTTGATATTCACACCCGTTATTGTCAGTGTTAAATCCTTTGTCAAAAAAAAAAAAAAAGTTAAAGAAATGCTTGTCAGAGAAAAGTTAATTTTTCAGCTTCTGGTTAACCGTGACGCTGATGTTTGTGAATATTACGGTACGAGTAGTTGGGATTTCTAAATCCTGAATATCAAGATTCGGTTATGCAGTTTTGATCAATTTGGAAGTTCTTAAAATAGTTAACTTTTTATGTGATTGAAATGCATATTCCTATTTTCCAGAATTAGGTTGGAATACTTTTTACTACCTTCTTAACCTGATTGGTTTCCATCTAATATATATCATTTGAGAAACAAAATTTCCGTTCACACTCGTTTTAATTGAAGGAAAGTTTTGAATCAAAGTATTATAAAATAAATATTTGAATTGTTCATATAATTTTCAAAATCTAGAAACTAACCACAGAATAAGAAGTGTTTTTAAAGATACATATCGTCGACACAATGACAAAAACACGAATCTTCTATTCATTAACATGGCAGATTCGCGTTTTTGTCATTGTGCCGACGATATTGCCTTCCATCAAAAAAAGCCACAGAAATTAACAAAACAGTAAAGAGACTTACCACACTTAGCCTGGACGCATTAGGTTCTCTAAACCTTGATTTCAAAATTTTGACTTTTTATAGGAGCGCCAAAATCAAGATAACTCTGTAAAAAATGAAGAACATTAGAACCATAAAACTAGTTTCACATGAGCATAATAATTAAAAAGATATTTTTCAATCAAATTTTGTACAATTTTAATAAAACAGCTTAACCCTCTTTCCTTATGAGGCACAAATCCATAGAGATGAATATAACGGTAGAATGATTTAATAATGTTTATTACGATAGTTATCTCTTCTTCGTAATATTACTCCGTATAATTCCCGTCTAAATTGCATATTTGAACTATGCCACAAATAACGCGATATAACTTACCGCGTTTCATTGTATTCTGTATTTACCCGAATATTTATGCCACCCCAAATCCTATTACCCCTAACTATCAACCAACCTTTTCACTTGGCTGACACTGTTCAAACAATCGCCATAAAAGCTGATTCATATCCTCTCACGACACCCCGACGTCTTTAGAACCTCACAAAAGACACTCCGGAACACTTAGCGAAATACAAGCGCTTTGGCCTCCCCAGATGATCTACATCACACGAAGTAAATAAATTGGCGACAACTTGGCGAAGCAAGGAAAAAAAAGAAAGGGATAAAAATCCCGAAAAAATCCGGACGCATTCCTCCTTTTCCAGCGAATGGGTCAATTGAAAAATTGCAGCAGTCCCTAGCTACTATACTAGATTGCCGTAATGCTATTTCTTGACAAAAGCTTTCTAGGGAAGTTACGGTACCGGACCTGTCCGGGAGGTTCGCGTGCCACATAAGTCACGTGGAGTCCGGCACTGACTGGTCCGGGAGTTTGTAGGCAGGGATTTTTTCTCGCTCCGTCGTCGTTGTTTTTTTCTGGTGTTTTATTTTGGAGGGAAGAGAATAGAAGTGATAGGCATCGGCTTTCAGTTTCATCTTGAGTTTTAGGTGTGTTTGGAAAAGAAGTTTTTTGCGTCAATTTAAACATGTGTGAGATCTTCAGTTGCAAAAGTATGTGTTTATAAATGGTTAAAAAAAGTAAGGTAGGAGTAAACTTGATAAAATAACATAAGAAAAGGAAAATATTTTGACCCTGCGGGTTGTTTAAACTTATTAAAATTAAAATGATCGTTCACACATTGATAAATTATTGAGATATTTTATAAATCAAAATTTGAAATTTAAATAATCAAAATTCTTAGGAATAGATATTTGCTTTGAGGTATCACCTTACATGACACTACATACATCTATTCAACTGAAATAGTACAAAGTTAAGCAAATTATCTGCAAATGAATAAGCTAAGAAATTACAATTTTCAAAAGATTTTAAAAAAAATTGTTATATAAACATATTTCACTGAATTCACAGTTTGAAATTTTCCCAACATTTTATACTTAATTTAACGGTAATATTTGTTATGAGAAACAAACTCTTCAACAGAATGGAATATTATCATATCCGATTTCTTTTAAAAAAGCGGACAACGTAAGTATTTTAACCGTATTCTGTTGTGGAAATCTCGAACGCTTTTAGAGTCTAATAAAACATTCGAAACAATTTTAATATAAAGTGATATTCGAGAATAACTCAAATTAGGTGTATTGTAATAAATTTAGAAAAGTTATGTGGTAACTAAATGTTCACGAAGAAACTTAATATATTTTTAACCTCAATGCTATAGTAGAATATAGATTATTTAAATATTTATAAATGTTTAATACAGGTGCATTTGGTACATATATTTATGTTGAAAACGTATCTGCATATAAAGTTATATTCACAATAATATTGGAATTTTAGAGTTTATAGATTCTACAGTTCAAAAAAAAGTTTTACCTATTGTTAGCTATTTACGTTTGATAGAGAGATACAAAGTTATTTCAAACTTTATGTAAAAAATGTCACCAAGTTCGTAATTGTGAGAAATTTAAGTGTTAAAAAGTTATACATCTGTGAGTTATTTAAAAATATATTAAAGCCTGATATAAATGCAATTTCTTAAATAAACTTAAAATTATATTCATGTTTGAAAAAATTGACAATTTTCTTGCCAAAAAACTGTAGTTAAGAATTATAAAAACCAACTTAATTATATGTTCAATTCATCTTTAAGAGTTAAACTAATGACACGAAAACAATAAAATGACAAGTCTTGTTGTCTTGTCCGTTCAATTACTATAACTCCTTGAAAAAGAAAGCTATAAACAACAGCTTTAACATCAAAGAATTCTAAAAGAACTTCTAGGTAATTAACTCCATTCCATAAAAAGCTTAGCATTTATATCTTCAACCCAACGACTCCCTTCAAAACCCAATTAAGTTCAGAACTCAAACAACTTTCACCCCACCGCACACGATTCCACCCATCAAAAAACCCCACTAAAAAACCAACCCCCCAACAATAAAAAACAACCCCAGACGACACGGATCGAAGTCAAACAATTAGAACCACCCCCAACGGAGACAAGGGGGACCCCATATATTACGAATCGGTCGACTAGATCCGAAAGACGAGCCCCCGGAAGATAAAGGGGACGGCGTGAAGAAAAATCGGCCCCGATTCCTACTGATTGTGGGAATGCCGCTTCTTGACAAAGCTTCCTTTCGCTGCAGTGAAGACACATTGGGAAGGAAGCACTGTCGTGGGTGGTTCGCATGCCCCATAACTCACGGCTCGCTTTTGCTCTTCTTTTTGGAGCGTTCTTTCGGCTGGAGGGTTTTTGTGTTCGCTCGGACTTCGAAGGAGGGGAGAGGAATTGGCGGGAGTTTGGAATTTTTGGTCGTCTGCTTCATTTGTTGAGAGAGAGTGAGATTGGGGTTCGGGAATGCGAGGCAATCTGATTTTTGAGATGGCTGGCTACCTAGTGAAAAGTTGTATCTTCGAAAGTTATATGTAATCGTATTAAAATGTGTTGTTTTATGATCCAACTACTTTGAAAGATAGTAGCGTCTTTCCAGATTTAAGATAAGTATGGATGCAGAATTCATTTTTTTTATATCCTTTATGGACCTGGTAGTTGCCTAAGACAAAATTTCAATAATTGACTTATAACAGCAGCCTAAAATATGATGACAATACCCATAAGAGCAATACTGCCGTTACAGAAAATCTTTAATGTGCAATTCCCACATTTTTTAAGAACAAACAAAAATTGGTTCTAAATTCAAAAATTGACACTAAAAGTTTAAAAAAAATAAATTGGTTAGTTTAATATTTTAAAGTAAAAATTGATAATCGCTTTGAATCCTAAAACCATTGTTTTGGATTGTATTAAGCCACTTACTTTTTCGCGTCCTTCTTAAAATCAAATTTTGAAATTAAATTTTCAAATAAATAAGCATCATGATAAAAAAAATTGCGCGTATATTCCTCTCTTGGATACCTCTATCGAATAAAAAATAAAATAAAAAGGCGCGATATGCCAATTACAAATTGCTATACTTATGCTCTTGTCCTTCTGAGCAGGTCAATAGTGATTAATTGTTAAGGGATGTTCCTTTATTACTTTTATCTGAAATATTATCTTTTATCTTTTATTGTAGTTTTGCTACTTTGAAACAAGATGTATCTTAAATTTTATTTAAAAAGAAGCCAATAAAAGTACGTAGTAATAATGATATTAGGAACATGAATATAAGACATATTTTGTTAATAATTTGTTGTGATTTCAATAAGAATAAAATTATGTTATGACGATTAAAATATAAACTGTAATAATGTAGTTTTAATACGGTTATAGTAATTCTATAATGTATTCTTCAACGCAGCGTATGGAAAACGAATTTTTAACTTTAAATTGTATACTGTAATAGTTGTTTAAATGATGGTACATACTACAAATTTTGTTGGTTTGTTGAATTCTATTTCATATTTCATGTACTAAAAGTTAAAATAGTATGTGTACGATTTTTGTAACAAAATTAAGATTGTATATTTAAAAATATATTTAATTTTTAGCAGTATCTTATACAGTAACAAATGTAAGGAAATGGTTTAGCATTCTTTTCATAATAAACTATCCCCATTTCGAATTCTTTTAAACAATAACAATTTAATGGCAGTCAAAATTTTCTTCAAATGTCTAATCTAATTTCTCGTATTATAAAGTACTGGATTTATGAAAGAATAAACATTGAATTTATTTGGATGAAAAACAAAGTGCTTATCATGAAAGCACCAACTCAAATTTTAACTGTCGTGATGATAAATCGGTAGTTTATAAGATATTTTGAGTTTAGTTTCTTAGAAAAAATAACCATGAAATGAGTTCTTTTAAAATAAAGCTTCGGATGTAAATCCTAATTTTAAACAAATAATTTCTCGAGTAGGTATATTTTCTAAACATTTTGTTACTTATTTTACACGGGTATTTTTAATTAAATTATTCAACTGAATTGGATCGTTAGTAATTCAAAACTTTTTTTTTCTAGAAATGTAAACCTATCATCTAATTTGCAACTTCCAAGTAAAACATTTTTTTAATCTTAACAAATTTAATTCAGGTAATGTTCTATTAATACAATTTTTACTACTGAAGATTTATAATGTTGAAAACATTCCCAAATTCAATGGGTTTTTTTATTTTACTTTAAAGATTCGTCTTTTATCAATTCAGCAAGAATTCAAAATCAAGTTACATGTTTACTTATATTTTAAGACGATTTCCTATATCCCTTGAGAATTAATTCCACCATCTTAGAAATGAGCATTCTCATACTTATGTCAAATTCATATTCTTCACGATATCTTTCTACTCCTACCTTTACATAGTTTTGCTATAGATTTTGCAGTAAATGAAAATATATGTTCATTAGATACATTTTTTTTGCTGCTGAAGTAGTAATACGTTATCTTGGAAACTTTTCAGAAATAGTATGTTTCTCCCAAACTATTATTTTCTCAAAGTTTTAACCCTTAAAATTGGTAGTTAAGTATCTACCAATACATTATTTTTTGGGCTTTTTATTATAAAGAAGAGAATTGACAAGATAAAAGTTAGCTCTCATGAGTTATTTGACTGCTTTCGGTTATCACTAATGGAATGTATCCCTGTTACTAATCAAAATATAAAATGCAAATTTTTCTATTTTCGTTATTAACTGTTGTTAGTTCTATCAAAACTTTGACTAAATGCTTTCGGTATCCATAGCAGATTTCTTATGTTGTACGGTAATACATGACTACAGTTTCTGGATTCTTCAGAACTAATGGACCATTAACTTTGAGAAACGGCTAATGATGTCTGACTTCATACAAAAGATTACATACAAAAGTCTCACGCTGAACGGCAGAGTTAGACAAAGGTGTGCTTTTTAACAACATATTCCATCATTAAATCACACCATAAACACTTTATTACTGATGTGAACCAAGTAGGACGCATTAAAAAATATTTCCCCTACAAAAAGGATTGCTTCGTATGTACCGTTTAAAAAAAGTGGAACTTGAAGGTAATTATTCATATTTCAAAATCACATTTAAAACAGGCGTTTAAGTCAAATGACCAAGGAAGTATGATTAATTCTAAGCGAAAACTAATAATTAATCCGGTGAAAATGAACAAAAAAAAAGCTTTTTTCGGATGTGCGATATTAAAAAGGATCGGTTTCAATTACATGCAACTCATAGAAACCGCACATGTTTTTCCAAGCAATCATCATCATTAATAACTTTCCATTCCAACAATCCAATTAAAAAATATGTACAAATCCTCCCCAAAAGACGATTTTTTTTCCTCCCTCGAAAAAACTCCATCCCATAATAACCCCATTATCGACTCCCACTGAGGATGCACACCATAAGCAAAACTTCAACGCTTCAGCCATGACAGACCCCGTTTTTATCACGATCCCACGTCAGGGAAAAATGATTTAAAAAACACATCCAGTGAATATGTAGATTAGTGTCACTTCATTTCACTTCTTTATGGCCTTCCCCCTCCCCCGGAAAGGGTAGGGGGAGGCGGATAACCGCGCTGTTGATAGTAGACGAGTCAGATAAGAGAAATATGCAGAAAAAGTCAGATTTCCGCTCAGGCAAAAACGCCGCGGCATTGTAGCCGGCTTCTGTCATTTATTTTTTGGTGCCGTTATTTGGTGGGGCCGGAATGGCAACACGCCACCACGCGGCTGAGGAATGGGCAATTTGACGTAATCGTTCACATTTCCTCTTTACGGTTTTGATTTGGAATTAGTTTGCGAGCCAGCCGAGGGGGCGAGGGCATAGTGAGGGCGAGATTTTTTGGCGTGGTTGTTGCGATCTGCAGTTTGATTTTTTGGGGAAGTTTAATGTGAGTTTTTATTGGTGCGTGTGAAAGAAGTGATTGGGATTGGAGTCACGTTCCCAGGGTACGGTTGTTCAGTTCAAGGGATTTGATGTATGAAATGTTTTAAGCGTCGTTTATCTCTTGAAAAACTTCTGAGGACAGTTTTGAAAATTCTTAATTGTTGTTTTCATACTAAAAAAAAGTAAACCGTCAAATCGACGTCTCAATCAAAACTTTGTATTTTTTGAAAAATCCTTAATAATAAAAGAGCTTCTTTCATAGAAGAGTCATAAATTTTAACGAAATCATAAATTATAATGAGAAGAAACAGTCATAAAATCTTAAAAATTGTAACCCTAAAAAAAATAAACATTTGATAAATCGGAGACTGTCAAACCCTCAACGATTGAGGTAATTTCTAATACTAAAAATAAATTAACTATATCATTTTACTGAAATAATCTATCACAACATCTAATTTTACTTACGTTCATTGTAATTATTACCATACATAAATACTCAGTTAAATAAAATTAAAATGATCAAAAAGTGTAGAGGCAAACAAGTATATTGACAAAGTTACAAAATTAATAATGTTCCAAAAGGTTTTGTACTTTTTGGGTTTTAGATGAGTATATTGGTGTTTTTCTATTCTCCCTTATAAAAGATATTTTCATATTGATAAAAATTACTAATGAATAACTTTTATATATTAAATTTACTGAGGACCCCTAAAATAAAATCGAATAGTTATCACTTCTGATATTTTTTTATTCTTTTGATATAGGGACATATTAGTTCTAAATATTTTAATACTAAAATCCCTCCATTTTAAAGGAATTATTTAAATTAAAACTTAAAAAATGACATAGACATATCGATTTCCAAAATTTCACATCCCTTATCCCTAAATGAATTACTTTCAAACCACTCGCCCTCTATCAACCCAAATCAATACATTCGGAAAAGGGATCAATCACCCCAATTTTCCAATAACTCCCACAAACTCCTCCTCCCGAAACAACAACTGATTTAATGCCCTCAAAAAGAGAATAAGAAGCGAACATCATCCAGCGCACAACAAATAACGAAACTACCCGACCTCGAAATCACACACACCACGCACTTACTTCATTTGCAAGTTCCCCACACCGAGAAACAACACAGCGACAACAACACAGAGGGCTGGAGAAAAAAAAGCGCCCCGGCAAAAACGCCCCGTGGTCGGGCAACAAGAAAAGCCGTCACTGGGCGCTCTGCATATTTCCGATATCGACGGGTCTCCCGGAACGGCCCAGTGAACAGTGAACGGTGAAATGACGCGTCACTAATCGGGGGACAAAAGCAGCGCCTAATCTATCATTGCGCTCCGTTGCGCCCCGTCTTAAGGCGCCCCACATTTTAATTAAAACCCAATCCTATCGGCCCCGGCCGGGGCGCTTTCTTTCGGGGCGGGCCCCGACCGTCGATTGGGACATGCGTGCGAGGGGAGGCAGTTTTGTTGTTGTTGATGGGGGGATTCGCTGATGTTGTCCGAAGGCTCTGGGGTATCCAGCTAAAGCTGTTTTTGGTGGGATGGTGAGATGAATGCGGTATAAGTTATAGGGTGTGACGATAGTTTAAATAGGTCTGGGGCTGGAAAAATCCTTTAAAAACTAATGGAAGTACTTCGGGTTTTTTTTTTGTGAATTTGCTACAGGAAAAGAAGAACCTTTAATATTTACGCACATAATATGTATATTTAAAAACTAGGAACACACAAGAAGGAACTAATATTTGAAAAAAAAAATTGAAACATTATGATTTGCCCAGAAGTCAAATATAATGTAAGAAAGAGCATATTCATTATTTTACGTTTGTTAAATTTATTTATGTTTGTTAAATGGCGGTTGTATTATGCAGTGTATAACTTGATGATTGGAGCACCCAAACCATTGATTATTATGGAGGATAGACATGATAATTAGAGTTGGCCCTAGGAAAAGAGTCCAAGTTCAACAATTTCTTGCAGAGAAAGGAGGATATAAAGATAAAATAAATACTTAAAATTTAGTAAAATGTTATAAGACATAAATGTTCTTGATGAAATAGGGCCAGTCATAATGGCCGACAATCCTCTTTTTAACAATTTTTTTATTTAGATAAAAATATCGATTGTTCTCCAGACCATGCGACTTAAAGTTTGGAGCTCCTTTTTATTACTCCAATTTTGAGATTAGAAGACAACGCACACACAGTCTTTCATATTCACTTGGTATAATTTTAACTTTTCAGAATTACCATCCAATTTAATTCGTCCCTCTTAGCCTATTCTTTGTTCTTTTGAAATTGAAAACTTTAAACTAGTTCACCTAACTAACTTTTATGAGATAAACAGCTTTAAAGAAACTCTACTCTTATGATGCAACTCCCTATTCCCTTCAGAAACTTTGATCTCTAAGCAATCTTTTCAACCCTCACCCCTTTACCACTAATCACCCCAATCTCCCCCACGTCAATTTTTACAATCACCGCCCGACCATAACTTACCGACTAAACATTTCATCTTTTAGGGAGAGAGAAGCGAGATATTATATACAGAGAGTGTTCGTCCACACAAGACCCAAGAAAGCATTGTGGCGGGCGCATCGGTGTGGACAGACTTCTGCCTGAATGCGGACCCGCTCAATGGCGCTTCTTGAGCGCTGGGCCCTGGGCTATTGTGCGGCCCAGATTGGGCGATAATAGCGGCCTGAATGGGAGCCCGCTGTGTTCCTTAAATAGCCCATTCTGCGGCACTGAATCGGTTATGGCTAATAAAAGGTTTAATTATGTTCGGGGTATTAAATAGCTTCTTTTTGATGAGATCTGTGCTGGCTGCATTGGGGTTTTTTTTATGTTGGTGGAGTCGAGTTCTCTTGGATGATGTGAGTGTGTGGTGACAGTAATTTTTTTTTGGGGGGATGGTATTGTTGGAATGTCTTTTGGGTAAGGAAATGATTAGGTTTTGTGTGATTTTTGATGCGAGTTTGAGAATGGTTGCTCCGAAAGAATTGGTTTGGGATCTTCTTTGGGCGTTCTGAAAAGGGGATGAGAACCGCTATTGGCATGGGTCACATCGTAAGGGGTGATTGTGTTATATTGTTGTAAAAAATATTCAGAAGTTGTTCGGTTTCTTTAAAGTATTGAAAGGGAAAACCGAATCATAATGGTTTTGAAAACTGTCCATGTTTTACAGATAACTACATGTGTATTGCTGTCAATATATTAGGATACTACTTTTATTTAAGAGACTTACATTTAAAAAACTTAAAACTTACATTCTTTAATTACAAATCACACAGAAAGACTCAAAGAGAAAAGGGTATCCTTCTGAAAAATTTACATACAAATACTGAATTGACACTTCAAGAATCTGGGAGGGCCTTTCAGAAAAGTTTACAACTACTGTATGTTAGCTACTGCTGCTAAAGCTACAGTACTTCAACATGACGTTGCATTTTGAAGGAGTTTCTTTTGTTTTATTCGCATTATTCAACACCTATTATTTTGGATAAAACGAATGTTTTATTTATAAATGCTATTTAGAAGGAGTGTTTGTCTTTTAAATTAAATTATACAAATTATTCATTAAAAGGATATTTTTGGGAAATCTGAACAGCTAAAATACAAAATTATTCCTTATTAATCACTAATTTTATTTAACCTAAAAGAGATACGAATACTATTGGTTTCGTGTTATGATTTTAAAATTAAAGTAAAAGTATTACCTATTTCGGAATATTTGGGGGTTTTTTTATTAATACTCCTTTAGTATCAATATTGTGGACAAAGTTTTTAAACAGAAAACAATGTTACGAGTTTTTTTTTTCAAACTATTTTGTGGTTAAAAACTTGACAGATAAAAATGAAAAACGTATTTTGATTGATGTAAATAAAACATAATAGCTTCAAAGTGCTATAATACCAAGTACTATAATAGACATCCTTTTTAAATCCATCATTTTTTAATCTACCATTTTTTTTTTTTTTTGCATAAAATATTACATTTTTTTAGTACCTACGTGAACCAGTTTTCCTTTAAAAAATGTTTAAATAATATATATTATATAATGTTACGAATCGAAACTGGATATCTTTTGACTATTTCATAAAATTAGTTTGAAATTTTTTTTAAAATTTATTCAGAGAATAAAAATAGTTTAATATTAAAACAATTCATAAAGGCACCCTAAAAATACCTTCTAAGTAAGCATATTTCTCATAAACCTAAATACAAACATATACTATGCATTTTTTTTTAATATGCAATGGGTTAAATAAGCAATTAAATTAATCACTATTTTTTAAATATGGATTAATGGTTTGATAATCAAGCATAAAACTAAATAAATTATTGTATTGCATTGCAATAAGGAGCGTTTAAGTACCTATGTACTATTTATCAAGCAATAAGAAAGTTCTGTTGGTTTTAATTTGATGATAATAGAATAAAATAGATATAATTATAATAGATATAAATGAAATAATTTGTTTTTGACTAGTTTAACATATTAGAAGCTTTCCTACAGCTTAAAATATAGAAACATGAAATTGTAAAAATAATTAATTCCCTTTTATAAAAATACCAATAATTGTAAAATTTAAGACTATTTCTCAATTAGTTAAAAAAGCTATTCATTTTTATCAAACTACAAACTAATAAATGATTTCTTGAAAATTAATTCTTTTGATTGAATTTAATTCCCTTAATAATTTGAAAATAAATGTGAGTTTAATTAATTAGTTAGAAGAATATTACTCAATAAAAATAATTTAAATTAATTCCTCATATTTAGTATCATGTTAAATAATATAGGTATGTGCAGGTAGAAAAATACGATGTAAAAATACGAAGATACGATGTAAATCAAGCAAAATTATATTTTTCACATAGTAAAATATTTTAGAGTTGTGTTTGAATATAAATTAATTACTAAAATTGATTCATATTTAAATCAAAATAATTTTATTCAAATTAAAATTACAAACATTGCTTTTGAACTGAAAATAATTTTATTATTGGGGCACAAATAAAGAGTTAAAACTATAATATAAGTTTATAAAACATCTGTATTTAAAACCTTTTTAGGATAGCTCGTTGCTTAACAAATCAAAGTTACCTAAAATTTTTAGGAGGCTCGGATACAATTGTTATGAATAAAAATACAATAAACAAGTCTAATTTTTAACTTTGCTCTTGATATTTATTCAATAATATTGATGTTTTTGTTAACTCTATACTTGGTTGCAACGTTTCTTGAACCCAGTACGTCACAAATGCGGAAGGAGAAATCGGTAAACACGAAGCCTGTTGGGTTGATAGGAGGAGTTTTGGTACGCAAATCGTGATTGAAAAGCACTATGCATATATGCATGGGTTTAACAAAATAATCATATTTTTAAATTGACGTTCTTAATTTCACCCAAAATTCAGACACCGCGATGGGAACTACTTTGTTTATTAGTGACGTCGTAGGGTCAAGTTAAGTTGAAGTCTAGTATAAATTAAAAGATATATCAATTGCGTAAACACCTAAAGAATGAAGTTTCTGGTTTTTTAATCATTGTATAAGATCGTTTCTAGAATTTACCATTTACGTTTAAAAATAATTTTATACGTCAAGATACAATAATTATATAATTATCCCATAATATGTATACCTTCTAATAATATTATTTTTAATGCAATTACCAAAAACAATCAGTTCCCTGATGATGATATCTCTTACAGTCAGTGTACAGTGGAAAGTTAATTTTTGTTATTCAATAGAAAATTTTTGTCCAGTATAAGTAATTTATAGATAAATATATTTACCAGTAATATTTTCTCAGCAAATGTAATACAATATTGTTTCTCATATAAAACTATGTATTTACCAGTTTTGTAATCAGTGCTTTCTTTATCGATATCATTAATAAAAAACATTAAGGTTGAAGCTAATTTTGTAATTACAAAAACTTCAGACATTCTCTTTGAATCTCAATTTTATTTATCGAAGCTACAACTTCAGAATTTGTTTGCTTACTTAGAAAAGTTTTACTTAGAGTAGGCTGAATTTCTAGGTTACAAAAATCCACCAAAAGGTCAATACAACTCTTTCCATTCCCTTCGCATTAAACCTACTATAAAAACCCAATACTTCAACTCCAACTCCAAATAGCAAACCAAATCCAAGTCCACAAAAGTCAATAGCAAAACCAACACTAAACCCGGGTATTTATCTACTGAGACATTCTTAAAGACTTACAGCAGCATTAGGACACAGACATCACATCCAAATCCCTTGACTGACATTAATCCAAACCGAGCTGTCCAGCCTCGCAGCCGTCAACAACAGATTCCAATTCCGAGACTTAAATCCTCGCAACGCACTTCTCCGCCTCCCAAACAGGATAAGACTGGGGACAGATGACGGATAATTGCCGCTATCTGCAGAGTCGCTCGGTGTCCGTCATCCTGCCTTCTGCGGAAGGAAGCGTCGGAAGGCGGAAGACGCTGCTGGCTGATTCGGCACAGACAAGCGCTTCTTCTGCACAAGGATATTGGTGGGTGGTTGGGGAGATTCACTCGCGCTATGCGAGCTTTTAATAGGAAGTATCGAGATGTTTTGCAGAGGAAGTTTCGATGAATTAAGATTTCTTGTGTCAGGTCAATGCTTCATGATTTGTCGTCAAAGTCACAACAAAATAATAAGCAAATATGTTTGCCACTTCTATGGAATATGTTTGTCACTACAACTGAGGTTCAATATGGGTAGAAAAGTATCTATATTCAGCCATGCCTTATTCATGTAGATGTTATTTCTTTGATGAAAAGTGCTCTAAGTTATTGTTCAGTTAATAGTTTCGCATTCACAACGGTGTCTTATTGTAAGACTTTTTAAAAATACCTTGCGTTTTGGGGAGTTTTTTGTAAGAGAAATTTTGAGACTGTGTAAAATGATGATGATTTGGTTGTAAATCGTAAAGCAAAGTATTGCTGCAAGCAGAGCTTTAAATAATTGTGTTTTGTGTACTTGGGTTTTAAGCAACTGATGGGATTCACCAATAAATATTTGTTATCCGATCACACATTATAGAGCTTATGGTTATTTACTATTACTCTGGGATATGTTAAAAAGTTTGTTTATTTCTAGTACTTCAACAAACAAAGGTTGATAAGTGCCACTATACAACGACCCCCGGATATTGCGACCGCTGTGTTCGGTAAGGTAAGGATTGTTTTACCATAGTGCTAATTCCATACGCCATAACGTCGTTAAAACGACCTTATATTGTGGATCTATGAGGGCTCGCTCTAACAAGGCCCTGCTATTACAAATCACTCTAAGAAAGTCCTATGCTTGATAAAATATTTTTTAACAAGACTCGTACAATATTTTAAAGCAATAAATTAGGTTTTATCAGACTAGAGTATGTTTCATATACTTTTCAAAAAGGACATTCTTTATTATACCAATGTATCACCCTATCCCATTCGTATTTCCTAATAATACAGAAGGTAACTGAATGTGTAATGCATTGTAAATATAGTTTTTCGTCGCTATAAAAATTACACCAAATATGCTCACATAAACCTTTCTTTATTTAACAAGCAAGACCAACATAAAATCCTAATAACTCAGTCGCTTTCACAGAAATCTACTTCTATTCTCCTCCACCCATCTCATTTAAACTCGACCATCATCCAACGACCAATTATTAATCTTTCTCGCCACCAAACAGCAGCACCTTCCCAAAAGATTGAAACAATAACCCCTTCTCCAAACTCCCTCCAACCTGAAAGTTCCATGCAGAGATTCCTCCTCCGTCAATGGCCGGCGAGAATTAAGAAGAGTGAGCGTTCCGATTCTGTTAATCGCATTAGAAGGATTGGAGTGAGACGCTTGTCTCAGGCATAATGCCCGAGCTGAGCCCGAAATATAATTTTCCCAAATGTAGATTACTTAATGAGATTTGGGGCTGAATTTTCAAGCCTCCGGTGTCCAAAATATGCGCCTGTAAATCTTAATTATCGATTTGGCGAAACTAATGTCCGATTGCCGAGGGCCGGTTTCGGAGAATTAATTCCGATGACCACAAGCCCTTGAGTGGTGTTAAGGGAAGAGGCTTAAGTGCGGAAGTTTAATTAACTATTAGAATGGCGATTATTTTTAAGAAAAATATAATTATAATAATGTAAAGTTTTTATTGATAGTCTGCTTTCTGAGCTAAGGGAATATATTCTAGTGAAAAAAAATTTGAGCTTCCAAGCTTAAATTATTAAGTTCTTGTAAAAAAAAATATTGTTTTTTTAGGATAGTATTATTAGAACATTTAAACGTAACTAAGCACTTTAAAAGGAATTTGAACTACTAATAATGATATTTAAGTGTCCATTTCCATTTTTCTTGAAGAAATATTTCAAATTAGGATAGACTAATGAAGATCATTATCATGATTTAAACAACTTGTTTAAGAAAAAAGAGGATATTTATTCTTTAGAGCATATATTTAAAATGAAATAAATATATCTGTAACTTTTGACGTTTTAATACAACTTATCTTTTAGTAACCTATTACTGTGATAATATGTTTCTTTTAGATATTTTATAATGTTTATATTCCGTTCACTTAAAAAAATTTCGTCCTCACTATTTTGTTGTTTTGCCACCATATAAAGTTTATCAGAAACTAATAATTTAATCTTCAATAGTTTGAAAATTTCAAACATTTATTGAATAATTCTTACTTAAAGAATAATTTTCACAGATTATAGAAAAAATTCTGTCTGATGTGGATTTGAAGAATAATAAATACACTGCTATCTACCATCCCAACAAGAACTTAGAGAAAACTAGATCATCAATACCCTCTCATATCTCAAATTCGTTTCCTGCTTTATATTTCGTTAGAGAGGCTACAGTTTATAGGGGACACCTTCGAACAAAAATCACGATTCTAAGATAGATAAAACCATATTTTGACCACTTAAAGTGTCCAACATATAGTCACAATCTTAGTAAATAGGGTGGTATTTTTATTAACACAAGTATTAAAAATTAGATTTTTTATCATTTTTAATAACTTGGCAAAATTTGTGTCCATAGGTACAACAACCTGTACTCCCTATGGGCAGACCCAGCTGTACCTGTGGACACCCTTAAAAAGTTTGTTTTTTATTGATGCATTGCATTTTAATGAACAATTTTTTCGCATGTAATAAATCAGAAATTGATTTTTTAAAGTAAAGTACTTTTAGAGCTTAAATGATCATTTAATGGAACTCGATTGATACACATGTCTTGATTTCCTACTGAAAATGCATAAAACAGTCAAACTAAGGTTAATAGTTTCACTGATCATGCTGATTGATCCAATGGTTTCACTGATCTAAATTAATGTCCTACAAAACACAATCAACACTTAGTTTGGCAACATTTGGTGGTAGTAACTATCGAAAATCTTATTAGGTAGAAATTTTAATTTTTTCGTCATCATCTAACCAGAATGTGACAGTAGTGCTACTTATTTCATACCTTATTTTACATTAAATGCAAGGTAGAATAGTAGAATAGCAAAAGTAGTTTAGATCACAAAACGTCTTATTTTTCATCTTAAAATTACTGGAATAATCGCCGACAAGTGCATAGTCATTCAGAAGTAATTTAACATGCACTAATATGTATCCAGAAACCCGATTCAAAAACGCCGATTAGCGACAGACACATCAAGAACATGCCCGTAGGTACAACACCTATGGTGTCCGAAGGTACAACATAAGGTGTTTTGGAATTCAAAGTTCCATAAAATATAAAAGGATTGAGATCTGGTGACTTCTAATATAAAATCTAAATAGTAGTCAAAAACTCGATTATTAAGCACATGTACCCTGTTGAATCATATCATCATTAAAAGGGAAGAAAAATATTAATGTAGTGATGCACACTAAAAGTTACTTTGAGCATCTCAAAACAGTAAATTTGTTATACATACTTACATAACATTTTTATTCAAACACCTGATTTCACGTTAGCAGCTAGATATCATCTGTTGACATACAATATCAACTATCAATTTGGTTTTCAGTTTATTTTCGAATTTTAAAATTAGTTGTCTGAAGGTACAACTGTCCTTAGGTATGTTCTTAGGTACAACAGTCTCACCTACGTGTAACTACGTAAAAAATTTTAAATTCATTAAAAATTCAAAAAATTAAAACCATTTATCATCTAGAACTATTTGATATTGAAAATTTAGAACACATGGATTTTCAAGCATTTAAAATTTTAATTTGTAAATTTAAAAAAAAATATTTCATGACTTTTATTAAAAAATGCATGAAATTTTTAGAAATTTTTACTTAAAATCTTTCTGTTTTTATCAAATTAATATTTTAAAATATAGTACATCTAAATTGAATCGAGAATATTTCAGTCTGATTTGTAGAAAAAAAATTATAAAATAATATTTTGAGTTTTAAAAATTTTTAACTGTACCCCACTTCTTTTCGAAAAAAAAATGTAATTTTGTGTTCTAATTTTTACAATCAATGACCGTTATTCTGCGAAAAATTTCAAAATTTTTAGACTGATACATGTTTTAAAAGTGTGTCCTGGACCCCAATAATAAATTTCTTGCAATTGTGTGGTCGCTTCTTATAAAATTATGATGGGTTATTTTACTACCTACTGTTAATATTCGTTTGATATGTAAGGGTCACTATGATTTTACATACGTTTTGCTATAACCGCTCCCTTCTCTTCTCTTTTATCCATATCTCCATTTTTCTCAGAATAAATTTTAGACTGTTTTACTTAAAATTTGGCCAATCTATATTTCTTTTCATAATCTCTCTATATTAAAAAAAAGTAACAGTGACCGCCGCCGCGGCCGCCGCCGCCGCTGCTTTTGAAAATTTTATTTTTGAACACTTTGAACTCTCACTACGCAAAAACTATTCCACGGAAATTTGTGAAATTTTAAACATTTCTAGACAAATGTATGAGGATCGTTTTCGTTCTAAAAGCTAATAGATGAGATAATTAGTTCTAGAGTTATTTAATGTCAAAGTCGAAAATTATTTTTTTTCTGCTGCGAGTTCGGCCCCAGCAAAATCTATTAGCAGCAGAAATATGATTTTTTGCAGACACATACTCTTAGATGTGCAGTTTTGCACCACGTCGCCCTTTTTTCGAATTTCGAATTATTTTTGGAGTAATTAAGTTTTAAAGTTTCGAAAATTGACGATTTTTCTGTTTTTTCGTTATAAAAGCAAAACTAATCACAGTAGAACTATGATATTTTAAAGACACATAGAAATAATTTTTATAAAAATATTGGCTTTTTGTTTTTTCAAAAATTCTAATTAGTTTTAGAATTATTAAGATTCAAAGTTTCAATTTTTTCTTCTCTTTCTCGCCGTTCACTAGAGAAACAGACGAGTTTTATGCGTGTTTTATAATGAGTCTGATTTCTTTCATTTTCAACAATGCTTTTTTCTACAAAGTGGTTGATGGTTATTAGTAGACTTGCTGAATATTTTTTAACATTTCAATTAAATTATTGATAAGCAAGAGAGGTATTTTCGGTATTACAAGAGGCTTAATTAAATTAAGTCGAGAAAAGGCTTCTGCTGGATTGTTGAGATGAACAAGTGAGCTCTGCTCGCTAAGATCGCGAAGCGATCTGAGAAGAACTGCGAAGCAGTTAAGAGGGTTGGTGAGCGATAGCTCACTATGTGTGATTTCTTTTATTTTCAATTTAAGTTAGGAAAGTAATATTTCAGCAATATTTTTTTTCGGGATGATTTGGATTAAATTATTTATCAGCAAGAGTGATAAGTAGTTTTGGTTGTAAAGGAGCATTAATTAAGCCGACCAGCGGGGTGATTGGTAAGATGGAACAAGCGAGCTTTGCTCGCTGAGATCGCGAAGCGATCTAAAAAGAACTGCGAAGTAGTTCCGGGGGTTGGTGAGCGATAGCGAGCAGGGGGCAGGCCCCCTAGTAATAAAAAAAAAACAGAAAATTTTATTTAAATGAAATTAATAACACTTATGGTTTAATTTTTTTTTTTAAATTCTGTATCCCATATCTATAAAAAGTTTTCTTGGTATATTTTACTTTATAAAATGTTTTCTTCATGTAATAAAAGTCGCTACAATTTTAGCTACCGGTGTTTATTTCAATTACACTTCTTAATAAAAACAAATAAGCTATAGAAGAAATAAAAGGACTAGGAAGTTTTAGAAAATGTGGTCTGTTCTCCGCCCTATTTGGTTTTCCTTATCACTTGAATAATGGTAAATTTAAAAATGATGTTTTCAAAATGGAATTTGTGGACTGATAGGTGTGAATCTTTTTATCAAGCATCAGTTTTTATTTTAAATATGTTTTAACTAAAGTTCTTATTCTATTATTCAATTTTCACTTAGGGTGGTGATTACCGAGCAATGTGTTCTTAAAGCCCCCTATCCTACATAGGATCGAAACCAAGTTCTTACATAAGACTCAAAAACTCCAAAATAGAAAACGGTCTGATACTTTCGCCCTGTTTGGCAGAAATGCCCTAAAACAAGCTCCAGAGTCGATACCAAGATGATATACGGTAATATCCCCTGATTGTATTGAAATGGACCTTGTGTACATTTTGACGATTGAAGTGCAGAGTCAACAGGACTACCTAAGAGCTTTCCATCTCAAAAACTCAGCAAATATGTTATCAGCAGTTGCCGGGCCTCACCTTAACGATGTTTGCATTGCGGTCTTACTCGGACCAAGAAGCTCGTCTCTCCCTCTCTCTCACTATGGGAGATAGCGGGTTCACCAAAGCAATTTCGAGAGAGCACAACTTAAATATCGGAAAGACTTTTGTGAATTGATTGCATTTGCATTAGTTTATAAGTGTTGGGTGGGATTTGGTTGGGTCATTCTGGTTACATCAGGCTCAAAGATAGTTTGTTTTTGGTTGACGTGATAAGTTAACTAGAGCTACTTTGATTAGATAATATTTAATGAATTCGTAATCAAATTCGCTTTAAGATTTAAATCATATCATTACTCAAGTACAAACTAGTAAAGATTAGGGTAGAAAAGTAGTTTCTGTGAAAGGTTGTGAATTTCTGTGCATTTAGGTATAAAATAATATAAAAATAAGTTTGTAAACCAAAACTAATGTGATACTTTAAACTATTTTTCACTTACCTACCAAAAACTTACGAAGCCAATACCGAGCCAAGAAAAAAACCGTCAACCAATATGCATTCCTATACTAAAGGAGAATTACACTCGACTCTTGAATCCGCAATCAAAATTACTTTTTGAAGTTGAAATTAACTATGAAGTAAACTTAATAATATGAAACTAAGGGAAAGAATTTTATAAGTCTATCAATGCAAGATACACCCACTTTGAAAACAAGAATTTTGGATAATTTTTGTCTTATTTTTCTCGTTCTCATGATCCAATAATTTTGGAAATAATGTATTCCTTGAAATATATGATTTACTTGAAAATCAGAGTTCTGCGTTTATTTAAAAGTAAAAACCAGCTGAGCAACTACTTGAACAAACTTTTTGAGTCATATAATCGAATCGATGTCCATATTTCCTGATTCAACAACCTCTTTATCTCCTTTTAGATTTTCTCCATCATAAATCATTATAAATTCTAATATTTCCCCCTCTTTAATTACACTATACAACCAAGGTGCAGTATATTAACCCGTATGAAAAATTAAAATCTTACGCTGTGACTGCATACTACCTTTAAATAAGAAACTAGCTAAATACATTTTAAATACCACACACACTTTACCTTTAATATCTTTCAAGCGAAATATCTCTCTATAAGTAGAGTCATTTTTCAATTTTTTTCGTCACATTTCTTAAAGTGTGAAGACACAGGTTATTTAAAACACTTTCTTTCGGGTTTTTTTTTTACTTTCAACAAAAAAACATAGCTTTTTCCTCAAAAAACAACTAATTGAATTAATCCCTACATTTAAAACAACCATCAAATCCTCATCACATAAACCGCAAATCAGGCTTTAAAGACAGCTCCCCACTTCCCCATTAAGCCCCATCTTCACCCCATCACCATCTCCATCCCTCCTCGCAGTGATCGGGGGACGTGCAGCCGGGGTCATAAAGGCAGCGTCTCCATCCGTCACCGGGCGCTCGCCACCTTCGCCCGCGGGAGATATGGGCCATTTGGCGGCATCCCGCCCGATCCTCCACCGCACGTCGTCCGCCCGGGTTAGTCCTAATTAATATAAATGCCGGCCGTAAGGGTACTGCGTGCGCCCGCGAAATGGGGCGACGCGCTTTTATGGCGCAGGGAAGTGTTTTTGGAGGAGTCGGCCGCCGGAACGCGCGAATATGAATTGGAGATGGAGTGGAATGGATTGGCCGTTCGGTGAGGGGAGTTGTAAAGTTTTGCAGAATACTATTTGGTTGTAGACTGTAATAGATTTCTTCTGTGTGATGGTCAGGAAATGATGAATATTGTCTCTTTATGATCTTGTTCATAAAGAGAGTTTGTTGAACATTTAAGATGGTATAATTGGCATATTACTATACTACTTTTTTTAAACTGAGTATGGTAATATAAAAATTTAATAATAATTTTATGATATCTTGTTAGTTTTAATTAAAAATATGTAACTGAGAAATCATAAGCAGAACTTAAAGACTGAACGAATTTAAAAATGGTATAATAACAATCGAGTTAAAAATATTTTTAAATCTCTCAAACCAACCAAGGAATTGCTATTATCTTGCCTGATATTTTTATCACATGGGAAGGGAAGATAAGGAAAGTAATATTGCTTTTGGTGACTCGAAAATCTCTATGTTGAATTCTATGTTGACACTCTATGTTGAAAGCATAGAGTGTCAACAGAATTGACATATTTTGTAGAAAAAAGCATTGATAGAAATTTTGCTTAACTAGGTAGTTTTATAAAAGAATGATTATACAGTTAAATCTTATAAAATATTATTGCTAAAATCTAAGAAATATTTTAAATTTTCATTGTGATATACTTCAATACTTAATGAAAGTACTCTAAGGAAAAAAACATATATGACTAGGAAATTTCTCTATAGCTTTAATTTATAAACCCTCAAATATAGATTAATGATTTAGGTTATCCAATATGACAATTTAAAAATTTATTTAAGCAATCGATTTTCGGAATTAAGTTACCTTTTTAAAGAGGTACAGTTATGATTAAGTTCAAAACTGTCGAATAATATTCCCTTGATTTTTGTAAAATTTATTATAACACATTATTAGTTTTACTGTTTACATTCAAAAATTCAAATTTCTCTAAAGTTAAGAAAAACGTTTAATAATTATCCTGGTATTTTACGTATATTGGTTCATTTGTTCATTATATTATGAATTATCGTGACGATATGGGAATTAGCAAGATATTTGGTAAACATAAATTTTATATTGCAAGAAACTTCCATAATGTGGCCATATGAAATGAAAGAGTAGTATAACGTAGTAGTATATTTCTTTAAAAAAAAAGAGTACAAAACTAGTACACTTTTGAAGTCTCAACTTGTTTTTCTCTGATTTTCCAACTCCAATATCAGTCTCCTCGCCCAACACACCATGCATAAATGTATGAAAGAATAAGAGCGACTGGCAAAAATGTATATTCAAGCAAAGAAGACGCATTTGGAGGGCTGAAGAACTTCCCAAACATTCGCTAATGTCTAACAGACTCAAACCAGCACCCAGTAATAAGAAACCAACAATTTCTTGCCAAGATAGATGACACCCCATCAATGTCTCCGTTCCCCATACATCACGCCGAAGCCGATACCAGCGCGATCATTCTGCAGAAGGCACTCCAAAAGAGGAACACTCCCGGATTTCCCCGGCACACATTACAGGCAAAAACTTTCCTCGAATCCAACTCTCATTTTTCCTTATCTCCCTCTCCCCACACACCCCTTCCGAATGCATATACATATTCATAGGCGTCTCTATTGGCGTGCGAGTTTCGCCAAGAAATGTCTTTAAGGTTTTCACCAGGAACATCTGGTTTGATCCCGAAAACATCAGAAAGACATAAAAACTTTGCGGGAGGGAAAGTTCTTATTTTCTATATCGATTTGCGCGTTCGGTCCTCCATTTATTTTGCTTGTCTCCTACCTGAGCGTCTTTATTTTTTTGTTCGTGTCTTGATGGACAAATATAGACGTCCTCATGGCCTCTTTTGCACCCTCAGATAGCCAGAGTCATTTATCTCTGGAGAGTAGGAGATCTTTATATATACTGCGGAATCCCTTTTCTCCCCTCGTTTTGATTTTGGTGGTCCGGTTGTTGTTTTGTTGGTTTTGTTTCGCTGGCGGGTTTATTGATGGTTTCTAAAGCGCGTTGCCGTTGTTTACACTATCGAAATCTTTTCGGGATTTCTTTTTTTTTCGGGCAGAGTGATGATCGCGGACCATTAGATTTCGAAGTAGAGGTATTGTTTGCGTTAATCTGACGTGTGTGTTGAGTGATAACCAGGGCAGTGCTGAAGATATCAAGCGATGAAACATTGAATGGTGTGTGACAAATGTTTCAGATGGTATTCTTTTACATAAATCTCACTCCTTCTTTGAGTAATACCTAAATGCTTTCATGTATCAAAATTTTTCAACTTTTTCTTTCAAATAACAACGAAAGATAAATAGATATCACCCTTGAACGATTTTTGCAGTTTTTTTTAAAAGAGGGGCATATCTATTAAGTTTCAAATAATACGATACTTTTCCCACCGGAAAAGGTATCCTAATAGAGTTCCACAGTACATTTTATTTAAATCGTAAATGGCTCTTGAATACAGAATGTTTGGAAATATTTTGAAGTAGTTGAATAAAGTTTTAGAGAAAAAAGAAATATAATAAGTTTATTAATGGGCTTTAATAAGTTATTTAAGTTATTTCATAGTATTAATCTTTAATTTTATCGAATAATTTAAATTAATTAATTTGGGTAAAATGGTTTGATGTACTTTAGTTGACACATTATAGTTGGTGAAGTATGTGATAAAACGATTAAATGTTTGTTATAGTTCTTATATAGTTCAGTTCAGTTACTATATAGTTATAGTTCAGTTCTTATAGTTCAATGCAACAGTTCTTATATAGTTATAGTTCAGTTAGTTATAGTTCAATGAAATAGCTTCTTATTTCATAATTTTCTAACTTGTGTTTCTGTAATAAATTTTCGGAGGCTGTACCCATTTTGTAACTTGAAAAAAAAATACAGAGGAAAAAGTAAAAAGAAAATGAACTGTGGATAAAATTACATTGCACTGAGGATTTAACGTATTGACCAGTATTGATCTTTTCACTAAAAAATATGAGACACAAGGAGCACATAGCTCTTAAAAAACAACAGCAATTAGTGCTTCAATACTTTTTTAATTATTTTCATATTTTTGTGTTACTTTATAATGGTTCCTATTTGTTTTATAGAGCCATGTTAATTATAACTTATACCATTTAATTTTTAGGTACGACTCATCTAGGGAGCCACCACCTAACTTTAGTCCTGCCTGAAAATGAAATGGTTTAATTAACAGACATGGTAGATGCTCATAGGAAGACGAAGTAGAGTTATTAAAGAACCTTGAAGACGCCTTTTGTCTGGAAAAACACGCGGATTTCAAAATTTTTAAAATATATTACAAAAAAGTTTAGAAATCTACTATGAAAATGAGTGTGTCCAGCCATATATGATGCTACTAGTGATATTTATACTGTTTTTATGTTATTATATTTTAAAAATAAAATCAATGGAAGGCGTGAGATTTTCTCATCTTAAGAGCGGGAGCAAAGCAAAAAAAAAAAAAAAAGCCACTTTTTAGGAGGGACTGTATATTATTAAACAATACTACATGTTAGCATTTAATAAGATAATCTAAGTTAGGTTCACCTAAATATGGAAATATTAATAATCGGTGGGATTCAGGAACCAGCACAATACTGCCGTCCTTAGCAAGAAGGGCGCATCTCCGAAAATCAAGATTTTCAGTACAAGCACTTTTCGCCTAAGGATTTCAAGGAATTTCATTGTTTCGCCCTTTTTCACTAGCGTTTTTGTGTACCTTTTCGTACCCATAGGTACATGAATGAGGCATCATAAGGTGCAGAAGACTCCAAAGATTCTAGATATGCAAAAACCTGAAAATAGCCAAAATCCGAGATACGCCCTTCTTGCTAAGGACGGCAGAATAGGCCCTGATCACCAAATCCATACCTCGTTAAATTTCCTTAAAATCCCTAACCATCCATACACGTACCATCACCCCGCAAAAAAAAAATCCCTCTTCCCAAGGAATCCCCTTAAAAATTCCCACGCTTTTGGAATTCCTCCGAACGCACTTTAATGTCCCTCCAAATGAGCGTAATTACACTTTTACGAGGGCCCAAAACAAAGAACCCAGTGAGCGCTCTATCTCCAATGACCAATGGACCTTGGTCCCAGAGAGATAATGGCGAGACGGAAAGCACTCAGAGCTGCTGCATTTATAGACTTCGATATTAATAGTGAGCTGCTGGACATAACCTTGTCTCTTGTGAAGCAGCAGCGCCTCCGGTGTAAAAGCAATTAGAGGGGCGCTCTGGAAAACTCGGAAGGCCGTGTCAGGACCAATAAGGAAGGCGGTTCCGGAGATGAGAATGGACTGGTTTTAAAGTATTGTGGAGGGAGAGGGAGTGGAAAGTTGTAGTGTTGAACTTGTTGGTTTGAATAAGATAGGGAACGTATTTTTCTTAAAAATACAATCCAGGGGGTATATGAAAGATGTGATAAATTTAATATGCTGGGTGGATTGAATTGTAAATTGTGAAAATTATATTTAGCAAACTTCTGGAATTCGATTTTCTATATTCTGATTTATAGCTGTTTCCAAATTCTAAACTACTCTTTGAAGTGTAGGGAAGGTGAAACATAGTCAAAAAAAAAACCTCGACAAATTTGCCAAACTATTTCGCGTACAGAAGTTATCCTGCACTATTGTAATTGGTGCCCCTCGGCTTCTAACTTAAGGGATGATGTAACAGAGACATAATTTTAATAAGATGAGACTTGGTGATTTAAAAAAAAGAGAATATTAATTGTTCTCACACAAAAAATTTTCATGGGAAAAAACATGATCTATAAAATATAGAATATTGTTCATCAGATATTTTGGAAAATATTTTGAAATATGCGGTACCATAATAAGTTGTTGCATAATATGTAGATTAAAAACGTGTAGTAAGTAGGTTTTGAAGAAACCGAAGCATGAAGGATGATTTGGGAAAAAAAATTAGTAGTTATTTTATTTTCTCTCGATATAGTACTATTGAAAAAGGTTTAGTAATTCCTTTGCGGGCATGAGAATGATTTTTATAAATTAGAAGGTTAATAAATGTGCATTCCTGATTGTTTAAAAAGAATTACCTTCTTATAGACGAAAAATTATTCCTATTTTAATAATTAAGAAATTATTTTAATTACTAAGCTCAATACTAAGGTAATAAAAAATTCGTAACGCTTTTATACCTTCTTTATCCGGTAGTTGCCTTTTGCTATACGAATTTTTGGCTATTCCTAATTTGTAGAGTAGATTAGAATGTTCATGCATAGAATTAGGTAGATACATGTTATTGTTTTCCATAACGCAGTTCTTATTTCTTAAAAAAAAATATTATGTTCCAATACAAAATATTATTACCTAACTCAAGAGTTAGTGTATGAGGCAGGCAAATTTTAGGACATACTATCTGTAAAACCCAATTATATACGTCAGCTTGTTTGAAGAATTTTAATACAAAATAAATAATTCTTTAGAATAAAACTAGGCTCACTGTTTATCATGACAGAACATGTGGACTATGAGATATCTGAACAGGAAATAGGAAATTAACTTTGGCGGTCAGTTAAAATGAAGAGGCCGCTCCTTTCTCAGACGAAATTAGCTCTGACAAAACTAAATATTTGCTCAGATAAACGATACTACCGCAAGAAGCAGGAAGCTTTTCATTCAATGAAATAGAATTCTGCTGCTTTTTATCACTTGCGTAAAGCCCTATTACTGTTATCTGGTTTTGAAAAGAAATCTGGTTTGTAACATGGATTCCATGAGATAGTTTCGTAAAAAACATATTTAAGCATTTAAATTATTTGAAGTTTTTTATAATAGTTTTTTTATTCAAATTGAATTTTAACAGAAAATATTTTTTGGTAAGTTTGGTAGTTAATAATGATACAACTTGTGTATTTTTTTAATAATTTAAATACCTTATTTACAAAAAAATAATCTACCTAATAATATAATATCTGTAATTTACATTAATGTTGCACTTTTTTTAAAATATTCAAAACTAAAAATTTTCGCATGGAATGCAATTAGGAAGTACTAATATAAATGAACAGTTCTTATTTTAAAATAATTTCATAAAAATTCATAGTTTATTCCAAGGGAAAAATCAGGATTACTATTTAAATACTTGAACTGTAAACATATTATACAGATTCCAAAAAAATGTGTGTATAAAACTTTTAAGAACGGTAATAGAGTTATGATGACTCAGGATTTACGGATTTTATGATGACAGTACATAAAAAATTGCAATTTAAAGGCCGTTCTATTTTTTATCGTCTTCATTTTTTATCGACGCAAAACTATAACAAGTTATAGACGATGAATGAAAATAATATGCTACAAATATTTTTTAATAATTTAAACTTACTGCATGTTATAAATTACAAATTTAACAATCTGATTATAATTAATGTTTACTTTGTAATTAACTTAATTATTAATTTAACACAACATTATTTGGAATAAAAAAGTTATGCAATTTTTGCCCATTTTTTGTGTAAAAACGTTTAAACATTAAGGCTGATATTTAAAACTTTTATATTAAATTCAATAAGATGAATCTTATACATACAATATATTGTATCAAATAATAACTTAATCCTTATTGTCTCTCATATTATCTGCTCCTTCACAGTTACCGTTTTCAAATTAAAATATTTGTAAGCAATTAAAAGAAAAAAATGCAATATAGATAGTTTAATTATTTGAAATTTTTATTTCAATCCCTTCCCTTAAAGTAAGGGTGTTAAGTAGAAACGCTTCGTTCGATTCGATTCGCTTCGATTCGAAACGCTTAACATAATTTTTCAATGTAAACAACTTCATGACATACAAGTATCAAATATGTAGACGTTTTTTGTAAAAATGCTAATAAAAGCTTTTTTTTTTTTAATTTTATAAAACCAAAATGTAATAGTAATGTAATAACATTTACGAAGGTTTCTTGATAGCTCTTTTAATAGCATTTGTAACCAGGTCTTGTATGTTTCGATCATCTTATATCAATGATATTTAAAAGAAAGATATCTTAACGTATGATATTGTATTGACAAAAGTTATAACTCATGAGTATTGATTTGAGTGTTGAGTTATTCAAAGAAACGGTAATCTTTGGCTTTTTATCTGCATCCGTCACTGAGTTAAGTGACACAAAATTGCAGTGTTATAAAGATTAAGACGGTTCCATAATTTCTTTTCTTTAGCCCACTCCCTTAGAAAATTTATCACTTGAATATTAAAAATGCCATTTAAACTAAATATGACACACAATACAGAGTGTTTCAACAAGTCAGCCCAAATGCTGAGATTCGTTCTTTACTATTTACGATATAAATCTAAGATAAAAACTTATATTTCATAGTTCCATTATACTCTTATGAACACTGACTTTCTAAAAAATCGAAACAACAAGAAAAGCTAAGTATACTTAATTCCGTACCCAAAATAAGCTTTCTTAATTTCTATGAAAATCAGCGACCCCATCTTGAATATCTAAAAGCGTAACCTAAGTAAGTCATAAGTTCCATACCACAATATGAACCAACCATGGAAAACCTCCGTGTCTAGAAGAGAAGTTATCAATATAGATACAGAATAATAAAATGACTTAGAGACACTGATGCTCTAGGCTAAAAAGGCGTGAGAAAGATGAAAATTTTGATATAAACTCCGTACTATCAACTAAAAAAATCATCTCTTGCACAACTTTTTTTACCTTTAAATTTAAATCCAGCATATAGCGTACCTATAAGGATCCCTACTATATATCCTCTTCCCGGAGGGAACCAGAGTCGTTCTCATTATAGGTATCTTACGAGTTTTTGGTATACGTTGTTAATAACCTTCAAGCTCTGTCATCGCAAAAAAACGAAACAAACTTAAGATGCACATAACCTTTAGCGCCATACCCTAATAAAGCTTCATATGCTAATATCTTTGAAGTCCCTTCTTGAATAAAGAAAATATCCGTATCCCACCCACCCTAATAACAAGGCATGCGTTTTATCCTACAGTCTGTACCTTTAAGAAAATATTAAGGTTTTCTCTTTATTTTAAGAGAAGTATAAATGGAGCTACATCAGAAAGTAATAGCGTAAATAAATGCCTCTGATTTTTTTTTAGTCATTTACCGAGACGCGGCAAAGGATGTTATCATATGAACTCGAAGTTAACTCCCCCACAATAAACTATCAATTTCCAAAAATCCTTTCTAAAGCAACGACTGTTTCCCTTCAAATTTGTAGTGTATATCTACTCATACATGAAGAATCCCCGAATAGAGAACCCCCTTACCCCCTTACCGTAGAGAAGAAAAGTCATCCCCATTAGTGGGATGTATCCTAAGCTATCAAGATGAATGACATCAAGCACCGAAGAAAACGAAACAAACCTAAAGGTAATACTTTTAACTGTAGAGTCACTATAACTTATAGAACCACTCACGATTTTAGTCATTTACCGTGATGTGACGACGGGGTGTGATGTGCATTCTAAGATCGCCCACACGCAAATAAAAAAAACATCAACCTGCAACGACTATTTACCCATTATTTGTGTATCCTATACCCATATATACTATAAGGATACCGGGTCACATCCCTACAGCGGATAGAAGGAGAGTCGTCCCCTTACCTGTAGCAGACTCGACGGAACACGCGGCTCTCAGCGTTGTCGTCTGTGGTGGACGGGGTGCAGTGTCTGTGTGTCCTCTCGTCTCGGCTGCCGCATGGCAACTGACTCCGGTCCCAAACAAGCGGAGCCTGGAAAGGGGCGGACTGGGGCGGCCGGGGCGCATGCGCGAGAGGGCGTGGGGGCCCTGTTGTTGTTGTTAGTTGAGTCGTTTCCCGTTCTTTTTTGCTTTCCTGCTGCGCCGCTCCCGGGCCGCTTTTTTCCGGACGCCGCGGGACGAGCCGGAGCACTCTGGGGGGAGGGATTTCGGAAGAGCCACAGGTGGGTGCGCGCTGCTGCTTTGCTTGCCGAGACGGCGGGCCGCAGACGATGATCTGGTGTCGTCTCGGGTCGGTCGTTGGGAAAGGGTTCTGTTGGGGTTGTTTGTTGATGAAGGAGATTTCCCGGGATAATCGTTCCGGTCTTTGTTGTTTAGTAGCAAAAATGAATCTATGTTAAAGTATTTGAATCGTCAGTTTGAAAAATGATAATAAGTCCAAAAAATGGCAAATTGAATTTTTGTTCTGAAACTAAAATCCTAAATTAATAATTTGAATTAAACGTTTGATTTAACTAACTTAATTTTAATTAAATATTTTAAAAAATGTCTAAGCTTTGCTTTACGCATGTGTGAGAAGATGGCGTAAAATAACTACCCCTATGAGCAGATATAGCCCCTTGAATTCGGCAAAATCGATGTCCAGTCATAGCGGTTCTTTTATTTAATTTGAAATTTAAGTTATTTTTGTATTTCTTATTCTTGTGTGGCTGTAAACTAAGCCACAACAAAATTTGTTTTTAATTATTTTTTTTATCCAGTGAATGTTGGACTCCATTTATAGGGGAAAGGAGGGTATGAGCACTAAAATCAAGAATTTTAAAGCTAGAGCCTCAAATATTTACTGAACGTACGTTTATTGATTCAAGAATCAAGAATCAACCTTAAAAAAGCAAAGTCTTTGGTTTAACGAAAATATGCTAAAAAGAAAAAAGAAAATAAAAAAGCATTGAATTCGTAGTTTTACCCGACGTGGCAGCTAAAATCACGCAGGACGTGAGGCCAAAAGTACGCGGCCTGTTAACTTAGCATTAATCGCTAAAAAATTTGTACCACTGCCTTCATAATTGGAAGATTCCTCCCTCATGTCACCTCTCTTTGAAATATGATCCAAACAGGATTCAACCTTGTTGAAAAATCACACTTTTACTTTTCCAGGATTTTACGTGAACTAGTTTTTAACTTCTGAGGGATTGCAAACTTTAAAAGATTAATTTAAGCATTTATTTATCAATTGTAGCTCACAACTCTAATATGTTAAAGAGTAAGATAAATTGTATTATTCTCACTACAAAAGTTCCAACTATCTTGTCTGTGCGTACTCATAGACGCCTATGTATTAATTCTATAAAAGTCCTTGAATCAACCCTAAAATTCACAGCAGTTAGATTCTAACGATGCCAAGTTGTTCAGAAGGAAGTATACTTTACATTGGTATTCACTTTGAAAGCAATCATTAGTTCTTTATTTACGAAAAAATAAGGGATTCCTTCCCAGAAAAATTAATTGCTAACTCAAAGAAGCCATATTTTACCTGATAAATATAATACCGAATGTATGAAAATAATGAGTCTTTTAAGATAGCTTAAGATACTTGTGTCCATGTGATCCCACTTGCTCCCCCTTATACTGTTGCCAACAGAGAAAAAACCGCTGCATACTTTTACCCGACTGCGCACTGTTATACCCTCCTTTCGCCCCTATTCATTAAACTGCTTCATAATACTTTTCAGCTTCTCTAGAACTCAGTTTCATAATACTTTTGGATTTTATTTGTCTTAATCTTTCTATTTTCCACCTTTGTGCTGTGATCTGAGCAGAAATATTATTCAACATTATCTTATTTTCGAGTGTACAATATTTTTAAATATACTTATATTTTTGGATTTCTATTCTGTATTCTAAATAAGGTCCTGAATTTTCAGAAAAAAATGTTGGTTTTAATGAAAATTCCATTACTTATTAATTTTTTTTTACCTTCTCAAAACTTGGTTTTCGGTCGTTTCATTTCAAACTGACGATTAATGGGATATTTTTAAGGTATCCAATTTAAGTAGATTTTTGTCCCTTAAAGAACTATTCGAAAAACAACGCTAATTAGTTTATTAGGAGGAATTTTAAGAATTTTTAACAGCACATTAAGATGAAAATAAGTGTATTTGATGAATTATTTTCTCCAGATGTCCACCAAAATTAATCAGATTTGTAAAATGTAATCAAACCAGGAAAAAGAATCATGTTAGGACAAAAAAAATTAATATTTAACAGGACCTCTACAGTCCCAGGCAAAAAGAAATTCTTTGAACTCAGATTTTTTTTTTCTTAAAATAGTGTTAAAATGCTTCAAATAGTTCATTTAAATTTTTAATTCTGGAAGAAAAAAAAATTCAAGGGGCTCAAAATTTAAGGTCCACCCTGGTGGTACCTGGTGGTATATTTCTAATATTCACATTTTAAGGAATGTTAGAGTGTGGCTAAAACTCAACTCATTTATTTATAAAAGTTGGTGATAATTTTTTTATTAATGAGGTATTAATGAAATAGAAAGAATCTCAAACATCTATGATTCTGTATTTGTAGTAAAACGCACTGAAAGAAATATTTATTCCAAAATGACGCCAATACTTAATACCGTATATGAGTACGATTTCTACGAACTGGGGCACATTATTTTTCATCAAGTAGGAATAAAATGGTTATTTCAAGTTGTTTATTAGAAAATTTGGGGAATTGTTCTATTGCATCATCCACAATATTTTTTTTTAAAGGGGATGATATATGTTTTAATTTTTGTAGTTACGCGAGAATCTCATTAATTTTCGGTTTCGTTTGATACTATGTCATCTAAATTTAAAGAACAACTGTTCAATATAGTAAATAAAAATATTTGTTGAAACTCATGATAGTTTAAGATAATTTTCATATAGTAGTACAAAGGGGGTGGTTAAAAACCAACTTGCTTTTTCCCTCACGGCACATTTCAGTGCACCCCCATTAACCATCAGGCATGTAATGGCCATGTTCCCCAACTTCCCAATTCCTGGCGCGTGTGTACACACTCGCTAATTGATGCAACGTGAGCGCGTTGCATCATTAATACACATAATGTCGCGGCGCATGGGCCCTGCGTCTAGGCGTAGTCTGAATCAGCACCTACTAATTAATTGTTGGATGGGAGAGGTTTCTAAAACCCGTTCTCTGGAGCGGTCACGCCTTAGGCGTAACTTAAAACTTGAATGAGGATAGATTGGAAATCTCTCCTTAGCGGCATAATTGTAATTGTGATGAATCCCAGAGGGGTCTTTCCCTTATGGAGATAATGCGGGCTGTGGTTTGGCGGATTAATAAGATTAATTGTCTTCGGGCTGTGATTAGGATGGGGAATGGGTTAATCACGGGGCGAGAGGTGTTTGCAGGGCTTTTTGGGGCGCACAAAGAACCCATGCATTAATTACGAGGGAGGGATGAATTGAAACGTTTTTGATGTAGGGCTTTAAATGAAGTTAACTATTAAAGGCGGGCTATTTTGGTGTTGGATGGGAAAACTGTGTGGGCGATGCTTTCGTTCTTAATGAAAAGTTGAGGAAAGGTATCATTAGAACTTTCGGTTTGAATCCTCCAACGTCACTGTAGTGAATGCCATGCATCACTTTTATGTTTTATAATTGAGTTTTTTGGTATAGTTTTTATGTTAATTTATCCTTCAAGGTGATTTCTGAGAGTGTTATTTTTAATAATATGGATTTGTTTGAATGCAAACGGGAGAACTCCTTTTTTAAATACTTAATTTCTATGTAAAAAAAAAACCCAGAAAATATATCATGAAAAAATTTTTATTCATTTCATTTAATCTTACTTTAGTCCACTTAAAAAACAAATGCTATATATTTTAGTCTGACTTAGTAAATTGGTCAAATCCGCAAAAAGAAAAAAAATTAAGTCAGAGCTTAAAGAAAAAAATTCAAACTCCATTCTATTATCATCTACACTCCAGTTATTAATTTTTCAAATGGGTGTCATTTTTATTTAAATATCTGTAATTTTTTTAAAATTAGATTAGTCACTTTCCCCAGTAACTAAAATTTTATGAAAGCGATATTAGGTACCTGAAAATGCATTGTTTTCACTCAAATTTCCCTCTTTCCTATTATTCTTGTGCTAAATTAAATATTCTCTTTGTTTCTTGTTGATATTTTATTTTTCAAACATCTTTAAAACACAAAAAGAAAGCTACCTTAAAACGACCAATCACATTAAATCAATCAGTTAAAGTTAAAGTTAAAAGCAATGGTATTGAATTTATTAAAATACGAAAACTTCGAAACTCTTTTATTATTTATGTATAGGGGAAAGGCGGGGAAAGTACGCAGTGGTTTTTTTTCCTGGTTGGCAACAGTGCAAATGAATGGGAGTGGGCGGTCATATCAATACGTGTATTTTTAAGTATCTGAAAAGATTGTCATTAAATATTTCAATACATTTTTTTTATTTATCAGGCAAAATGAGGTTTTGTTGTGTTAGCATCTAATTTTTCTGTGGAATCTTTTTTTTTTTTTTTTTTTTTTTGTAAAAATATAACTAATAATTGCTGTCAAAGTAAATATCAATGTAAGGTATGTGTCCTTCTGATCAACATGGCATCATTAGAATTTAACTGCAGTAAGTTTCAGGGAATCTTATAAAAGATTTAGAGCATTAGTTACATCGGCTAAGAGTGGGCAAGAAAAGATGGATAGGAATTTTGTTGAGAGAATCATGAAATTCAGATTTTTCTTATTTTTTATATGCCATTGTGGAGAGACGCATTTTAACACCTGCATAAATAGTACAAAATTCATTTTTACAAGCAACTAAATTAATTGTACATTGAAGTTTGCATTTATACCATCAATTAAGCTGGAAATTCGCACTTTTACGGGTTTTATTTTTTTGAACTTAAAAGCTTTTACTTTTTTAAAAAATTAAAGTATTTTTATTGCAGTTAAAAGTTGATGTGCTCCCATTATTTGTGTTCAAATGTGTCCCCTCTACCACGACAAACCTTAAGAGTAAAATATATGTGCAGTGAAACCCCGATTTAACGTTTCCCGCATTTAACGTCAGATTTCATTGGTCCCAAATGATTTCCTATGCATTTAGTGCTATAAAAACCCGCATTTAACGTTCACTCTGAAAAGTTTCCCGCATTTAACGTTTTTTTTTCAGAAGTATGGCACTATGAAAATTTTTCAAAACATTCACTTATGAAAGAAAAAAAAGATTATTTTCATATTCTTGTTCCTCAACAGCCGAGCGAAAGGTTTGTGTTATGCTAGCAGAATTATAAAGCTTTGGTAAATTTTCGGAATTTCTCTTTCTTGTGCTTTTTGTTTGTTCTTATTCAAATCGCTCTTGATTCTTCTATAGCAAAGTGATTAATACTTGAATTAAGAGTTCTACATAATAAATGAACAGGAATTGGCTACAATAATTTCCAGATTCTTCCCTTTGATTGTAACGTACTTGTATACATCTTGTTCAGTGTTACGTTATCGTCCTATCCCGATTTAACGTTTTCCCGCATTTAACGTTATTTTTCTTTGGTCCTTTGGAAGACGTTAAATCGGGGTTTCACTGTACTTATAATTGAAATTGGGGGAACGAAAATTTTTTGATATTGATGCCAAAATACTAGAATGCAATGTAAAACTTCAACTTTAGTAAATTTTCTTGATTGAATTTTTACGCATTACTCTGAAAAATCAGGCAAAAAATGGTACTAATACAGCTATCCATTGGTAATTTCTTTAGATCTTTAAATTTAATTTAACATAGAGAAATGTGGGTTTTTATAATGAGCCCCATGTTCGAATGTGCCCCCCTCTCGCCTACTCTTACCCCCTTATAAAAACAACCAATTACTTAGTTCTTTCCCTTTTACAACAAACTTTAAGGAATGCAATACTTAATTTATTGAAGTACCGTTACTTATCCCTCATCGCTTTGATTAACTACATCCTCATTCACTAAAATCATGAAAGTTAACCTTCAGAAATGCCTCTTAAATGCCCCCCATAACTACCTCCAAATCGAATTTCCTCCATCTCAGGGCTCTAATTCAGCACGAGCGGCCGACTGCGCATTAACGACCGCCCCTTTCCGAAACATTTCCCGATTTCCAGTTATTTATGACTCATAGAGACATCGGGATTTACACGTGGGTCACGTGTAGCCGAATCCGCCTCCGGGATTCAGCCGGTTCGGAATGTGTAACACGTTATTATGCGTGTTCCCGAATTAATTGCCATGTACCGCACGTAGTAATTACGGAGCAGTGGCAACTGCCGTTTTATGCCGAATCCGACTTAATTCGGGATTTTTCTTCGGAGCCTCTTCTGTGTGCATGTAAAGCGAGGGTTTTTGGCGAGTTGGCTCTTTTGGTAGGGGGTTTCCTCTTTTGCTGTTGTTGTAATTAGAGGGGACTGCTTTTGTATGGGGGGGTATTTGGTGGATGTGTTAAATATTGAAGGCGGTTTCGGGTTTCTTGAGAGTGTCGTGTGGATTAATTAGGTTCAATGGGGTTTTGGGTGTGTCACGCAGGTGTGACGATTCGTGGTTGAAATCCTAATTATTCGAGGGAAGGAATGAAGTAATGTAATTGATTCTTTGTAGTTTATAATAGGAGAGGTATTATATGCGTTTCTTTTTACTTTTTGAATAATTTATATTTAATTGGATTTCTTGGTTAAGGGGACTCAGTACCAAAATTTGGTCAAAATATCGAATTGAAGATAGTACCCTTAGAATTATTCCTATCATGTTTCATAATGATATGGGGATTAAAAGTTTAAAAATTTTAACGTTTCTGAGGCTTAGATAGGCTTAAAAAGCCTAGTTTTCTATCTTTAAACGGCTTTTTCTCAAAACAAGGTTTGTAATGTTTAAAATCTAAAGGCTTTTTTCTAATCATCCAAACCACTTCAAACTTTGTAGTCATTATCAGTAACACCTGTTTAACATCTTCAGGCATGGATTTTATAATATATTTATTACAATTTTTTTTGCAGAGCATTAAAGTGGAAACTTCGGGTATTTTTTCGAAAAAGATGCCAAATTTCAGAGGGTTTTTTTTATTTTTCAGAAACTTTTATAGATAATCAAATTTCCATGCCTACAAGTGATTATATATGTTTGATTTATGTTAAGAAAAAAAATCAAGTCAAAATAACATATATTAAGGGAGGAGTATCAATTTAAATTTAGGGTAATTTCGGGCATTTTTTTTTTAAAGTTTTTTGTAATTTTTTTGAAAAATAAATTTTTTGAACTCGCTTTTTGGGTTAAATATTAATTAGTATGAAGTAAAAACATAACTTAACACCTTAAAAGATAATAAAATCCAGTTATTAGAGAAAAAAAATGTTTCGGTACCAAGTCCCCTTAGAAATGAAAATCTGAACGAAGGCAACACTTAGCCCTTAAGAGTTTGGAAAGCAAATACTTTTATAAGGTTAACCCTTTCAAACCTAGACCACCCGAGATTCACATAAAGTTTGAGGCAGCCGTTTCTCTTATGCATTATTAGGTAAGTTGTTGAAAAAAAGGCAATACATACAAGGGAACAAAAGAAGTTTTTAAAAATAGCTTAAGAAAAATAGGCATATTGGCATAAAATTTGGATTGAAAATGACATATTTGTACATGAATTCGAATATAACTGTAAGATCACTACCTTAAGCTTAATATAACAAAATCACAAAAAGTAGGCTTTTTTTCTTGTTTTGGTTTTATTTTTAGAAATCTATATGAAAAGACTGCAAGTTTTAATGAATTTACTAAAATTGCAATCAAAAGTGTTCATTTGTAGAAAGAAATATGCACTCTCTGTCTCATTATACTCCAATTGTACTCATATTACAGGTTGTTTTTAAAAATAGACACACCATAAGCTAATATTCAGCAAATAAATTTTTAATTATTTTCGAAATTATCCTTTTTTTACAGATTTATTTGATCATTTGAAACATTTTAAACCAAAAAATATAGCACTACAAATAAACAAGTAATTTTTTTTAGATATATTTTCACTTCTAGATTTATTAATGGCTAATTTACATTATTCCATTAATATAAAATCATGTGCAGACATTAAAAAATCTAAACATCTTGAGTTTTAATCTAGTTTAAATTTGACTATAATAATAACCTCTATATCCTTTCCTTCCCCAAGCGAATAAACACAATAAACCCTCACCAAGTAATTTAATAGAATATGACACCCCATCCAACAAACCCCAAAATAAGGCAAAAGAAAAAAATCAATAGCGCCTTATTAAAGGAAATATAAGTTTAAACGGGTCCCCTTTCTTCGGACTGGCTGCGTGACGGGAAATTAACTGAATCCCGCTTCAGTATGCGGCTCAGGGCGGCCGTGTAATTGCTTCGTGCGATTTCCTGAAAAAATTGGCGGCTCCCGGAAATTATGGCGGCCGGTTTTTGTTTCCGAAATGACAGGGATTTTTCATTCGGGCGGTGGGGGTAATTTGACGATAACTAATAGATTTGGAGGGATGTGATGATTTGCATTTGAGGGATTGTTGGAAATTGTACGTGTGTGTATGAATGCAGATTGATGGTGGTTTGGTTTTCTGTGAATATTTGATTCGAATTTATGACAGGTAATCAAGTTATTTAATGATATCTAAGAAGGAATTCTTTTAAAGGAATAGCTTATGATAAATACTGTTAAGATGCACTGTATGGACACCACAGATAGTTTCATTGAGCAAGTCTAATGAATTAAAAGTTTAAAAAAATGTATTTGCTCTAAATTTTCCAATACCTTACATGCAACTTAAACAACTTTTGATAGAAACTCATGGAGCAATATTATTTGTGCTTAGCATGTCAAATTCACTAAAATTAGGAAAATTACACAAATTTGTCAAAAATTATTGCCGAGCATAATTTGCTGAATCCATTCTTTATTGCTAACACAAAAGAAAATTTATGAGAATATTTGTGCGTGAGTGCTAATTTAATTTCTGAAAGGATTGGGTCGGCAACAAAATGAAGCTAGGCTGACTACCTAACCGGGACCCCACAATCGGCCAAAGCATTGCAAGCGTTGGTTTCAATGGAGTGCTACATCATTTAAATTCAAGAATTTAACACCCTTCAAAGCTAACATTTAAATTATGATCGTAACAATAATTTAAAAGGCATATTGTTTCGTCCTAAATATTTTTTATCAAATGGGGTTGAAAAGAAATATCTTTGGGGAGGGTGATTTGAAGAGACACCTTACAAAAAAGAACATTTTATCCCTTTACACCTAAAAGTGTAGGTGATCCGCAGAGATCCTCCTTGGGGCTGGGCTGGATACATCCCACCAATATAGTGTAGTAAAATTATTTGGCATTTTTTAACACCTTACTTTTTGTTTAAACTTATAAGTAATTTTTAAACAGCTTATTTGATAATGCATGTAAATGTATACTTAAGAACCAATACTATAATTGAAAATAACATACCACATCATTATGTGGTACTATAACATCCCACCTTCATTACAAGATGAAAGGCAAGATGATCCCGTCCTCATCAAGCGCAAATAACAGTCATCACTCCAATCACCCAAAGAGGTGTCGAGATTCACGAAGATTAATACCTCATCCCTGCCCACCCGATTACCTGATCAAACCGGTCTTCAAACCAGTCGGCGGGCAACCGAGGCGTTTCCGTCATTAGCCGCGGGATGGGGCGCCGACACGCGGGCAGGGCGGGGGCCACGTGCCGCTGTCACGCGACCACCTTTCGCACCTCCCGATACGCCTTCATCCATCATGGACGTCTCGGTGGGGAGCCGAGTAAGAAGTGAGGATGGGTGAGTTTTTTGAGAGTGTGGGTTAGTTTGTGGGTGTATTACATTATGATTAGCTATCTGAGGTTGTGTTGTTTCTTTTTTTCTAATAATGTATCGGATGTTCTCACATTTTCACAATGTACCACATTTTAAAATCTTTACTATTAAAAACTCTACAACCTTACTTAACTTGTAATTACCACCTTGCCACCCTACTTTTATCAGTGATATTATTTTTTAAGACTCGTGATATCGTTAGAACCACGCCAAAACCCGGTTTTTTTTCCTCATTTCCACATAAGTGGATTTTTGAAGTGTGTGGGTGATGTTACATAGCCTGTCACGGCTGACATTCATTATTCCCAACAGATTTGTTGAAAATAAAGCAATCTTTTGCACTTATCTATGGAAACGCCTATGTTGCCAAGCTTGAAATTAGTTTTTCTTGAAACTATGAAAAAGGATTTTTGCTGTAAGGTGTAAGAGGGTATTGATATTATATTATTTTTATTATTATTTATATTTATTATTATTATCTTACATTGCAATACCAATTTCACATATTTTTACGTAAAAGATGACTTTAAAAAATTATATGTTTCCAAATTTATACTTTGCAAGCATAAAAAGCTGATGAAATACGTTGCTATTATTGAGAAAATATAGGAAGTGATAATGTATGTATTTTAAATTTCAAGATTAAAGGGTAAACTGAAGCAATATGATGAACATGAGATTAAAATCGCAATGGTTAAATAGGGTCAAATAATGAAAAGTAAGAAAATTGCAAGAAATTCGATTAATTAGTGTTAAAATGTTTAAACAGGACCCTCCATCATCCTTGTGTTAAAATTCTGAAAGAATTAACGATTTTGAATATAAAAGAATGAGTTATAACTTTTCCATAGAAAATATTCAAATCTTCTTTTCTATAAATTAGAAAAAAAACTTTACCATATTCACCAGTATCCAGATTCCAAAAGAACTTACCTTATTCATGCAGTGATTCAAATAAAAGGTAATCAGGTATTCCGAACTAAAACCCTTCCATTCCATTACCACCCCCATCTCAAATAAAAATGATAAATTCCTTCCGAGCTCATCATACGCAGCGAAATTAATTTCGACAGTGATTACCCCCATGACATCTCCAGCTCCCTAAAAACCGGCCAAACACCAGAACCCCCGTCCACCCGACAAAAGTCACGTTTTCGGCTCTCATTGTTCAGCTCGCCAAGAAAATATAAATATTCATTTTTAATTAAACTCTCTCCTCCCTTGGAATAAATCTCCCCAGTGCCTCTATTTAATGAAGCCAGCGATAATCTCCTCCAAATGGGATTATATTTGCACTTCATTTTGAGTGTTAATTATTTTAACAGGACGGGTAAAAAGCGGTGGTGTGGGGGTTCTGACGAGCTCGGGAGGTTTCTGACGTTTCTCCATTTTCGTTTATTTAATTTTCTCTCTTTCAATAATTTCAGGGTTCGGGATTGATTTCCCCGGGGCGTTTGAAATTGTGAGGAAATTATTGTAATGTGAGGGGATTATTTTTTTTTTTTGTCTTTTTATAATTGAAGTTTTTTGTGTAATTAGAATCAGTTAAACAAAACTAATTGCGTTAAAAATTAATTCCATATCAAAAACGTATTAGAATGAGTCGTAAGAGTTCTTAAAATTCAATTGACAAGTTTTAATGAAACTTAATATTTCAGTTAAGCGCGCATAAGGTGTGATAATTTTTTTCAGTATAAATTCAATTATAGGGAATCCTAAAATAGTGTTTAATTTGCTAATCTTGTTTTCATTTCGAATTTACTAATACAATTAATTTGTATGCTATAAAAAGTTTATTCTTATTTTACTTTTTGCTTAAAAAACGGCAGACTAAAGTATTTTACAATAATTACGCATTAAAATCTATCGGTCCATTATTCAATCTCAATGAGTTTGAATTAAGAATTCTCGAGTACAATTTTGAAAGAAAATATAAGTCCTTTTTAAACCCAAAAATTAACGTGGATAAAAAATAAAATTAATTTTTATAAGCTAATAGAAATTTAAAGTGTGGGGGGTCTCAGGTAGAGTACAAATTGATGTAGAAAGGTATTCAATGTAGAAAGGTAATTTACTATTAAATTTTAATTTAATATAATACTTACAAAAGACACAAAAATTACAAAGAAGTTCTATGAATATTGTTATTTATATTTTAAGTGAGAGCATAGCTCAATTAGTCAATAACTAATTTTAATACATATGTCTCAAAACAGGTTCTGACATAAGAAAGATATAATTAAATCATTTATTGGCGTTTGAAAAATGCCTGCAGGAAAATAATAACAAATGAGGAAAAACTTTCATCTGGCCTCAAAGGTCACACCATAACAGATCTTCTAGTTACCTCAAACGCATCACTAAATTTTTACCTCACCCCTAAAGCGCGAGAGAAGATAGACGGAGGACCGAAAATATCAGTTTTTCAATTTGCGGCAAAATGATGAAAAACGAACCAGTTATCAGCGGGCGTAAGCGTTACGCGGAGAGGGAAAAAGATTGAATAATACGGCCAGGGAAAAAAATCTGCTGGAAGAGGTTTTCCCTCTTTTTCCCCCCTCTCTTTGTCTTTGGCGCTCGCTAGTAATTAGCGCTAGCTCGCTAAACGTTTCGCGCTAATAACAATATAACTGAAACAGCGGACGGTTCGGAAACAATGACGTCGCTTATCTCCGGCGAGTTTCTGCCTCGCTGCGCATGCGCCGCCACTGGAAATGGAAGCGCCGAAAGTGGGAATAAATGAATTATAATAATAATAAAAAAAGAACAAGTTTTCTCTGCTCTTTTTTGTTCTCTTCTTTGGGTTGGTGTTTTTTTTTTCTGTGTCTTTCGTGCCACCAGTTTCCGATGAAGTTATAAGAAGCCTGATGGGGAGCGGCTGCATATTAAAAAAATGCTGTCGAAAAAATGTTTGTTTGAGAAACGTTTATGTGTCATTAGTTTAGTAAAAATGATTTAGAAAATACAAAAAAGCAATTTTTCTCTCCTTTTTAAACCATTTCGATTTTTACTACCCATTTGTCAAGTAACATATCTAATTTTAAAATATAATTTTTCTTTTAAAAACTCCTTGTTGCTTTTCTTTTTCCTGATAATATGTTTAATATTTTTTCTAGGAATTGTTTATTTTTTAATCTTTACTAGGGGGCCTGCCCCCTGCTCGCTATCGCTCACCAACCCCCGGAACTGCCTCGCAGTTCTTTTAAGATCGCTTCGCGATCTCAGCGAGCAAAGCTCGCTTGTTTCATCTTACCAATCCAGCACACCTCACTGGTCGGCTTAATTAATGCTCCTTTACAACCGAAACTACTTATATCACTCTTGCTTATAAATAATTTAATCCAGCAGAACTCGTTTGTTCATCTCAACAATCCAGCACAACCCTTTTCTCCGCTTAATTAAGCCTCTTGTAACACGGAAAATACCTCTCTCTTACTTATCAATAATTTTATTGAAATGTTAAAAAAATATCCAGAAGTCTACTAACAATCATCAACTATCTTGTAGAAAAAACATATCATTAAGAAACATTTCAATGGACTCTAACCGTCTGACGTCACACGGAACCAACACGTGACCTACTGAGCTTGCAATGGACTCTAACCGTCTGACGTCACACGGAACCAACACGTGACCTACTGAGCTTGCGATTGGTTACCACAGATACTACACTAGTAGATCTACTAGTGTAGTATCTGTGGTAACCAATGGACTCTAACCGTCTGACGTCACACGGAACCAACACGTGACCTACTGAGCTTGCGATTGGTTACCACAGATACTTCACTAGTAGATCTACTAGTGTAGTATCTGTGGTAACCAATTGCAAGCTCAGTTGTAGGTCACGTGTTGGTTCCGTGAAGTCTCGAACCAGATAGGCGGTTAGAGTCCATTGCAAGCTCAGTTGTAGGTCACGTGTTGGTTCCGTGAAGTCTCGAACCAGATAGGCGGTTAGAGTCCATTGGTTACCACAGATACTACACTAGTAGATCTACTAGTGTAGTATCTGTGGTAACCAATGGACTCTAACCGCCTATCTGGTTCGAGACTTCAGTGAACCAGATAGGCGGTTAGAGTCCATTGGTTACCACAGATACTACACTAGTAGATCTACTAGTGTAGTATCTGTGGTAACCAATGGACTCTAACCGCCTATCTGGTTCGAGACTTCACGGAACCAACACGTGACCTACAACTGAGCTTGCAATTGGTTACCACAGATACTACACTAGTAGATCTACTAGTGTAGTATCTGTGGTAACCAATCGCAAGCTCAGTAGGTCACGTGTTGGTTCCGTGTGATGTCAGACGGTTAGAGTCCATTGCAAGCTCAGTTGTAGGTCACGTGTTGGTTCCGTGAAGTCTCGAACCAGATAGGCGGTTTATAGAACTGTTTATAGAACTGTTTGGAGACACTTGCTGACCAACAGATAGGCGGTTAGAGTCCATTTATAATGTGCACGCGTGCTCGCAACAATCTAGTGAACCGTCAAAAATAAAACTTAAAAAATCTCCAATAAACATTAAACGTGTCTGATGAAGACCTAGTAAAACTATGAAAAAATGAAATTTTGATGCTTAATAATTCCAAAACTAATTAAAATTTTTCAAAGAATTAAACGCCAATCTTTTTCTAAAAAATAAGAGCATAATTGGTTAAAAAATCATACTCCTATTGTGATTAGTTTTTCTTTTAGACCGAAAAAAACGAAAAAGTGTCAAAATTTTCGAAAATTTAAAAATTAATTACTCTAAAGCAAATTCGAAATTCGAAAAAAGGGCGACCTAGTGCACATCTTCGTACATCAGAGTATGTGACTGCAAAAAATCATAGTTCTGCTGCTAATAGTTTTCGCTGAACTCGATTACGCGGCGAAAAAACAAAAACTTCAACTTTGACCTTAAAAATACCCCAGAACTAATTGTCACATCAATTAGCTTTACGTTCGAGAATGTTCTCCAAACATTTCTCTACAAACATTTCAAATTTCATAAATTTCTGTCAAGTACTTTTTGCGTTGTGAGAGGTCAAAGAGTTCAAAAATAAAAATTTCTGAAACAGCGGCGGCGGTGACGGTTACTTTTTTTTGATATAGAGAGATATTTTGATTTTATTGTGTGTTAAAATCTTTTAATAACAGTAAGTTTCTTTCCTACAGTTTAAATTTACTAAACTAGGGGGCCTGCCCCCTGCTCGCTATCGCTCACAAACCCCCGGAACTGCTTCGCAGTTCTTTTAAGATCGCTTCGCGATCTCAGCGAGCAAAGCTCGCTTGTAGAATTTACCAACTCTAATGAAAACCCTTATCCAATCTAAAATATTTTATTTCTCTTATCACTAATTTATCTCTCATATAAAAGCCCACGTCACTCACTGACTCACTGATTCTGGAACGCTCGCACACTATGATGCCATCTCGCAATAATAATCATAATCATCAGAAAAATATAAAAGCCCACGTCACTCACTGACTCGATGCCATCTCGCAATAATCAGAAAAATAAATAAATAAAAGTAATTAAAATTTTAAAATAATATAATAGCTTTTAAATAAATATCTTTCAAGAAAGTTGGTTTACTTAATAAAGGTTAAAAAGTTACTTTTAGGGAAGTTGGTTTCTAATTCAACAATAATAAATTATTAAAGTTAAACTTCTTATTTAATGTATAATTAATAGGAACTTGAAGTAGTAACGAGCGAAGCTCGCATAAAAGGCTAGCCTAGCTGTAAGACCCGGCTTTGCCGGGTCGTAACAGCTAGTTAGAAATATTTTCCCAACCTGTTCAATAAATATTGAAAAATATTAATTTTTTCAGAATACATAAACTATCCTTCCTTAAACATTTAATAACCACATGAACTTAAAAACGCATTCAATCTAATTAATTCTTAAAACAATGACTAATCTAACAATGAGCTAATATTAATCAGAAAAACACGCAACTTCCAAACAAAAATCTCCACCCTTCATCCGAATTATATTTATTTCTCTAGTACTTCAAAAGCAAAAAATAGTTGAAAACATAGTTATTAAGGAAGTCTACTAACAGTCACTAACAAACTAAGAGAAAAAAACGTGCACCCACAAAACTTTTAAATATCCGTGCTCGCGACAATCTAGTGAACTGTCAAAAATAAACTTAAAAAACTCCAATAAACATTAAACGTGTCTGATGAAGACCTAGTAAAACTATGAAAAAAATGAAACTTTGATACTTAATAATTCCAAAACTAATTAGAATTTTTCAAAGAATTAAACGCTAATCTTTTTCTAAAAAATAAGAGCATAAGTGGTTAAAAAATCATACTCCTATTGTGATTAGTTTTTATTTTAGATCGAAAAAACCGAAAAAGTAACAAAAATTTCGAAACTTTAAAAATTAATTACTCCAAACCTAATTCGAAATTCGAAAAAAGGGCGACGTAGTGCACATCTTCAGATATCAGAGTATGAGGTTGCGAAAAATCAAAGCTCTGCTGCTAATAGTTTTCGCTGAACGCGATTACGCGGCGAAAAAACAAAAACTTCAACTTTGACCTTAAAAATACCCCAGAACTAATAATCACATCAATTAGCTTTTTATTCGAAATTGTTCTCCAAACATTCCTCTACAAATGTTTCAATTTTCATAAATTTCTGTCAAGTAGTTTTTGCGTTGTGAGAGGTCAAAGAGTTCAAAAATAAAAATTTCTGAAACAGCGGCGGCGGCGGCGGCGGCAGCGGCGGCGGCGGTGACCGTTACTTTTTCTTAATATAGAGAGATATGAATGATTACTTACATTATTAAAATTTATATGTTTCACTATTATTATAAGAAATATTCTATTTTTTCAAATAAACTTGTACTTTTATGCTCGGAGAAGTTCGAAAACAATTATTATTTGTAAGCCATTTGTTAGTTTTGGAGATTTCTTATCAGCCTTTAATGGTTATTTTTTTTTCTAAGCCTAATTTCATTAAGATTATAAAAAATATTGTTAAAAATAAAATAATCAAAATTTAATTACAGTTCGATTTAACCCAAGAACTTCCCTTAAATTCATATAAGTTAATATAAAACTATTATTATTCTATCGAATTATATTTTTAAAATAATTTTTAATAAGCACTTGTTGTATAGTACTAAGAAATTCATCACTCATGGAATGAATGTTCCAGTTTATACTAAACAATCGTTTCTTTCCTTAAATAATATGAAGGAATTAAAGGTGACCATTTTCTTTAAATAAAAATATTTATACCGTTCTAAAATTAACTACTTTTTATAATTATTAAAATTTAAAACCTCACATAACCTCACAGTAAATCAGAGTTCCTTGATTTAATTCCTTTCATTAAATTTTAATCTTTTGGTAAAACTATCATTAAACATTAATAAATACTAGAAGACGTGTTAATGTTTTCACTTTATCTCTTATCTCTTTTTTTGTATTATTTACATGCACTCCTTTATGTACTTTTATTGCCCTGAATACAAGAGTGTCTCCTGTCTGCCACATGAGTTAAGGTGTGCCAACATGATTTAATCAGTTCTTTTAATTTAGCTACAGAATTCTATAGTGAATTTTTGATCATGTAGGAATTTCATTTTAAAAAGTATGAGGAAACTATTTAATCAATATCCATGTTGAATATTAATAGCAATAGTCTAATACCTTATCAAATATTTTTTTTTTCATATTTATTTTTGTTTTTGTAGTTATTGTTATAAGTGTCATTTTTTGAAGGATTTATTTTAAGTTTTTATTTCTATGTAATTGGAACCTATTACGTCCGAAATAAATATAACGACGATGCCTAAATACTAATTCCCATTTGGAGCCGACCTACAAATAGAGTCGATAATTTTCTTTCCCATCCTCCGAAGGCAATGAGGTAAAATGTAATTAGTTATTTGAGCTGGAAAATGGACTTTGGTCACAAATCGTTATACCCTGTTTTTTTAATCATTCTTTTTTTTTTCACCGCACCTTTTTTCTTCTCTCGGTGGCTGCGCGCGATTGAATTAACCAATGCTCACGGTGACAGGATTCTCAAAAGCTGAAGCAAAGAAAGAAATTAAAAAGAGTGTCTCGCAAATAAAAAAAAATCGGAATCAAACGGAGAAAAAAAAGATGGCAGATAAAGAGAGGGAAATACCTCCGGGATACCGTAAAATGAGGCGAAAAAAGTATATCGCCAAAATGGTGCCCTCTCCCCACTTAGCATAGCAGGAACCAATAAACCAACAAAACAGACTAAGTTCGATTAAAGAGCGATATAGCCGCCATTTTGAACGTGTTTCCTCGTAATTCAATTAATACTTTTTCCTCAGTGCCTTATTTTTATCTTTCAATTTTAGCGCTTTGGGGCGGTTTTTTAATTCCATTCTTGCAATTATTTCTTTTTCCTTCTCATATTTGAATTGGATTTCTGAATTACAATTTTCTAGTTTGCCTTTTGTGTTAATTTCTTTTTATGTCTCGCTTTTATGAGATGATTCCTGGGAGAAGCAAACTAAGTGAAAGGAACTCGATGAATCATTTAAAAGAATCTATGCCTTTCAATCTTTGATTCTAAAGGAAAGTGGGCGGGTAAATCAACTTTAGTTTTTATGGCGTTTTATTGGATTCACTTGCGTTTTTGGCAAGTTAAATCCATTTTCGAAAACTCGTGTGCTTCGGGTTATGCGTGAAAATAAATACCCTTTTAAAAGTAATTAAGATTTCTAAGTATGATAAACTTTTTATGTTAAATGGAATGGAAGGGTCTGGTAAACAAAGATTACAGATAATAAGCTAGACTGTGTATATTTTACAGATAATTGGAAGTAACAACTGAGAAAAGGGTGTTTTTCATCCATCAACGACAATAATATTTTAGAAGATCTAACAATTTTGTTACCTAACAATGATGTTTACAAGTACGAATGTGATAAGTCAAGTTTGTTCCTATTTAAGGATTTGGCAAAAGGGAGGGCAAAAAATTAGTAGGAATATATTGGAATTTCTGGAGTGAGACATAGAATAACCTCTTGTTGTGTTGTATGATCGAAAACGAAAACTTTCAGTGTAGATGTACTTGGTATTGAGAAAAAATATTATACTTAACATTGAAAAATTAGTTGCTGTATCTTAAAGAATAAAATGTATAAAATATAGTAAAATCATACACGTTAACTAATTAAAGTATTTTACTCTTTCTGAAATTAATATTATTGTGTATTCTAATACTAAAAGAATAATTTCAATAACTAATTTTAATTTTCGGGCAACTAACATTATTAATTCCATAGTTTAGTACTTTCAAATTTTAATGACATGTGAAACTTGAATATTTTCAATGAATATTCTCAACTTCTTTTTTAGAGAGTTAAGGTTTTATTTAATTTATGAAAACTTTGTTGCAAGTAGTATACATGTCACTCTTCTAAACTAGTGAAATTTTCCTCATGTTTTCGTTCATTCAAAGTTAATTTGGTAAAATCTCAGTTTCAAACATAAACAAAAAATATTAATTTTAATACCCTTAACATTTATATACGCTCGGCTGAGATCATCATTCCAGTCTATTCAACCAAAAGAACAATTGTTAACATTAATTTTCAGACCTTATTGTGCAACCTTCCCAGCAATCAACCGAAAATAACCCAACCACGACCACTCGTTCATTTTTGATGCGCCCTGCCTTAAAAAGTCTGATCCCCGACGTGTTAATGACCCCCAACCCCTCCAATCTCTACCCCCTACTGCAAAAAAGAACCCCCCAATAATTAACGACCCCCTCCCCAATCCCCTCACTTCTCGAAGTGATTTGGGCTATCCAACACGTACTTAGCAACTAAACATTGGTCCAACAATCACAGCTTTACGTGTTGCCAAACCGTACCTGGAGCTAAAAATCACCTCATCACGATTTTTTTTCTTTCCGAATCTGGGATCCACGTGCAACTATTAGGCAGCTCCTTTTCGGATATTTGGAGCTAGTCACTAATGACTTGGTATCAAATGGTCCACTGACCAGAGCTAAGTGTCGGTTTCTTCAAATGGTCCGCAGTTATCTGTTCAAGAGAGGAGAAGGGGAGGAGGCGATTCTTAAAGGATATAACCGTTCGGAGTAGAGGTGTTCATTTGAGATTGGGGTCGGGGAACAGTGGGTTACTTGCATTGACGTGATAGAGGGACATTTGTGACGAAATGTTTTGACGGGGAAGAAAAAATTACTGTGAATATTTGGATAAAGTGTAGTTTGATAATGCAGTTTGAAAAGTATCACGTTTTCTTTATTCGCATAGTTTGAATTAGGTATCTATTTTAAATTAAACAAATTTGTTGACTGTAAATGATTATTTTTAAATGTTGTTTTTATTGGATCTATTCCTAAAACAATTATTGCCTAATGCTTCTGATTCAATGTCGGCTGAGATTAAAGAAGTTCAGAACAGTTTGAATTTTAAAAATGAATGCATTGATAACTATTTTTTTTTTTTGTTAAAAACATTTTCGCAGTTATTTTTAAATTAAATTTATAGAAATATTTTTCTAAACTGTCGTCACTGAAATTGATTTGAAACGTATCCTAATAACACAATCTCAGTAACCAGGTCCTAATGTAAGTTTATTATCATCAGTTTTATCTAAATCGCATTTTTGAAAGTGGCTTGCTGAATGTTTTATTTTTTTTCGTACAGATCAAAGAGCAGTATGATTTAATATTTAGCCAAAGGTATATTAATTTTATAGTAAATCATCATTTATAAAGTATTCTCAACACTTGTAAACTACCTTCGAAAAATATAATAGGATTCAGTTCTTATAAATCTCTTATCATTAAATATTTCAATTTCTTTTAAAGATTTTAAAAGCAGATTATCAATGATTCCACTTAAAACTTTTTAAACCTTTATGCATCACAAAGGATTGCTAAAGTAAGGCTTCATGAGCTTACAGATCCTTTTAGTCCATTCGCATCTAAAGTAATTTACCCTCTTTTCGTAAATTAACTCTGAACTTTCGAAGAAATTGTCAATTCACGTCTATGAAAAGAATTCTAATTGGAGAAGATGCAAGCTTTTTAAGAAACAATAGGAAATAAAACGCTATTTCCAATAACAACCCTGCTAGGGCAAAGACAACCAATTTGAGACGCTAAGCACCGCCGAAAAAAAAGAATTTCGCAATTCAGTTGCACTTCATAATGATTAGACTTTTCAACTGAAATTAAGCATTCACAGGGAAAATTGTTCTTCCAAATGCTCGTCAAAGTTTTTAGAAAAGGGGCATGCATATTCCGACAGGAAAACGAGCAAAACACTTGTAAAGCGCGGAAGCATTCTCGCCAACGTTTTCAATGCCGTTGGACGTGTTTTCCATTGTGAATCCTGCACAATACATTAACATGTCAGAAGCAATTTCTTCTAAGGAAGCCGTTTAATTTCACTGATGGAGGTTTGGAAATATTTCGAAGCCCCATTTTCTCGTTTGTGTAAATGTGTTTGAAAATTACTTCGGTACAAAGGGTAAGAGAGCTGTAAGTATTATAAGTAATGTCACTAGCATAAAAGGATTGGTAAAAGATTACTTGTTTTTAATTGTGACGCAACGAGTGATTTACTTAATCCTTTTATTCGGTTGCTATTATGATGGATCCTTTCACTTATTAGGATCACTTCAAATACGGCTTAATATGTCCTTGGAAGACATTTTTTTCTATTTAAAAATATTTTGATACATATTTTTTTGCTAAATACTAAAATAAATTACAAAATTTTTCGTTCTAAAGTATGTGTATTTTTAATAAAATTATAATTTTAAGTATCTAATGGTGTATGAATTCTAAAAACGAGATAATTGATATTATCCATAAAGAAAAAACGAGGGCCATTGATATATTTTACAATATATTTTAGAGACGTGTATAAAATATGACTAAAATAACCTAATCCATGTTATTGTTTTCAATGCTTCTGTTCAGATAGGTATAAAAGTGTAAGAGAATATCAACAATTTATGAATTTCAAGCTTTTGGAAAATATTTTTTACAAATGTTAAACAAAATAGTGATTTAACTCTATTTGTAGGATAGATAATAATTTTGTTTCTTCTCGAAATGTTTCCAATTTTAGGATTATAAAAACATAAATTAATATTCTCAAACAAATTAATGGCTTTTGAGGACAGAAGTAAAATTTTTAACTACGCATTTTGAAACTTTTTATAAACCAAATATTTTTATCCGTTTTCTATATTTTATTAAAATTCTTTCTGATACCTATCATGTAATTTATATTTTATGCTTAACCGGTAAAAATGAAGTGCTAACAGGGTATTTTTTTAATAATTACTTACTGTAACAATGTATAATTCAGTGTGTTCTTTCAATCCTCAAAACAATTTACTATCCTATCAACCTCATAAAAATAAGTAAAACTTTTGTGAATTTAACGTGGTTTAAAACAAGAAATTCCGAAACCTATACTCAAGACATGAATAAAAAACCGTAGTTCAATATATATCCAAGCTTTAACGATTCTAATCCAAAAGTAAATAAAAACATCGTATCACACTATACCACTTTTCTCTCTACTCCAATCTACCCATTACCTTTCGTTGGAAAAAAAAAGTTCCGAAATCTGGTCTAATAGAGGTACTTGTGCCACCGCAGTTAATATTTTTTGGTCTCAGCAGTAATTCGATGGAACTTCTCCTCGGAACTCAAGTTTCAAGAAATTCCAGCGATTAAAGAAAGTGGAGTGAAATGGACTGGCATCACTCGTATTAAAGGCTTTTTCTGATATGAGACTACAGTATTTATAGTTAAGTGATACCTGTTTTTGCTGTAAAATCCTTAAATTGTCTGATTAACTGGAAAATGGTTAAGAAAAGTTAAAATGTTATTTCTAAAATGTTAACCAACATTTTTTTTTAATTTGAAAATTAAAATCATTTATATTTCTTCTGAATAGTACACTTTAGTTTATTGTGTGGTCATAATGCGATTATCGTTCAAAATTAAAAGTATTAGCTTCATCTGTGTATCGGCATAATTAAGCTAGTTTCCTGCACAATGTGTCCTCTAAAGGAAAAACTTGTTGTACAGAAATCAGTAGCTTACCATCCCATCTTGGAATATGGTTGAAAACAAACTATGCTCGTAACATACAAATGTTTTAAAGAGCATCTTGCTGAATCGTACTTCAATAGTCATCGCAAAAACTTGTTCATGTACCATGGACAAACTGGTAATCCTCGCTATATTAATTGTAAAATTTACATCAAAAAGTACTTTTACGAAACTTAAAACATCCATATCATGTTAATTTTGTTTCACCTGCTTCAATAATTTAAAAATCAAAAACAATAAATTATTGTTCATACTCACTCATTTCAACATACTGCATGTCATTGTCAGTTAACTACCTCAATTAACAAGGTAAAAGTTTTTAAAAGTAGGATTTTCCGAATAGTGGTGTCTTACTCAAGCATAAAATGGGGGAAATGAAAAAAAAATTAACTAACCTCACTCCGTAAAAGATAATATCCTAAGCTAAATAAACCGACTTTGGAACTCATTTAACTCTCAAAAACATTTTCAAGTACCATTTTAAAATATCTTATTTTGTTATTATTAATTTTATTAAATGAGATGAATTCAATATCTCTTTTAGATATACATGAACAACTCTGGAACTAACCAATCTGCGATAATACATTATACCCGCGTTATTTCAAACTTTGTTACCTCGGAAACCTTAAATTTCTAAATTCCCCCTTGAAATAAAGAACTGATTAATTTATATTTGGAGTAATAACCCTCCTATATCGAAAACTCGATACCTAGAATTTATTTTCGGGCCCCTTCAATTTCAAGATATTGTGGTTATACAGTATGAGTCAAACTGGAATAGTTAGTCATCCCTTGAGATATCTTCACAATACGTATCAACTTTTAAGTTCAATCTAAAAACATGGTAAAAGTATTTTAAGTTATCACATTAAGTTATGATCTATTATTAGTTTGATTATTCCGTAAATTCATTCATTTTTTTCAAGCACACTTTTTTAGTCACAACAAGGAGACTCTCCAAAAGAATCTCCTCGCCATCTTCTCCCTGACACCCATCCATCATCCCACCTGTTAATTGCCTCCCCACACCCTCCTCCCATTAGGCCTAAGATGGCACCCCGCGTAAATGTTTGATGGCCCCCTTCCATTAGGGACGGCGTCCCCTTAACAAGATAAGCAATATTCACCATCCCGGTCCATACACGATTCTCGCTTTAAATCTGGCGGCGTAGACATGGTGGACTACTTAGGTGGACATGCTTTCAGACTTACTGGGGTAAACAGCGGTCCTCTACTTTTCCCTCTGACCCCCTTTCCACCTCGCTCACAATCAAGAGGACTTCTTATCCGCGCTGGCCTTTTTTCCGCTTAAGGGGGGCCATTCATAAAAGACGGTACATTGCTTTTCAATAAAAAGCACTTTATGCCATCGACGATTGGGAAAATGCTCCGGGCCAGGGAGTTTAAAGCCTTTCTCGAATCGATCAGATTACTATATACCTGCTGCTATTTCTGGGCTGATTTTTTTTTATATTTTATTTTGGTGTGTTTTGATTTAGGTGGCTGGCTTGGAATTGATGGAACGTCAGTGGGCTTGGAGTGCTGGGAGGTGGTTTCTTGGTGGTTAATCATTGGGTAGGGAAGGTGGGTTTGATTTTAATTGATATACTTCTATTTCCCACTTTTCGATGTTAAAAATTCTTCTGGAGTAGTTTCACTAACTCGTGTAAATATAATAGTTATTTCCTTAAAATCCAAAAATGTGATATATACAATTTAAAAAAAAAAGCAAATGTTAAACAAATATAATCGTTTTTTATACTAAAAGAATTAAAAAATAAAGTTATGAAACCGGTGTTTTCTTATATTTATTTAAATATTGGTATTGCTTAATTTTTTTTTGTGCTGGGATTCATAGGTTACTAATTGAGCATGAAATCAGAATTTTTTTTAGGATATTTTTATAATATCTAATATTTTGATATTTCTAAAACTTACTTCTTTAACTCAAATAGTGGAACAAATTTTAGAAAGTAATTTAAATTTTTTTACAAAACATGTATTTAAGAATCATATGTTTCTTAAAAATCGGTGTTAAGTGTTTAAAAAATGTATTAATTGCTTTTAATTAATTAATTAATTAATTATTATTTTTATTTATATTTATTTACTTTAATAATTTAAATTAAAAAGTAGTAAACATGCTTATAAAATTAAGTGATAAAGAAAATTAATAAAAATGCTTTTCACGTTTCTTTCAAAGTTTTAAAGTTATTTTACTAAAAAGTAAGTTATTAATTTCCTTTTTTTTACCATTTTTAAAATTCTTCCATCTTAATTTGGCGAAAAGAAATGAAATTATGAGTATGAATTTTAGGTTCTGGTTTTACTATTTCGTCCCTGTATAACTAGTTTTCCCTTCATAATAAACAGTATATAGGAAAAACAATTTAAAAAAAAATAGTAATCCTATAGAGGTCCTGTGTAATATTTACAAGCTTAGTTAACTGAACATACACATACATAACATATTACATACATTTCTGATTTGATTAAATTAATTAAAATACTGAGACGATTTTCAAGTGAAAAAAGCGAGTAATTTATATTATAAAAATACTCCAGGTCTAAAATATATTTAATTAAATAAACTTTTGCAATGATATAACTTACTTTGCTTTTTAATTAGTTTTGCTAAATTATACAAGAAGAAAATAGTTATGTATTTTTAAAATAATAATTCATGTAAAATAAACTACCTAATGAGCTTGTTGCATAAGATAACGTTTACAGAAATATTGAAATCTTACGAAAAAAGTAAGATAACATTTTTAAATTACATTTTAAAATAATTGTACTGTTTCGTAGGTTAAGCTTAAATTTTTGAAAAAATATTTTCTGAACTTTATACCTACTTATTCACAGTGAAAGTTTGGAATTTTTAAAAGAAACGTATTCATACATGGTCTACTAAAATTTACTTTTTAAGTTATTACTAAGGAGATGTACATAACATTGTAATAAGAATTGTAATATGTGTTAATGTATTACGCTACACTTTCTTAAATACAATTCTTTGTCTGATAAATACTACGATTCAGTTTTACCGTTTTTCATATTCAATATTGACAACCGAATAAAAACAGTATTATTACACTCCACTATTGTACTATACTAGACAGCAACTTGAATTACTTAAGTAATTCCCACCGCGGTGTCTGAATTTTGAGTGAAATGAAGAACGTCAGTTTAAAAATATGATTAGTTTGTTAAACCCATGTATAAATAGCGTCTTTTTATCACGATTTGCTTACCGAAACTCCTCCTAGCAACCCAACAGGCTTTCTGTTTACCGATTTCTCGTTCCGCATTTGTGACGTACTGGGTTCAAGAAACGTTGCTGTCAACTATATTTTCATGTATAGACACAAGTTATTTATGTACTAACGTTACATTAAATATTAAATTTCCCATATTCCAAACCTTTCCATAGAAAAATCAACCTAGATTTCATGTCTCCAAAGAAGCGCATCACTTACATCTCCCTCTACAGAAGAGCATGGATCTCCATCCAGCAAGCCGAATCCCTCCGTCCAAAGGCATTTACATCAGAGGCCGAAAGAAACGATTTCGCCTCCATGCATAAATACTGAATCCTAATCCTGTCATTATATACCTCCGATCTGAATCCTTTTTACCATGCACTCCAAGCCGGACGCGAGCCGGACAAAATCCCCGGCAGCGAAGGACGATCCTGGGGGACACCGGCCCCTTCCTTCCCTGGTCCCCGACCCCCTTGGGGATGAGACCCAGCAATCTGGAATAAATTATGAACAAGGGGGAATGATTGAGTACCTGCGACAAAAGGGACATTGGAAGTTTTACATCTTATCTACGGATTTCGTCTGAATATAGACGAAGAGACCCTCTTTGTGATGGGAGGAGGAGAGAAATTTGAGTATTTTCTCCTGTGATCTCTTGAAGATGATGCTTTTGAGGGGGTAGATCAGATGCTGATACAAAAATGCTCGTGAAGATGGGCTGTTTGGGTATTTTTTAGGGAATATATATACATGATGATTGGGGTGTAGGGGAGAATAATGTGGTGTTTATACGGGGTGTTTTCTTTTATAATTTTTACTACTATTCAGAATTTCCTATCTAAGAGCTCCCATGTCTCTTTATAAAAACTCAATTATTATTTAGTAATGCAAAAAAAACATTTTGGTTAGAAACTTTATATTATCACTAGAAAGTACGATATTTACTTCTCTCGGAACCATTTTACAATTCAATTAGGAAGGGGGGGGGATTCGATGGCTTTTTAGAACTTTCAGTGAAACACATAAAGAGGAAAATAAAATTTATTTTTGCATTTTACATAGCATTGAAGAACCTAATTTGGCTAGATTTTAGATTGAACCAATATAGTAAAAATATTGTTCTCGTTGTCGTGTGCCACTTGAAATAGCCAAGATCCATAAGGATTCCAGGTAAAGGGGGTGCGGCTCCTGAGAAAGTGAGTCTGCCTTATGAAATATGATATATGCTGCCACTATCTATCGCCACCTCCACAATTTTGCCGTGTCTCTGAAGGGGATGGAAATAGTTTCCAGACACCTGGACCCGTGGTAAACTGCGCCATGACCGACCACAGGACTTTCGGACCCACAGATTTAACAAGCACGTACTCCGCATATACTCGATGGGTCTTTAGCGGGATAGGGAATCGAACCCGGGACCCTCCGATCCTATTTTGTTATTGTTTCAAAATTTAAAGGGATTGCTTCACATTCTATTTCTTTTTTGTATAACCAAACAAGTAGTATTAGGATGTTATTTAGGATATTATTATATACTACGACATCTTTAATTGTGTAAGGCTAATCTTTAATCTGTTATACTTATAACAAAATTATGTAGATATAATTTTATAAATTAAATAAAGAGGAGGACATTTTTGGTATCCTTCCTTACAGGAATGCATCAGTTGATAATTTTCCCTATTTAAATTCTTAAATTTGTAATGAGTGTGGAAAAATAGTTTTTAATCAAAAACTAAATCCCCCCCCTGTGCCCCTTCAAAATCATTCATCTTTCCTTACAAATACTCTACTCCAATCCTCCAATATAATCCCCCTTTATTCCCCCTAATTCATTAAACACCACATCATAATCAAACATGCCACACTCTGCCTCCACAACATAAAACCCTCCTCCACCCCCGCAAATTAATTACCCCCAAAACCCCCCTTAAAACCAACCCCCCCCCCAGCAAATCCTAAAAGATCCCTTTGAAACTCGCCTCTCCGACTCCAGAAATTTTCAATTCACCGCCGCCACAGAGCCAGCCGACAATGAAGGTGGCTAATAAAGCGAAGCCGCAAAAATGAGTCTCGGAGCGCTGGACCACCGGTAATTGGGGACGCGGGGGGACACTCGGCTGACCACGGTCGCCAGTCGCGCGGAAGGATGCGGGAATTAAGCGCCGATTGAATCGCCCTCCGGGGATGGCTCCATTAATTAGAGCGCTGATGAAAATTGGGGGGCCTCGCTCCCTCTCTGCGCCCCCCCCTCAGTGTCGTCGTCGTGGTGAGTTGCCTGGTGAAAAGGTGTCTGGGAATTAGTGGTTAGGTTGATGATGTCCGATGGAGTGGTTAAAGAGGCGGTAATATCCTACTCCTTGTAGTATTTAGATTAGGTGTATCAAGGTCACGTGGTTTTCCCACTGCCCACAATTTATCCCTCTCTTGTTACCATGGCTGGTTACTTATTTTTTTCTATGCCAAACCAGTACGTTTCAGTAAGAAACACAATAGTATTTTGAAAGACAGAATTTACTCGCAATACTCAATTGGCGAGTAGAAATTTCGTTCCGTATAACTGATGTTTTTAAAAAGAGAATGTTGTTTGCATTTGGAATATCGTTACCAAGGCATCACTGTTTGTTAAATCAACTTTATACGCCTATTATAAATAAACGAAGTACTATAAGGTGAAGATGAACAGCTACTTCCTCAATAGTAAATTCATCTGAACTTCAACACATTTAATATTGTATTCTTATTTGATGCATATGGGTATAATTAAATTTTATTCACCTGTGCATAAGGGTGGCCCAAAAAACCTTCTTTTTCAGGTAGAGTTCTGGACACCCTCTACTATTTTTCGAATAGCTAATAGAAACTCACTGCAACAAATTTCAATTCAAAAACTACTTTTATAAATACTAATGAAAATATAATAAAATTAAATTATTTTGGGAAGAGATCTAAAGAATCTTTGAGGTTAATTGAGTCTTTTTATACACTTCTGCAGGAAATACTCATCTAATGTATTCATAGTTTTTCTCAGAAAGCTTTTATGTTTTTAGCACATAAGACAAACAAGTGCATTTCTTTAAAAATTTAAATAGAAACAATTAAGGGATTCTGATAATAAAACGTTATTGTTTTACTAAGAACATTAACCTAACACATTTTTTGAACACACGGGTATTTCACAAACTTCCTTGCACAAAATTTCAAATTATTTCAATAAATTTATACCAATTAAATATTTTTACATATTTTTGGTAAAATATAAAAATGATAGTTTTTTTCCATGACAATTAAAAATTCCCATTAACGTAACTGCATTCCTTAGTATACAAATTTATTCTTCTATTAAATTGGAAAATAAATCTAATCCTTCATTAATTTCCCTAACATTTACTCACCTTTTTAAACGAAGGAACAAAGGTTTACTTTATGAAAACTGCTGAGAGGCAAGTGAAACAATATCTAATCAACCGAACTCGCACAAATCATAACTGAAGCAAACAAAATACAATAAATGTTTGCTTTGAAAAACAATTAATTTCCCAATCTGCAAAATGTCTACACATATTCAATTAAATTTGTTTTGATGCGAAAAAAAATCCAATTTATTTCGCACCAAAGCACTTTTGAATTAAGATATTTATTCGAGACAAACAGCTCGAAAATTAATGAAATGCAAATAAAACTGTCGCAAGCGCCCTGAATCAAAAAGACAAAGCATAAATCAATTGTTATTTTAAAACTTAAAACTATTAATAATGTATTGCATTCATGCTTTTAATACCCTTGATGCTTTATTTCAAATGAAGTTATCACAAACTAAACAAATGAAGAAACATAACAAATACACCAAAGGCCGATCCCCAGGGTGCACAACAAAAAACGCGTGATAAAATCCGGTGCAAAATATAATTATTCTTTTGCTTATTTCACACTTCTCATCAAGATATTTTAATTTTTATTATTATCTGATCCCGAATAAAAAATTTTGATCGCCACCCAGAAAGATCTCGTTTTTAATTAGGCTTAGCATCGTAGATCTCCCACAGGTACAAAATGACATCTTCTCTCCAACTTTTTTCACCGTCAATTTGAGTTTTGACACTGCGTATTTACTAATGAGATATATGCTGAACTCATTACAAATAGTCCCAATATTGATTCTCATTTGTTTTTCCCACTTATTAAGATTTAGTATCCATGGGTATTAACTTAATCCACAAGGGGAGAACGCTGTTTCGAGTTTTCGAAGCAGGAGTAAGGATGGTTACGACAAAAAAAAATCTCAGACAGTCGCCTGGGTAAGGACAACTAAAAAAAAATTTTTTTCGGAGCTCGAACACAAAAACTTCCTTCCGCCTAGTATACAACTGGGAATATGCATACGGGTTGGTGTATTTAAATATTGCGCTGTATTATTATGATTTTTTGTCGCGTTTTTCTGCTGCTCCTCTCCTAGGAGTGGAATTAGGAAGGATTTTTTTAATCAAAGAAGTTCGGGAAAAAGTTCTGCCGGGTCTAATCTCTCGTAGAGTGTGTCGAGCAGCTCCGAGTGTTGAGAGAGCGCAATTACTTTGATTAGGGAAGGGCGCTTAGAATCTGTTGCCGCGTTCTTTTCTGCAGAAATTTCCTCGCTAATTGCTACTAATGACGTTAGACATGATGATGAAGTAAACTCGTTTAAATCCTGTAAATTATGACGAAGAAAATTAGTGCTTACAAAGTACGTTTTCTGCTCCGCGAGAGATGGCTAATTATACGTGCTCTGCGAATTATTTATGCAAGGAAATGGAGATTATGACGGGGAAAGCCAGCCAGAGGAGGAAAAAACTCTAATTTTCTCACTGTGTGTGAACTTGCAAAAGAACAAATTATTTAGCTTTTTACTGCCGGCATCGAGCCGAAGATGCATAATGAAAAACATGATTAGCTGGGTAAAAACGACGCTTTTTCCAGTGCAGTTTTTTTGCGGGACGAGGTATAAACGTTCAAGTTTGTGAGTCTGTTTATTCAAATTGTAACGTGAGACAGGTTAAAAATTCAGCCTTTTTGGTTCTGAGAGGTATTTTTTTCTGACAATAAAATTGTAATGAGTGTAATTAAAGTCACTAATTAAGGCCAAGACATGCGTTATTTGTTTATGCATGCACATTTCGAAAATAATTACTGAGAACATTACCTAATTACGAAAGCAGGTTTTGGTATTGTAAGAAACAACGAAGGGATGCAGTTACTTGAATTGCAATAATCAACGATTTTTTTTTAAACATGTGCATAGTATGTTTTCTATTATAAATGATTTCATGGGAAAAAAAACTGTCTTAATATACGTGTTATACACAATTTGCTTTAGAAGGAAAAGTAAATTTTCATATTTCTCACTATTTTATTATCTTTCTATTCTCTAAGTGAAGTAAGTGAAGTCAAAAATATGTATATTTGAAATGACGCATTAATTTCTATTAGGTACTAATAATAAAATTCGTTCTTGCATAGACATTTTAAAACATAAAGCTATGTTTTATAAATATTCTGATTCATGAATCCTCCTACTTAATCCAAGCTTAAATTTTAACAAATTATTTCAATTTTAAAAAATTAAAACAAATAAATTTATTAAAGAGAAATTTTTAATTAAAACGAAGTTTGAATGAAATGTAAATAACAAGTAACTGAAATTCCCCTTTTGTGAAATTACTAGCTTTTATTTTGATGGTTATTCTTATGTATATAATGTTGAATTTCATTAAAAAAATAAAACATTACAATCAATATAGTATTTTACAGCATAGTTACATGTGCTACAAAAAAGTAATATTTTACAACTAAATTTGCAACATCGGTAAGAAAATTAATATCCTTTATCGGTGGTATTTTTAAAAAAAATCTGAAGGTATTCAAACTAAAATAACTGAAAATGCAACCATCACCTCACTATTTTATAATAAAGAGCTTACAAATTCGTTAATTGCCTAGAAAAGGAAAATATTTAAATAGAAACTTCAAAAATCAAAATGTCAAGACAAAACTAAGATCTTTGAATAACTTTATTATAATTACTTGAATACGAAAATTAAAAGTCAATAGTATACTCAATGCTCTCTAGAGTTTTCCATTATTTTATTTTTTCTAAGCCCTGAGGATAAAAAAAATGCTAGTTTAATTCTCCAATATTACAGTTTCACCACAATATCCTGAAATCGAAGAGACTAAAAAAAAATCGAGATAACGAGTTTTGGAGATAACAAGGAATAATAGAATATACTTCATATCAAGGGGAAAATATTTTTTTTAAGATATAAAGGTTTTCGAGTTATCAAATTTCGTGATAACGAGGTTATACAGTACTTTCTTTAAAGTTCCTTAACTTCTCCAAAACAATTATTTTTGAAAACACTCTCCTTTCACTCATTATATCCGACACAATTACACCTCCTCCGAACCTCACCAAAAATCCTCCAGTTCACAAAACAACATTACCTCATCATTAAAAAAAAAACCTTAATTCCAATACCGTCACTCAAGAAGAAATGGCCGACAATCATCACCCACCCGTTTTTCCCACTCATTAAAAGCCTGGGCTCGATGACATCTCCGCTGCTCCTCCTAATGAGGCTAATTCGGCTTAACGAAGTTAAAGAAATACTCACACGTCATCAGACGGTGGCAGCAGCGACGATCGCTAATTCGATTCCTGGTCCGAGCCGGATCCCCTTCTTAACGCGCGACGAACTTTCTAAGCCTATTATTGGCATTGCGACGGCTACGAATTTTTAAACAAAGAGACCAGGGCTCTTTACTCATTATCGCAAATCGTCTTTTGCCCGCGGACCGTCTTCAGGGACATCAAAAGAATCCTGGAAGGAAACTTTAAGGAACTTAGCAGAGGAGGTGTGCACGCGGACTGGGGTGTGCTCCAGGGAGGAAGTGGGGGTCCCTTCCATTAGCCGGATGGTCCTCAATTACAGACTGGAGCAGGAGAGAGTCCGGCAGAGTTGTTCTTGTGCTCCTCCTTCTCCATCCCATTACGGCTTTCCTTTTGCGAGGAGAGGTGTCTTCTTCCTTAATGAACTTTGCGACTGCCTTTTGCAGGGATCAATTGGACTCTATCAGGTGGGGCAAGCCTACTCAGCAATGCATGGTGATATTTTAGTCGCGGAGTTAAGGGCATCGAAAACGATGCGGTTCAGTTGCTAGGGGGTCTCATCCATGGCCTTCCATCCCATGGGGGATACGCGGACATGCCATCAACAATGTTTGAAGTATTTTGCTTTCAAAAAGGTACAATTCTGTAATGTATGCCTTTAAACAACGTTTTAAAATATTTTAAGACATCTAATCAATGAACAATTAACAATTTTTTATCGTTGTCATCAATATAAAAGTATATATTGATGGTCTGATGATTGAAGTATATTTATAAATGGGTTAATTAATTTGTAATTTTTACGGATATTTCTAATTTTCGGTATACAAAACAGTTTGGTGAGCCAGTTAAACAGATATTTACAAAAAAAAAGATTAAATTTCTTGAAACCGATTTTTTTCATGTAGGGGGGGACAGATGTGTTATTTATTCACTTTAGATTTTTTTTTGGTGACAGTGTCACTATGAAAATTTTGTTGCATGAAAACATAGTGCTATTAGCTACCATGAAACTAACTTACTGGTCAGTTTGATGCTGATAATGAGAAATATTATTTTCCTTGGAAAAAGATATAAGTCATATTCTCAAAGTGGTTTTAAAATTTCTAATAAACAGTGCAGGATAAATAATATACTCGTAATTCAAGTTTCAATGGACTTTAAAAAAATGTCAAGGTGGTTTTGGGAACAGGCAAGGTAATACCATATTATGGTTAACATGGAGTGGATATCACTTTACCCATATTTTGGGGGATTGAGGGTAGGAGGTCTTTTTCTTTCTTTCCTTTTTTTTCTTGAAATTCTTTTATTTTTATTTCCTTGATTTTTATTTTTTATTGAAAACAGTGCGTTTATTTACTATGCACAGCTCTTTTTATAATTTTTATTACTTCACAATTACATTGCCTAAATCTTTTGTAATTTTACTACTTTTTGTTTTTCAAAATTGAAAATTCTAAAATAAAAAAAAACTTGCTGAAACTTGGATATAAAATTGCGTCAGAATATTTGAAATTTTCACAAAGAGAAATAACTTAGAAAAAAGAGTACCTACCCTCAAACCATGGCCTATTAGGTACTATACTAAATTTATATTTTTATATTTTAACTACTTTTAAAATTACAGAAAAGCAACGTAAGAAAATTGTTGCGAAAAATTAAATTCATTGCAAATTGTGATGTATACAATCTACATGACCACTACACAAACAATTTCTAAACGCATTCATGATTCACATTTTAATTCATTTTGAGTATTTTCATAGTTGATTGAGTATTTTCATGGCACACGAAACGAAATGCGGAATATGTTTACACCGATATATGTGCACCAGCATTTACATTAGGATACATAAAATAAACATTGAAAACGTAACAGGAAAATGGTAAAATTTTGGATACATAATTTTTTTTATCTCTCTCAAAATTTCAAATTCAGCACATTTCCATCATTGAACCAGACTAAATTTTTGTAAACAATTCTCCAAGGTTTACAGATGATGGAAAAATACTTTTTCAAAACGCAAAATTTTTGATAAATCTAACAGGGAAAAATATTTTTTACCGAATCTTACAGGAACACTTCTATCTCTAGTATTCGAAACTGAGTCCACAAATGAAACAAGACAACCTGAATATTTACAGAATCACAAATCATTCCGACGAAACATACATAACAAACAACAGCAGCAACTGTCATTTTTAATTTGAAGACTCCTCTTCGCAATTCTCCTTCAACCCAGCCGCCTTCGTTTCTAATCAGTTAATTTTAGTTTTCACCTGCATTTTTTTTCCATTAAAATTTCAACAAAATATGACAACGAAGAACGCCGTGCCATTATTCCCCAGAGAGGCCCAGCGAGTGCAAAATTAGTATTCACAATCGCGCGTTGTTTTATATATATATTTCAAAAATCTCTCTACGATTAACCGTGCGGGGGTAAGCGTTTAACTCCGAAACACATGCCAGGACACGTTTAAAAACCTTCAATTATAAATGCCTTAGCCCTCGAAACGGCTGCGAAGCTAATAATAATAAGGGATGCGAGATCAAAGAACGACTAAATCTCGGAGGAAATCAACTTGCCGTGCCTAAAAATGCAAATGGCGGCGGAAAAAAGAAGAATGGGGCATTAAAAAACCAATTACTGCATTAGAGGGAGTTTCGCCTTATAAAGGGAGGCAGTCAAACGCGCCGGTCACAGTGTAAACCCATCTCCGATTTATTTAATTTTTTAATGCGATCATACGCGCTCGTTGTTGTTGTCATTATGCCTCGGCTAATTTATTTATTATCGATACTCCCGTTCTTTTTGCCCTTATTTAATTCCATTCCATCCGCTTTTGTTCCGTGGCGTAATTTCGAGCGTTTTAGGGAAATTATAATAATGGGGAGATTTCACTTTCCCCTCACCCCCTCCCCTCTTTTATATCTTCCCAAACGCTTTCTTTCGCTTTTTTCTCGAGCACTCCTTGTAATTTCGGGATTTGAGCCGGTTTGAGTTGTAAAGGTAGAAAAGGAGGGGGATTCCCGGCGTTTTCTTCCCTAAAAGGGGGCAACCGCTCTTTTTTCCCTCTTCAGGCCAGATTACTCGTCCTTCTTTCCCATTAGCAAATTGCACGGGCCGAAATTAATGACGAATAATAATGGAATTTGTATTTCGGGATAATGGGGAAGGCGAAAGCAGTGATAAAAACCGGATTGAGAAGAATATTTGACTTTTTAACGCGCGTGGCAAGCGATAGTCCTCCTTGAATAATGCGATACGGCAGGTTTCGTGCTAGAACAAGAATTGATTAGAAGACACTTAGCGTAAAAAACTCATCAGGAGATAAGGATTTTAAACTTTTATCGCTTTTGCTTCAGAGAATGGAAATTAATATTTTTAAGCGATATTATTTTTGAGATTATTCGAGTAATCTGTATCCCAGAATTCAAAATCGCGTTTCGGATGCATTAGAAGCGGGATACGGTATGATAATTCTTTGCTTGAGGCAGAGTAATCTGGAGATATTATTTTAAATTCACTTAATTTCGGTGCATGTTAAGTTCTTTGTAATTGATGAAATCGGTGCCCTGAAGCATTTTGAATTTGATAATTTCATTCTGTATTTTGGTATCTCTTTCTTCATTGCGAATCTGACTGAAATTAATATCTGTTAGCAGTGAGAATAATAGCTACGCCAAGAAAATTTTTGATGAATGTTCTTTTGAAACATTAAGAGCAATATGTGAGTATGATGGAGTATAAAATCCAAAAGCAAGGAATGAATTAAAAAGGAAAAAATAATTAAATAGTATATTGTTTAGTACTATATCTAATATTTATCATTAAATTATTACGCTTACTGTTATTTTATTTATAATCCTAGTAGATAAAAAGTTCCTTACCCATGCATTTCGAGTCAACATCCAATAAATGAATTGAATAATTCTTCAAAACATTTTAGTCGAGTACATAAATCATCCAGCCCACATAACGTAGTATTACATAAATTTTCAAATAAAATTATTTATTTAGTTTGGAAAATTTCGACAGCCAACTAGAAATTATTTAAAAACTGTATGTTGTAGATGCTTCATAATTTTAAAAATAAAAACTTCTTATAATCGAAGATATCAAACTTACTTAGATCACACCATTCACTATATAAAGCCCGATTTGTATATATGTAATTGTTTTCTTCACTCGTAAAAAAAGAAAAATAATTTCATGAGCATAAACTCATTACCATAAATAAATTTAATCTTAAACATCTTTTAATTAAAACATATACATATACATACATGCAGTAAAAGTATGTATCAAATTCTAGCACGAAATTCTTGAAATGTGTGTATCAAAATTAACAATCATTTAATAACAATTTTCAAAATTAAATATCATTTGGTATTATTTAATTATTACGTTTGAAGATCAAAGTTTGTTGGAAACTAAACAACTTATTTATATTTCTGTCTGGTCAAATGTGGTATGTTTTAGGGGAAGAATTCTTCAATTTACTAATTAGCTTTACAGATAAGAATATACACATACGCCCAAACTATTCCTTACTTCATAAATGCATGAGACTCTCATAATTAAAACTCACACACCCAGACACAATACCCAGTAAATAACTACCAAAACTAAAAATTTCTTTAAACGGAAAGAAAACAAAACTTTTCCCCAAGTTCGGAGCATCCCTTCAAACCCACTTCTCTTCCCGAACAAAATCAACAGTTCGAAACCAACAAAATTGCAAACCTTCTCGATTCTCTCCACAGCAGCGCTCCCGGAGCAAAATCTGGAACAACAGGAAAAAGCGGGAGGTCCACCATCAAAAGAACACCCCATTTAAACGCAAACATTTCTCGGAAAATAATTACTGAGCGTCTCTCTTCTTCAAAAAGCGCGTCCGCCATTATTTCCCAAAACTAATTAAGTTATAAATTTTAATAGACGGTGTCAGGCTCTATGAGTGGGATTTTTTTTTCTGTGCCGGAGTGAGAGTGAATATAATTACTGGGAATGTGGGAGAGAAGGAGAAAAAAGCGTTGGTGGGTGCGTACTCGTGAGCAGTTGTTTGGCGAAAGGGTTGTAATTGCCCTGTTGTTTGCTCTAGGTGTTGGAAGGGGACGAGTACAAAGTGAAGAAGCTAAGATTTAGAAGTTTGTATCACAGTAAACAGTTTTCAGCACTTAAAAATAGAAATAAATAGCGGATGATGCTTTTACTTGGTATAGAATCCCTTTAAAGTGAAAAATATTTATAATTTTGTGTGCAAAACAAATACGCAAAAGTACTTTTGTTTGTAAGTTAGGTACTGATATTTCCGTTCATAATGCGTTTTTTTATTCCGTTTAATACTAGTTACAAATTCTTGATATAATCAAACTAAATGGTATTTTAATTAATAAAATAATCTAGAAAATAATAGGAATTACGACACTTTGTAAGACTTTGTATTGCACGTTGCTCATTTTTTACAAATTATTTTTCTTGATTTGTGTTAAAATAAAAATTTGAGAAATCTTTTAACCATAAATATACTTTTGGTTCTTTATGGGAATAAAAAAAACACACACATTCGTCTCTTTAGAGACCTATAAACTGCATTTAATTTAAAGACAAATATATTAATGATTATGCATTACTTAATGGTAAAATATACAATTTTAAAATCTTTTTCCAAAACTTTATGTAGCACTAATCTAGAAAGTAACAAAAACTACCTCACCAAGATGAGTTATAATCTTCCTTAACCATAATCAAACTAGCTTAAAGGATTAATTCCACTGTTAAAAGTAGTGAAGAATAATTTATACTTTTTGAAATCCATATAAAACACACATATATTTAGTTGATATGTATTCAAATAATAATAGTATTCTAATAGTATTGATACTTTTAGTTCACCAAAATTTGATAGAATAATTTTAAATATAGTATTGAAATTTATGGTAAGGAAGTGTGAGAAGTGCTTTCGAAAAAAAAGAAATAAATATAAACCTCATAACCTTTATAAACCTGCCTTACTAACCTTACTAACTTAATTGATAATAAACTTATATGAACTTCGTTGAAAAGTTTTTCCATTCAGGTGTAACTTCCTTCGTTCTACTAATTGAATATTTATTGCTAATTACTTTAATTCTGGAAACATGCATTCTCATTACCCAAACTAATAAGGGAACAGATAAGTTACTTAATTGTAATTACTTAAATATAGCGTTATCTTTATTCTCAGTATTTAACATCTTTTGTATTATTAGCTCATTATCTCAAATACCATTAACCGTAATTAATATTTATCGCACACTTTCTTGATAAGTAATTGCAAGCACTCAAGAAAATTATGTTAATCATAAGCCGTCAACTCATTTTGAAAATAAATGTTGTAATTAAAGTCTTTCTAGGAAACATTGACTTTTTCTGACATGTTTGCACTACTACATGACTGTTCCTCTTAGAAACAAAGGAATCGCGACAAACTTTGAATCAACAGTGTCGCCTAAAAACCTAGAATTCGCAGTTTTTTAGCAACCGAGTTTATGAGAACATCTTATACGAAAGTGATACGCGTTTTTCCTTTTGTATGTAAAGGCAAATACCCGCAAAAAATTGCTTAATTCCATAGAACACAAAACATTTTCAGACTCCAGCCCCGTTTCGAGAACAAACACGCATTCCTTGCAGGGAAAAATGAGAAACCTTTTTAATGACTGGATTTCGAATGCAATTTGTGCGGTCGTGTAGAGTCACTCGTAAAAAAACCGCGTTTTGTTCTAAAGGGAATCAGCCACCAGGTGACGCTAGTGGTGGTTGGAGGGCAAAAAAAAAAAATGTTTCAGCGGCAGAAACTCCGTATAATTACATTACTCAGTGCATACAAGTGCCGAAAGTAGCGCGTATACGCAATTAGCATTTTTAATATTTTTTTTCACTGCTGAAGCACCACCTTTTAGGGCGCACCTTCCACCGCTAATCCTTCGTTAGGCCTAATGTCATTAACTCTCTTCCAGCTTTGTGCAAAAAGAAGAGGTATAATTGGAAAGTTTTCCCTTAAATCCTTTCATTAAATATTCCCGTTGTTATTAATGTTGAGAGCTCTAATACTACGCGTTATATTTATCCGGGAGGTATCCGGCTAACATATATCAAGAAGGGGAGGTTAAAAAAAACCTGGTTAGGATCTCCCTTATCCTCTTTTTTTTAGGCTCCTTCCACTGGTCTTCCTGCATTTATTTTTGAGATAATCCTAATGAGCTATCTCGACTTTTAAGCCCCTAAAATTGTTTAATCTATTTAAGTGGTGTGCTACAAAGGGATAAAAAACCCGTTAGGGGAGGATTCATTGTGTTCGCTGTAAAAAGGGGAAATTTATAGGTTAATTCTTAAATTTACTGAAAGAATTTATCTATTCGCTGACAAAGAAAATTTAATGACTTTAATTCAAAGAGTTTTCCAAGTTTATTTTGAAAGCTTTTTTATTTTTTAAATATAAGATGTTTTTCTAATTAGTATGGTGGTTTACAGGGAAATACAATAATCTTAAAATTCATTGAATAACATTTTTAAGGGAGAGTTACATTTATTGCATTGCGTTCCAACTTCCTCAATTATTAAAGGATAATGTTTTTTTCAAAAACTGCACAATATTAGTACGTATGTGATATATTTTTGCTTGGCTTGTTCCATACATTGACTTGAACCTTATTATTTGATGTGATTAAACAAACCCGTTGAAACAATTTAGACAAGGTGAAAAAATAGCTTACTTTACTCTTATTTAAAAATAATCATGATATACGTTTTAAATATTTTATTTTATTAAATATTTTTTAGAACTTTTATGTTTTTATTTAAATGTCAATAGTTTGATTAAATAATAGATTTTCCTTTCTCCAAGTTTGAAATTTTGCATCAAATTTAATACATTATTTAAACTACTTGCAGAGTACTACTTCTAACAAAAATTTCATTATTTTTTAACTATTAGGTGTAGGATGATGATTAAAAATATTCCAATCCTTTCATTTTAAGAGTTCTTGCTAGTGAGCAAAAAGTAAATCGTTTAAACAAATGAAGAATATTGACTATATTTCCATGCAAACATTTATACATTTTCCGTTGTTTTTAAGTTTCTAAGACGCTTAGTTTGGCCATACTTTGCATTAAATAACTTTCGCAAAACGTCGCAAAATTGATTATATTTAATTAACTTCTTTATTTAAATGGCTGATTTCATGTTTACATTTAGATAACACCTGTATCACCTACATGCAATATTGACCACCAATTCAAATCTCCTTTAGCTTTAGAATTTTAAAATTAAGTATCCGTAGGTACAACGATCAAATATACCTAAATATCATCGAAAAAAAGGTTTTTATTATGGAAATTAAATAACATGTTTTATTACTCATGAAAGTTTTGTTTAATTTTAAAATATATACTGGTAAAATTACGTTTTTAAGAAATTAAAACACCTTCAAGCTTAAATACTATTTTTTACTTAGATGCTTATCACAAAAAATTGTTTTCAAATATATAAAAATATATAAAATATTTCAATAAATATGTGAAATACAAAATTATTAATACAATTAAAATATTTCTTCTTGTTAGAATAATTAAAATAATTTTTTAATTTAAGAAATGCATTCATTAAATTAATTTTTATTTATACATTAATTTCAATTTTATTCCTTTGTTATAAATGTACCTAGGAATAAAAAATATAAAAACTCTATTTGTAGGTACTCAGATGAAGTAAGTATGAATAAATAAGAAAATTTATATACATTTCACATTATTAAATTGATTTACAAAAAGTAATTATTAAATATATTAAATTAATCAATTAATTATAATTCTTCATTGATATTTAACAAATAATAATTAATAAATTAATCATTGATAAATTCTTAGTTCTAGGCGTAATTAATGTTCAATTAACATTGTTTTTAATAAACTTCATTTGTTTGTAATTGACCCTTAATTTGTCTATAACTTATTTACTCTACTTATGAAAAAAAATCATGCAGTTAATTTTTTGTGAAGATATTTAAGAAAACACCCAACCTTTCGCTTATGAACATAATGAAGCATCCTTTGTATTAAATATGCTTTTATAGTATTTTCTGTTATTTTTGCTAGGATTAAAACATACTAAAAATTTTAATAATGATCAACTTTTAATTATTCCTTGAAGTATTTGGAATTTGGTATTGTTAAAAAACTTAAGCACTTTTTAAACTTAATAACTGAAGGACATAATGGAAAATTAATAAATAGTCTCCCCTTCTTGATTAAAAACACGTAGGCATTATTTTAAGCCCTCTTTTAATTGAAAAGAGGGGTCTTCTTTGTTTTTATCTAAGAGATATTTCCGTTATACATTTGGGTATAAATTTACATTAGGGAAACTGTTGGGGTTTTTTAGTTTAGTGTTAGTGGTCAAATTAGAGTTTTTTGAAACCAAATACAGCACAAGTGTATTAAAAATTGAATTATTTTTGTTAAATTAATAAAAAATGTAACTATAATGACACATGTATAGAAAAAGTATCAAAAACCTCTAATGGAATATTTTTGTTACTTTAAATGTTACTATTGTTCTTATATACTGTAAATCCTTTAACTATCTTTAGTTTTGGAGCAATTCACCAAAAACGGCATTATTTAAATTACATAATATACTATTATGGTTCATGTAACCTACATAATACATAAAATATCTGAAAATATTGTTTTAAAAAGGTAATGCCTTAATAAAGCATTTGATAAGATACAATGCTTTTGGTAAAAATTTTATACCTAATTATATCAGCCATTAAAAACTAATTTAAGATAGAACTTGTCAGAAGGATAAAAAGTGAATAAAGAATAAATGCGTTAAAAATATAATAAACCTAACACAAACAAAGTAAAATTCACTCTTATATTGTAAATTGAATGTTGAAAAGCACTCTCTTTACAATTAATTATGAACTAAATTTTAAGTACGATTTGTATTTATTTAATATTGTATGTTATTTATATTTTAAAATGTTATCCTGATAAAATTAGTTCCAAGACTTCACTAATGCTTACTAAATGCACCTTAAAAAATTCAGATGTAACTATTTTTATATAATTTTAGGAATGTGAGTAAACTTGAATGATAAAATTATAAGTATAATTCTAGCTACTATTATTTGCATTATCAATTTTAGTAGTTTAAATAATAATTTTAAAAATAATAACACATTTTAATATATATAACTTTAAATATACTTTTAACAAAGATAAAGGTTTTTCACTATTGTAAATAATCAAATACAATAAAATTGTAAATAATAAATTAATAAAATAATCAAATAAAGGCACAATGGTGTAACTCAAGTGAGGTTCAAAAAAAAAAACTTTTTTTTTGTTGAGACACATAAAACGTCACCTCCTCATTGTTTTTTTTTTTACATTTAACCATACTCAGGCAAAGGTTCCCCCTACTCTAATTTTAGAGGGTGCTCAAGGAATGAATATGAACTTAATTCTAAGGATTGTTAAGATAAAAATTGCTATGTATTTAATCTATTAAAATTTAAAATCTAAATTGAGAGCTTTATAAGATTTTGAGTGGAAGCTAGTTATTATAATAGTGGATTTTTTTGTACATTTCGAATCATATGAACACTCTCAAGGTCTTTCATTACTTTAGCACGAGTTAATCGTCATTTTACCATACTTTAGGGGAGAAGTTAAAGAACCTACAAAAATTTCGAATAATTTTATTTCTTTATGTTATGATAAAATTTAAATTCCAACTTAGAATTTGGTAGAATTTTCAGTTTGGAAAATAAAAAACATTTTTTTTTTAGTAATTTAAAAAAAAAAATACATTTATTTTTCTGATATTTTTAAATTTTTAAAAATTGAGGTTCACAAGATGCACATCAAAATGAATTGTGAAAATTATGAATAAATTGAATCTAGTTTTATGTTTTTAAGTTGCATAGTTCTAGAGTTATTAATCATTTATAGAATATACAGGGAAAAACAACTTTACAAAATTTCTTTAACATTAAAAAATGTATATTACTCATGAAAGAGGGATGATAAACGGAAACCTTGACCATTATACACAAATCGGGGGAATCATATTTTTTTTACCACTGAAATGTTGAGTATTTCCATGTTTACATGTACTGTACAGTGCACTCTCTCTACAAACATTAAAATAACTATAGTGGTTAAACACTGTTCACAACATATACGATCAAAGACTGCGTTTTCATGGAATATAAACAATCTTTACATTCACTTAGAATGTATTTCTATTTTTTTTTCAATTATTTGTTAATAGTTATAAAATGACAATTCTGATATGGTAATACATAATCCAGATCTAAAAGGAAAAAAAAACTGTCTAAATACTGTAAAAATTACTTTTGTATCAATGAATTGGGATAAAAAAACATTACAGCACTAAATATGCATAGACTAAAATATTATTATTTTACTATACAATATTCCATCAACCAATAATTCTATAAACATGTATAGTAGGGTGGGCCGAAAAAAACTTTTTTTCTGATTTCAAAACGCTATACCACGAAAAACTTGCCTCTTGGGTATATAAGTAAAATGCAACAAAAATTTTTAAAATCGGTTAAAAATTGCCCTAGCGCATCAACCCTAAAGTTTGAAAAAATACACTATTTTCCTTATTTTTCGAGTAAATGGAATAAAATAAAATAACTTCGGTAAGAAGTAGATACAGGCATACATTAGTAGAGCAATGACCAGAAAAGTAATTTAAATAAAAAAATTGAATAAATTTTAGAATTTATTGGTAGTTTATTACACCTGAAAACTTACGTTTTTACTAGAAATTCACATATTTCGATGAAATAAAAAACTTTTTCCTGATTGAGCAAAATTTTGGTTTTAATAACATTCTGCCTTGATCGCTATCGCTCACAATCCCCCTCAACAGTTCTGCCGTTTTTACAAGTCGCTTCGCGATCAGAGCTCGCTTGTTGCTCATCAAAATAGCATCAAGATCTCTCGCTAATCCGCACAAATAATACCCTTATAAAACCTAACATAGTACTTTTTCTAGCTTATCAAAAACTCCCAAATTTCTATTGAAGCAAAACAATTTTTGAGATAGTATAAAACTTTGATTTTGAGTATGATATAATCCTTTCATTCAATTATTTTGATTGTATGAGATAAGACTCCAACTCTTTTCCTTCAATACTTTGAATTAGAAGTGTATTTAAAGCCTAACTCAAGATGACTTTCACTTATGTCACCATTTTTAAGCATTTGAGTGGCATGGGAATCTGTCAAAGATCTAGTCTGTCGTTGTTCTATCTTATTGGACAATATAAATCATGCATCATGGTTGGTGATTGGTGAATCTTCCCTACATGAAATGTAGTATGAAGCAAAGAGTATTCCATTTAATATTTTGATTTGGTCTCGCTTGAAACTTATCTTTAAATTGGGACCCCTTATTGACTCCTTTCATTAGTTAAATGGACTATAAATATAATAATTCTTCCTCTTTAATGAACAATATTTTACTAACTCAAAAGCTAGATTTCAGAAAGGACAAAGCATGTATTTATTCCACTTTCAGTAAATTTTCAGGTATGAATGTTGATAGTTCTTATTTTATTTTAAACTTAAAACACATTTTCTGAATCCATTTGAGGAGTATTTATTTTTAAGTAAACGCATGCAGCAATATATGATTCTGAGATAAAAATAAGTTTTTATTAAATCTATTTCGTTTTTATTGATTAATATGATACCACTTAAGTTATGTGAAAGTGAACTGACCATGGTTCACAAACGGGTAGTAAAGCTTTTAAGAAAGCTCTCTAATTTTATAACTTATGCCCAATCAGGCAGATATTATTCATTAAAATCAGGCAGATATTACTTAAATTATTTTCCGTTGATATATAAAGTATCACACTCAATTTTGTTTAAATTTATCATTAGAAGTTATTTCCCATTTACCAACCCTTATAAGTAACGATGTCATTGTGTGTTCAAAGGTATCATATCATTGGAATAAAAACCCAGCTTTTTACATATAGTAAATAAAGCTACTATTTGCGCTTTTAAAGACAAGGCTATGATACTTCAGTCTTCAAAATACACTTGAATTAGATTGTGGCTCTCCTTGTTTTCCATGGGATGTATTTAATTATTTTTCCTAAAGTGCCAATTCAAGAGAATAATTAAAATGTAATTATGGGGAAAATATTTGAATCAAATTTTTGATAAGCTAGTCCTAGAGAAAGTACTATGTTAGGTTTTATAAGGGAATTAATTGTACGAATTAGTGAGAGATCTTGATGCTATTTTGATGAGCAACAAGCGGCCTCTGATTGCGAAGCGACCTGTAAAAACGGCAGAACTGTTGAGGAGGATTGTGAGCGATAGCGAGCAAGGCAGAATATTATTAAAAACAAAATTTTGCTCAATCAGGAAAAAGTTTTTTATTTCATCGAAATATGTGGATTTCTAGTAAAAACGGTTTTCAGGTGTAATAAACTACCAATAAATTCTAAAATTTATTAAATTTTTTTATTTCAATTACATTTCTGGTCATTGTTCTACTAATGTATGCCTGTATCTACTTCTTACAGAAGTTATTTTATTTTATTATATTTACTCGAAAAATAATGAAAATAGTGTATTTTTTCAAACTTTAGGGCTGATGCGCTAGGGCAATTTTTAACCGATTTTAAAAATTTTTGTTGCATTTTACTTATCTACCCAAGAGGCAAGTTTTCCGCGGTATAGCGTTTTGAAATAAGAAAAAAAGTTTTTTTCGGCCCACCCTAATGTATAGTAGTATAGTACACTATAAGCGGTCATATAACTATTTATCCTCTTCGTTATAACCTATAAAAAATATTTAACTTTTAAGTAAAGAAATTTTAGAAAGAAAATAAATTATTTAATGAAAATTTATGAATTGTTCTGAAATATTGAGTAAATTATGGGCTTTTATGAGCAACATTATTAATGAAAAACTTAACTTGCAAATAAAACTAACATTTTGAATGAATTTTTGTTACTGAGTCTACTTGTGGAAGAAAATCATAGACTTTTAAAACATGAAGCTTTATTTATGATGGAATCTTTCAGAGAAAAACAAAAGAATATTTTAGTTTGTAGATTTAAGGCTATAATGGGTGAAGATTTTTAGTACGCTTTGAAGCTTAAACTTAATCTCATTAAAATTTTAGCTTTCTTCTCCATTAATTTACAAAACAAATTTGACTTAACAAAGCGTTTTCCAAGAACTTATTCGTTAAAATCCCTTTTTCTAATCCAAGTTTACGGGCCGAATTCCCAGATAAGCCCACATGTTCCTGCTTTTCTTCCAAAAGTTTTTAATCCGTTCCAGAAATTCCCAAATCTGCCAACCTCTCTTCAAATCCGGGTGCATTAAAAGGTAGCCGGACACCTAGGGAAAAAACCGGCAACTCCACCGAAAAAAGAGCAAAATCGTATCAAAATAATCCTGTTTGCAGAGACACTCATAAGCAGAGCTGCCGCGAACTCGCTAAGTGATGGCATTAAACCGGGACAGATATATTTCTACAGTCATTAGCTAAGCGACGGAACGCACATCTTAATTCAGGCAGTTATAAAGCATTAATCACTTCCAGGGGAGCGCTGTAACACCTTTTTTTATCCGGTTATTTAATTTTTTTCGCCATCATCTCTCTCTCGGTTGATATCTTTATTTTAAATATTTTTTCCCACTCTTTAAAAAGCGGATCGTCGGGGTTTTTATCGTTCGGGGAGGGTGTTCATCCCTTCCCCCCCAGACGCGCATAAGTTTTTGCATTAATTTTCCTCAGTGAGTAATTTTTTCTATATATCGCCTCCCCCCCTTCGTTTGGAGCGTTGGAATTCGCCGAAGATAAGGGAGGTGGGAAGTGAAATAAATCAAAGAGGGAAGCTGAGATTCCCGCTACCCTCTCTTTTATGTTTTTCCTTTACCGATGCCGTTTTTTTTTCCAAAAGGGGTGAGAGAGAAACTGTTTTCTGAAACTGAGCACCGCTCGCTAACTGTTATATCGGCTGTACGCTGGGGTGACGTTTGTATGGGTTTTGAACGGTTTCTATCAAGGTTTTTAATGCCCTGATAGATTTTTTCCCGCTCTCTTCCCTATCACTTTTTGCTCCGTTTCCTTTTTTCCTGCGGCTAATGCTCAACTTTATGACGACATCGGTAATGAATGAATTTCTTTTTTTTTATGGCGCTGTTTTGGCGAAAACTCGCCTTGTTTGGCTGAACTTTATACTTGTTTGGTAATTATGGTTCTTTATGATTCCCTTAAGATTGAAACACCACCCTCTCAGGTTTAATTTATATTAGTATTTATTTTTTGTATTCACATGGTTTTTTTAATAATTCAACATTTTTTTTTTCCAATTTCAAAAACCAGTTACTAAATTTAACAGTATGGTATAGTTAAAAACATTTAATTTTCAAGGGAAAAAGGATAAGATATTGCATACATTTTAGTGTTTATGTACTTAGGAATAAAAGAATTTTGTTGTTGAGAGGAGAGGACTATAAAAACAAGTTCCCGATCGTTTTTACCCCGCACTGACAAAATAATATTTGTAAGGTATTTCGTGTATATTTTTATTTTGTATCGAAATTAAAAACAGACTGGAATTTAATTGTGAGTATACTCTTATAACAGAGAAAATATCCTAATTCACTCTATTTTATAGCTCATTTTTAAAAAAAAAGTGTCGTACTACGTATAATATGCATTTTATTCAGTGATTAGTTTAATTGAACAGAAAAAAAATAAACGTTTACATTACATTTTATTAGGTAATAAATTTCCTAATTTATTTTTATTAGTTTAATTTTTATTGATTTTTTGAAATTCAAAATGTGCACTTTTTGATTAGGTTGAAATCTCCAAGTGGTTCTGATTAAACTAAGTGTTGCTCTTAGCTCTTTAAATATATGTTTAAATATTTCAATTGATTTGTAAAACGTCGCTAATATAGTCCGATCAAGTTTTGAGACCGGAAAATAGAAAAGTACCAGGCAATGTATTTAATTAATTAGCAAGTAGATATTTTTATTGCTTTACATTTTTTTTAAAATTACCATTTTTTTTTAATTAGATAAAGAAAGTTAGCAAGAAATGAAATTTTCTTGTGTTTGAAATTTCCTTGCAAAATGTAAAAAAAATGCCTTGTTGTTTATTCTTCCAAAAAATAAAATACTCCCAAGAAAAACCTTTCAAATCATCAAAATTTAATCTTTAATTTTAGAAGTGTTAAAATAATCCTTGGAAGAAAACAAGAAATGTTATCAATTTATACCGTGTGCCTTATTTACTTTATTCATTTAGTTTAATTCATTTCACTTTACAAAAAATAACCAATTACTTCCTCAGCTTATCAAACACCGCATCAACTTTTATTGTACTTTCCCTTATTCACACCCTCACAAAAGAAGAAGGAACACTATCACACCAATCCAGCCAAAACAGCCCTCGGAACACAATCAACCATATCGCCCTCACGCGTTTAATTTTTTCGCTCCTCCAACACCAAATTGAAATTATTATCCCGCAAAGGGAAAAAAAAAAGAACGAACGCAATTACAACAAACGATAACATCCCGAAATTGAAAAGCAGCGAACCGAAGAAAGTCCTCCCTTCAAAACAGAAATTACCTAATGGCACATTCTTACTTCTCCCCCTTTCCTTTAAGATATTCCGATTCTTAATTGGATGAATGGAGCTGTGCAACACACGGCCGTCAATTAAAACCTATTTGGCGTGGAAAGAATGAGACTGGAACGCGTTCTGGCAACCCTGCCAGATCTCTCTCATTAGAAAAGCCGTGTGTGGCAAATGGTGTTCGCCCAAGCCTATTATAACCATCAGCAGGAGCGAGAAGAAGCGATCTTTACCCCAGATCCTCTCCCCCTTCTCCTTAACGCCCCCATTTTGCCCGAACCCCCCTTTTCGGAGAGAGAGGGAACCCGATTTCGGCATCCACATTGACTCTTCCTACCTTATCTAAATTAACATCAGCGGTTAGGTCGAAGAGACGAACGAACGTCGTTGCAATTTGGTTCTCGCCGATTTCCAACCCCCTCGTTCGCCCCCCCCCCTCCCGCGCTTATTTTTAATTTACTTTTATCGTTTTTATCCGCCGGTGTGTTTCCTTTTTTCCTCCTCTCTCCCGTTTCGGTTCCGCGGAATCTAATTTGGATGACCCCCTTTTCGTGATTAACTTAGATTAAGAAAACAGCTTAACCGTTAAGTTAATTAATTATTTTTCAGTTAGCTGGGCAATTTGAGTGAGGAATTTTTGGCGGGGCGTTTTATCGTTTTTAAATTGCCCCCGGGCGCAGCCAGATAAAGCGGGTTTTGCAGGGAATATTTGATTATGTATTTACAAGGCCCGCTGTTTCATCAGATATGGAATTAATATCGAAACGGGCTCGCATTATCGGAGCCCTTTCGGATTTTCTGCCTCCCAGAGTAATTTGGGTTTCATTATTTTAAAATGGAGGAACGAGCCCCATGTTGCTGCATCTATCTTAATTTTATGACCAGGATCCAGTTGTTGATGACTCCGAAATTCCTAACACTTTTACTCTATTAGATAATTGAAAATTTTTAACACAAAGGAAGAACGGAAAATTTCACAGACACTTTTAATAATAATCTATGTTATTTTGTTTCTGAACACATTCATATTCTGAAAGTAAAAAGTATCTAAAGTAACAGGTTGTTTATAATTAACTAAGATATTTAAATTTGTATTTGATATTTTTATAACAATGAACAAACATTAAATGGAATTAAGTTTTAAAACTGAATCAGAGTAATTTGATATATAAGCAATGCTTTCTAAATGGTAAATGTGGTTTACAAATGCATTGATGGAAGATAATGCATCAAATTGCACTTCATTATTGAAATTATTTTATGTCAAAAATCTATAAAATTCATTATACAACTAATATTATCTTTTTTACTCTTTTTACAGAACCCTTATTCTAATCTAAATTAATAATAGAGATCAAATTGGTTGTATAAGCAGACAGTCTTACTCAGGCGCGGATCCAACACGTCTCCAAAGGGTGGGGGGATTTTTCCAGACCATCACCTTTACTTTTTGACACAAAATTTCAAAATGTTGAAGATTTCCTAAAACGTATCACTTAAGTTCCACTTGTGGTACCGATGGGGGGTATGGGGTCCTTCCCCCAGAAAACATTTTGAAATTTGACCTGTAAAAGTAGGGTTTTAACTCATTTTGAGTACCTTTTTGTGTTCAAGGGGGGCACTGTCCGGAGTGCCCTCCTTGGATTAGCGCCTGGCCTATAGTTAATGTGATAAATGCCTTCTTCATATTCAATTAATAATTCCTTATTTATTTTCAAATAAGTTAGGAATTCTTAAAAGTATGTAATTCAGTGCATTTTAAAATAAATATAAAATACATGATACTCAAATATAATACATACAATGTATTATATTTGATTATGTATGCCATACATAATATAAAATTCATAAATGTCTTACATATTTACACGATATAGTATACTTTTTTTTCATATATCTGATATACCTAATAGTAAATTGCAGTTTGATTTCAAATTTCCTAACTAAATAGAGGAATAAAAAGTATTTTCAGCACATTTCTTTTTTATTTTTTTTTTCATTCTGATAAAGTCTTTTCTTATTTAAGTTCATTTAAAAGAAAATTTGCGAGTCATTCTCATAAATAACAAATAAACCGAATTTCTTTCCCCAATACAAAATATCTCCCCTAAAATCACCTCCAACACCCCTATGCAAATAAATGATCGTCCATGCAAGCCTAACAAGAACTGGTCCACGGATCCCAACTCCCTAACAATGCCCCTGCTGGTCACAGGCCCCTATAACAAAGAATTCCTCCTTCTCAGGTAGCTTCGCCATATTGTTTCGTCATTCCTCGCGGGCACGGAGCAAATTGTCGTCCACGTGGAATATGCGGCCCCCTACTTTGCGCCCCGGTACAGCTCGTTAGGGCGCGCCAACGACCCAACATCATTCCGCCAATTGATGCTGACACTTCGGAGAGGCGAAGGGCGAGCCCGAGTGCCATCTTCAGCTCCTTCTTCGCCTTTTTGGCTCTTGAAAGAAGACCACCAGAATTGAGGTTGGTTCTTTAAAAAAAGACGCCTGCACGGAATACGACCCGCTTTTAAGAATTAATTAGTTTGTAAATCCTTCACGTTTATAGGAAAGTTATGGATGCATATATATTACTCATTAATGAAAAAGAAGGTTTTAGGAGTTTTGTGAAAACTTAAACCATCAAAAATATAGAAGAAAGAAAGTATAAAGCTATAAATCGTGTATTATGTGTCTGATCTGCAATTATTATTTATCTAGTAGTTGTATAGCTGGGGGCACTGACTCAAATAGTTAGCATGCATTTCTTCTTCATTCAGAAAAGGTGTTTGCATGGACAGTCACGACTGTTAACATGGGAAGGTAACTAAATAGTGGATTTGTATCAGCCACTACTTTATATAGCATACTTCCTCGGATCCTCGCTACTCGTTGACCTGGCTCACCGAAACTGTTCTCTCCTCTAAGAAATAAGAGTTTTCTCAAATCAGAAGTTGTTGACGCTTTGACGACGGTATTGGCTGTAACAAACATAAAATAAGTTACCATGTTTCAACCTGCTTTGTTTCTATTGATCGGATGTTGACGAAGTTAGATACATGTGGACCATGGGGAATTGAAATCTGCCAAAAAAAAAAATAGGTTGAGTTTTGAATAATAGAGGGCGTTAATCATTTGGGAAAAAATTACTGCTTGACCAGATTTAAAATATTTCATTTTGTTTATGAATCTAACGTTTTCTTGTTTTTCATTGAGTGATTTCAAATTTGACAAAAAGTATTTATAATATTTGTATTTTATTTAATTTTTGTATACTTTTATTTTTGACTATGACATTTTGTTTCTCTTCTTAATCTTCCCCCATCCATCCAAAAAAATGCATGCACTTAATTTTATATTAATATTACACATAAGAAATCTTTAATAAATACAGAAAAACTTGATCACAATTTTAACGTTTTAGACCGAATATTTCAGCATTTAAAAAAATTAAAGTTAAATTTCATTAAATTTATCGGGATAAAGTACATCTCACTACATGCTACATAATTATACCTACACGATATTTTGATATTTTAAAAAATATTGATTAGCGTTCAATAAAAAATCCCCCAGCAGTGCTTATACATTTTCTCAGCAATTCAAAACCGAAGACATAAATATTGAACTACTCTGATATAGACTTCCAGTTCAAACAAAACTTTAAAATGGCATTATAGTATGCATCTTCCATATTTTTGAGGAGACTTAAACATGAATTTTATCCTTTTCCCAATCTTCTACAAATGCGGGGAGGACCCTTGGCGACGGCTCCCCACGCCAATCCCTGCAACCCCAGCAGCTGAAGTGGATGAGCATCGTTAGAAGCACAAAAGTTCCCTTTTCCTCACGAACGTGGCCTGTCTCCCGCAACTGTCTAAAACTTATTTTTTCCTCCCATCTCCTTTCTTCCCTCGGTGCAAAAAACCACCTGACAGACATCCCGCACGCGGCGAAGTGGTTATTCAAAACTAATTGCATTATCATAACCGGAACGCACGCTAATCACCAGGAATTGAGTCTCTCTCCCAGAAAAGATTTCCGTCAACAACAAACAACACCCCCAAAAAAGGGACGACGATGATGATAATGATAATGCCTGGCCCGGCGTCGCATGCTAATCGGTGACACCTCGGCATTAGCATGGAGGCCTAATTAGAATTTCGCCTTGGAGGGTCCTCCAGCAATCGGGCGTGTTTCGACACGTCGCGCTGCGGGAAAAAAGTCGCACAATGGATGGCGTTTAATTATCTGTCAGGGCTGGAGTGTGACTTGAAAAGAGCCGGTTCCTCAGCTGCTCTTGATCCGGAAAGATGACGGCCATTGTCCCCAGCGTTTGTTTGGGGACGAATTTGCATGGCTGACGGACGAGTCGCCTTGGGCGGTTGCAGGGAAATTTAATAATGGGCCGTTTTAGGAGGATTTAAGGAGCATTCTTGAAAGCAACCTTTAAAATTATTGGGAGGTCTAACTAAAATGCGTAACCGAAATTCATCATTCCTGAATACTAACATTCTGTTACTGTTTTCGTAATTAAGTGTTCGCAAGAATGCTCATTAGAAAATGTGTAATAATGGTAACAGGGTGTTTCAGTCAGAACAGATGTTAACTGAAGTCAGGAACATGATAACAAGTGAAAATCATGTAGGAAAATATGGATATGGTCACAAACACACAAACTGAACATGTTACACATTAGGCAAAGAGCGCACTTAGAGACTTAAGTCACTGCAACCAGTATCACTAGTATCAAAACTGTCACTAGAAAGCAATGGATCACTATGAAGAAAATCTTGGCAATCGGCCAAGAGTCTCGTCGCCTAGTGCGCGCACTCTAACTAGATACCAAATTTTCTAAATTTGGCTTGGGAGTGCATAGAAATTTAAATCGGGGAGGGCCAAATATCCTCAAAGAAATTTAGTAAATATAACTTTACGTCCATAGCTTTATTTTTGCTCTTGTAGAGATAGTCACTCTCTGTTACATCTGATTAGATAACACTGGTCAACACTCATTTTGGTGCCAGGAATATTAAAGCTGATTTTGTATATATTTGACCTCCTGATTCAGAATATGGCATCCATTTTTTGCTCATCAGCTAGAGATATTACACAATTAAGTTTTTATAGGAGCAATTATATATTAGATTATATTAATTACATTAAATATTAGCAATTATATATTAGAAAATTAATAATAATATAATTTTAATATAATTATATATTTTAATATAATAGAAAATATTCATCTCATTCTTCACCCATGCAAGGCCGGGCATATTATAAGCTAGTTTTAAATAAAAGTTTTGCCCAAGAAAGTTAAGTTGTCATATTTTGGCCCACATCACAGAGGCATTCGTCAGTACATCAGACTCAGTAAAGCTCGTATTTAAGAAAAAAAAATTAAAGGTACAATGTAGGGGCACTGTTAAAAGTGCTCCCACATTTGACTATGGGTTGAAAAGTAAAAGGGGGAAAGGAGGAAAAAAATGCATACAAGAAGAAATAGTATATTTTGACTTACCAAAATACGCTGGGGAACTATTTTTAACATAATTTCTGTTGAGTTCGATTTTTTTTTTTTGCTGTTTTAGAATTTAATGGGCACCCTGATTACAAAACTGTTGTTAGTTTTGTACTACCACGTCAACTTCTTAAGATACAGGTAACCCCAAAATGTGCATAAAAAGCAAAATAAATTATATACAAAATATTTTTTTTTTTTTGCTGTTTTAGAATTTAATGGGCACCCTGATTACAAAACTTTTGTTAGTTTTGTACTACCACGTCAACTTCTTAAGATACAGGTAACCCCAAAATGTGCATAAAAAGCAAAATAAATTACTTTGAATTCGATTTTCAGGGTCAAAAAGCATTTCTTTAGTCTTTAAACTACACCCGAGGGGATAAGAAAGGTTTGACTTTCTAAAAAATGAAAATTTGTGGTGAATGGGTAGGTTTAAGGGGTTATTACCCCCCTAAAAACGCAAAAAAGTCGTTAAAAATTATAAAGGTTTTTTTACGCTATTTTTGCACTTAATTTTTACGCAATTCCCTTTCAAAAGGTCCTAACGCATCCCCAAGGACCCAAATTTAATGAAAATAGGCAGCAATGATTTTTACTAAAAGCGGTTGAGGTGGCGCCCCCGAAGCACCCGCGAAAGGGTTCGGGAGACTTTCTGAATCGCATTGGCGCACGCGCGCTCAAGAAATTATATTCTTGATTTGAAAATTTTAAAAATGATATTTTTCTTTATGTTAGTCTTTCCTAAGTAGAAATTCTTTGGTTCGTTAGTAACTGGCCGGTTTTATGGAGGTACATCATGTTTCTTCGAACGCGCGCTCAAGAAACATGGAATACATCCATAAAACCTGCCAATTACTAACGAACCAAAGAATTTTTACTTAGGAAAACATATAATATCAGAAAAATGTCATTTTTAAAATCTTCAAAGCATGAATATAATTTCTTGAGCGCGCGTGCGCCAGCATGATTCAGAAAGTCTCCCGAACCCTTTCGCGGGTGCTTCGGGGGCGCCACCTCAACCGCTTTTAGTAAAAATCATTGCTGCCTATTTTCATTAAATTTGGGTCCTTGGGGATGGGTTAGGACCTTTTAAAGAGGAATTGCGTAAAAAATAAGTGTAAAAAATAGCGTAAAATAACATCCATCATTTTTAACGATTTTTTTGCTTTTTTAGTGGGGTAATAACCCCTTAAACCTACCCATTCACCACAAACTTTCATTTTTTAAAAAATCTAACCTTTCTTGTCCCCTTGGACCTTTATATGCACATTTTGGGGGTACCCTGTATTTTAAAAAGTTGACGTGATAGACAAAAACTAATTTTACTTTTGGATTCAGGGGCTAAAAGTGTTTCAAAAACAAGTCACAGTTCTAAGTCAACGAAAATGCTGTTCCCCAGTGTAATTTTTTCGGTCATTCAAAAGTGTATTTTGTTAACCCATATTCTCCCATATTTCCCATTTTCTAATCCAGAGGGCACTTTTTCTTGTTTGTTCAAACATTTTTTGGTCATTTTAAATTTGTCTTTTTTTCTCCTTTCTTTTTTTTTTTTCTCCTCCTATTCCCCAATTCTTTCTCCCACTTTCTAGTTCAGGGGGTGAGGCACTTTCCTAAGTTACTCAAACTTTACTGCCAATTTCCAAACTTAATTTTCGTATTTTTAATTTTTGATGTGAAGTATATTCTAAAATTATTCTCTAATGCAGGAATCGTGGTTTTTCTGATTTAAACAGCCATCCTTATATATAAGTATTTTGGAGTTTAAATTGACAAAAATTTCTCTGTACTTAGCTTCCATTTCAATAACCTTGAGTTGCAAAAGTAAAGAACTTTTTTTAACTTCGGTTGCATATTAATTAAGCGCTAGGGCGGTATAAAAATGAGTTCCGGGGGGGTATCTCCCAGACCTCTTAACATAGTGTTAAGCATCGTCTGAAAAAAAAATTACCATTCTTATAGGTAAAGTATAATTTTCAAGTGGTTGTATTTTTTTATCTAACGTGGAAGGGGGCAAAGGAAAGGGAGTCTTGAAAGATAGAAAAAAAAATATTTGTGTTAAAGGTACACAATACACATGTGAACATGTGATCCGCAAGGGTCCTCCCCTAGAGTCTGGCTGAATCCACGCTTGCACTGTTTCAATGCATTTTTATTGGTTTAAACTGAGGTGAAAAAGATCCGAAAATATGAAAGGAGTGCTTTGATTTTAAAATCCACTCGAAGTGCACACATATAGAATAGATGTACTACCCCATAAGGGGGATTTTGGAAAATTCCTCCAAACCCCCAAAACTTAGAAGTTTTCCTTTTTGATATTAGAAAACGACTAAAATTATCCTATTTCCCCAAAAAGACCAATATCCCCCTTAGAAATTGTGTTTTGGCTACGTCTATTGCACTCTCAATAGTAGATATATTTGATTAGGATTTTATTGATATTAATTAATATTAAAAAAGGCCCATCTTTAATTATTCAGTCTCTTAAAATTAATTACTTAGATAGAGATAAAAGTCTATACTATCTTAATTCACATTGAACAAGGTGTACGAAAGTGAATTTTCTAAGTCAAAAATCAAAATCACTCTGTGTATGAAACGAAGTAATCCAAAGAACTAGAGTTTTGTAGAACCCCTACTAGATGGCACTCCAAGTACGAAAAGACCTACACTGCCAACGCTCGTTTTAAAAAAACTTCCAATTTTACGAACACTTATGATTTTACCTATAGATTCAGGCGCGTAGCCAGAGGGGGGGATTTGGGGATATATCCCCCCCCCGAAACTTGGAAATTTTCTTTTTTTGACCATAGAAAACCACTTAAAATACCCCATATCCCCCCCCCAAAATATCAATATCCCCCTCCGAAATTTTTTTCTGGCTACGCCACTGTATAGATTGTCTATAAATAGTTTAAAATTGGTCCCAAAGATGTATTGAAAATTTAAGGTCCCTTATACAAAGTAAAATTTTGATAAGTATATTTGCAAACTTATTTTTACATTTATTTGAAATAATTCTTTTTAAATAACTACTCTAATTCAGTGGCGGATCTAGAACATGAGCAAGGGGGGGGGGCTAACTTAATCTGATTGAGGATGATAATGAAGTACAAGGCGTGCTTTTTACAATATTCATTAATGTCTTAAATATTGAGGGTAGTGTTGAAATGTAAATTGTATTGTTAAATATAACTAATTAATTAGTAATTAAATTAGTTAATTAAATATGTATCAAAATATTATTAAAATAAGAGTGTGTCAACCGGGAGGTTTTTACGATGATTTGAGTCAAATACTTTTTTTCCAAGAATAGAGATCAAATGTGAATTTTCGTGCACTTAATTTCAATGTTTAGTAAATAATAGCCATCCCTAAGCATAAGGGGGGTTTGGGGGAACCTCCCCCAAGAAAATTTTTGAAATTTTGACTTTAAAAAGTTGTGTTTTGACCCATTTTTGGTCATTTGGGCCCCTTTGAGTGACACACGAAAAAGATTTCTTGATTTCTTGCCCTCTTTTCAAAGGATAAAACTGTAGGATATAAGAATTTCATGGGGGCGGTTTGAACCACCTAACCACGTCTCTATTTTCACAGAGTAAATGTTTTGTAAGTAGAGACTAAAGCGCATTAGACCCTTTTAAAAAGTGAATCTTATAAAAACAAGGGAGTTAAAAGATCTTGCAGAGGGGCTAAACCTCATTGTAATCTTTAAATTGCGAAACAAATCTATAAAAATGTAAGGGGCTAAATATTTTGGAGGGGTTTATGCTTTGGAAGGGTTATAAAGCTCATTGGATCCTATAAGTTCTGAATCGAATTCATATAAAAGTGCAGAAAGCTAAAGATCCTGGAGGGGGCTAATGCTTGTAAGGCTAAAGCTCATTAAATTGCTAACCAAATAGTACTATAAAACATCGCAAGGCAAGGAGGCTAATGCTTTATGGGGGCTAAAACTGATTGTCCCCTTTAAATTGTGAATTGAATCTACAAAAACTCAGGGGCTTCGTAAGAGCTACAAATAATAGAAGAGGCAAATGCTTCGTAGGGTCTAAAGCTCTTTGGCCCCTTTAAATTGTGAATTAAATCTGCAAAAACTTAGGGGCTAAAAGCCTTGTAGGAGCTAAAGATCATGGAAGGGGCTAATGTTTCATAGGGCTAAAGCTCATTAATTTGTGTACCCAACATAAAAACGCAAGGAGGCCTTTACGGGAAAAACTCATTGGATCCTTTAAATTACGAATTAAATCTTCAAACACGCAGGGGCTAATACTTTGTAAGGGCTAAAACCTCTAAAAATCCTTAAATAGTGAATGGAGTTTATAAAAATGCTAGGGGGGCTAAAGATGTTGGACTGGGCTTAATGCTTTGTGAAGCTGAAAAAAGTTAAAATTTCAACAAAATTTTCTAAAAACTTTATTTTTTTTTTTCGAAAAAGTTCAATTTTATATAGTGTAAACTTAAGTTCCATGGGGAGGGCTATAGCCCCTATAGCCCCCCCCCATAGATCCCCCAATGCTCTAATTTCATGTTAGAAACTTGCCTCCATCTGTGGAACACTTAAAAATCCATATAATTCTATATTGTGCAATTACCTTGCAATTCTACTTTATATTTGTAGAGGAAACCATTTGACATCTTCAACATGATTATTAATTTATCCATTCGAACCATTGAGGGGACGAGGCACCTTCAACCTTACTTTTTTAATTTCTAATAATAGGATATTTAAAATTTCATCAAATTGTTCATCAAATTTTGGAAGAAATCCCATAAAAACAACCGACATAGTATTTTTTTTTTTAAAATGATTTTGGGAAATTAAAGAAGTAATTTAAATTTTCGCTTTAAAATGCTCCTTGCACATTCCTAATTAAAATAATCTAACCAAATTTGAAAACATGTTAATAAATAAAGTTATCACCCCTCGTTTTAACAAATATTTTGATGCACAGTTGGGGAAAAAAAACGACTCAGTTGAGATTTCTGACGAACCACTTGAGTTAGGAAGACAAATAAGGTGTCATTTTACATGTCATAAAGTATTCTTTAAATGAGAAAAATTTCGAGTCCTTAGGGGATCGTCTTCATATTAAACGAAACACTAATTTTTTTTTCTATGGGGACCCCCAATTATTATGCAATTTTCTGAAAGAGCATCCTCATAAACCCCCAAATACCAAGTTTCATTCAAATCGTGCGGTAAATAAAGCTTTTACGTTTTGGGGGTCGTCTCCAGAGTGAGAAGGGTTAATTTTCTGTAAACACTATTTCTTAAAAACGGTGGGATAGTAAGACTTTTACTGACCACTTTATGTTTATTGAAAAGTTTATAGGTAATTTATTGAAATTTTATATCAAATTTAAGTTTTAACTTAAGTTACGGTGATTAAAATAAGGCGACTGTTTCCAGAAAAAGTATTCTCCGGTATACATTTGGCAAAGGTATACGGTCCCTTAAAAAGTGGGAATTTAGTTTAATTCAGTTTTTTCCAAAACTATTAAATGAAATCGACTGAAATTTTGGTTTTCCACATAAAATTACATAAAATTACTACTATTAACCATTAAATATCACTACAAAAGCATAATTATTTTGTTTGGGGACACAATAAATTTGACCTGAATTCAAAGTTTTACGCCGAAAACATTTTGACAAATTTCACATTGAATGGTAGACATTTCAAAAATTTATTATGCTTCTATTTGGGTACTTACATGGATGAAACTTGGTATTTGGGAGTTTATGGGGATGCTCTTTCAGAAAAACGCATAATAATTGGGGGTCCCCATAGGAAAAACAAAAGTTAGTGTTTCGTTTAATATGAAGACGACCCCCTAAGGACTCGAAATTTTTTTCACTTAAAGAATACTTTATGACATGAAAAATGACACCTTGTTTGTCTTCCTAACACAAGTGGTTCGTCAGAAATCTCAACTGAGTCGGGTTTTTTTCCCCCAACTGTACAATTTGAATATGTTGTGGCGAGTGCGAGCCACTGGGAGATACCGATCCGAAGGTCATACGACTCAAAAGTATACTCCGGAGTTATAATCGCTTCAGTCGGTATTTATAACTCATTTGAATTATCTGACTCTTATAGTGGTGAGTAAGCTCGCCACAGTACTCCCCCTCCAAAATGCAGCTGGGCTGGATTCGTGAGTCTTTTTGAAACCGAGATCCCGTGGCTAGTTGAGACGCCGGGAGTGCGGAGCCCATGGCACATGTTTGAATCTCCCGAGGCGTGAAGTTGCGAAGCCGAGAGTGATAGCGAAGCGCTGCGAACCCAACCACAGCGAAGAGGGTGGTTTGGAGCTGGTGACCGTTAGTGAAGGTGGTGAAGGTGCGTGTTCGTATGCCGGGTCACCAATGTGGCGAGTGCGAGCCACTGGGAGATACCGATCCGATGGTCATACGACTCAAAAGTATACTCCGGAGTTATAATCGCTTCAGTCGGTATTTATAACTCTTTTGAATTATCTGACTCTTATAGTTGTGAGCAAGCTCGCCACAATGTATTCGAAAAAAAGTTTTATAAAGTTAAATGTTTTTATAAAAACGTTAAAAAACCAAGTTGGTGATTCGTGAATTTTTTTAAGAATTATATATAATTTTTGCAATAAAGGTATAAATTCTGAAAATTACAGAAGGGGACAGCTTTGGGATCAGGAGGCAGAAAAACTGTTTAAAATCAAACTCTCAAACTCTTTCTATGTTAAAAAGGCCATAATATGGTGTACTACTAATCAATATACGTATAGTGAGTGAGCTTTACCGGAATCATACTTTTATTTACATACCAATTAGGAAAAAAAACCACTTGACAGTTATTTTAAACATTTTTAACTAATTAAAATATTGTTTTCTTATTTTTTTAGAAAAAATTTTCAGTGAAAAAAAAATACTTGGGAAAAATTTATCCTTAAAATAACTGTATTACAACATTTATATAAGTGTAATAAATTCCAATTAAAAAATTTTGGAGTAAAAAACTAAAAGATGTTATTTTACGTGCCAGCCATCTTGGATTTCTGACGACATTTCCGCCTTTTGTGACCAAGAATGAAATTTCCATTGTTGCTATTTTAATTATGAACATATTTTCATTACATTCACTTTTAAAATAGCATCTACAGGGTGTCCCAAAGCTAACTGAACGATTTCAAAAATTAATAAAAAATAAACTAAGAGCGATAAAAATATGCGGTCTGCTGCTACCTACTTGGCTGGTCTAAGAATTTTTTCTCACAAAATTTCGAAAATTCGTAGTTCACAAATATTTTAACAGATGGCAGCTCTGAAAATTCGAACATTAGGGAATTTCCATACTCTAGATCCCTATTTTAAGTAGTCTTAGGGATATTAAATATTGTGATGAATCGATTTAAGAATCGAATAAAGAATCTTTTAATACGTACTTCATGGAATCAAACCTTTATTCCAGTCAAAAGGTCCGGTTCTAAGAAAGTTTAACGTATCAAACTTAAAATAGATTTTTGAATAACTTTTAGAATAATTTTAATTTAATACTGTTTCATTCTTTTTAGCTATTAAAACGATCGTTTATTTTAATATTTAAAATTGAACTTAGCATCTATTGAAGGATCGCTATGATAACTTAAACTTTTTGATAATCCTTAAACCAACTTATTTAACATTTTTTTCCAGATTGCCTCATACTGTTTATTTTAGATTTTAACGTCTATTTCAAAATTTGATTACAAAACACAGATTTAGCCACATAATAATGCTGGTTTTCTGCTAGATTATAATACCTTGATATTTCTATAATATGGGATCGTTGCACCGAAATCTCCTAAACTTTGAGGATCTAATCACAATGCATAAAAAACGATTTTCAGTTTCGGTACTTTTACGGTACGCGGTAAGAGGAAGCTATACTCGACTGCAACGTTTTCTGACCCTATGACATCACTAACAAACAAAGTAGTTCCCAGTGCGATGTCTGAAATTTGAGAACTATGAAGAACGTCAATTTAAAAATGTTATTATTTCGTTAAATCCTTGAATATATAGTGTCTTTTTATAACGACTTGTGTACCGAACCCCCTCCTAGCAACCCAGCAGGCTTTCGGTTGACGCAGTTTCTGCTTCCACGTATTGATCAAACGGTCAGAAAACGTTGCTGTCGAGTTTCTTTATCATTTCGGGCACAATGCTTTGTTTAAGGATATGGGAGGTTGTGACATTCTTACCGAATACCAAAATAATAAAGTTATCCTAAAAAACATTTCATCAATAAAGAACAAAGAGAACTCTTGTTATTTAAAATGGAAATCGGAGTCTTTTTATTAATCGGTCATATTAATCGTACTCTGGGGGTTAACTTCCGATCAAGTCAAAGGAGAATACAACCGTCCGTAACAATGTGATTAGAAGTTTATTAGTCTACAAAACAGCTGAAAATGAGGTGTACTTTAGAAGAAATAATATTTTTTGTGTTGAAATACCACAGACTCAAGAAATCTTCATTAAACGAAGATTGATCACATAAAACGATACATTTTAGGTTCATTTAAATAGAGTGATCGGGCTAAGATCAGTCAATTTCGATAACATTATCCGATTGATAACATTATCTGGGTAGAATGTCGATCATGTTATGTTTTAAGTAAGCGGACACGATATGTGACAAACATATTCTGACCCTACCATCGGTTTTTATTCTTTAAATAATCTATATCAGGAATCAACTCATATTAGGGAAATAATTTTGAATTTTATCAAGTAGCATTCTGTCCTCAAATCCCCAATTATCGACAGAAATGCAGAGGAAAACATTTTATTTTATGTTCTACACTTAAATTTAATTGCCTCTATTGATAAAACCAAGCTCTGCAAATTAAAATCAAGGTACAATCTCAAGTATTTTTTATTCCCATTCGATTCTAGAATCGAATTTAACATCCCTAAAATAGGGAATTGGAGTATTGAGATTCCCTAATGTTGGCATTTTCAGAGCTGCCATCTGTTAATATATTTGTGAAATACGAATTTTTGAAATTTTGTGAGAAAAAATTCTTAGACCAGCCAAGAAGGTAGCAGCAGACCGGGTATTTTTATCTCTTTTAGTTTAATTTTTATTAATTTTTGAAATCGTTCAGTTGGTTTTGGGACACCCTGTATTTAAAGATTTAAAGTATTACATGACAAAATACTGTATTTTTTTGTATTACTGTATTTTTTTATTTGGTAAAATTAGCCATTTTTAACCGATTTAGATGCTTATTTCGGTAGCTATTCGATAAAAAAAATATATTTCTGAGATTTTTGTCCAAAAACAGTACTGATAACCTCTAGATCGCCATTTACAGATTTTTTCCTGAGGCGTCTATCTTGCATTCATGACGTCATACAAACCCCCTGCATGACGTCATACAAACCCCCTGCACGGAATTTGGAAGAAACACCAATGTAGACGTCATTACGAATCGAATGATACCACTCACTAAGCTTCTGCCAAAAGTTTTTCGAAACATGACATAAGCGACTCCACTAAGATTAGATTTCCTGTTTTTCACATTTCGACTCCTCACTTTCTACTTATAACAAACATAAATATAATGTTCACTGCTATCTCTCCTATTCTTTGAACCCCAAAATCGACTATTAAACAAATGAAACACTTACAAATATTTCCCATTTATTTTATAAAACATACTCCTCTCACAAAAGACTGGTGTCTCTCATGCGTAACTTCCCCACTAATGCCCCACTCATTGTTATATACCTGCCTCCCCATAATTCCCCCTATCCTAACGAACCAGCAATCTGTAATGATCCCAAGCCATCATTCCTCCTATAAAAGAAAAAGTCGCAGTCTCTGAGCAATGATGTCAAATCTAGCGTGTCGAGGGATCCCTTCTTTGATGTCGCATACCTCAACTACACGATGTTCGGTAATTCACCGAGAGTTTGGGGACATCAAACATTAAAATTCCCGACCAGCGATGGGGATTTTTTTCTATGGATGGGGGAGCAAATGTTCTCCGTATCGCTACAAAAATCGACATTTATCAAGCGAAATTCAGTTGCCGATGTGCCATCATTAGAAATCCATCATGGCAACGTAATGTAGCATTTTCAAGTTTGGGGAATGTAAAATTTTGTATTTATTATTGCTAAAGTATTTTTTATGAGTGAAAGCACAAATAACAGTGATTTTTTTACTATTTTAAGCGAGGTATCTGTTTTTCAAAATACCTGGAAAGTTCTGAAGACAAAATGTATAAGATACCCGACAAAAGCAAAGTTGGTTATTTAAATGGGATGATTATTTACATATAAACTTTCTCAGGTGCTTTTATAGTGCCAAATGGTATAATATATAACATATTTCAAGGGTGGAAAGTTTACAAATATAGTATTAGTAGGGAGCTACCGCATCCTTCTCGTTATCGCTCTCCCCGTTAAGTGCTTACGCAAATCCTTAAGATTGCTTCCAAACCCACAAAAACCAAATTCACTTAATTTACCTACTTTATTGAACATTCGTAGAAACAATTTAGAAAAACAAACGTCAACAACCAACTTTCCAAAAATACGTCAGAGCTCAGAGGACATTTTCGATTGCTTCTTCACAAAACCCAGTTCACTGACTGAACTCACACAAAGTATTTTATGCCATTTTATTTATTCGGGGATTTAACTTGTTTCTGATTAACATATTATGTATAGAAAAAAATTATTGGTTTTTATGTAATGAAGAACTTTAGTTAACATTGCAGAACAATATCTATGCGAAATTATGTGGCGCAGTCGCAGTGGCTTAGTTGGTTCAGGCGCCAGTCTAGTTAACAGGATATCACGAGTTCGAATTTCGACGGTACCTCAACATTTTAAGTTATTTCATATAATAGGGGATTTAACTTGTTTCTAATTAACAAATTATGTACAGAAAATTAATGTTTGGTATTTATGTTACGTTTTTTCAATGTTAAGCTTAGTATCCTTTAAAGATTTCACTGCAAAGAATTTTTCCGGAAGTTGTGGGGCGCCGTGGCTTAGCTGGTAAAAGCGCCTGTCTTGTAAACAGGAGATCTCGAGTTCGAATCTCGTCGGTGCTAATTACATTTTTATAAATTTTGGGAATAAAAAAATTGCTATTGAAATATTTTAACCCATAGTGGGTGTAATCTTTTCAATTCTTTAAGAGTTTATATTGGATTACCTTTAAATTTTAATACATTTTGTCTCGAGTTTGTGGAGCAGTTACTTAGGGGTTAAAGCGCCTGTCTCATAAACAGGAGATCGCGAGTTCGACTCTCGTCTATGCCTTTTGTTTGGTATTAAATATTTTCAACAAAAAATATTTTCCAAATGAAGAACAAGTAATGGGTTTTAAACAATATTGAGATCAATTCCAATGTGGCGCCGTGGCTTAGTTGGTTAAAGTGCCTGTCTAGTAAACAGGAGATCACGAATTCGAATCTCGTCGGTACCTCAACATTTTATGCCTTTTTATTTATTCGGGGATTTAAATTGTTTCTAATTGACAAATTGAGTAGAGGTAAAAAATGTTTGGTTTTTATGTCATGAAATACTTCAGTAAATATTGCAGAACAACATCTATGTGAAATTATGTGGCGCCGTGGCTTAGTTGGTTAAAGCGCCTGTCTAGAACACAGGAGATCACGAGTTCGAATCTCGTCGGTGCCTTTAGTGATTATTCATTTTTAGATTTACAGAAAAGGATTCATGTTTTTTAATAACCCTACTGATATTTAAATTTTAATTTTTCAATGTTAAACTTAGTATCCTTTAAAGATTTAACTGCAAATAATTTTTCCAGAAGTTGTGGGGCGCCGTGGCTTAGCTGGTTAAAGCGCCTGTCTTATAAACAGGAGATCGCGAGTTCGAATCTCGTCGGTGCCAATTACCTTTTTATAAATTTTGGGAATAAAAAAATTGCTATTGAAATATTTTAACCCATAGTGGGTGTAATCTTTTCAATTCTTTACGAGTTTATATTGGATTACCTTTAAATTTTAATACATTTTGTCTTGAGTTTGAGGCGTAGTGGCTTAGGGGTTAAAGCGCCTGTCTCGTAAACAGGAGATCGCGAGTTCGAATCTCGTCTGCGCCTTTTGTTTGGTATTAAAATTTTTCAACAAAAAATATTTCCCAAATGAAGAACAAGTAATGGGTTTTAAACAATATTTAGATCAATTCGAATGTGGCGCAGTGGCTTAGTTGTTTAAGCGCCTGTCTAGTAAACAGGAGATTACGAGTTCGAATCTCGTCGGTGCCTCAACATTTTATGTCTTTTTATTTATTCGGGGATTTAACTTGTTTCTAAATAACAAATTGAGTAGAGGTAAAAAATGTTTGGTTTTTATGTCATGAAATACTTCAGTAAATATTGCAGAACAATATTTATGTGAATTTATGTGGCGCCGTGCCTTAGTTGGTTAAAGCGCCTGTCTAGTAAACAGAGGAGATCACGAGTTCGAATCTCGTCGGTGCCTTTAGTGATTATTCATTTTTAGATTTGCAGAAAAGGATTCATGTTTTTTAATAACCCTACTGATATTTAAATTTTAATTTTTCAATGTTAAACTTAGTATCCTTTAAAGATTTCACTGCAAATAATTTTTCCGGAAGTTGTGGGGCGCCGTGGCTTAGCTGGTTAAAGCGCCTGCCTTGTAAACAGGAGATCACGAGTTCGAATCTCGTCGGTGCCAATTACCTTTTTATAGATTTTAGGAATAAAAAAATTGCTATTGAAATATTTTAACCCATAGTGGGTGTAATCTTTTCAATTCTTTACGAGTTTATATTGGATTACATTTACATTTTAATACATTTTGTCTTGAGTTTGTGGCGCAGTGGCTTAGGGGTTAAAGCGCCTTTCTCGTAAACAGGAGATCGCGAGTTCGAATCTCGTATTTGCCTTTTGTTTGGTATTAAATTTTTTCAGCAAAAAATATTTTCCAAATGAAGAACAAGTAATGGGTTTTAAACAATATTGAGATCAATTCCAATGTGGCGCCGTGGCTTAGTTGATTAAAGCGCCTGTCTAGTAAACAGGAGATCACGAGTTCGAATCTAGTCGGTGCCTTAACATTTTATGTCTTTTTATTTATTCGGGGATTTAACTTGTTTCTAATTAACAAATTGAGTAGAGGTAAAAATTTTTGGTTTTTATGTCATGAAATACTTCAGTAAATATTGCAGAACAATATTTATGTGAATTCATGTGGCGCCGTGGCTTAGCTGGTTAAAGCGCCTGTCTTGTAAACAGGAGATCGCGAGTTCGAATCTCGTCGGAGCCAATTATCTTTTTATAAATTTTGGAAACAAAAAAAATTGCTATTGAAATATTTTAACCCATCGTGGGAGTAATCTTTTCAATTCTTTACGAGTTTATATTGGATTACCTTTAAAATTTAATACATTTTGTCTTGAGTTTGTGGCGCAGTGGCTTAGGGGTTAAAGCGCCTGTCTCGTAAACAGGAGATCGCGAGTTCGAATCTCGTCTGTGCCTTTAGTTTGATATTAAATTTTTTCAACAAAAAATATTTCCCAAATAAAGAACAAGTAATGGGTTTTAAACAATATTGAGATCAATGCCAATGTGGCGCCGTGGCTTAGTTGGTTAAAGCGCCTGTCTAGTAAACAGGAGATCACGAGTTCGAATCTCGTCGGTGCCTCAACATTTTATGTCTTTTTATTTATTCGGGGATTTAACATGTTTCTTATTAACAAATTGAGTAGAGGTAAAAAATGTTTGGTTTTAATGTCATGAAATACTTCAGTAAATATTGCAGAACAATATCTATGTGATTTTATGTGGCGCCGTGGCTTATTTGGTTAAAGCGCCTGTCTAGTAAACAGGAAATCACGAGTTCGAATCTCGTCGGTGCCTTTAGTGATTATTCATTTTTAGATTTACAGAAAAGGATTCATGTTTTTAATAACCCTACTGATATTTAAGTTTTAATTTTTCAATGTTAAACTTAGTATCCTATAAAGATTTCACTGCAAATAATTTTTCCGGAAGTTGTGGGGCGCCGTGGCTTAGCTGGTTAAAGCTCCTGTCTTGTAAACAGGAGATCGCGAGTTCGAATCTCGTCGGTGCCATTTACCTTTTTATAAATTTTGGAAACAAAAAAAATTGCTATTGAAATATTTTAACCCATCGTGGGAGTAATCTTTTCAATTCTTTACGAGTTTATATTGGATTATCTTTAAATTTTAATACATTTTGTCTTGAGTTTGTGGCGCAGTGGCTTTGGGGTTAAAGCGCCTGTCTCGTAAACACGAGATCGCGAGTTCGAATCTCGTCTGTGCCTTTTGTTTGGTATTAAATTTTTTTAACAAAAAATATTTCCCAAATGAAGAACAAGTAATGGGTTTTAAACAATATTGAGATCAATTCGAATGTGGCGCCGTGGCTTAGTTGGTTAAAGCGCCTGTCTAGTAAACAGGAGATCACGAGTTCGAATCTCGTCGGTGCCTTTAGTGATTATTCATTTTTAGATTTGCAGAAAAGGATTCATGTTTTTTAATAACCCTACTGATATTTAAATTTTAATTTTAATTTGTCAATGTTAAACTTAGTATCCTTTAAAGATTTCACTGCAAATAATTTTCCGGAAGTTGTGGGGCGCCGTGGCTTAGCTGGTTAAAGCGCCTGTCTAGTAAATAGGAGATCACGAGTTCGAATCTAGTCGGTGTCTCAACATTTTATGTCTTTTTATTTATTCGGGGATTTAACTTGTTTCTAATTAACAAATTGAGTAGGGGTAAAAAATATTTGGTTTTTATGTCATGAAATACTTCAGTAAATATTGCAGAACAATATCTATGTGAATTTATGTGGAGCCGCGGCTTAGTTGGTTAAAGCGCTTGTCTAGTAAACAGGAGATCACGAGTTCGAATCTCGTCGGTGCCTTTAGTGATTATTCATTTTTAGATTTACAGAAAAGGATTCATGTTTTCTAATAACCCTACTGGTATTTAAATTTTAATTTTTCAATGTTAAACTTAGTATCCTTTAAGGATTTCACTGCAAATAATTTTTCTGGACGTTGTGGGGCGCCGTGGCTTAGCTGGTTAAAGCGCTATTCTTGTAAACAGGAGATCGCGAGTTCGAATGTCGTCGGTGGCAATTACCTTTTTATAAATTTTGGAAACAAAAAGAATTGCTATTTAAATATTTTAACCCATCGTGGGAGTAATCTTTTCAATTCTTTACGAGTTTATATTGGATTACCTTTAAATTTTAATACATTTTGTCTTGAGTTTCAGGCGTAGTGGCTTAGGGGTTAAAGCGCCTGTCTAGTAAACAGGAGATCACGAGTTCGAATCTCGTCGGTGCCTTTAGTGATTATTCATTTTTAGATTTGCAGAAAAGGATTCATGTTTTTTAATAACCCTACTGATATTTAAATTTTAATTTTTCAATGTTAAACTTAGTATCCTTTAAAGATTTCACTGCAAATAATTTTCCGGAAGTTGTGGGGCGCCGTGGCTTAGCTGGTTAAAGCGCCTGTCTAGTAAATAGGAGATCACGAGTTCGAATCTAGTCGGTGCCTCAACATTTAATGTCTTTTTATTTATTCGGGGATTTAACTTGTTTCTAATTAACTAATTGAGTAGGGGTAAAAAATATTTGGTTTTTATGTCATGAAATACTTCAGTAAATATTGCAGAACAATATCTATGTGAATTTATGTGGAGCCGCGGCTTAGTTGGTTAAAGCGCTTGTCTAGTAAACAGGAGATCACGAGTTCGAATCTCGTCGGTGCCTTTAGTGATTATTCATTTTTAGATTTACAGAAAAGGATTCATGTTTTCTAATAACCCTACTGGTATTTAAATTTTAATTTTTCAATGTTAAACTTAGTATCCTTTAAGGATTTCACTGCAAATAATTTTTCCGGACGTTGTGGGGCGCCGTGGCTTAGCTGGTTAAAGCGCTAGTCTTGTAAACAGGAGATCGCGAGTTCGAATGTCGTCGGTGGCAATTACCTTTTTATAAATTTTGGAAACAAAAAGAATTGCTATTTAAATATTTTAACCCATCGTGGGAGTAATCTTTTCAATTCTTTACGAGTTTATATTGGATTACCTTTAAATTTTAATACATTTTGTCTTGAGTTTCAGGCGTAGTGGCTTAGGGGTTAAAGCGCCTGTCTCGTAAACAGGAGATCGCGAGTTCGAATCTCGTCTGTGCCTTTAGTTTGATATTAAATTTTTTCAACAAAAAATATTTCCCAAATGAAGAACAAGTAATGGGTTTTAAACAATATTGAGATCAATGCCAATGTGGCGCCGTGGCTTAGTTGGTTAAAGCGCCTGTCTAGTAAACAGGAGATCACGAGTTCGAATCTCGTCGGTGCCTTTAACATTTTATGTCTTTTTATTTATTCGGGGATTTAACATGTTTCTTATTAACAAATTGAGTAGAGGTAAAAAATGTTTGGTTTTAATGTCATGAAATACTTCAGTAAATATTGCAGAACAATATCTATGTGTTTTTATGTGGCGCCGTGGCTTATTTGGTTAAAGCGCCTGTCTAGTAAACAGGAAATCACGAGTTCGAATCTCGTCGGTGCCTTTAGTGATTATTCATTTTTAGATTTACAGAAAAGGATTCATGTTTTTAATAACCCTACTGATATTTAAGTTTTAATTTTTCAATGTTAAACTTAGTATCCTATAAAGATTTCACTGCAAATAATTTTTCCGGAAGTTGTGGGGCGCCGTGGCTTAGCTGGTTAAAGCGCCTGCCTTGTAAACAGGAGATCACGAGTTCGAATCTCGTCGGTGCCTTTAGTGATTATTCATTTTTAGATTTACAGAAAAGGATTCATGTTTTTTAATAACCCTACTGATATTTAAATTTTAATTTTTCAATGTTAAACTTAGTATCCTTTAAAGATTTAACTGCAAATAATTTTTCCAGAAGTTGTGGGGCGCCGTGGCTTAGCTGGTTAAAGCGCCTGTCTTATAAACAGGAGATCGCGAGTTCGAATCTCGTCGGTGCCAATTACCTTTTTATAAATTTTGGGAATAAAAAAATTGCTATTGAAATATTTTAACCCATAGTGGGTGTAATCTTTTCAATTCTTTACGAGTTTATATTGGATTACCTTTAAATTTTAATACATTTTGTCTTGAGTTTGAGGCGTAGTGGCTTAGGGGTTAAAGCGCCTGTCTCGTAAACAGGAGATCGCGAGTTCGAATCTCGTCTGCGCCTTTTGTTTGGTATTAAAATTTTTCAACAAAAAATATTTCCCAAATGAAGAACAAGTAATGGGTTTTAAACAATATTTAGATCAATTCGAATGTGGCGCAGTGGCTTAGTTGTTTAAGCGCCTGTCTAGTAAACAGGAGATTACGAGTTCGAATCTCGTCGGTGCCTCAACATTTTATGTCTTTTTATTTATTCGGGGATTTAACTTGTTTCTAAATAACAAATTGAGTAGAGGTAAAAAATGTTTGGTTTTTATGTCATGAAATACTTCAGTAAATATTGCAGAACAATATTTATGTGAATTTATGTGGCGCCGTGCCTTAGTTGGTTAAAGCGCCTGTCTAGTAAACAGAGGAGATCACGAGTTCGAATCTCGTCGGTGCCTTTAGTGATTATTCATTTTTAGATTTGCAGAAAAGGATTCATGTTTTTTAATAACCCTACTGATATTTAAATTTTAATTTTTCAATGTTAAACTTAGTATCCTTTAAAGATTTCACTGCAAATAATTTTTCCGGAAGTTGTGGGGCGCCGTGGCTTAGCTGGTTAAAGCGCCTGCCTTGTAAACAGGAGATCACGAGTTCGAATCTCGTCGGTGCCAATTACCTTTTTATAGATTTTAGGAATAAAAAAATTGCTATTGAAATATTTTAACCCATAGTGGGTGTAATCTTTTCAATTCTTTACGAGTTTATATTGGATTACATTTACATTTTAATACATTTTGTCTTGAGTTTGTGGCGCAGTGGCTTAGGGGTTAAAGCGCCTTTCTCGTAAACAGGAGATCGCGAGTTCGAATCTCGTATTTGCCTTTTGTTTGGTATTAAATTTTTTCAGCAAAAAATATTTTCCAAATGAAGAACAAGTAATGGGTTTTAAACAATATTGAGATCAATTCCAATGTGGCGCCGTGGCTTAGTTGATTAAAGCGCCTGTCTAGTAAACAGGAGATCACGAGTTCGAATCTAGTCGGTGCCTTAACATTTTATGTCTTTTTATTTATTCGGGGATTTAACTTGTTTCTAATTAACAAATTGAGTAGAGGTAAAAATTTTTGGTTTTTATGTCATGAAATACTTCAGTAAATATTGCAGAACAATATTTATGTGAATTCATGTGGCGCCGTGGCTTAGCTGGTTAAAGCGCCTGTCTTGTAAACAGGAGATCGCGAGTTCGAATCTCGTCGGAGCCAATTATCTTTTTATAAATTTTGGAAACAAAAAAAATTGCTATTGAAATATTTTAACCCATCGTGGGAGTAATCTTTTCAATTCTTTACGAGTTTATATTGGATTACCTTTAAAATTTAATACATTTTGTCTTGAGTTTGTGGCGCAGTGGCTTAGGGGTTAAAGCGCCTGTCTCGTAAACAGGAGATCGCGAGTTCGAATCTCGTCTGTGCCTTTAGTTTGATATTAAATTTTTTCAACAAAAAATATTTCCCAAATAAAGAACAAGTAATGGGTTTTAAACAATATTGAGATCAATGCCAATGTGGCGCCGTGGCTTAGTTGGTTAAAGCGCCTGTCTAGTAAACAGGAGATCACGAGTTCGAATCTCGTCGGTGCCTCAACATTTTATGTCTTTTTATTTATTCGGGGATTTAACATGTTTCTTATTAACAAATTGAGTAGAGGTAAAAAATGTTTGGTTTTAATGTCATGAAATACTTCAGTAAATATTGCAGAACAATATCTATGTGATTTTATGTGGCGCCGTGGCTTATTTGGTTAAAGCGCCTGTCTAGTAAACAGGAAATCACGAGTTCGAATCTCGTCGGTGCCTTTAGTGATTATTCATTTTTAGATTTACAGAAAAGGATTCATGTTTTTAATAACCCTACTGATATTTAAGTTTTAATTTTTCAATGTTAAACTTAGTATCCTATAAAGATTTCACTGCAAATAATTTTTCCGGAAGTTGTGGGGCGCCGTGGCTTAGCTGGTTAAAGCTCCTGTCTTGTAAACAGGAGATCGCGAGTTCGAATCTCGTCGGTGCCATTTACCTTTTTATAAATTTTGGAAACAAAAAAAATTGCTATTGAAATATTTTAACCCATCGTGGGAGTAATCTTTTCAATTCTTTACGAGTTTATATTGGATTATCTTTAAATTTTAATACATTTTGTCTTGAGTTTGTGGCGCAGTGGCTTTGGGGTTAAAGCGCCTGTCTCGTAAACACGAGATCGCGAGTTCGAATCTCGTCTGTGCCTTTTGTTTGGTATTAAATTTTTTTAACAAAAAATATTTCCCAAATGAAGAACAAGTAATGGGTTTTAAACAATATTGAGATCAATTCGAATGTGGCGCCGTGGCTTAGTTGGTTAAAGCGCCTGTCTAGTAAACAGGAGATCACGAGTTCGAATCTCGTCGGTGCCTTTAGTGATTATTCATTTTTAGATTTGCAGAAAAGGATTCATGTTTTTTAATAACCCTACTGATATTTAAATTTTAATTTTAATTTGTCAATGTTAAACTTAGTATCCTTTAAAGATTTCACTGCAAATAATTTTCCGGAAGTTGTGGGGCGCCGTGGCTTAGCTGGTTAAAGCGCCTGTCTAGTAAATAGGAGATCACGAGTTCGAATCTAGTCGGTGTCTCAACATTTTATGTCTTTTTATTTATTCGGGGATTTAACTTGTTTCTAATTAACAAATTGAGTAGGGGTAAAAAATATTTGGTTTTTATGTCATGAAATACTTCAGTAAATATTGCAGAACAATATCTATGTGAATTTATGTGGAGCCGCGGCTTAGTTGGTTAAAGCGCTTGTCTAGTAAACAGGAGATCACGAGTTCGAATCTCGTCGGTGCCTTTAGTGATTATTCATTTTTAGATTTACAGAAAAGGATTCATGTTTTCTAATAACCCTACTGGTATTTAAATTTTAATTTTTCAATGTTAAACTTAGTATCCTTTAAGGATTTCACTGCAAATAATTTTTCTGGACGTTGTGGGGCGCCGTGGCTTAGCTGGTTAAAGCGCTATTCTTGTAAACAGGAGATCGCGAGTTCGAATGTCGTCGGTGGCAATTACCTTTTTATAAATTTTGGAAACAAAAAGAATTGCTATTTAAATATTTTAACCCATCGTGGGAGTAATCTTTTCAATTCTTTACGAGTTTATATTGGATTACCTTTAAATTTTAATACATTTTGTCTTGAGTTTCAGGCGTAGTGGCTTAGGGGTTAAAGCGCCTGTCTAGTAAACAGGAGATCACGAGTTCGAATCTCGTCGGTGCCTTTAGTGATTATTCATTTTTAGATTTGCAGAAAAGGATTCATGTTTTTTAATAACCCTACTGATATTTAAATTTTAATTTTTCAATGTTAAACTTAGTATCTTTTAAAGATTTCACTGCAAATAATTTTCCGGAAGTTGTGGGGCGCCGTGGCTTAGCTGGTTAAAGCGCCTGTCTAGTAAATAGGAGATCACGAGTTCGAATCTAGTCGGTGCCTCAACATTTAATGTCTTTTTATTTATTCGGGGATTTAACTTGTTTCTAATTAACTAATTGAGTAGGGGTAAAAAATATTTGGTTTTTATGTCATGAAATACTTCAGTAAATATTGCAGAACAATATCTATGTGAATTTATGTGGAGCCGCGGCTTAGTTGGTTAAAGCGCTTGTCTAGTAAACAGGAGATCACGAGTTCGAATCTCGTCGGTGCCTTTAGTGATTATTCATTTTTAGATTTACAGAAAAGGATTCATGTTTTCTAATAACCCTACTGGTATTTAAATTTTAATTTTTCAATGTTAAACTTAGTATCCTTTAAGGATTTCACTGCAAATAATTTTTCCGGACGTTGTGGGGCGCCGTGGCTTAGCTGGTTAAAGCGCTAGTCTTGTAAACAGGAGATCGCGAGTTCGAATGTCGTCGGTGGCAATTACCTTTTTATAAATTTTGGAAACAAAAAGAATTGCTATTTAAATATTTTAACCCATCGTGGGAGTAATCTTTTCAATTCTTTACGAGTTTATATTGGATTACCTTTAAATTTTAATACATTTTGTCTTGAGTTTCAGGCGTAGTGGCTTAGGGGTTAAAGCGCCTGTCTCGTAAACAGGAGATCGCGAGTTCGAATCTCGTCTGTGCCTTTAGTTTGATATTAAATTTTTTCAACAAAAAATATTTCCCAAATGAAGAACAAGTAATGGGTTTTAAACAATATTGAGATCAATGCCAATGTGGCGCCGTGGCTTAGTTGGTTAAAGCGCCTGTCTAGTAAACAGGAGATCACGAGTTCGAATCTCGTCGGTGCCTTTAACATTTTATGTCTTTTTATTTATTCGGGGATTTAACATGTTTCTTATTAACAAATTGAGTAGAGGTAAAAAATGTTTGGTTTTAATGTCATGAAATACTTCAGTAAATATTGCAGAACAATATCTATGTGTTTTTATGTGGCGCCGTGGCTTATTTGGTTAAAGCGCCTGTCTAGTAAACAGGAAATCACGAGTTCGAATCTCGTCGGTGCCTTTAGTGATTATTCATTTTTAGATTTACAGAAAAGGATTCATGTTTTTAATAACCCTACTGATATTTAAGTTTTAATTTTTCAATGTTAAACTTAGTATCCTATAAAGATTTCACTGCAAATAATTTTTCCGGAAGTTGTGGGGCGCCGTGGCTTAGCTGGTTAAAGCGCCTGTCTTGTAAACAGGAGATCGCGAGTTCGAATCTCGTCGGTGCCAATTACCTTTTTATAAATTTTGGAAACAAAAAAAAATTGCTATTGAAATATTTTAACCCATCGTGGGAGTAATCTTTTCAATTCTTTACGAGTTTATATTGGATTATCTTTAAATTTTAATACATTTTGTCTTGAGTTTGTGGCGCAGTGGCTTTGGGGTTAAAGCGCCTGTCTCGTAAACACGAGATCGCGAGTTCGAATCTCGTCTGTGCCTTTTGTTTGGTATTAAATTTTTTTAACAAAAAATATTTCCCAAATGAAGAACAAGTAATGGGTTTTAAACAATATTGAGATCAATTCCAATGTGTCGCCGTGGTTTAGTTGGTTAAAGCGCCTGTCTAGTAAACAGGAGATCACGAGTTCCAATCTCGTCGGAGCCTCAACATTTTATGTCTTTTTATTTATTCGGGGATTTAACTTGTTTCTAATTAACAAATTGAGTAGAGGTAAAAAATGTTTGGTTTTTATGTCATGAAATACTTCAGTAAATATTGCAGAACAAAATCTATGTGAATTTATGTGGCGCCGTGGCTTAGTTGTTTAAAGCGCCTGTCTAGTACACAGGAGATCACGAGTTCGAATCTCGTCGGTGCCAATTACCTTTTTATAAATTTTGGAAACAAAAAAAATTGCTATTGAAATATTTTAACCCATCGTGGGAGTAATCTTTTCAATTCTTTACGAGTTTATATTGGATTATCTTTAAATTTTAATACATTTTGTCTTGAGTTTGTGGCGCAGTGGCTTTGGGGTTAAAGCGCCTGTCTCGTAAACACGAGATCGCGAGTTCGAATCTCGTCTGTGCCTTTTGTTTGGTATTAAATTTTTTTAACAAAAAATATTTCCTAAATGAAGAACAAGTAATGGGTTTTAAACAATATTGAGATCAATTCCAATGTGTCGCCGTGGTTTAGTTGGTTAAAGCGCCTGTCTAGTAAACAGGAGATCACGAGTTCGAATCTCGTCGGAGCCTCAACATTTTATGTCTTTTTATTTATTCGGGGATTTAACTTGTTTCTAATTAACAAATTGAGTAGAGGTAAAAAATGTTTGGTTTTTATGTCATGAAATACTTCAGTAAATATTGCAGAACAAAATCTATGTGAATTTATGTGGCGCCGTGGCTTAGTTGGTTAAAGCGCCTGTCTAGTACACAGGAGATCACGAGTTCGAATCTCGTCGGTGCCTTTAGTGATTATTCATTTTTAGATTTACAGAAAAGGATTCATGTTTTTTAGTAACCCTACTGATATTTAAATTTTAATTTTTCAATGTTAAACTTAGTATCCTTTAAAGATTTCACTGCAAATAATTTTTAGGAAAGTTCTGGGGCGCCGTGGCTTAGCTGGTTAAAGCGCCTGTCTTGTAAACAGGAGATCGCGAGTTCGAATCTCGTCGGTGCCAATTACCTTTTTATAAATTTTGGGAATAAAAAAATTGCTATTGAAATATTTTAACCCATCGTGGAAGTAATCTTTTCAATTCTTTACGAGTTTATATTGGATTACATTTACATTTTAATACATTTTGTCTTGAGTTTGTGGCGCAGTGGCTTAGGGGTTAAAGCGCCTGTCTCGTAAACAGGAGATCGCGAGTTCGAATCTCGTCTGTGCCTTTTGTTTGGTGTTAAATTTTTTTAACAAAAAATATTTCCCAAATGAAGAACAAGTAATGGGTTTTAAACAATATTGAGATCAATTCCAATGTGTCGCCGTGGTTTAGTTGGTTAAAGCGCCTGTCTAGTAAACAGGAGATCACGAGTTCCAATCTCGTCGGAGCCTCAACATTTTATGTCTTTTTATTTATTCGGGGATTTAACTTGTTTCTAATTAACAAATTGAGTAGAGGTAAAAAATGTTTGGTTTTTATGTCATGAAATACTTCAGTAAATATTGCAGAACAAAATCTATGTGAATTTATGTGGCGCCGTGGCTTAGTTGGTTAAAGCGCCTGTCTAGTACACAGGAGATCACGAGTTCGAATCTCGTCGGTGCCAATTACCTTTTTATAAATTTTGGAAACCAAAAAAAATGCTATTGAAATATTTTAACCCATCGTGGGAGTAATCTTTTCAATTCTTTACGAGTTTATATTGGATTATCTTTAAATTTTAATACATTTTGTCTTGAGTTTGTGGCGCAGTGGCTTTGGGGTTAAAGCGCCTGTCTCGTAAACACGAGATCGCGAGTTCGAATCTCGTCTGTGCCTTTTGTTTGGTATTAAATTTTTTTAACAAAAAATATTTCCCAAATGAAGAACAAGTAATGGGTTTTAAACAATATTGAGATCAATTCCAATGTGTCGCCGTGGTTTAGTTGGTTAAAGCGCCTGTCTAGTAAACAGGAGATCACGAGTTCGAATCTCGTCGGAGCCTCAACATTTTATGTCTTTTTATTTATTCGGGGATTTAACTTGTTTCTAATTAACAAATTGAGTAGAGGTAAAAAATGTTTGGTTTTTATGTCATGAAATACTTCAGTAAATATTGCAGAACAAAATCTATGTGAATTTATGTGGCGCCGTGGCTTAGTTGGTTAAAGCGCCTGTCTAGTACACAGGAGATCACGAGTTCGAATCTCGTCGGTGCCTTTAGTGATTATTCATTTTTAGATTTACAGAAAAGGATTCATGTTTTTTAGTAACCCTACTGATATTTAAATTTTAATTTTTCAATGTTAAACTTAGTATCCTTTAAAGATTTCACTGCAAATAATTTTTAGGAAAGTTCTGGGGCGCCGTGGCTTAGCTGGTTAAAGCGCCTGTCTTGTAAACAGGAGATCGCGAGTTCGAATCTCGTCGGTGCCAATTACCTTTTTATAAATTTTGGGAATAAAAAAATTGCTATTGAAATATTTTAACCCATCGTGGAAGTAATCTTTTCAATTCTTTACGAGTTTATATTGGATTACATTTACATTTTAATACATTTTATCTTGAGTTTGTGGCGCAGTGGCTTAGGGGTTAAAGCGCCTGTCTCGTAAACAGGAGATCGCGAGTTCGAATCTCGTATTTGCCTTTTGTTTGGTATTAAATTTTTTCAGCAAAAAATATTTTCCAAATGAAGAACAAGTAATGGGTTTTAAACAATATTGAGATAAAATTCCAATGTGGCGCCGTGGCTTAGTTGGTTAAAGCGCCTGTCTAGTAAACAGGAGATCACGAGTTCGAATCTAGTCGGTGCCTCAACATTTTATGTCTTTTTATTTATTCGGGGATTTAACTTGTTTCTAATTAACAAATTGAGTAGAGGTAAAAAATGTTTGGTTTTTATGTCATGAACTACTTCAGTAAATATTGCAGAACAATATTTATGTGAATTAATGTGGCGCCGTGGCTTAGCTGGTTAAAGCGCCTGTCTTGTAAACAGGAGATCGCGAGTTCGAATCTCGTCGGTGCCAATTACCTTTTTATAAATTTTGGAAACAAAAAAAATTGCTATTGAAATATTTTACCCCATCGTGGGAGTAATCTTTTCAATTCTTTAAGAGTTTATATTGGATTACCTTTAAAATTTAATACATTTTGTCTTGAGTTTGTGGCGCAGTGGCTTAGGGGTTAAAGCGCCTGTCTCGTAAACAGGAGATCGCGAGTTCGAATCTCGTCTGTGCCTTTAGTTTGATATTAAATTTTTTCAACAAAAAATATTTCCCAAATGAAGAACAAGTAATGGGTTTTAAACAATATTGAGATCAATTCGAATGTGGCGCCGTGGCTTAGTTGGTTAAAGCGCCTGTCTAGTAAACAGGAGATCACGAGTTCGAATCTCGTCGGTGCCTTTAGTGATTATTCATTTTTAGATTTGCAGAAAAGGATTCATGTTTTTTAATAACCCTACTGATATTTAAATTTTAATTTGTCAATGTTAAACTTAGTATCCTTTAAAGATTTCACTGCAAATAATTTTCCGGAAGTTGTGGGGCGCCGTGGCTTAGCTGGTTAAAGCGCCTGTCTAGTAAATAGGAGATCACGAGTTCGAATCTAGTCGGTGCCTCAACATTTTATGTCTTTTTATTTATTCGGGGATTTAACTTGTTTCTAATTAACAAATTGAGTAGGGGTAAAAAATATTTGGTTTTTATGTCATGAAATACTTCAGTAAATATTGCAGAACAATATCTATGTGAATTTATGTGGAGCCGCGGCTTAGTTGGTTAAAGCGCTTGTCTAGTAAACAGGAGATCACGAGTTCGAATCTCGTCGGTGCCTTTAGTGATTATTCATTTTTAGATTTACAGAAAAGGATTCATGTTTTCTAATAACCCTACTGGTATTTAAATTTTAATTTTTCAATGTTAAACTTAGTATCCTTTAAGGATTTCACTGCAAATAATTTTTCCGGACGTTGTGGGGCGCCGTGGCTTAGCTGGTTAAAGCGCTATTCTTGTAAACAGGAGATCGCGAGTTCGAATGTCGTCGGTGGCAATTACCTTTTTATAAATTTTGGAAACAAAAAGAATTGCTATTTAAATATTTTAACCCATCGTGGGAGTAATCTTTTCAATTCTTTACGAGTTTATATTGGATTACCTTTAAATTTTAATACATTTTGTCTTGAGTTTCAGGCGTAGTGGCTTAGGGGTTAAAGCGCTTGTCTCGTAAACAGGAGATCGCGAGTTCGAATCTCGTCTGTGCCTTTAGTTTGATATTAAATTTTTTCAACAAAAAATATTTCCCAAATGAAGAACAAGTAATGGGTTTTAAACAATATTGAGATCAATGCCAATGTGGCGCCGTGGCTTAGTTGGTTAAAGCGCCTGTCTAGTAAACAGGAGATCACGAGTTCGAATCTCGTCGGTGCCTCAACATTTTATGTCTTTTTATTTATTCGGGGATTTAACATGTTTCTTATTAACAAATTGAGTAGAGGTAAAAAATGTTTGGTTTTAATGTCATGAAATACTTCAGTAAATATAGCAGAACAATATCTATGTGATTTTATGTGGCCCCGTGGCTTATTTGGTTAAAGCGCCTGTCTAGTAAACAGGAGATCACGAGTTCGAATCTCGTCGGTGCCTTTAGTGATTATTCATTTTTAGATTTGCAGAAAAGGATTCATGTTTTTTAATAACCCTACTGATATTTAAATTTTAATTTTTCAATGTTAAACTTAGTATCCTTTAAAGATTTCACTGCAAATAATTTTCCGGAAGTTGTGGGGCGCCGTGGCTTAGCTGGTTAAAGCGCCTGTCTAGTAAATAGGAGATCACGAGTTCGAATCTAGTCGGTGCCTCAACATTTAATGTCTTTTTATTTATTCGGGGATTTAACTTGTTTCTAATTAACTAATTGAGTAGGGGTAAAAAATATTTGGTTTTTATGTCATGAAATACTTCAGTTAATATTGCAGAACAATATCTATGTGAATTTATGTGGAGCCGCGGCTTAGTTGGTTAAAGCGCTTGTCTAGTAAACAGGAGATCACGAGTTCGAATCTCGTCGGTGCCTTTAGTGGTTATTCATTTTTAGATTTACAGAAAAGGATTCATGTTTTTTAATAACCCTACTGATATTTAAATTTTAATTTTTCAATGTTAAACTTAGTATCCTTTAAAGATTTCACTGCAAATATTTTTTCCGGAAGTTGTGGGGCGCCGTGGCTTAGCTGGTTAAAGCGCCTGTCTAGTAAACAGGAGATCACGAGTTCGAATCTCGTCGGTGCCTTTAGTGATTATTAATTTTAAATTTACAGAAAAGGATTCATGTTTTTTAATAACCCTACTGATATTTAAATTTTAATTTTTCAATGTTAAACTTAGTATCCTTTAAAGATTTTACTGCAAATAATTTTTCCGGAAGTTGTGGGGCGCCGTGGCTTAGTTGGTTAAAGCGCCTGTCTTGTAAACAGGAGATCGCGAGTTCGAATCTCGTCGGTGCCAATTACCTTTTTATAAATTTTGGAAATAAAAAAATTGCTATTGAAATATTTTTACCCATAGTGGGTGTAATCTTTTCAATTCTTTACGAGTTTATATTGGATTACCTTTAAATTTTAATACATTTTGTCTTGAGTTTGTGGCGCAGTGGCTTAGGGGTTAAAGCGCCTGTCTCGTAAACAGGAGATCGCGAGTTCGAATCTCGTCGGTGCCTTTAGTGATTATTCATTTTTAGATTTACAGAAAAGGATTCATGTTTTCTAATAACCCTACTGGTATTTAAATTTTAATTTTTCAATGTTAAACTTAGTATCCTTTAAGGATTTCACTGCAAATAATTTTTCTGGACGTTGTGGGGCGCCGTGGCTTAGCTGGTTAAAGCGCTATTCTTGTAAACAGGAGATCGCGAGTTCGAATGTCGTCGGTGGCAATTACCTTTTTATAAATTTTGGAAACAAAAAGAATTGCTATTTAAATATTTTAACCCATCGTGGGAGTAATCTTTTCAATTCTTTACGAGTTTATATTGGATTACCTTTAAATTTTAATACATTTTGTCTTGAGTTTCAGGCGTAGTGGCTTAGGGGTTAAAGCGCCTGTCTCGTAAACAGGAGATCGCGAGTTCGAATCTCGTCTGTGCCTTTAGTTTGATATTAAATTTTTTCAACAAAAAATATTTCCCAAATGAAGAACAAGTAATGGGTTTTAAACAATATTGAGATCAATGCCAATGTGGCGCCGTGGCTTAGTTGGTTAAAGCGCCTGTCTAGTAAACAGGAGATCACGAGTTCGAATCTCGTCGGTGCCTCAACATTTTATGTCTTTTTATTTATTCGGGGATTTAACATGTTTCTTATTAACAAATTGAGTAGAGGTAAAAAATGTTTGGTTTTAATGTCATGAAATACTTCAGTAAATATAGCAGAACAATATCTATGTGATTTTATGTGGCCCCGTGGCTTATTTGGTTAAAGCGCCTGTCTAGTAAACAGGAGATCACGAGTTCGAATCTCGTCGGTGCCTTTAGTGATTATTCATTTTTAGATTTGCAGAAAAGGATTCATGTTTTTTAATAACCCTACTGATATTTAAATTTTAATTTTAATTTGTCAATGTTAAACTTAGTATCCTTTAAAGATTTCACTGCAAATAATTTTCCGGAAGTTGTGGGGCGCCGTGGCTTAGCTGGTTAAAGCGCCTGTCTAGTAAATAGGAGATCACGAGTTCGAATCTAGTCGGTGCCTCAACATTTTATGTCTTTTTATTTATTCGGGGATTTAACTTGTTTCTAATTAACAAATTGAGTAGGGGTAAAAAATATTTGGTTTTTATGTCATGAAATACTTCAGTAAATATTGCAGAACAATATCTATGTGAATTTATGTGGAGCCGCGGCTTAGTTGGTTAAAGCGCTTGTCTAGTAAACAGGAGATCACGAGTTCGAATCTCGTCGGTGCCTTTAGTGATTATTCATTTTTAGATTTACAGAAAAGGATTCATGTTTTCTAATAACCCTACTGGTATTTAAATTTTAATTTTTCAATGTTAAACTTAGTATCCTTTAAGGATTTCACTGCAAATAATTTTTCTGGACGTTGTGGGGCGCCGTGGCTTAGCTGGTTAAAGCGCTATTCTTGTAAACAGGAGATCGCGAGTTCGAATGTCGTCGGTGGCAATTACCTTTTTATAAATTTTGGAAACAAAAAGAATTGCTATTTAAATATTTTAACCCATCGTGGGAGTAATCTTTTCAATTCTTTACGAGTTTATATTGGATTACCTTTAAATTTTAATACATTTTGTCTTGAGTTTCAGGCGTAGTGGCTTAGGGGTTAAAGCGCCTGTCTCGTAAACAGGAGATCGCGAGTTCGAATCTCGTCTGTGCCTTTAGTTTGATATTAAATTTTTTCAACAAAAAATATTTTCCAAATGAAGAACAAGTAATGGGTTTTAAACAATATTGAGATCAATGCCAATGTGGCGCCGTGGCTTAGTTGGTTAAAGCGCCTGTCTAGTAAACAGGAGATCACGAGTTCGAATCTCGTCGGTGCCTCAACATTTTATGTCTTTTTATTTATTCGGGGATTTAACATGTTTCTTATTAACAAATTGAGTAGAGGTAAAAAATGTTTGGTTTTAATGTCATGAAATACTTCAGTAAATATTGCAGAACAATATCTATGTGTTTTTATGTGGCGCCGTGGCTTATTTGGTTAAAGCGCCTGTCTAGTAAACAGGAAATCACGAGTTCGAATCTCGTCGGTGCCTTTAGTGATTATTCATTTTTAGATTTACAGAAAAGGATTCATGTTTTTAATAACCCTACTGATATTTAAGTTTTAATTTTTCAATGTTAAACTTAGTATCCTATAAAGATTTCACTGCAAATAATTTTTCCGGAAGTTGTGGGGCGCCGTGGCTTAGCTGGTTAAAGCGCCTGTCTTGTAAACAGGAGATCGCGAGTTCGAATCTCGTCGGTGCCAATTACCTTTTTATAAATTTTGGAAACAAAAAAAATTGCTATTGAAATATTTTAACCCATCGTGGGAGTAATCTTTTCAATTCTTTACGAGTTTATATTGGATTATCTTTAAATTTTAATACATTTTGTCTTGAGTTTGTGGCGCAGTGGCTTTGGGGTTAAAGCGCCTGTCTCGTAAACACGAGATCGCGAGTTCGAATCTCGTCTGTGCCTTTTGTTTGGTATTAAATTTTTTTAACAAAAAATATTTCCCAAATGAAGAACAAGTAATGGGTTTTAAACAATAATGAGATCAATTCCAATGTGTCGCCGTGGTTTAGTTGGTTAAAGCGCCTGTCTAGTAAACAGGAGATCACGAGTTCCAATCTCGTCGGAGCCTCAACATTTTATGTCTTTTTATTTATTCGGGGATTTAACTTGTTTCTAATTAACAAATTGAGTAGAGGTAAAAAATGTTTGGTTTTTATGTCATGAAATACTTCAGTAAATATTGCAGAACAAAATCTATGTGAATTTATGTGGCGCCGTGGCTTAGTTGGTTAAAGCGCCTGTCTAGTACACAGGAGATCACGAGTTCGAATCTCGTCGGTGCCAATTACCTTTTTATAAATTTTGGAAACAAAAAAAATTGCTATTGAAATATTTTAACCCATCGTGGGAGTAATCTTTTCAATTCTTTACGAGTTTATATTGGATTATCTTTAAATTTTAATACATTTTGTCTTGAGTTTGTGGCGCAGTGGCTTTGGGGTTAAAGCGCCTGTCTCGTAAACACGAGATCGCGAGTTCGAATCTCGTCTGTGCCTTTTGTTTGGTATTAAATTTTTTTAACAAAAAATATTTCCCAAATGAAGAACAAGTAATGGGTTTTAAACAATATTGAGATCAATTCCAATGTGTCGCCGTGGTTTAGTTGGTTAAAGCGCCTGTCTAGTAAACAGGAGATCACGAGTTCGAATCTCGTCGGAGCCTCAACATTTTATGTCTTTTTATTTATTCGGGGATTTAACTTGTTTCTAATTAACAAATTGAGTAGAGGTAAAAAATGTTTGGTTTTTATGTCATGAAATACTTCAGTAAATATTGCAGAACAAAATCTATGTGAATTTATGTGGCGCCGTGGCTTAGTTGGTTAAAGCGCCTGTCTAGTACACAGGAGATCACGAGTTCGAATCTCGTCGGTGCCTTTAGTGATTATTCATTTTTAGATTTACAGAAAAGGATTCATGTTTTTTAGTAACCCTACTGATATTTAAATTTTAATTTTTCAATGTTAAACTTAGTATCCTTTAAAGATTTCACTGCAAATAATTTTTAGGAAAGTTCTGGGGCGCCGTGGCTTAGCTGGTTAAAGCGCCTGTCTTGTAAACAGGAGATCGCGAGTTCGAATCTCGTCGGTGCCAATTACCTTTTTATAAATTTTGGGAATAAAAAAATTGCTATTGAAATATTTTAACCCATCGTGGAAGTAATCTTTTCAATTCTTTACGAGTTTATATTGGATTACATTTACATTTTAATACATTTTGTCTTGAGTTTGTGGCGCAGTGGCTTAGGGGTTAAAGCGCCTGTCTCGTAAACAGGAGATCGCGAGTTCGAATCTCGTATTTGCCTTTTGTTTGGTATTAAATTTTTTCAGCAAAAAATATTTTCCAAATGAAGAACAAGTAATGGGTTTTAAACAATATTGAGATAAAATTCCAATGTGGCGCCGTGGCTTAGTTGGTTAAAGCGCCTGTCTAGTAAACAGGAGATCACGAGTTCGAATCTAGTCGGTGCCTCAACATTTTATGTCTTTTTATTTATTCGGGGATTTAACTTGTTTCTAATTAACAAATTGAGTAGAGGTAAAAAATGTTTGGTTTTTATGTCATGAACTACTTCAGTAAATATTGCAGAACAATATTTATGTGAATTAATGTGGCGCCGTGGCTTAGCTGGTTAAAGCGCCTGTCTTGTAAACAGGAGATCGCGAGTTTGAATCTCGTCGGTGCCAATTACCTTTTTATAAATTTTGGAAACAAAAAAAATTGCTATTGAAATATTTTACCCCATCGTGGGAGTAATCTTTTCAATTCTTTAAGAGTTTATATTGGATTACCTTTAAAATTTAATACATTTTGTCTTGAGTTTGTGGCGCAGTGGCTTAGGGGTTAAAGCGCCTGTCTCGTAAACAGGAGATCGCGAGTTCGAATCTCGTCTGTGCCTTTAGTTTGATATTAAATTTTTTCAACAAAAAATATTTCCCAAATGAAGAACAAGTAATGGGTTTTAAACAATATTGAGATCAATTCGAATGTGGCGCCGTGGCTTAGTTGGTTAAAGCGCCTGTCTAGTAAACAGGAGATCACGAGTTCGAATCTCGTCCGTGCCTTTAGTGATTATTCATTTTTAGATTTGCAGAAAAGGATTCATGTTTTTTAATAACCCTACTGATATTTAAATTTTAATTTGTCAATGTTAAACTTAGTATCCTTTAAAGATTTCACTGCAAATAATTTTCCGGAAGTTGTGGGGCGCCGTGGCTTAGCTGGTTAAAGCGCCTGTCTAGTAAATAGGAGATCACGAGTTCGAATCTAGTCGGTGCCTCAACATTTTATGTCTTTTTATTTATTCGGGGATTTAACTTGTTTCTAATTAACAAATTGAGTAGGGGTAAAAAATATTTGGTTTTTATGTCATGAAATACTTCAGTAAATATTGCAGAACGATATCTATGTGAATTTATGTGGAGCCGCGGCTTAGTTGGTTAAAGCGCTTGTCTAGTAAACAGGAGATCACGAGTTCGAATCTCGTCGGTGCCTTTAGTGATTATTCATTTTTAGATTTACAGAAAAGGATTCATGTTTTCTAATAACCCTACTGGTATTTAAATTTTAATTTTTCAATGTTAAACTTAGTATCCTTTAAGGATTTCACTGCAAATAATTTTTCCGGACGTTGTGGGGCGCCGTGGCTTAGCTGGTTAAAGCGCTATTCTTGTAAACAGGAGATCGCGAGTTCGAATGTCGTCGGTGGCAATTACCTTTTTATAAATTTTGGAAACAAAAAGAATTGCTATTTAAATATTTTAACCCATCGTGGGAGTAATCTTTTCAATTCTTTACGAGTTTATATTGGATTACCTTTAAATTTTAATACATTTTGTCTTGAGTTTCAGGCGTAGTGGCTTAGGGGTTAAAGCGCCTGTCTCGTAAACAGGAGATCGCGAGTTCGAATCTCGTCTGTGCCTTTAGTTTGATATTAAATTTTTTCAACAAAAAATATTTCCCAAATGAAGAACAAGTAATGGGTTTTAAACAATATTGAGATCAATGCCAATGTGGCGCCGTGGCTTAGTTGGTTAAAGCGCCTGTCTAGTAAACAGGAGATCACGAGTTCGAATCTCGTCGGTGGCTCAACATTTTATGTCTTTTTATTTATTCGGGGATTTAACATGTTTCTTATTAACAAATTGAGTAGAGGTAAAAAATGTTTGGTTTTAATGTCATGAAATACTTCAGTAAATATAGCAGAACAATATCTATGTGATTTTATGTGGCCCCGTGGCTTATTTGGTTAAAGCGCCTGTCTAGTAAACAGGAGATCACGAGTTCGAATCTCGTCGGTGCCTTTAGTGATTATTCATTTTTAGATTTGCAGAAAAGGATTCATGTTTTTTAATAACCCTACTGATATTTAAATTTTAATTTTTCAATGTTAAACTTAGTATCCTTTAAAGATTTCACTGCAAATAATTTTCCGGAAGTTGTGGGGCGCCGTGGCTTAGCTGGTTAAAGCGCCTGTCTAGTAAATAGGAGATCACGAGTTCGAATCTAGTCGGTGCCTCAACATTTAATGTCTTTTTATTTATTCGGGGATTTAACTTGTTTCTAATTAACTAATTGAGTAGGGGTAAAAAATATTTGGTTTTTATGTCATGAAATACTTCAGTAAATATTGCAGAACAATATCTATGTGAATTTATGTGGAGCCGCGGCTTAGTTGGTTAAAGCGCTTGTCTAGTAAACAGGAGATCACGAGTTCGAATCTCGTCGGTGCCTTTAGTGATTATTCATTTTTAGATTTACAGAAAAGGATTCATGTTTTCTAATAACCCTACTGGTATTTAAATTTTAATTTTTCAATGTTAAACTTAGTATCCTTTAAGGATTTCACTGCAAATAATTTTTCCGGACGTTGTGGGGCGCCGTGGCTTAGCTGGTTAAAGCGCTAGTCTTGTAAACAGGAGATCGCGAGTTCGAATGTCGTCGGTGGCAATTACCTTTTTATAAATTTTGGAAACAAAAAGAATTGCTATTTAAATATTTTAACCCATCGTGGGAGTAATCTTTTCAATTCTTTACGAGTTTATATTGGATTACCTTTAAATTTTAATACATTTTGTCTTGAGTTTCAGGCGTAGTGGCTTAGGGGTTAAAGCGCCTGTCTCGTAAACAGGAGATCGCGAGTTCGAATCTCGTCTGTGCCTTTAGTTTGATATTAAATTTTTTCAACAAAAAATATTTCCCAAATGAAGAACAAGTAATGGGTTTTAAACAATATTGAGATCATTGCCAATGTGGCGCCGTGGCTTAGTTGGTTAAAGCGCCTGTCTAGTAAACAGGAGATCACGAGTTCGAATCTCGTCGGTGCCTTTAACATTTTATGTCTTTTTATTTATTCGGGGATTTAACATGTTTCTTATTAACAAATTGAGTAGAGGTAAAAAATGTTTGGTTTTAATGTCATGAAATACTTCAGTAAATATTGCAGAACAATATCTATGTGTTTTTATGTGGCGCCGTGGCTTATTTGGTTAAAGCGCCTGTCTAGTAAACAGGAAATCACGAGTTCGAATCTCGTCGGTGCCTTTAGTGATTATTCATTTTTAGATTTACAGAAAAGGATTCATGTTTTTAATAACCCTACTGATATTTAAGTTTTATTTTTTCAATGTTAAACTTAGTATCCTATAAAGATTTCACTGCAAACAATTTTTCCGGAAGTTGTGGGGCGCCGTGGCTTAGCTGGTTAAAGCGCCTGTCTTGTAAACAGGAGATCGCGAGTTCGAATCTCGTCGGTGCCAATTACCTTTTTATAAATTTTGGAAACAAAAAAAATTGCTATTGAAATATTTTAACCCATCGTGGGAGTAATCTTTTCAATTCTTTACGAGTTTATATTGGATTATCTTTAAATTTTAATACATTTTGTCTTGAGTTTGTGGCGCAGTGGCTTTGGGGTTAAAGCGCCTGTCTCGTAAACACGAGATCGCGAGTTCGAATCTCGTCTGTGCCTTTTCTTTGGTATTAAATTTTTTTAACAAAAAATATTTCCCAAATGAAGAACAAGTAATGGGTTTTAAACAATATTGAGATCAATTCCAATGTGTCGCCGTGGTTTAGTTGGTTAAAGCGCCTGTCTAGTAAACAGGAGATCACGAGTTCCAATCTCGTCGGAGCCTCAACATTTTATGTCTTTTTATTTATTCGGGGATTTAACTTGTTTCTAATGAACAAATTGAGTAGAGGTAAAAAATGTTTGGTTTTTATGTCATGAAATACTTCAGTAAATATTGCAGAACAATATCTATGTGAATTTATGTGGCGCCGTGGCTTAGTCGGTTAAAGCGCCTGTCTAGTAAACAGGAGATCACGAGTTCGAATCTCGTCGGTGCCTTTAGTGATTATTCATTTTTAGATTTACAGAAAAGGATTCATGTTTTTTAATAACCCTACTGATATTTAAATTTTAATTTTTCAATGTTAAACTTACTATCCTTTAAAGATTTTACTGCAAATAATTTTTCCAGAAGTTGTGGGGCGCCGTGGCTTAGTTGGTTAAAGCGCCTGTCTTGTAAACAGGAGATCGCGAGTTCGAATCTCGTCGGTGCCAATTACCTTTTTATAAATTTTGGAAATAAAAAAATTGCTATTGAAATATTTTTACCCATAGTGGGTGTAATCTTTTCAATTCTTTACGAGTTTATATTGGATTACCTTTAAATTTTAATACATTTTGTCTTGAGTTTGTGGCGCAGTGGCTTAGGGGTTAAAGCGCCTGTCTCGTAAACAGGAGATCGATAGTTCGAATATCGTCTGCGCCTTTTGTTTGGTATTAAATTTTTTCAACAAAAAATATTTTCCAAATGAAGAACAAGTAATGGGTTTTAAACAATATTGAGATCAACTCCAATGTGGCGCCGTGGCTTAGTTGGTTAAAGCGCCTGTCTAGTAAACAGGAGATCACGAGTTCGAATCTCGTCGGTGCCTTTAGTGGTTATTCATTTTTAGATTTACAGAAAAGAATTCATGTTTTTTAATAACCCTACTGATATTTAAATTTTAATTTTTCAATGTTAAACTTAGTATCCTATAAAGATTTCACTGCAAATAATTTTTCCGGAAGTTGTGGGGCGCCGTGGCTTAGTTGGTTAAGGCGCCTGTCTAGTAAACAGGAGATCACGAGTTCGAATCTCGTCGGTGCCTTTAGTGATTATTCATTTTTAGATTTACTGAAAAGGATTCATGTTTTTTAATAACCCTACTAATATTTAAATTTTAATTTTTCAATGTTAAACTTATTATCCTTTAAAGATTTTACTGCAAATAATTTTTCCGGAAGTTGTGGGGCGCCATGGCTTAGTTGGTTAAAGCGCCTGTCTTGTAAACAGGAGATCGCGAGTTCGAATCTCGTCGGTGCCAATTACCTTTTTATAAATTTTAGAAATAAAAAAATTGCTATTGAAATATTTTTACCCATAGTGGGTGTAATCTTTTCAATTCTTTACGAGTTTATATTGGATTACCTTTAAATTTTAATACATTTTGTCTTGAGTTTGTGGCGCAGTGGCTTAGGGGTTAAAGCGCCTGTCTCGTAAACAGGAGATCGCGAGTTCGAATCTCGTCTGTGCCTTTTGTTTGGTATTAAATTTTTTCAACAAAAAATATTTTCCAAATAAAGAACAAGTAATGGGTTTTAAGCAATATTGAGATCAATTCCAATGTGGCGCCGTGGCCTTGTTGCTTAAAGTGCCTATCTATTAAACAGGAGATCACGAGTTCGAATCTCGTCGGTGCCTCAACATTTTATGCCTTTTTATTTATTCGGGGATTTAACTTGTTTCTAATTAACAAATTGAGTAGAGGTAAAAAATGTTGGGTTTTTATGTCATGAAATACTTCAGTAAATATTGCAGAACAATATCTAAGTGAATTTATGTGGCGCCGTGGCTTAGTTGGTTAAAGCGCCTGTCTAGTAAACAGGAGATCACGGGTTCGAATCTCGTCGGTGCCTTTAGTGATTATTCATTTTTAGATTTACTGAAAAGGATTCATGTTTTTTAATAACCCTACTGATATTTAAATTTTTATTTTTCAATGTTAAACTTAGTATCCTATAAAGATTTCACTGCAAATAATTTTTCCGGAAGTTGTGGGGCGCCGTGGCTTAGTTGGTTAAAGCGCCTGTCTTGTAAACATGAGATCGCGAGTTCGAATCTCGTCGGTGCCAATTACCTTTTTATAAATTTTGGAAATAAAAAAATTGCTATTGAAATATTTTTACCCATAGTGGGTGTAATCTTTTCAATTCTTTACGAGTTTATATTGGATTACCTTTAAATTTTAATACATTTTGTCTTGAGTTTGTGGCGCAGTGGCTTAGGGGTTAAAGCGCCTGTCTCGTAAACAGGAGATCGCGAGTTCGAATCTCGTCTGTGCCTTTTGTTTGGTATTAAATTTTTTCAACAAAAAATATTTTCCAAATAAAGAACAAGTAATGGGTTTTAAGCAATATTGAGATCAATTCCAATGTGGCGCCGTGGCTTTGTTGCTTAAAGTGCCTATCTATTAAACAGAAGATCACGAGTTCGAATCTCGTCGGTGCCTCAACATTTTATGCCTTTTTATTTATTCGGGGATTTAACTTGTTTCTAATTAACAAATTGAGTAGAGGTAAAAAATGTTGGGTTTTTATGTCATGAAATACTTCAGTAAATATTGCAGAACAATATCTATGTGAATTTATGTGGCGCCGTGGCTTAGTTGGTTAAAGCGCCTGTCTAGTAAACAGGAGATCACGAGTTCGAATCTCGTCGGTGCCTTTAGTGATTATTCATTTTTAGATTTACAGAAAAGGATTCATGTTTTTTAATAACCCTACTGATATTTAAATTTTAATTTTTCAATGTTAAACTTAGTATCCTATAAAGATTTCACTGCAAATAATTTTTCCGGAAGTTGTGGGGCGCCGTGGCTTAGCTGGTTAAAGCGCCTGTCTTGTAAACAGGAGATCGCGAGTTCGAATCTCGTCGGTGCCAATTACCATTTTATAAATTTTGGAAACAAAAAAAATTGCTATTGAAATATTTTAACCCATCGTGGAAGTAATCTTTTCAATTCTTTACGAGTTTATATTGGATTACCTTTAAATTTTAATACATTTTGTCTTGAGTTTGTGGCGCAGTGGCTTAAGGGTTAAAGCGCCTGTCTCGTAAACAGGAGATCGCGAGTTCGAATCTCGTCGATGCCAATTACCTTTTTATAAATTTTGGAAATAAAAAAATTGCTATTGAAATATTTTTACCCATAGTGGGTGTAATCTTTTTAATTCTTTACGAGTTTATATTGGATTACCTTTAAATTTTAATACATTTTGTCTTGAGTTTGTGGCGCAGTGGCTTAGGGGTTAAAGCGCCTGTCTCGTAAACAGGAGATCGCGAGTTCGAATCTCGTCTGTGCCTTTTGTTTGGTATTAAATTTTTTCAACAAAAAATATTTTCCAAATAAAGAACAAGTAATGGGTTTTAAGCAATTTTGAGATCCATTCCAATGTGGCGCCGTGGCCTTGTTGCTTAAAGTGCCTATCTATTAAACAGGAGATCACGAGTTCGAATCTCGTCGGTGCCTCAACATTTTATGCCTTTTTATTTATTCGGGGATTTAACTTGTTTCTAATTAACAAATTGAGTAGAGGTAAAAAAAATTGGGTTTTTATGTCATGAAATACTTCAGTAAATATTGCAGAACAATATCTATGTGAATTTATGTGGCGCCGTGGCATAGTTGGTTAAAGCGCCTGTCTAGTAAACAGGAGATCACGAGTTCGAATCTCGTCGGTGCCTTTAGTGATTATTCATTTTTAGATTTACAGAAAAGGATTCATGTTTTTTAATAACCCTACTGATATTTAAATTTTAATTTTTCAATGTTAAACTTACTATCCTTTAAAGATTTTACTGCAAATAATTTTTCCGGAAGTTGTGGGGCGCCGTGGCTTAGTTGGTTAAAGCGCCTGTCTTGTAAACAGGAGATCGCGAGTTCGAATCTCGTCGGTGCCAATTACCTTTTTATAAATTTTGGAAATAAAAAAATTGCTATTGAAATATTTTAACCCATCGTGGTAGTAATCTTTTCAATTCTTTACGAGTTTATATTGGATTACCTTTAAATTTTAATACATTTTGTCTTGAGTTTGTGGCGCAGTGGCTTAGGGGTTAAAACGCCTGTCTCGTAAACAGGAGATCGCGAGTTCGAATCTCGTCTGTGCCTTTTGTTTGGTATTAAATTTTTTCAACAAAAAATATTTCCCAAATGAAGAACAAAAAATGGGTTTTAAACATTATTGAGATCAACTCCAATGTGGCGCCGTGGCTTAGTTGGTTAAAGCGCCTGTCTAGTAAACAGGAGATCACGAGTTCGAATCTCGTCGGTGCCTTTAGTGGTTATTCATTTTTAGATTTACAGAAAAGAATTCATGTTTTTTAATAACCCTACTGATATTTAAATTTTAATTTTTCAATGTTAAACTTAGTATCCTTTAAAGATTTCACTGCTAATATTTTTTCCGGAAGTTGTGGGGCGCCGTGGCTTAGCTGGTTAAAGCGCCTGTTTTGTAAACAGGAGATCGCGAGTTCGAATCTCGTCGGTGCCAATTACCTTTTTATAAATTTTGGGAATAAAAAAATTGCTATTAAAATATTTTAACCCATCGTGGAAGTAATCTTTTCAATTCTTTACGAGTTTATATTGGATTACCTTTAAATTTTAATACATTTTGTCTTGAGTTTGTGGCGCAGTGGTTTAGTTGGTTAAAGCGCCTGTCTAGTAAACAGGAGATCACGAGTTCGAATCTCGTCGGTGCCTCAACATTTTATGTCTTTTTATTTATTCGGGGATTTAACTTGTTTCTAATTAACAAATTGAGTAGAGGTAAAAAATGTTGGGTTTTTATGTCATGAAATACTTCAGTAAATATTGCAGAACAATATCTATGTGAATTTATGTGGCGCCGTGGCTTAGTTGGTTAAAGCGCCTGTCTAGTAAACAGGAGATCACGAGTTCGAATCTCGTCGGTGCCTTTAGTGATTATTAATTTTAAATTTACAGAAAAGGATTCATGTTTTTTAATAACCCTACTGATATTTAAATTTTAATTTTTCAATGTTAAACTTACTATCCTTTAAAGATTTTACTGCAAATAATTTTTCCGGAAGTTGTGGGGCGCCGTGGCTTAGTTGGTTAAAGCGCCTGTCTTGTAAACAGGAGATCGCGAGTTCGAATCTCGTCGGTGCCAATTACCTTTTTATAAATTTTGGAAATAAAAAAATTGCTATTGAAATATTTTTACCCATAGTGGGTGTAATCTTTTCAATTCTTTACGAGTTTATATTGTATTACCTTTAAATTTTAATACATTTTGTCTTGAGTTTGTGGCGCAGTGGCTTAGGGGTTAAAGCGCCTGTCTCGTAAACAGGAGATCGCGAGTTCGAATCTCGTCTGTGCCTTTTGTTTGGTATTAAATTTTTTCAACAAAAAATATTTTCCAAATAAAGAACAAGTAATGGGTTTTAAGCAATATTGAGATCAATTCCAATGTGGCGCCGTGGCTTTGTTGCTTAAAGTGCCTATCTATTAAACAGGAGATCACGAGTTCGAATCTCGTCGGTGCCTCAACATTTTATGCCTTTTTATTTATTCGGGGATTTAACTTGTTTCTAATTAACAAATTGAGTAGAGGTAAAAAATGTTGGGTTTTTATGTCATGAAATACTTCAGTAAATATTGCAGAACAATATCTATGTGAATTTATGTGGCGCCGTGGCTTAGTTGGTTAAAGCGCCTGTCTAGTAAACAGGAGATCACGAGTTCGAATCTCGTTGGTGCCTTTAGTGATTATTCATTTTTAGATTTACAGAAAAGGATTCATGTTTTTTAATAACCCTACTGATATTTAAATTTTTATTTTTCAATGTTAAACTTAGTATCCTATAAAGATTTCACTGCAAATAATTTTTCCGGAAGTTGTGGGGCGCCGTGGCTTAGCTGGTTAAAGCGCCTGTCTTGTAAACAGGAGATCGCGAGTTCGAATCTCGTCGGTGCCAATTACCATTTTATAAATTTTGGAAACAAAAAAAATTGCTATTGAAATATTTTAACCCATCGTGGTAGTAATCTTTTCAATTCTTTACGAGTTTATATTGGATTACCTTTAAATTTTAATACATTTTGTCTTGAGTTTGTGGCGCAGTGGTTTAGTTGGTTAACTCTTTCCATACGGGAACGGCAGCAACCGTACAGCAAATCCACCACCGTTGCTTACGGGGCCCTTCCGAAAACCTGTTCTCCAAACTCCTGTTCGGCCGGGCTTTTCTCAACCCCCCGGTTCCAGCCCTCCTTCTTTTATCACCCCTTTTGTCGGGGTCCACTATCTCAGTATGGGATCACTTTTCCCCGTGGGGTGGGCCAGTTGGCTCTGTTTTGACTGTGGAGTGTTATTTATTCAATTTATTCAACTGATTCTGTAGAAAGGTGGGATCGTTTATGAAGATTTTAATTTCATGAAACTTAAGAAATTATAGTGTTCGTATTTTATTAAAGGAAATTAGTTTATTTCAAAATACAACAAAAATGAAGAAATCAATAAAAACTCTAAGAATAAAATTAAAGCAATCGTTTTAATCAGATTTTTAAATGTGTGGGTAATAATAAAACAAAAAATTAAAATTATTTCTACTTGTTAAAAGAGTAAATGATTTTTATTAACAACAAACTACAATTGTTTTCACTTGTAATCATTACTAACCCAATTACCCATTACCTAAACAAGGTTTTGGGGGACATAATTATATAAGCTTTTGTTCTAAAATCATTTAAAACAGTTACAGTTAAAATCATTTAAAACTGTACATTTAAAACAGTTTAAGTCCTTACAGTTTTTAATATTTTGTAACGTACTTTTTTTATCAGGTTTTTGAAAATCCGATTTTTTTTAGGTCTTAATAAAACTTTCTTTATCTACCTTGGTTAATGGCTAATATATTCTATAAATATATTCGTATTTACTATAAAAACTATTAAAAATAAAATTATATTTAATTTCTTAAAAACATTTATACTTTAGAAAGCTCTTGAGATTTTTTTCAAACGCGTTATAATTTTGTTTGTTTTAAATTGCCACAAACACACAAGTTATCATTCATAGCTTATATTCAAAAGTCCTTCTCACTCGCTATTTGAACTTTCTTTCTGTAAATTTTAAAAATCTAAATTAATCAAATTTTAATTTAAAAAAAGATTTTTCAATCGCAAAAGTTTTAGTACCTCAAACCAATACAGATATTTTTACAGCATTTCAAATTCGTTGTCTTTCAAACTATCATGTTAGTCGAAAAGTTCAAATTTGTCGAGCAAACTCTTAATTTCACATGAATTTTTCTAATTCATAAGTAATATTGAATAAATTATAATTATCAATTTGCAAAGTGAAAGTGTGAATTTGAACGAAACTTGACAAAACCATGCGGCCCCGGCCCATCAAACCATAAACACCATAAGAAGCCCACACCGACCGCTGCCCACCCAAGCCGGTGGAGTCCAGATAAAAAAGTCATTAGGGGCGCCATAAATCCAGAGGGGAGCTCCCGCTTGAAAGGGGGACCGATGTCGGGCGGTGGGGTAGGTCTCTGGCCACTGCTTTCCAAACCGTCAAAATGCCGTTCCCGTATGATGCTCGATAAGTGGTTTCAGAGCCCCCGTATGGAAAGAGTTAAAGCGCCTGTCTAGTAAACAGGCGATCACGAGTTCGAATCTCGTCGGTGCCTTTAGTGGTTATTCATTTTTAGATTTACAGAAAAGAATTCATGTTTTTTAATAACCCTACTGATATTTAAATTTTAATTTTTCAATGTTAAACTTAGTATCCTTTAAAGATTTCACTGCAAATATTTTTTCCGGAAGTTGTGGGGCGCCGTGGCTTAGCTGGTTAAAGCGCCTGTCTTGTAAACAGGAGATCGCGAGTTCGAATCTCGTCGGTGCCAATTACCTTTTTATAAATTTTGGGAATAAAACAATTGCTATTAAAATATTTTAACCCATCGTGGAAGTAATCTTTTCAATTCTTTACGAGTTTATATTGGATTACCTTTAAATTTTAATACATTTTGTCTTGAGTTTGTGGCGCAGTGGTTTAGTTGGTTAAAGCGCCTGTCTAGTAAACAGGAGATCACGAGTTCGAATCTCGTCGGTGCCTCAACATTTTATGTCTTTTTATTTATTCGGGGATTTAACTTGTTTCTAATTAACAAATTGAGTAGAGGTAAAAAATGTTGGGTTTTTATGTCATGAAATACTTCAGTAAATATTGCAGAACAATATCTATGTGAATTTATGTGGCGCCGTGGCTTAGTTGGTTAAAGCGCCTGTCTAGTAAACAGGAGATCACGAGTTCGAATCTCGTCGGTGCCTTTAGTGATTATTCATTTTTAGATTTACAGAAAAGGATTCATGTTTTTTAATAACCCTACTGATATTTAAATTTTAATTTTTCAATGTTAAACTTAGTATCCTATAAAGATTTCACTGCAAATAATTTTTCCGGAAGTTGTGGGGCGCCGTGGCTTAGCTGGTTAAAGCGCCTGTCTTGTAAACAGGAGATCGCGAGTTCGAATCTCGTCGGTGCCAATTACCATTTTATAAATTTTGGAAACAAAAAAAATTGCTATTTAAATATTTTAACCCATCGTGGTAGTAATCTTTTCAATTCTTTACGAGTTTATATTGGATTACCTTTAAATTTTAATACATTTTGTCTTGAGTTTCTGGCGCAGTGGCTTAGGGGTTAAAACGCCTGTCTCGTAAACAGGAGATCGCGAGTTCGAATCTCGTCTGTGCCTTTTGTTTGGTATTAAATTTTTTCAACAAAAAATATTTCCCAAATGAAGAACAAGTAATGGGTTTTAAACAATATTGAGATCAACTCCAATGTGGCGCCGTGGCTTAGTTGGTTAAAGCGCCTGTCTTGTAAACAGGAGATCACGAGTTCGAATCTCGTCGGTGCCTTTAGTGGTTATTCATTTTTAGATTTACAGAAAAGAATTCATGTTTTTTAATAACCCTACTGATATTTAAATTTTAATTTTTCAATGTTAAACTTAGTATCCTTTAAAGATTTCACTGCAAATATTTTTTCCGGAAGTTGTGGGGCGCCGTGGCTTAGCTGGTTAAAGCGCCTGTCTTGTATACAGGAGATCGCGAGTTCGAATCTCGTCGGTGCCAATTACCTTTTTATAAATTTTGGGAATAAAAAAATTGCTATTGAAATATTTTAACCCATCGTGGAAGTAATCTTTTCAATTCTTTACGAGTTTATATTGGATTACCTTTAAATTTTAATACATTTTGTCTTGAGTTTGTGGCGCAGTGGTTTAGTTGGTTAAAGCGCCTGTCTAGTAAACAGGAGATCACGAGTTCGAATCTCGTCGGTGCCTCAACATTTTATGTCTTTTTATTTATTCGGGGATTTAACTTGTTTCTAATTAACAAATTGAGTAGAGGTAAAAAATGTTGGGTTTTTATGTCATGAAATACTTCAGTAAATATTGCAGAACAATATCTATGTGAATTTATGTGGCGCCGTGGCTTAGTTGGTTAAAGCGCCTGTCTAGTAAACAGGAGATCACGATTTCGAATCTCGTCGGTGCCTTTAGTGATTATTAATTTTAAATTTACAGAAAAGGATTCATGTTTTTTAATAACCCTACTGATATTTAAATTTTAATTTTTCAATGTTAAACTTACTATCCTTTAAAGATTTTACTGCAAATAATTTTTCCGGAAGTTGTGGGGCGCCGTGGCTTAGTTGGTTAAAGCGCCTGTCTTGTAAACAGGAGATCGCGAGTTCGAATCTCGTCGGTGCCAATTACCTTTTTATAAATTTTGGAAATAAAAAAATTGCTATTGAAATATTTTTACCCATAGTGGGTGTAATCTTTTCAATTCTTTACGAGTTTATATTGGATTACCTTTAAATTTTAATACATTTTGTCTTGAGTTTGTGGCGCAGTGGCTTAGGGGTTAAAGCGCCTGTCTCGTAAACAGGAGATCGCGAGTTCGAATCTCGTCTGTGCCTTTTGTTTGGTATTAAATTTTTTCAACAAAAAATATTTTCCAAATAAAGAACAAGTAATGGGTTTTAAACAATATTGAGATCAACTCCAATGTGGCGCCGTGGCTTAGTTGGTTAAAGCGCCTATCTATTAAACAGGAGATCACGAGTTCGAATCTTGTCGGTGCCTCAACATTTTATGCCTTTTTATTTATTCGGGGATTTAACTTGTTTCTAATTAACAAATTGAGTAGAGGTAAAAAATGTTGGGTTTTTATGTCATGAAATACTTCAGTAAATATTGCAGAACAATATCTATGTGAATTTATGTGGCGCCGTGGCTTAGTTGGTTAAAGCGCCTGTCTAGTAAACAGGAGATCACGAGTTCGAATCTCGTCGGTGCCTTTAGTGATTATTCATTTTTAGATTTACAGAAAAGGATTCATGTTTTTTAATAACCCTACTGATATTTAAATTTTTATTTTTCAATGTTAAACTTAGTATCCTATAAAGATTTCACTGCAAATAATTTTTCCGGAAGTTGTGGGGCGCCGTGGCTTAGCTGGTTAAAGCGCCTGTCTTGTAAACAGGAGATCGCGAGTTCGAATCTCGTCGGTGCCAATTACCATTTTATAAATTTTGGAAACAAAAAAAATTGCTATTGAAATATTTTAACCCATCGTGGTAGTAATCTTTTCAATTCTTTACGAGTTTATATTGGATTACCATTAAATTTTAATACATTTTGTCTTGAGTTTGTGGCGCAGTGGCTTAGGGGTTAAAACGCCTGTCTCGTAAACAGGAGATCGCGAGTTCGAATCTCGTCTGTGCCTTTTGTTTGGTATTAAATTTTTTCAACAAAAAATATTTCCCAAATGAAGAACAAGTAATGGGTTTTAAACAATATTGAGATCAACTCCAATGTGGCGCCGTGGCTTAGTTGGTTAAAGCGCCTGTCTAGTAAACAGGAGATCACGAGTTTGAATCTCGTCGGTGCCTTTAGTGGTTATTCATTTTTAGATTTACAGAAAAGAATTCATGTTTTTTAATAACCCTACTGATATTTAAATTTTAATTTTTCAATGTTAAACTTAGTATCCTTTAAAGATTTCACTGCAAATATTTTTTCCGGAAGTTGTGGGGCGCCGTGGCTTAGCTGGTTAAAGCGCCTGTCTTGTAAACAGGAGATCGCGAGTTCGAATCTCGTCGGTGCCAATTACCTTTTTATAAATTTTGGGAATAAAAAAATTGCTATTGAAATATTTTAACCCATCGTGGAAGTAATCTTTTCAATTCTTTACGAGTTTATATTGGATTACCTTTAAATTTTAATACATTTTGTCTTGAGTTTGTGGCGCAGTGGTTTAGTTGGTTAAAGCGCCTGTCTAGTAAACAGGAGATCACGAGTTCGAATCTCGTCGGTGCCTCAACATTTTATGTCTTTTTATTTATTCGGGGATTTAACTTGTTTCTAATTAACAAATTGAGTAGAGGTAAAAAATGTTGGGTTTTTATGTCATGAAATACTTCAGTAAATATTGCAGAACAATATCTATATGAATTTATGTGGCGCCGTGGCTTAGTTGGTTAAAGCCCCTGTCTAGTAAACAGGAGATCACGAGTTCGAATCTCGTCGGTGCCTTTAGTGATTATTAATTTTAAATTTACAGAAAAGGATTCATGTTTTTTAATAACCCTACTGATATTTAAATTTTAATTTTTCAATGTTAAACTTACTATCCTTTAAAGATTTTACTGCAAATAATTTTTCCGGAAGTTGTGGGGCGCCGTGGCTTAGTTGGTTAAAGCGCCTGTCTTGTAAACAGGAGATCGCGAGTTCGAATCTCGTCGGTGCCAGTTACCTTTTTATAAATTTTGGAAATAAAAAAATTGCTATTGAAATATTTTTACCCATAGTGGGTGTAATCTTTTCAATTCTTTACGAGTTTATATTGGATTACCTTTAAATTTTAATACATTTTGTCTTGAGTTTGTGGCGCAGTGGCTTAGGGGTTAAAGCGCCTGTCTCGTAAACAGGAGATCGCGAGTTCGAATCTCGTCTGTGCCTTTTGTTTGGTATTAAATTTTTTCAACAAAAAATATTTTCCAAATAAAGAACAAGTAATGGGTTTTAAGCAATATTGAGATCAATTCCAATGTGGCGCCGTGGCTTTGTTGCTTAAAGTGCCTCTATTAAACAGGAGATCACGAGTTCGAATCTCGTCGGTGCCTCAACATTTTATGCCTTTTTATTTATTCTGGGATTTAACTTGTTTCTAATTAACAAATTGAGTAGAGGTAAAAAATGTTGGGTTTTTATGTCATGAAATACTTCAGTAAATATTGCAGAACAATATCTAAGTGAATTTATGTGCCGCCGTGGCTTAGTTGGTTAAAGCGCCTGTCTAGTAAACAGGAGATCACGAGTTCGAATCTCGTCGGTGCCTTTAGTGATTATTCATTTTTAGATTTACAGAAAAGGATTCATGTTTTTTAATAACCCTACTGATATTTAAATTTTTATTTTTCAATGTTAAACTTAGTATCCTATAAAGATTTCACTGCAAATAATTTTTCCGGAAGTTGTGGGGCGCCGTGGCTTAGCTGGTTAAAGCGCCTGTCTTGTAAACAGGAGATCGCAAATTCGAATCTCGTCGGTGCCAATTACCTTTTTATAAATTTTGGGAATAAAAAAATTGCTATTGAAATATTTTAACCCATCGTGGAAGTAATCTTTTCAATTCTTTACGAGTTTATATTGGATTACCTTTAAATTTTAATACATTTTGTCTTGAGTTTGTGGCGCAGTGGTTTAGTTGGTTAAAGCGCCTGTCTAGTAAACAGGAGATCGCGAGTTCGAATCTCGTCGGTGCCTCAACATTTTATGTCTTTTTATTTATTCGGGGATTTAACTTGTTTCTAATTAACAAATTGAGTAGAGGTAAAAAATGTTGGGTTTTTATGTCATGAAATACTTCAGTAAATATTGCAGAACAATATCTATGTGAATTTATGTGGCGCCGTGGCTTAGTTGGTTAAAGCGCCTGTCTAGTAAACAGGAGATCACGAGTTCGAATCTCGTCGGTGCCTTTAGTGGTTATTCATTTTTAGATTTACAGAAAAGAATTCATGTTTTTTAATAACCCTACTGATATTTAAATTTTAATTTTTCAATGTTAAACTTAGTATCCTTTAAAGATTTCACTGCAAATATTTTTTCCGGAAGTTGTGGGGTGCCGTGGCTTAGCTGGTTAAAGCGCCTGTCTTGTAAACAGGAGATCGCGAGTTCGAATCTCGTCGGTGCCAATTACCTTTTTATAAATTTTGGGAATAAAAAAATTGCTATTGAAATATTTTAACCCATCGTGGAAGTAATCTTTTCAATTCTTTACGAGTTTATATTGGATTACCTTTAAATTTTAATACATTTTGTCTTGAGTTTGTGGCGCAGTGGTTTAGTTGGTTAAAGCGCCTGTCTAGTAAACAGGAGATCACGAGTTCGAATCTCGTCGGTGCCTCAACATTTTATGTCTTTTTATTTATTCGGGGATTTAACTTGTTTCTAATTAACAAATTGAGTAGAGGTAAAAAATGTTGGGTTTTTATGTCATGAAATACTTCAGTAAATATTGCAGAACAATATCTATGTGAATTTATGTGGCCCCGTGGCTTAGTTGGTTAAAGCGCCTGTCTAGTAAACAGGAGATCACGAGTTCGAATCTCGTCGGTGCCTTTAGTGATTATTCATTTTTAGATTTACAGAAAAGGATTCATGTTTTTTAATAACCCTACTGATATTTAAATTTTAATTTTTCAATGTTAAACTTAGTATCCTATAAAGATTTCACTGCAAATAATTTTTCCGGAAGTTGTGGGGCGCCGTGGCTTAGCTGGTTAAAGCGCCTGTCTTGTAAACAGGAGATCTCGAGTTCGAATCTCGTCGGTGCCAATTACCATTTTATAAATTTTGGAAACAAAAAAAATTGCTATTGAAATATTTTAACCCATCGTGGTAGTAATCTTTTCAATTCTTTACGAGTTTATATTGGATTACCTTTAAATTTTAATACATTTTATCTTGAGTTTGTGGCGCAGTGGCTTAGGGGTTAAAACGCCTGTCTAGTAAACAGGAGATCACGAGTTCGAATCTCGTCGGTGCCTTTAGTGATTATTCATTTTTAGATTTACAGAAAAGGATTCATGTTTTTTAATAACCCTACTGATATTTAAATTTTAATTTTTCAATGTTAAACTTACTATCCTTTAAAGATTTTACTGCAAATAATTTTTCCGGAAGTTGTGGGGCGCCGTGGCTTAGTTGGTTAAAGCGCCTGTCTTGTAAACAGGAGATCGCGAGTTCGAATCTCGTCTGTGCCTTTTGTTTGGTATTAAATTTTTTCAACAAAAAATATTTTCCAAATAAAGAACAAGTAATGGGTTTTAAACAATATTGAGATCAATTCCAATGTGGCGCCGTGGCTTTGTTGCTTAAAGTGCCTATCTATTAAACAGGAGATCACGAGTTCGAATCTTGTCGGTGCCTCAACATTTTATGCCTTTTTAGTTATTCGGGGATTTAACTTGTTTCTAATTAACAAATTGAGTAGAGGTAAAAAATGTTGGGTTTTTATGTCATGAAATACTTCAGTAAATATTGCAGTACAATATCTATGTGAATTTATGTGGCGCCGTGGCTTAGTTGGTTAAAGCGCCTGTCTAGTAAACAGGAGATCACGAGTTCGAATCTCGTCTGTGCCTTTAGTGATTATTAATTTTAAATTTACAGAAAAGGATTCATGTTTTTTAATAACCCTACTGATATTTAAATTTTAATTTTTCAATGTTAAACTTACTATCCTTTAAAGATTTTACTGCAAATAATTTTTCCGGAAGTTGTGGGGCGCCGTGGCTTAGTTGGTTAAAGCGCCTGTCTTGTAAACAGGAGATCGCGAGTTCGAATCTCGTCGGTGCCAATTACCTTTTTATAAATTTTGGAAATAAAAAAATTGCTATTGAAATATTTTTACCCATAGTGGGTGTAATCTTTTCAATTCTTTACGAGTTTATATTGGATTACCTTTAAATTTGAATACATTTTGTCTTGAGTTTGTGGCGCAGTGGCTTAGGGGTTAAAGCGCCTGTCTCGTAAACAGGAGATTGCGAGTTCGAATCTCGTCTGTGCCTTTTGTTTGGTATTAAATTTTTTCAACAAAAAATATTTTCCAAATAAAGAACAAGTAATGGGTTTTAAGCAATATTGAGATCAATTCCAATGTGGCGCCGTGGCTTTGTTGCTTAAAGTGCCTATCTATTAAACAGGAGATCACGAGTTCGAATCTCGTCGGTGCCTCAACATTTTATGCCTTTTTATTTATTCTGGGATTTAACTTGTTTCTAATTAACAAATTGAGTAGAGGTAAAAAATGTTGGGTTTTTATGTCATGAAATACTTCAGTAAATATTGCAGAACAATATCTATGTGAATTTATGTGGCGCCGTGGCTTAGTTGGTTAAAGCGCCTGTCTAGTAAACAGGAGATCACGAGTTCGAATCTCGTCGGTGCCTTTAGTGGTTATTCATTTTTAGATTTACAGAAAAGAATTCATGTTTTTTAATAACCCTACTGATATTTAAATTTTAATTTTTCAATGTTAAACTTAGTATCCTTTAAAGATTTCACTGCAAATATTTTTTCCGGAAGTTGTGGGGCGCCGTGGCTTAGCTGGTTAAAGCGCCTGTCTTGTTACCAGGAGATCGCGAGTTCGAATCTCGTCGGTGCCAATTACCTTTTTATAAATTTTGGGAATAAAAAAATTGCTATTGAAATATTTTAACCCATCGTGGAAGTAATCTTTTCAGTTCTTTACGAGTTTATATTGGATTACCTTTAAATTTTAATACATTTTGTCTTGAGTTTGTGGCGCAGTGGTTTAGTTGGTTAAAGCGCCTGTCTAGTAAACAGGAGATCACGAGTTCGAATCTTGTCGGTGCCTCAACATTTTATGTCTTTTTATTTATTCGGGGATTTAACTTGTTTCTAATTAACAAATTGAGTAGAGGTAAAAAATGTTGGGTTTTTATGTCATGAAATACTTCAGTAAATATTGCAGAACAATATCTATGTGAATTTATGTGGCGCCGTGGCTTAGTTGGTTAAAGCGCCTGTCTAGTAAACAGGAGATCACGAGTTCGAATCTCGTCGGTGCCTTTAGTGGTTATTCATTTTTAGATTTACAGAAAAGAATTCATGTTTTTTAATAACCCTACTGATATTTAAATTTTAATTTTTCAATGTTAAACTTAGTATCCTTTAAAGATTTCACTGCAAATATTTTTTCCGGAAGTTGTGGGGTGCCGTGGCTTAGCTGGTTAAAGCGCCTGTCTTGTAAACAGGAGATCGCGAGTTCGAATCTCGTCGGTGCCAATTACCTTTTTATAAATTTTGGGAATAAAAAAATTGCTATTGAAATATTTTAACCCATCGTGGAAGTAATCTTTTCAATTCTTTACGAGTTTATATTGGATTACCTTTAAATTTTAATACATTTTGTCTTGAGTTTGTGGCGCAGTGGTTTAGTTGGTTAAAGCGCCTGTCTAGTAAACAGGAGATCACGAGTTCGAATCTCGTCGGTGCCTCAACATTTTATGTCTTTTTATTTATTCGGGGATTTAACTTGTTTCTAATTAACAAATTGAGTAGAGGTAAAAAATGTTGGGTTTTTATGTCATGAAATACTTCAGTAAATATTGCAGAACAATATCTATGTGAATTTATGTGGCCCCGTGGCTTAGTTGGTTAAAGCGCCTGTCTAGTAAACAGGAGATCACGAGTTCGAATCTCGTCGGTGCCTTTAGTGATTATTCATTTTTAGATTTACAGAAAAGGATTCATGTTTTTTAATAACCCTACTGATATTTAAATTTTAATTTTTCAATGTTAAACTTAGTATCCTATAAAGATTTCACTGCAAATAATTTTTCCGGAAGTTGTGGGGCGCCGTGGCTTAGCTGGTTAAAGCGCCTGTCTTGTAAACAGGAGATCTCGAGTTCGAATCTCGTCGGTGCCAATTACCATTTTATAAATTTTGGAAACAAAAAAAATTGCTATTGAAATATTTTAACCCATCGTGGTAGTAATCTTTTCAATTCTTTACGAGTTTATATTGGATTACCTTTAAATTTTAATACATTTTATCTTGAGTTTGTGGCGCAGTGGCTTAGGGGTTAAAACGCCTGTCTAGTAAACAGGAGATCACGAGTTCGAATCTCGTCGGTGCCTTTAGTGATTATTCATTTTTAGATTTACAGAAAAGGATTCATGTTTTTTAATAACCCTACTGATATTTAAATTTTAATTTTTCAATGTTAAACTTACTATCCTTTAAAGATTTTACTGCAAATAATTTTTCCGGAAGTTGTGGGGCGCCGTGGCTTAGTTGGTTAAAGCGCCTGTCTTGTAAACAGGAGATCGCGAGTTCGAATCTCGTCTGTGCCTTTTGTTTGGTATTAAATTTTTTCAACAAAAAATATTTTCCAAATAAAGAACAAGTAATGGGTTTTAAACAATATTGAGATCAATTCCAATGTGGCGCCGTGGCTTTGTTGCTTAAAGTGCCTATCTATTAAACAGGAGATCACGAGTTCGAATCTTGTCGGTGCCTCAACATTTTATGCCTTTTTAGTTATTCGGGGATTTAACTTGTTTCTAATTAACAAATTGAGTAGAGGTAAAAAATGTTGGGTTTTTATGTCATGAAATACTTCAGTAAATATTGCAGAACAATATCTATGTGAATTTATGTGGCGCCGTGGCTTAGTTGGTTAAAGCGCCTGTCTAGTAAACAGGAGATCACGAGTTCGAATCTCGTCTGTGCCTTTAGTGATTATTAATTTTAAATTTACAGAAAAGGATTCATGTTTTTTAATAACCCTACTGATATTTAAATTTTAATTTTTCAATGTTAAACTTACTATCCTTTAAAGATTTTACTGCAAATAATTTTTCCGGAAGTTGTGGGGCGCCGTGGCTTAGTTGGTTAAAGCGCCTGTCTTGTAAACAGGAGATCGCGAGTTCGAATCTCGTCGGTGCCAATTACCTTTTTATAAATTTTGGAAATAAAAAAATTGCTATTGAAATATTTTTACCCATAGTGGGTGTAATCTTTTCAATTCTTTACGAGTTTATATTGGATTACCTTTAAATTTGAATACATTTTGTCTTGAGTTTGTGGCGCAGTGGCTTAGGGGTTAAAGCGCCTGTCTCGTAAACAGGAGATTGCGAGTTCGAATCTCGTCTGTGCCTTTTGTTTGGTATTAAATTTTTTCAACAAAAAATATTTTCCAAATAAAGAACAAGTAATGGGTTTTAAGCAATATTGAGATCAATTCCAATGTGGCGCCGTGGCTTTGTTGCTTAAAGTGCCTATCTATTAAACAGGAGATCACGAGTTCGAATCTCGTCGGTGCCTCAACATTTTATGCCTTTTTATTTATTCTGGGATTTAACTTGTTTCTAATTAACAAATTGAGTAGAGGTAAAAAATGTTGGGTTTTTATGTCATGAAATACTTCAGTAAATATTGCAGAACAATATCTATGTGAATTTATGTGGCGCCGTGGCTTAGTTGGTTAAAGCGCCTGTCTAGTAAACAGGAGATCACGAGTTCGAATCTCGTCGGTGCCTTTAGTGGTTATTCATTTTTAGATTTACAGAAAAGAATTCATGTTTTTTAATAACCCTACTGATATTTAAATTTTAATTTTTCAATGTTAAACTTAGTATCCTTTAAAGATTTCACTGCAAATATTTTTTCCGGAAGTTGTGGGGCGCCGTGGCTTAGCTGGTTAAAGCGCCTGTCTTGTTACCAGGAGATCGCGAGTTCGAATCTCGTCGGTGCCAATTACCTTTTTATAAATTTTGGGAATAAAAAAATTGCTATTGAAATATTTTAACCCATCGTGGAAGTAATCTTTTCAGTTCTTTACGAGTTTATATTGGATTACCTTTAAATTTTAATACATTTTGTCTTGAGTTTGTGGCGCAGTGGTTTAGTTGGTTAAAGCGCCTGTCTAGTAAACAGGAGATCACGAGTTCGAATCTTGTCGGTGCCTCAACATTTTATGTCTTTTTATTTATTCGGGGATTTAACTTGTTTCTAATTAACAAATTGAGTAGAGGTAAAAAATGTTGGGTTTTTATGTCATGAAATACTTCAGTAAATATTGCAGAACAATATCTATATGAATTTATGTGGCGCCGTGGCTTAGTTGGTTAAAGCGCCTGTCTAGTAAACAGGAGATCACGAGTTCGAATCTCGTCTGTGCCTTTAGTGATTATTAATTTTAAATTTACAGAAAAGGATTCATGTTTTTTAATAACCCTACTGATATTTAAATTTTAATTTTTCAATGTTAAACTTACTATCCTTTAAAGATTTTACTGCAAATAATTTTTCCGGAAGTTGTGGGGCGCCGTGGCTTAGTTGGTTAAAGCGCCTGTCTTGTAAACAGGAGATCGCGAGTTCGAATCTCGTCGGTGCCAATTACCTTTTTATAAATTTTGGAAATAAAAAAATTGCTATTGAAATATTTTTACCCATAGTGGGTGTAATCTTTTCAATTCTTTACGAGTTTATATTGGATTACCTTTAAATTTGAATACATTTTGTCTTGAGTTTGTGGCGCAGTGGCTTAGGGGTTAAAGCGCCTGTCTCGTAAACAGGAGATTGCGAGTTCGAATCTCGTCTGTGCCTTTTGTTTGGTATTAAATTTTTTCAACAAAAAATATTTTCCAAATAAAGAACAAGTAATGGGTTTTAAGCAATATTGAGATCAATTCCAATGTGGCGCCGTGGCTTTGTTGCTTAAAGTGCCTATCTATTAAACAGGAGATCACGAGTTCGAATCTCGTCGGTGCCTCAACATTTTATGCCTTTTTATTTATTCTGGGATTTAACTTGTTTCTAATTAACAAATTGAGTAGAGGTAAAAAATGTTGGGTTTTTATGTCATGAAATACTTCAGTAAATATTGCAGAACAATATCTCAGTGAATTTATGTGGCGCCGTGGCTTAGTTGGTTAAAGCGCCTGTCTAGTAAACAGGAGATCACGAGTTCGAATCTCGTCGGTGCCTTTAGTGATTATTCATTTTTAGATTTACAGAAAAGGATTCATGTTTTTTAATAACCCTACTGATATTTAAATTTTTATTTTTCAATGTTAAACTTAGTATCCTATAAAGATTTCACTGCAAATAATTTTTCCGGAAGTTGTGGGGCGCCGTGGCTTAGCTGGTTAAAGCGCCTGTCTTGTAAACAGGAGATCGCGAGTTCGAATCTCGTCGGTGCCAATTACCATTTTATAAATTTTGGAAACAAAAAAAATTGCAATTGAAATATTTTAAACCATCGTGGTAGTAATCTTTTCAATTCTTTACGAGTTTATATTGGATTACCTTTAAATTTTAATACATTTTGTCTTGAGTTTGTGGCGCAGTGGCTTAGGGGTTAAAACGCCTGTCTCGTAAACAGGAGATCGCGAGTTCGAATCTCGTCGGTGCCTCAACATTTTATGTCTTTTTATTTATTCGGGGATTTAACTTGTTTCTAATTAACAAATTGAGTAGAGGTAAAAAATGTTGGGTTTTATGTCATGAAATACTTCAGTAAATATTGCAGAACAATATCTATGTGAATTTATGTGGCGCCGTGGCTTAGTTGGTTAAAGCGCCTGTCTAGTAAACAGGAGATCACGAGTTCGAATCTCGTCTGTGCCTTTAGTGATTATTAATTTTAAATTTACAGAAAAGGATTCATGTTTTTTAATAACCCTACTGATATTTAAATTTTAATTTTTCAATGTTAAACTTACTATCCTTTAAAGATTTTACTGCAAATAATTTTTCCGGAAGTTGTGGGGCGCCGTGGCTTAGTTGGTTAAAGCGCCTGTCTTGTAAACAGGAGATCGCGAGTTCGAATCTCGTCGGTGCCAATTACCTTTTTATAAATTTTGGAAATAAAAAAATTGCTATTGAAATATTTTTACCCATAGTGGGTGTAATCTTTTCAATTCTTTACGAGTTTATATTGGATTACCTTTAAATTTGAATACATTTTGTCTTGAGTTTGTGGCGCAGTGGCTTAGGGGTTAAAGCGCCTGTCTCGTAAACAGGAGATTGCGAGTTCGAATCTCGTCTGAGCCTTTTGTTTGGTATTAAATTTTTTCAACAAAAAATATTTTCCAAATAAAGAACAAGTAATGGGTTTTAAGCAATATTGAGATCAATTCCAATGTGGCGCCGTGGCTTTGTTGCTTAAAGTGCCTATCTATTAAACAGGAGATCACGAGTTCGAATCTCGTCGGTGCCTCAACATTTTATGCCTTTTTATTTATTCGGGGATTTAACTTGTTTCTAATTAACAAATTGAGTAGAGGTAAAAAATGTTGGGTTTTTATGTCATGAAATACTTCAGTAAATATTGCAGAACCATATCTATGTGAATTTATGTGGCGCCGTGGCTTAGTTGGTTAAAGCGCCTGTCTAGTAAACAGGAGATCACGAGTTCGAATCTCGTCGGTGCCTTTAGTGATTATTCATTTTTAGATTTACAGAAAAGGATTCATGTTTTTTAATAACCCTACTGATATTTAAATTTTTATTTTTCAATGTTAAACTTAGTATCCTATAAAGATTTCACTGCAAATAATTTTTCCGGAAGTTGTGGGGCGCCGTGGCTTAGCTGGTTAAAGCGCCTGTCTTGTAAACAGGAGATCGCGAGTTCGAATCTCGTCTGTGCCTTTTGTTTGGTATTAAATTTTTTCAACAAAAAATATTTTCCAAATAAAGAACAAGTAATGGGTTTTAAGCAATATTGAGATCAATTCCAATGTGGCGCCGTGGCTTTGTTGCTTAAAGTGCCTATCTATTAAACAGGAGATCACGAGTTCGAATCTCGTCGGTGCCTCAACATTTTATGCCTTTTTATTTATTCGGGGATTTAACTTGTTTCTAATTAACAAATTGAGTAGAGGTAAAAAATGTTGGGTTTTTATGTCATGAAATACTTCAGTAAATATTGCAGAACAATATCTATGTGAATTTATGTGGCGCCGTGGCTTAGTTGGTTAAAGCGCCTGTCTAGTAAACAGGAGATCACGAGTTCGAATCTCGTCGGTGCCTTTAGTGATTATTCATTTTTAGATTTACAGAAAAGGATTCATGTTTTTTAATAACCCTACTGATATTTAAATTTTTATTTTTCAATGTTAAACTTAGTATCCTATAAAGATTTCACTGCAAATAATTTTTCCGGAAGTTGTGGGGCGCCGTGGCTTAGCTGTTAACCATGGTTAAAGCGCTTGTCTTGTAAACAGGAGATCGCGAGTTCGAATCTCGTCGGTGCCAATTACCATTTTATAAATTTTGGAAACAAAAAAAATTGCTATTGAAATATTTTAACCCATCGTGGTAGTAATCTTTTCAATTCTTTACGAGTTTATATTGGATTACCTTTAAATTTTAATACATTTTGTCTTGAGTTTGTGGCGCAGTGGCTTAGGGGTTAAAACGCCTGTCTCGTAAACAGGAGATCGCGAGTTCGAATCTCGTCGGTGCCTCAACATTTTATGTCTTTTTATTTATTCGGGGATTTAACTTGTTTCTAATTAACAAATTGAGTAGAGGTAAAAAATGTTGGGTTTTTATGTCATGAAATACTTCAGTAAATATTGCAGAACAATATCTATGTGAATTTATGTGGCGTCGTGGCTTAGTTGGTTAAAGCGCCTGTCTAGTAAACAGGAGATCACGAGTTCGAATCTCGTCGGTGCCTTTAGTGGTTATTCATTTTTAGATTTACAGAAAAGAATTCATGTTTTTTAATAACCCTACTGATATTTAAATTTTAATTTTTCAATGTTAAACTTAGTATCCTTTAAAGATTTCACTGCAAATATTTTTTCCGGAAGTTGTGGGGTGGCGTGGCTTAGCTGGTTAAAGCGCCTGTCTTGTAAACAGGAGATCGCGAGTTCGAATCTCGTCGGTGCCAATTACCTTTTTATAAATTTTGGGAATAAAAAAATTGCTATTGAAATATTTTAACCCATCGTGGAAGTAATCTTTTCAATTCTTTACGAGTTTATATTGGATTACCTTTAAATTTTAATACATTTTGTCTTGAGTTTGTGGCGCAGTGGTTTAGTTGGTTAAAGCGCCTGTCTAGTAAACAGGAGATCACGAGTTCGAATCTAGTCGGTGCCTAAACATTTTATGTCTTTTTATTTATTCGGGGATTTAACTTGTTTCTAATTAACAAATTGAGTAGAGGTAAAAAATGTTGGGTTTTTATGTCATGAAATACTTCAGTAAATATTGCAGAACAATATCTATATGAATTTATGTGGCGCCGTGGCTTAGTTGGTTAAAGCGCCTGTCTAGTAAACAGGAGATCACGAGTTCGAATCTCGTCGGTGCCTTTAGTGATTATTCATTTTTAGATTTACAGAAAAGGATTCATGTTTTTTAATAACCCTACTGATATTTAAATTTTAATTTTTCAATGTTAAACTTACTATCCTTTAAAGATTTTACTGCAAATAATTTTTCCGGAAGTTGTGGGGCGCCGTGGCTTAGTTGGTTAAAGCGCCTGTCTTGTAAACAGGAGATCGCGAGTTCGAATCTCGTCGGTGCCAATTACCTTTTTATAAATTTTGGAAATAAAAAAATTGCTATTGAAATATTTTTACCCATAGTGGGTGTAATCTTTTCAATTCTTTACGAGTTTATATTGGATTACCTTTAAATTTTAATACATTTTGTCTTGAGTTTGTGGCGCAGTGGCTTAGGGGTTAAAGCGCCTGTCTCGTAAACAGGAGATCGCGAGTTCGAATCTCGTCTGTGCCTTTTGTTTGGTATTAAATTTTTTCAACAAAAAATATTTTCCAAATAAAGAACAAGTAATGGGTTTTAAGCAATATTGAGATCAATTCCAATGTGGCGCCGTGGCTTTGTTGCTTAAAGTGCCTATCTATTAAACAGGAGATCACGAGTTCGAAACTCGTCGGTGCCTCGACATTTTATGCCTTTTTATTTATTCGGGAATTTAACTTGTTTCTAATTAACAAATTGAGTAGAGGAAAAAAAATGTTGGGTTTTTATGTCATGAAATACTTCAGTAAATATTGCAGAACAATATCTATGTGAATTTATGTGGCGCCGTGGCTTAGTTGGTTAAAGCGCCTGTCTAGTAAACAGGAGATCACGAGTTCGAATCTCGTCGGTGCCTTTAGTGATTATTCATTTTTAGATTTACAGAAAAGGATTCATGTTTTTTAATAACCCTACTGATATTTAAATTTTTATTTTTCAATGTTAAACTTAGTATCCTATAAAGATTTCACTGCAAATAATTTTTCCGGAAGTTGTGGGGCGCCGTGGCTTAGCTGGTTAAAGCGCCTGTCTTGTAAACAGGAGATCGCGAGTTCGAATCTCGTCGGTGCCAATTACCATTTTATAAATTTTGGAAACAAAAAAAATTGCTATTGAAATATTTTAACCCATCGTGGTAGTAATCTTTTCAATTCTTTACGAGTTTATATTGGATTACCTTTAAATTTTAATACATTTTGTCTTGAGTTTGTGGCGCAGTGGCTTAGGGGTTAAAACGCCTGTCTCGTAAACAGGAGATCGCGAGTTCGAATCTCGTCGGTGCCTCAACATTTTATGTCTTTTTATTTATTCGGGGATTTAACTTGTTTCTAATTAACAAATTGAGTAGAGGTAAAAAATGTTGGGTTTTTATGTCATGAAATACTTCAGTAAATATTGCAGAACAATATCTATGTGAATTTATGTGGCGCCGTGGCTTAGTTGGTTAAAGCGCCTGTCTAGTAAACAGGAGATCACGAGTTCGAATCTCGTCGGTGCCTTTAGTGGTTATTCAATTTTAGATTTACAGAAAAGAATTCATGTTTTTTAATAACCCTACTGATATTTAAATTTTAATTTTTCAATGTTAAACTTAGTATCCTTTAAAGATTTCACTGCAAATATTTTTTCCGGAAGTTGTGGGGTGGCGTGGCTTAGCTGGTTAAAGCGCCTGTCTTGTAAACAGGAGATCGCGAGTTCGAATCTCGTCGGTGCCAATTACCTTTTTATAAATTTTGGGAATAAAAAAATTGCTATTGAAATATTTTAACCCATCGTGGAAGTAATCTTTTCAATTCTTTACGAGTTTATATTGGATTACCTTTAAATTTTAATACATTTTGTCTTGAGTTTGTGGCGCAGTGGTTTAGTTGGTTAAAGCGCCTGTCTAGTAAACAGGAGATCACGAGTTCGAATCTAGTCGGTGCCTAAACATTTTATGTCTTTTTATTTATTCGGGGATTTAACTTGTTTCTAATTAACAAATTGAGTAGAGGTAAAAAATGTTGGGTTTTTATGTCATGAAATACTTCAGTAAATATTGCAGAACAATATCTATATGAATTTATGTGGCGCCGTGGCTTAGTTGGTTAAAGCGCCTGTCTAGTAAACAGGAGATCACGAGTTCGAATCTCGTCGGTGCCTTTAGTGATTATTCATTTTTAGATTTACAGAAAAGGATTCATGTTTTTTAATAACCCTACTGATATTTAAATTTTTATTTTTCAATGTTAAACTTAGTATCCTATAAAGATTTCACTGCAAATAATTTTTCCGGAAGTTGTGGGCGCCGTGGCTTAGCTGGTTAAAGCGCCTGTCTTGTAAACAGGAGATCGCGAGTTCGAATCTCGTCGGTGCCAATTACCATTTTATAAATTTTGGAAACAAAAAAAATTGCTATTGAAATATTTTAACCCATCGTGGTAGTAATCTTTTCAATTCTTTACGAGTTTATATTGGATTACCTTTAAATTTTAATACATGTTGTCTTGAGTTTGTGGCGCAGTGGCTTAGGGGTTAAAACGCCTGTCTCGTAAACAGGAGATCGCGAGTTCGAATCTCGTCTGTGCCTTTTGTTTGGTATTAAATTTTTTCAACAAAAAATATTTCCCAAATGAAGAACAAGTAATGGGTTTTAAACAATATTGAGATCAACTCCAATGTGGCGCCGTGGCTTAGTTGGTTAAAGCGCCTGCCTAGTAAACAGGAGATCACGAGTTCGAATCTCGTCGGTGCCTTTAGTGGTTATTCATTTTTAGATTTACAGAAAAGAATTCATGTTTTTTAATAACCCTACTGATATTTAAATTTTAATTTTTCAATGTTAAACTTAGTATCCTTTAAAGATTTCACTGCAAATATTTTTTCCGGAAGTTGTGGGGCGCCGTGGCTTAGCTGGTTAAAGCGCCTGTCTTGTAAACAGGAGATCGCGAGTTCGAATCTCGTCGGTGCCAATTACCTTTTTATAAATTTTGGGAATAAAAAAATTGCTATTGAAATATTTTAACCCATCGTGGAAGTAATCTTTTCAGTTCTTTACGAGTTTATATTGGATTACCTTTAAATTTTAATACATTTTGTCTTGAGTTTGTGGCGCAGTGGTTTAGTTGGTTAAAGCGCCTGTCTAGTAAACAGGAGATCACGAGTTCGAATCTTGTCGGTGCCTCAACATTTTATGTCTTTTTATTTATTCGGGGATTTAACTTGTTTCTAATTAACTAATTGAGTAGAGGTAAAAAATGTTGGGTTTTTATGTTATGAAATACTTCAGTAAATATTGCAGAACAATATCTATGTGAATTTATGTGGCGCCGTGGCTTAGTTGGTTAAAGCGCCTGTCTAGTAAACAGGAGATCACGAGTTCGAATCTCGTCTGTGCCTTTAGTGATTATTAATTTTAAATTTACAGAAAAGGATTCATGTTTTTTAATAACCCTACTGATATTTAAATTTTAATTTTTCAATGTTAAACTTACTATCCTTTAAAGATTTTACTGCAAATAATTTTTCCGGAAGTTGTGGGGCGCCGTGGCTTAGTTGGTTAAAGCGCCTGTCTTGTAAACAGGAGATCGCGAGTTCGAATCTCGTCGGTGCCAATTACCTTTTTATAAATTTTGGAAATAAAAAAATTGCTATTGAAATATTTTTACCCATAGTGGGTGTAATCTTTTCAATTCTTTACGAGTTTATATTGGATTACCTTTAAATTTTAATACATTTTGTCTTGAGTTTGTGGCGCAGTGGCTTAGGGGTTAAAGCGCCTGTCTCGTAAACAGGAGATCGCGAGTTCGAATCTCGTCTGTGCCTTTTGTTTGGTATTAAATTTTTTCAACAAAAAATATTTTCCAAATAAAGAACAAGTAATGGGTTTTAAGCAATATTGAGATCAATTCCAATGTGGTGCCGTGGCTTTGTTGCTTAAAGTGCCTATCTATTAAACAGGAGATCACGAGTTCGAATCTCGTCGGTGCCTCAACATTTTATGCCTTTTTATTTATTCTGGGATTTAACTTGTTTCTAATTAACAAATTGAGTAGAGGTAAAAAATGTTGGGTTTTTATGTCATGAAATACTTCAGTAAATATTGCAGAACAATATCTAAGTGAATTTATGTGGCGCCGTGGCTTAGTTGGTTAAAGCGCCTGTCTAGTAAACAGGAGATCACGAGTTCGAATCTCGTCGGTGCCTTTAGTGATTATTCATTTTTAGATTTACAGAAAAGGATTCATGTTTTTTAATAACCCTACTGATATTTAAATTTTTATTTTTCAATGTTAAAATTAGTATCCTATAAAGATTTCACTGCAAATAATTTTTCCGGAAGTTGTGGGGCGCCGTGGCTTAGCTGGTTAAAGCGCCTGTCTTGTAAACAGGAGATCGCGAGTTCGAATCTCGTCGGTGCCAATTACCATTTTATAAATTTTGGAAACAAAAAAAATTGCTATTGAAATATTTTAAACCATCGTGGAAGTAATCTTTTCAGTTCTTTACGAGTTTATATTGGATTACCTTTAAATTTTAATACATTTTGTCTTGAGTTTGTGGCGCAGTGGTTTAGTTGGTTAAAGCGCCTGTCTAGTAAACAGGAGATCACGAGTTCGAATCTTGTCGGTGCCTCAACATTTTATGTCTTTTTATTTATTCGGGGATTTAACTTGTTTCTAATTAACTAATTGAGTAGAGGTAAAAAATGTTGGGTTTTTATGTTATGAAATACTTCAGTAAATATTGCAGAACAATATCTATGTGAATTTATGTGGCGCCGTGGCTTAGTTGGTTAAAGCGCCTGTCTAGTAAACAGGAGATCACGAGTTCGAATCTCGTCTGTGCCTTTAGTGATTATTAATTTTAAATTTACAGAAAAGGATTCATGTTTTTTAATAACCCTACTGATATTTAAATTTTAATTTTTCAATGTTAAACTTACTATCCTTTAAAGATTTTACTGCAAATAATTTTTCCGGAAGTTGTGGGGCGCCGTGGCTTAGTTGGTTAAAGCGCCTGTCTTGTAAACAGGAGATCGCGAGTTCGAATCTCGTCGGTGCCAATTACCTTTTTATAAATTTTGGAAATAAAAAAATTGCTATTGAAATATTTTTACCCATAGTGGGTGTAATCTTTTCAATTCTTTACGAGTTTATATTGGATTACCTTTAAATTTTAATACATTTTGTCTTGAGTTTGTGGCGCAGTGGCTTAGGGGTTAAAGCGCCTGTCTCGTAAACAGGAGATCGCGAGTTCGAATCTCGTCTGTGCCTTTTGTTTGGTATTAAATTTTTTCAACAAAAAATATTTTCCAAATAAAGAACAAGTAATGGGTTTTAAGCAATATTGAGATCAATTCCAATGTGGTGCCGTGGCTTTGTTGCTTAAAGTGCCTATCTATTAAACAGGAGATCACGAGTTCGAATCTCGTCGGTGCCTCAACATTTTATGCCTTTTTATTTATTCTGGGATTTAACTTGTTTCTAATTAACAAATTGAGTAGAGGTAAAAAATGTTGGGTTTTTATGTCATGAAATACTTCAGTAAATATTGCAGAACAATATCTAAGTGAATTTATGTGGCGCCGTGGCTTAGTTGGTTAAAGCGCCTGTCTAGTAAACAGGAGATCACGAGTTCGAATCTCGTCGGTGCCTTTAGTGATTATTCATTTTTAGATTTACAGAAAAGGATTCATGTTTTTTAATAACCCTACTGATATTTAAATTTTTATTTTTCAATGTTAAACTTAGTATCCTATAAAGATTTCACTGCAAATAATTTTTCCGGAAGTTGTGGGGCGCCGTGGCTTAGCTGGTTAAAGCGCCTGTCTTGTAAACAGGAGATCGCGAGTTCGAATCTCGTCGGTGCCAATTACCATTTTATAAATTTTGGAAACAAAAAAAATTGCTATTGAAATATTTTAAACCATCGTGGTAGTAATCTTTTCAATTCTTTACGAGTTTATATTGGATTACCTTTAAATTTTAATACATTTTGTCTTGAGTTTGTGGCGCAGTGGCTTAGGGGTTAAAACGCCTGTCTCGTAAACAGGAGATCGCGAGTTCGAATCTCGTCGGTGCCTCAACATTTTATGTCTTTTTATTTATTCGGGGATTTAACTTGTTTCTAATTAACAAATTGAGTAGAGGTAAAAAATGTTGGGTTTTTATGTCATGAAATACTTCAGTAAATATTGCAGAACAATATCTATGTGAATTTATGTGGCGCCGTGGCTTAGTTGGTTAAAGCGCCTGTCTAGTAAACAGGAGATCACGAGTTCGAATCTCGTCGGTGCCTTTAGTGGTTATTCATTTTTAGATTTACAGAAAAGAATTCATGTTTTTTAATAACCCTACTGATATTTAAATTTTAATTTTTCAATGTTAAACTTAGTATCCTTTAAAGATTTCACTGCAAATATTTTTTCCGGAAGTTGTGGGGTGCCGTGGCTTAGCTGGTTAAAGCGCCTGTCTTGTAAACAGGAGATCGCGAGTTCGAATCTCGTCGGTGCCAATTACCTTTTTATAAATTTTGGGAATAAAAAAATTGCTATTGAAATATTTTAACCCATCGTGGAAGTAATCTTTTCAATTCTTTACGAGTTTATATTGGATTACCTTTAAATTTTAATACATTTTGTCTTGAGTTTGTGGCGCAGTGGTTTAGTTGGTTAAAGCGCCTGTCTAGTAAACAGGAGATCACGAGTTCGAATCTCGTCGGTGCCTCAACATTCTATGTCTTTTTATTTATTCGGGGATTTAACTTGTTTCTAATTAACAAATTGAGTACAGGTAAAAAATGTTGGGTTTTTATGTCATGAAATACTTCAGTAAATATTGCAGAACAATATCTATGTGAATTTATGTGGCGCCGTGGCTTAGTTGGTTAAAGCGCCTGTCTAGTAAACAGGAGATCACGAGTTCGAATCTCGTCGGTGCCTTTAGTGATTATTCATTTTTAGATTTACAGAAAAGGATTCATGTTTTTTAATAACCCTACTGATATTTAAATTTTAATTTTTCAATGTTAAACTTACTATCCTTTAAAGATTTTACTGCAAATAATTTTTCCGGAAGTTGTGGGGCGCCGTGGCTTAGCTGGTTAAAGCGCCTGTCTTGTAAACAGGAGATCGCGAGTTCGAATCTCGTCTGTGCCTTTTGTTTGGTATTAAATTTTTTCAACAAAAAATATTTTCCAAATAAAGAACAAGTAATGGGTTTTAAGCAATATTGAGATCAATTCCAATGTGGCGCCGTGGCTTTGTTGCTTAAAGTGCCTATCTATTAAACAGGAGATCACGAGTTCGAATCTCGTCGGTGCCTCAACATTTTATGCCTTTTTATTTATTCGGGGATTTAACTTGTTTCTAATTAACAAATTGAGTAGAGGTAAAAAATGTTGGGTTTTTATGTCATGAAATACTTCAGTAAATATTGCAGAACAATATCTATGTGAATTTATGTGGCGCCGTGGCTTAGTTGGTTAAAGCGCCTGTCTAGTAAACAGGAGATCACGAGTTCGAATCTCGTCGGTGCCTTTAGTGATTATTCATTTTTAGATTTACAGAAAAGGATTCATGTTTTTTAATAACCCTACTGATATTTAAATTTTTATTTTTCAATGTTAAACTTAGTATCCTATAAAGATTTCACTGCAAATAATTTTTCCGGAAGTTGTGGGGCGCCGTGGCTTAGCTGGTTAAAGCGCCTGTCTTGTAAACAGGAGATCGCGAGTTCGAATCTCGTCGGTGCCAATTACCATTTTATAAATTTTGGAAACAAAAAAAATTGCTATTGAAATATTTTAACCCATCGTGGTAGTAATCTTTTCAATTCTTTACGAGTTTATATTGGATTACCTTTAAATTTTCATACATTTTGTCTTGAGTTTGTGGCGCAGTGGCTTAGGGGTTAAAACGCCTGTCTCGTAAACAGGAGATCGCGAGTTCGAATCTCGTCGGTGCCTCAACATTTTATGTCTTTTTATTTATTCGGGGATTTAACTTGTTTCTAATTAACAAATTGAGTAGAGGTAAAAAATGTTGGGTTTTTATGTCATGAAATACTTCAGTAAATATTGCAGAACAATATCTATGTGAATTTATGTGGCGCCGTGGCTTAGTTGGTTAAAGCGCCTGTCTAGTAAACAGGAGATCACGAGTTCGAATCTCGTCGGTGCCTTTAGTGGTTATTCATTTTTAGATTTACAGAAAAGAATTCATGTTTTTTAATAACCCTACTGATATTTAAATTTTAATTTTTCAATGTTAAACTTAGTATCCTTTAAAGATTTCACTGCAAATATTTTTTCCGGAAGTTGTGGGGTGCCGTGGCTTAGCTGGTTAAAGCGCCTGTCTTGTAAACAGGAGATCGCGAGTTCGAATCTCGTCGGTGCCAATTACCTTTTTATAAATTTTGGGAATAAAAAAATTGCTATTGAAATATTTTAACCCATCGTGGAAGTAATCTTTTCAATTCTTTACGAGTTTATATTGGATTACCTTTAAATTTTAATACATTTTGTCTTGAGTTTGTGGCGCAGTGGTTTAGTTGGTTAAAGCGCCTGTCTAGTAAACAGGAGATCACGAGTTCGAATCTCGTCGGTGCCTCAACATTTTATGTCTTTTTATTTATTCGGGGATTTAACTTGTTTCTAATTAACAAATTGAGTACAGGTAAAAAATGTTGGGTTTTTATGTCATGAAATACTTCAGTAAATATTGCAGAACAATATCTATGTGAATTTATGTGGCGCCGTGGCTTAGTTGGTTAAAGCGCCTGTCTAGTAAACAGGAGATCACGAGTTCGAATCTCGTCGGTGCCTTTAGTGATTATTCATTTTTAGATTTACAGAAAAGGATTCATGTTTTTTAATAACCCTACTGATATTTAAATTTTAATTTTTCAATGTTAAACTTACTATCCTTTAAAGATTTTACTGCAAATAATTTTTCCGGAAGTTGTGGGGCGCCGTGGCTTAGCTGGTTAAAGCGCCTGTCTTGTAAACAGGAGATCGCGAGTTCGAATCTCGTCTGTGCCTTTTGTTTGGTATTAAATTTTTTCAACAAAAAATATTTTCCAAATAAAGAACAAGTAATGGGTTTTAAGCAATATTGAGATCAATTCCAATGTGGCGCCGTGGCTTTGTTGCTTAAAGTGCCTATCTATTAAACAGGAGATCACGAGTTCGAATCTCGTCGGTGCCTCAACATTTTATGCCTTTTTATTTATTCGGGGATTTAACTTGTTTCTAATTAACAAATTGAGTAGAGGTAAAAAATGTTGGGTTTTTATGTCATGAAATACTTCAGTAAATATTGCAGAACAATATCTATGTGAATTTATGTGGCGCCGTGGCTTAGTTGGTTAAAGCGCCTGTCTAGTAAACAGGAGATCACGAGTTCGAATCTCGTCGGTGCCTTTAGTGATTATTCATTTTTAGATTTACAGAAAAGGATTCATGTTTTTTAATAACCCTACTGATATTTAAATTTTTATTTTTCAATGTTAAACTTAGTATCCTATAAAGATTTCACTGCAAATAATTTTTCCGGAAGTTGTGGGGCGCCGTGGCTTAGCTGGTTAAAGCGCCTGTCTTGTAAACAGGAGATCGCGAGTTCGAATCTCGTCGGTGCCAATTACCATTTTATAAATTTTGGAAACAAAAAAAATTGCTATTGAAATATTTTAACCCATCGTGGTAGTAATCTTTTCAATTCTTTACGAGTTTATATTGGATTACCTTTAAATTTTAATACATTTTGTCTTGAGTTTGTGGCGCAGTGGCTTAGGGGTTAAAACGCCTGTCTCGTAAACAGGAGATCGCGAGTTCGAATCTCGTCGGTGCCTCAACATTTTATGTCTTTTTATTTATTCGGGGATTTAACTTGTTTCTAATTAACAAATTGAGTAGAGGTAAAAAATGTTGGGTTTTTATGTCATGAAATACTTCAGTAAATATTGCAGAACAATATCTATGTGAATTTATGTGGCGCCGTGGCTTAGTTGGTTAAAGCGCCTGTCTAGTAAACAGGAGATCACGAGTTCGAATCTCGTCGGTGCCTTTAGTGGTTATTCATTTTTAGATTTACAGAAAAGAATTCATGTTTTTTAATAACCCTACTGATATTTAAATTTTAATTTTTCAATGTTAAACTTAGTATCCTTTAAAGATTTCACTGCAAATATTTTTTCCGGAAGTTGTGGGGTGGCGTGGCTTAGCTGGTTAAAGCGCCTGTCTTGTAAACAGGAGATCGCGAGTTCGAATCTCGTCGGTGCCAATTACCTTTTTATAAATTTTGGGAACAAAAAAATTGCTATTGAAATATTTTAACCCATCGTGGAAGTAATCTTTTCAATTCTTTACGAGTTTATATTGGATTACCTTTAAATTTTAATACATTTTGTCTTGAGTTTGTGGCGCAGTGGTTTAGTTGGTTAAAGCGCCTGTCTAGTAAACAGGAGATCACGAGTTCGAATCTCGTCGGTGCCTCAACATTTTATGTCTTTTTATTTATTCGGGGATTTAACTTGTTTCTAATTAACAAATTGAGTAGAGGTAAAAAATGTTGGGTTTTTATGTCATGAAATACTTCAGTAAATATTGCAGAACAATATCTAAGTGAATTTATGTGGCGCCGTGGCTTAGTTGGTTAAAGCGCCTGTCTAGTAAACAGGAGATCACGAGTTCGAATCTCGTCGGTGCCTTTAGTGATTATTCATTTTTAGATTTACAGAAAAGGATTCATGTTTTTTAATAACCCTACTGATATTTAAATTTTAATTTTTCAATGTTAAACTTACTATCCTTTAAAGATTTTACTGCAAATAATTTTTCCGGAAGTTGTGGGGCGCCGTGGCTTAGCTGGTTAAAGCGCCTGTCTTGTAAACAGGAGATCGCGAGTTCGAATCTCGTCTGTGCCTTTTGTTTGGTATTAAATTTTTTCAACAAAAAATATTTTCCAAATAAAGAACAAGTAATGGGTTTTAAGCAATATTGAGATCAATTCCAATGTGGCGCCGTGGCTTTGTTGCTTAAAGTGCCTATCTATTAAACAGGAGATCACGAGTTCGAATCTCGTCGGTGCCTCAACATTTTATGCCTTTTTATTTATTCGGGGATTTAACTTGTTTCTAATTAACAAATTGAGTAGAGGTAAAAAATGTTGGGTTTTTATGTCATGAAATACTTCAGTAAATATTGCAGAACAATATCTATGTGAATTTATGTGGCGCCGTGGCTTAGTTGGTTAAAGCGCCTGTCTAGTAAACAGGAGATGACGAGTTTGAATCTCGTCGGTGCCTTTAGTGATTATTCATTTTTAGATTTACAGAAAAGGATTCATGTTTTTTAATAACCCTACTGATATTTAAATTTTTATTTTTCAATGTTAAACTTAGTATCCTATAAAGATTTCACTGCAAATAATTTTTCCGGAAGTTGTGGGGCGCCGTGGCTTAGCTGGTTAAAGCGCTTGTCTTGTAAACAGGAGATCGCGAGTTCGAATCTCGTCGGTGCCAATTACCATTTTATAAATTTTGGAAACAAAAAAAATTGCTATTGAAATATTTTAACCCATCGTGGTAGTAATCTTTTCAATTCTTTACGAGTTTATATTGGATTACCTTTAAATTTTAATACATTTTGTCTTGAGTTTGTGGCGCAGTGGCTTAGGGGTTAAAACGCCTGTCTCGTAAACAGGAGATCGCGAGTTCGAATCTCGTCTGTGCCTTTTGTTTGGTATTAAATTTTTTCAACAAAAAATATTTCCCAAATGAAGAACAAGTAATGGGTTTTAAACAATATTGAGATCAACTCCAATGTGGCGCCGTGGCTTTGTTGCTTAAAGTGCCTATCTATTAAACAGGAGATCACTAGTTCGAATTTCGTCGGTGCCTCAACATTTTATGCCTTTTTATTTATTCGGGGATTTAACTTGTTTCTAATTAACAAATTGAGTAGAGGTAAAAAATGTTGGGTTTTTATGTCATGAAATACTTCAGTAAATATTGCAGAACAATATCTATGTGACTTTATGTGGCGCCGTGGCTTAGTTGGTTAAAGCGCCTGTCTAGTAAACAGGAGATCACGAGTTCGAATCTCGTCGGTGCCTTTAGTGATTATTCATTTTTAGATTTACAGAAAAGGATTCATGTTTTTTAATAACCCTACTGATATTTAAATTTTAATTTTTCAATGTTAAACTTACTATCCTTTAAAGATTTTACTGCAAATAATTTTTCCGGAAGTTGTGGGGCGCCGTGGCTTAGTTGGTTAAAGCGCCTGTCTTGTAAACAGGAGATCGCGAGTTCGAATCTCGTCGGTGCCAATTACCTTTTTATAAATTTTGGAAATAAAAAAATTGCTATTGAAATATTTTTACCCATAGTGGGTGTAATCTTTTCAATTCTTTACGAGTTTATATTGGATTACCTTTAAATTTTAATACATTTTGTCTTGAGTTTGTGTCGCAGTGGCTTAGGGGTTAAAGCGCCTGTCTCGTAAACAGGAGATCGCGAGTTCGAATCTCGTCTGTGCCTTTTGTTTGGTATTAAATTTTTTCAACAAAAAATATTTTCCAAATAAAGAACAAGTAATGGGTTTTAAGCAATATTGAGATCAATTCCAATGTGGCGCCGTGGCTTTGTTGCTTAAAGTGCCTATCTATTAAACAGGAGATCACGAGTTCGAATCTCGTCGGTGCCTCAACATTTTATGCCTTTTTATTTATTCGGGAATTTAACTTGTTTCTAATTAACAAATTGAGTAGAGAAAAAAAATGTTGGGTTTTTATGTCATGAAATACTTCAGTAAATATTGCAGAACAATATCTATGTGAATTTATGTGGCTTCGTGGCTTAGTTGGTTAAAGCGCCTGTCTAGTAAACAGGAGATCACGAGTTCGAATCTCGTCGGTGCCTTTAGTGATTATTCATTTTTAGATTTACAGAAAAGGATTCATGTTTTTTAATAACCCTACTGATATTTAAATTTTAATTTTTCAATGTTAAACTTAGTATCCTATAAAGATTTAACTGCAAATAATTTTTCCGGAAGTTGTGGGGCGCCGCGGCTTAGCTGGTTAAAGCGCCTGTCTTGTAAACAGGAGATCGCGAGTTCGAATCTCGTCGGTGCCAATTACCATTTTATAAATTTTGGAAACAAAAAAAATTGCTATTGAAATATTTTAACCCATCGTGGTAGTAATCTTTTCAATTCTTTACGAGTTTATATTGGATTACCTTTAAATTTTAATACATTTTGTCTTGAGTTTGTGGCGCAGTGGCTTAGGGGTTAAAGCGCCTGTCTCGTAAACAGGAGATCGCGAGTTCGAATCTCGTCTGTGCCTTTTGTTTGGTATTAAATTCTTTCAACAAAAAATATTTTCCAAATGAAGAAAAAGTAATGGGTTTAAAACAATATTGAGATCAATTCCAATGTGGCACCGAGGCTTAGTTGGTTAAAGCGCCGGTCTAGTAAACAGGAGATCACAGGTTCGATTCTCGTCGGTGCCCCAAGATTTTATGTCTTTTTATTTATTCGGGGATTTAACTTGTTTCTAATTAACAAATTGAGTAGAGGTAAAAAATGTTTGATTTTTATGTCATGAAATACTTCAGTAAATATTGCAGAACAATATCTATGTGAATTTATGTGGCTTCGTGGCTTAGTTGGTTAAAGCGCCTGTCTAGTAAACAGGAGATCACGAGTTCGAATCTCGTCGGTGCCTTTAGTGATTATTCATTTTTAGATTTACAGAAAAGGATTCATGTTTTTTAATAACCCTACTGATATTTAAATTTTAATTTTTCAATGTTAAACTTAGTATCCTATAAAGATTTCACTGCAAATAATTTTTCCGGAAGTTGTGGGGCGCCGCGGCTTAGCTGGTTAAAGCGCCTGTCTTGTAAACAGGAGATCGCGAGTTCGAATCTCGTCGGTGCCAATTACCATTTTATAAATTTTGGAAACAAAAAAAATTGCTATTGAAATATTTTAACCCATCGTGGTAGTAATCTTTTCAATTCTTTACGAGTTTATATTGGATTACCTTTAAATTTTAATACATTTTGTCTTGAGTTTGTGGCGCAGTGGCTTAGGGGTTAAAGCGCCTGTCTCGTAAACAGGAGATCGCGAGTTCGAATCTCGTCTGTGCCTTTTGTTTGGTATTAAATTTTTTCAACAAAAAATATTTTCCAAATAAAGAACAAGTAATGGGTTTTAAGCAATATTGAGATCAATTCCAATGTGGCGCCGTGGCTTTGTTGCTTAAAGTGCCTATCTATTAAACAGGAGATCACGAGTTCGAATCTCGTCGGTGCCTCAACATTTTATGCCTTTTTATTTATTCGGGGATTTAACTTGTTTCTAATTAACAAATTGAGTAGAGGTAAAAAATGTTGGGTTTTTATGTCATGAAATACTTCAGTAAATATTGCAGAACAATATCTATGTGAATTTATGTGGCGCCGTGGCTTAGTTGGTTAAAGCGCCTGTCTAGTAAACAGGAGATCACGAGTTCGAATCTCGTCGGTGCCTTTAGTGATTATTCATTTTTAGATTTACAGAAAAGGATTAATGTTTTTAATAACCCTACTGATATTTAAGTTTTAATTTTTCAATGTTAAACTTAGTATCCTATAAAGATTTCACTGCAAATAATTTTTCCGGAAGTTGTGGGGCGCCGTGGCTTAGCTGGTTAAAGCGCCTGTCTTGTAAACAGGAGATCACGAGCTCGAATCTCGTCGGTGCCAATTACCTTTTTATAGATTTTGGGAATAAAAAAATTGCTATTGAAATATTTTAACCCATAGTGGGTGTAATCTTTTCAATTCTTTACGAGTTTATATTGGATTACATTTACATTTTAATACATTTTGTCTTGAGTTTGTGGCGCAGTGGCTTAGGGGTTAAAGCGCCTGTCTCGTAAACAGGAGATCGCGAGTTCGAATCTCGTCGGTGCCAATTACCATTTTATAAATTTTGGAAACAAAAAAAATTGCTATTGAAATATTTTAACCCATCGTGGTAGTAATCTTTTCAATTCTTTACGAGTTTATATTGGATTACCTTTAAATTTTAATACATTTTGTCTTGAGTTAGTGGCGCAGTGGCTTAGGGGTTAAAACGCCTATCTCGTAAACAGGAGATCGCGAGTTCGAATCTCGTCTGTGCCTTTTGTTTGGTATTAAATTTTTTCAACAAAAAATATTTCCCAAATGAAGAACAAGTAATGGGTTTTAAACAATATTGAGATCAACTCCAATGTGGCGCCGTGGCTTAGTTGGTTAAAGCGCCTGTCTAGTAAACAGGAGATCACGAGTTCGAATCTCGTCGGTGCCTTTAGTGGTTATTCATTTTTAGATTTACAGAAAAGAATTCATGTTTTTTAATAACCCTACTGATAATTAAATTTTAATTTTTCAATGTTAAACTTAGTATCCTTTAAAGATTTCACTGCAAATATTTTTTCCGGAAGTTGTGGGGCGCCGTGGCTTAGCTGGTTAAAGCGCCTGTCTTGTAAACAGGAGATCGCGAGTTCGAATCTCGTCGGTGCCAATTTCCTTTTTATAAATTTTGGGAATAAAAAAATTGCTATTGAAATATTTTAACCCATCGTGGAAGTAATCTTTTCAATTCTTTACGAGTTTATATTGGATTACCTTTAAATTTTAATACATTTTGTCTTGAGTTTGTGGCGCAGTGGTTTAGTTGGTTAAAGCGCCTGTCTAGTAAACAGGAGATCACGAGTTCGAATCTCGTCGGTGCCTCAACATTTTATGTCTTTTTATTTATTCGGGGATTTAACTTGTTTCTAATTAACAAATTGAGTAGAGGTAAAAAATGTTGGGTTTTTATGTCATGAAATACTTCAGTAAATATTGCAGAAGAATATCTATGTGAATTTATGTGGCGCCGTGGCTTAGTTGGTTAAAGCGCCTGTCTAGTAAACAGGAGATCACGAGTTCGAATCTCGTCGGTGCCAATTACCATTTTATAAATTTTGGAAACAAAAAAAATTGCTATTGAAATATTTTAACCCATCGTGGTAGTAATCTTTTCAATTCTTTACGAGTTTATATTGGATTACCTTTAAATTTTAATACATTTTGTCTTGAGTTTGTGGCGCAGTGGCTTAGGGGTTAAAGCGCCTGTCTCGTAAACAGGAGATCGCGAGTTCGAATCTCGTCTGTGCCTTTTGTTTGGTATTAAATTTTTTCAACAAAAAATATTTTCCAAATAAAGAACAAGTAATGGGTTTTAAGCAATATTGAGATCAATTCCAATGTGGCGCCGTGGCTTTGTTGCTTAAAGTGCCTATCTATTAAACAGGAGATCACGAGTTCGAATCTCGTCGGTGCCTCAACATTTTATGCCTTTTTATTTATTCGGGGATTTAACTTGTTTCTAATTAACAAATTGAGTAGAGGTAAAAAATGTTGGGTTTTTATGTCATGAAATACTTCAGTAAATATTGCAGAACAATATCTATGTGAATTTATGTGGCGCCGTGGCTTAGTTGGTTAAAGCGCCTGTCTAGTAAACAGGAGATCACGAGTTCGAATCTCGTCGGTGCCTTTAGTGATTATTCATTTTTAGATTTACAGAAAAGGATTCATGTTTTTAATAACCCTACTGATATTTAAGTTTTAATTTTTCAATGTTAAACTTAGTATCCTATAAAGATTTCACTGCAAATAATTTTTCCGGAAGTTGTGGGGCGCCGTGGCTTAGCTGGTTAAAGCGCCTGTCTTGTAAACAGGAGATCACGAGTTCGAATCTCGTCGGTGCCTTTAGTGATTATTCATTTTTAGATTTACAGAAAAGGATTCATGTTTTTAATAACCCTACTGATATTTAAGTTTTAATTTATCAATGTTAAACTTAGTATCCTATAAAGATTTCACTGCAAATAATTTTTCCGGAAGTTGTGGGGCGCCGTGGCTTAGCTGGTTAAAGCGCCTGTCTTGTAAACAGGAGATCACGAGTTCGAATCTCGTCGGTGCCAATTACCTTTTTATAGATTTTGGGAATAAAAAAATTGCTATTGAAATATTTTAACCCATAGTGGGTGTAATCTTTTCAATTCTTTACGAGTTTATATTGGATTACATTTATATTTTAATACATTTTGTCTTGAGTTTGTCGCGCAGTGGCTTAGGGGTTAAAGCGCCTGTCTCGTAAACAGGAGATCGCGAGTTCGAATCTCGTCGGTGCCAATTACCATTTTATAAATTTTGGAAACAAAAAAAATTGCTATTGAAATATTTTAACCCATCGTGGTAGTAATCTTTTCAATTCTTTACGAGTTTATATTGGATTACCTTTAAATTTTAATACATTTTGTCTTGAGTTAGTGGCGCAGTGGCTTAGGGGTTAAAACGCCTGTCTCGTAAACAGGAGATCGCGAGTTCGAATCTCGTCTGTGCCTTTTGTTTGGTATTAAATTTTTTCAACAAAAAATATTTTCCAAATAAAGAACAAGTAATGGGTTTTAAACAATATTGAGATCAACTCCAATGTGGCGCCGTGGCTTAGTTGGTTAAAGCGCCTGTCTAGTAAACCGGAGATCACGAGTTCGAATCTCGTCGGTGCCTTTAGTGGTTATTCATTTTTAGATTTACAGAAAAGAATTCATGTTTTTTAATAACCCTACTGATAATTAAATTTTAATTTTTCAATGTTAAACTTAGTATCCTTTAAAGATTTCACTGCAAATATTTTTTCCGGAAGTTATGGGGCGCCGTGGCTTAGCTGGTTAAAGCGCCTGTCTTGTAAACAGGAGATCGCGAGTTCGAATCTCGTCGGTGCCAATTACCTTTTTATAAATTTTGGGAATAAAAAAATTGCTATTGAAATATTTTAACCCATCGTGGAAGTAATCTTTTCAATTCTTTACGAGTTTATATTGGATTACCTTTAAATTTTAATACATTTTGTCTTGAGTTTGTGGCGCAGTGGTTTAGTTGGTTAAAGCGCCTATCTATTAAACAGGAGATCACGAGTTCGAATCTCGTCGGTGCCTCAACATTTTATGCCTTTTTATTTATTCGGGAATTTAACTTGTTTCTAATTAACAAATTGAGTAGAGAAAAAAAATGTTGGGTTTTTATGTCATGAAATACTTCAGTAAATATTGCAGAACAATATCTATGTGTATTTATGTGGCTTCGTGGCTTAGTTGGTTAAAGCGCCTGTCTAGTAAACAGGAGATCACGAGTTCGAATCTCGTCGGTGCCTTTAGTGATTATTCATTTTTAGATTTACAGAAAAGGATTCATGTTTTTTAATAACCCTACTGATATTTAAATTTTAATTTTTCAATGTTAAACTTAGTATCCTATAAAGATTTAACTGCAAATAATTTTTCCGGAAGTTGTGGGGCGCCGCGGCTTAGCTGGTTAAAGCGCCTGTCTTGTAAACAGGAGATCGCGAGTTCGAATCTCGTCGGTGCCAATTACCATTTTATAAATTTTGGAAACAAAAAAAATTGCTATTGAAATATTTTAACCCATCGTGGTAGTAATCTTTTCAATTCTTTACGAGTTTATATTGGATTACCTTTAAATTTTAATACATTTTGTCTTGAGTTTGTGGCGCAGTGGCTTAGGGGTTAAAGCGCCTGTCTCGTAAACAGGAGATCGCGAGTTCGAATCTCGTCTGTGCCTTTTGTTTGGTATTAAATTTTTTCAACAAAAAATATTTTTTAAATAAAGAACAAGTAATGGGTTTTAAGCAATATTGAGATCAATTCCAATGTGGCGCCGTGGCTTTGTTGCTTAAAGTGCCTATCTATTAAACAGGAGATCACGAGTTCGAATCTCGTCGGTGCCTCAACATTTTATGCCTTTTTATTTATTCGGGGATTTAACTTGTTTCTAATTAACAAATTGAGTAGAGGTAAAAAATGTTTGATTTTTATGTCATGAAATACTTCAGTAAATATCGCAGAACAATATCTATGTGAATTTATGTGGCGCCGTGGCTTAGTTGGTTAAAGCGCCTGTCTAGTAAACAGGAGATCGCGAGTTCGAATCTCGTCGGTGCCAATTACCTTTTTATAAATTTTGGAAACAAAAAAAATTGCTATTGAAATATTTTAACCCATCTTGGGAGTAATCTTTTCCATTCTTTACGAGTTTTTATTGGATTACCTTTAAATTTTAATACATTTTGTCTTGAGTTTGTGGCGCAGTGGCTTAGGGGTTAAAGCGCCTGTCTCGTAAACAGGAGATCGCGAGTTCGAATCTCGTCTGTGCCTTTTGTTTGGTATTAAATTCTTTCAACAAAAAATATTTTCCAAATGAAGAAAAAGTAATGGGTTTAAAACAATATTGAGATCAATTCCAATGTGGCACCGAGGCTTAGTTGGTTAAAGCGCCGGTCTAGTAAACAGGAGATCACAGGTTCGATTCTCGTCGGTGCCCCAAGATTTTATGTCTTTTTATTTATTCGGGGATTTAACTTGTTTCTAATTAACAAATTGAGTAGAGGTAAAAAATGTTTGATTTTTATGTCATGAAATACTTCAGTAAATATTGCAGAACAATATCTATGTGAATTTATGTGGCTTCGTGGCTTAGTTGGTTAAAGCGCCTGTCTAGTAAACAGGAGATCACGAGTTCGAATCTCGTCGGTGCCTTTAGTGATTATTCATTTTTAGATTTACAGAAAAGGATTCATGTTTTTTAATAACCCTACTGATATTTAAATTTTAATTTTTCAATGTTAAACTTAGTATCCTATAAAGATTTCACTGCAAATAATTTTTCCGGAAGTTGTGGGGCGCCGCGGCTTAGCTGGTTAAAGCGCCTGTCTTGTAAACAGGAGATCGCGAGTTCGAATCTCGTCGGTGCCAATTACCATTTTATAAATTTTGGAAACAAAAAAAATTGCTATTGAAATATTTTAACCCATCGTGGTAGTAATCTTTTCAATTCTTTACGAGTTTATATTGGATTACCTTTAAATTTTAATACATTTTGTCTTGAGTTTGTGGCGCAGTGGCTTAGGGGTTAAAGCGCCTGTCTCGTAAACAGGAGATCGCGAGTTCGAATCTCGTCTGTGCCTTTTGTTTGGTATTAAATTTTTTCAACAAAAAATATTTTCCAAATAAAGAACAAGTAATGGGTTTTAAGCAATATTGAGATCAATTCCAATGTGGCGCCGTGGCTTTGTTGCTTAAAGTGCCTATCTATTAAACAGGAGATCACGAGTTCGAATCTCGTCGGTGCCTCAACATTTTATGCCTTTTTATTTATTCGGGGATTTAACTTGTTTCTAATTAACAAATTGAGTAGAGGTAAAAAATGTTGGGTTTTTATGTCATGAAATACTTCAGTAAATATTGCAGAACAATATCTATGTGAATTTATGTGGCGCCGTGGCTTAGTTGGTTAAAGCGCCTGTCTAGTAAACAGGAGATCACGAGTTCGAATCTCGTCGGTGCCTTTAGTGATTATTCATTTTTAGATTTACAGAAAAGGATTAATGTTTTTAATAACCCTACTGATATTTAAGTTTTAATTTTTCAATGTTAAACTTAGTATCCTATAAAGATTTCACTGCAAATAATTTTTCCGGAAGTTGTGGGGCGCCGTGGCTTAGCTGGTTAAAGCGCCTGTCTTGTAAACAGGAGATCACGAGCTCGAATCTCGTCGGTGCCAATTACCTTTTTATAGATTTTGGGAATAAAAAAATTGCTATTGAAATATTTTAACCCATAGTGGGTGTAATCTTTTCAATTCTTTACGAGTTTATATTGGATTACATTTACATTTTAATACATTTTGTCTTGAGTTTGTGGCGCAGTGGCTTAGGGGATAAAGCGCCTGTCTCGTAAACAGGAGATCGCGAGTTCGAATCTCGTCGGTGCCAATTACCATTTTATAAATTTTGGAAACAAAAAAAATTGCTATTGAAATATTTTAACCCATCGTGGTAGTAATCTTTTCAATTCTTTACGAGTTTATATTGGATTACCTTTAAATTTTAATACATTTTGTCTTGAGTTAGTGGCGCAGTGGCTTAGGGGTTAAAACGCCTGTCTCGTAAACAGGAGATCGCGAGTTCGAATCTCGTCTGTGCCTTTTGTTTGGTATTAAATTTTTTCAACAAAAAATATTTCCCAAATGAAGAACAAGTAATGGGTTTTAAACAATATTGAGATCAACTCCAATGTGGCGCCGTGGCTTAGTTGGTTAAAGCGCCTGTCTAGTAAACAGGAGATCACGAGTTCGAATCTCGTCGGTGCCTTTAGTGGTTATTCATTTTTAGATTTACAGAAAAGAATTCATGTTTTTTAATAACCCTACTGATAATTAAATTTTAATTTTTCAATGTTAAACTTAGTATCCTTTAAAGATTTCACTGCAAATATTTTTTCCGGAAGTTGTGGGGCGCCGTGGCTTAGCTGGTTAAAGCGCCTGTCTTGTAAACAGGAGATCGCGAGTTCGAATCTCGTCGGTGCCAATTACCTTTTTATAAATTTTGGGAATAAAAAAATTGCTATTGAAATATTTTAACCCATCGTGGAAGTAATCTTTTCAATTCTTTACGAGTTTATATTGGATTACCTTTAAATTTTAATACATTTTGTCTTGAGTTTGTGGCGCAGTGGTTTAGTTGGTTAAAGCGCCTGTCTAGTAAACAGGAGATCACGAGTTCGAATCTCGTCGGTGCCTCAACATTTTATGTCTTTTTATTTATTCGGGGATTTAACTTGTTTCTAATTAACAAATTGAGTAGAGGTAAAAAATGTTGGGTTTTTATGTCATGAAATACTTCAGTAAATATTGCAGAACAATATCTAAGTGAATTTATGTGGCGCCGTGGCTTAGTTGGTTAAAGCGCCTGTCTAGTAAACAGGAGATCACGAGTTCGAATCTCGTCGGTGCCTTTAGTGATTATTAATTTTAAATTTACAGAAAAGGATTCATGTTTTTTAATAACCCTACTGATATTTAAATTTTAATTTTTCAATGTTAAACTTAGTATCCTATAAAGATTTCACTGCAAATAATTTTTTCGGAAGTCGTGGGGCGCCGTGGCTTAGCTGGTTAAAGCGCCTGTCTTGTAAACAGGAGATCGCGAGTTCGAATCTCGTCGGTGCCAATTACCATTTTATAAATTTTGGAAACAAAAAAAATTGCTATTGAAATATTTTAACCCATCGTGGTAGTAATCTTTTCAATTCTTTACGAGTTTATATTGGATTACCTTTAAATTTTAATACATTTTGTCTTGAGTTTGTGGCGCAGTGGCTTAGGGGTTAAAGCGCCTGTCTCGTAAACAGGAGATCGCGAGTTCGAATCTCGTCTGTGCCTTTTGTTTGGTATTAAATTTTTTCAACAAAAAATATTTTCCAAATAAAGAACAAGTAATGGGTTTTAAGCAATATTGAGATCAATTCCAATGTGGCGCCGTGGCTTTGTTGCTTAAAGTGCCTATCTATTAAACAGGAGATCACGAGTTCGAATCTCGTCGGTGCCTCAACATTTTATGCCTTTTTATTTATTCGGGGATTTAACTTGTTTCTAATTAACAAATTGAGTAGAGGTAAAAAATGTTGGGTTTTTATGTCATGAAATACTTCAGTAAATATTGCAGAACAATATCTATGTGAATTTATGTGGCGCCGTGGCTTAGTTGGTTAAAGCGCCTGTCTAGTAAACAGGAGATCACGAGTTCGAATCTCGTCGGTGCCTTTAGTGATTATTCATTTTTAGATTTACAGAAAAGGATTCATGTTTTTAATAACCCTACTGATATTTAGGTTTTAATTTTTCAATGTTAAACTTAGTATCCTATAAAGATTTCACTGCAAATAATTTTTCCGGAAGTTGTGGGGCGCCGTGGCTTAGCTGGTTAAAGCGCCTGTCTTGTAAACAGGAGATCACGAGTTCGAATCTCGTCGGTGCCTTTAGTGATTATTCATTTTTAGATTTACAGAAAAGGATTCATGTTTTTAATAACCCTACTGATATTTAAGTTTTAATTTTTCAATGTTAAACTTAGTATCCTATAAAGATTTCACTGCAAATAATTTTTCCGGAAGTTGTGGGGCGCCGTGGCTTAGCTGGTTAAAGCGCCTGTCTTGTAAACAGGAGATCACGAGTTCGAATCTCGTCGGTGCCAATTACCTTTTTATAGATTTTGGGAATAAAAAAATTGCTATTGAAATATTTTAACCCATAGTGGGTGTATTCTTTTCAATTCTTTACGAGTTTATATTGGATTACATTTACATTTTAATACATTTTGTCTTGAGTTTGTGGCGCAGTGGCTTAGGGGTTAAAGCGCCTGTCTCGTAAACAGGAGATCGCGAGTTCGAATCTCGTCGGTGCCAATTACCATTTTATAAATTTTGGAAACAAAAAAAATTGCTATTGAAATATTTTAACCCATCGTGGTAGTAATCTTTTCAATTCTTTACGAGTTTATATTGGATTACCTTTAAATTTTAATACATTTTGTCTTGAGTTAGTGGCGCAGTGGCTTAGGGGTTAAAACGCCTGTCTCGTAAACAGGAGATCGCGAGTTCGAATCTCGTCTGTGCCTTTTGTTTGGTATTAAATTTTTTCAACAAAAAATATTTCCCAAATGAAGAACAAGTAATGGGTTTTAAACAATATTGAGATCAACTCCAATGTGGCGCCGTGGCTTAGTTGGTTAAAGCGCCTGTCTAGTAAACAGGAGATCACGAGTTCGAATCTCGTCGGTGCCTTTAGTGGTTATTCATTTTTAGATTTACAGAAAAGAATTCATGTTTTTTAATAACCCTACTGATAATTAAATTTTAATTTTTCAATGTTAAACTTAGTATCCTTTAAAGATTTCACTGCAAATATTTTTTCCGGAAGTTGTGGGGCGCCGTGGCTTAGCTGGTTAAAGCGCCTGTCTTGTAAACAGGAGATCGCGAGTTCGAATCTCGTCGGTGCCAATTACCTTTTTATAAATTTTGGGAATAAAAAAATTGCTATTGAAATATTTTAACCCATCGTGGAAGTAATCTTTTCAATTCTTTACGAGTTTATATTGGATTACCTTTAAATTTTAATACATTTTGTCTTGAGTTTGTGGCGCAGTGGTTTAGTTGGTTAAAGCGCCTGTCTAGTAAACAGGAGATCACGAGTTCGAATCTCGTCGGTGCCTCAACATTTTATGTCTTTTTATTTATTCGGGGATTTAACTTGTTTCTAATTAACAAATTGAGTAGAGGTAAAAAATGTTGGGTTTTTATGTCATGAAATACTTCAGTAAATATTGCAGAACAATATCTATGTGAATTTATGTGGCGCCGTGGCTTAGTTGGTTAAAGCGCCTGTCTAGTAAACAGGAGATCACGAGTTCGAATCTCGTCGGTGCCTTTAGTGATTATTAATTTTAAATTTACAGAAAAGGATTCATGTTTTTTAATAACCCTACTGATATTTAAATTTTAATTTTTCAATGTTAAACTTACTATCCTTTAAAGATTTTACTGCAAATAATTTTTCCGGAAGTTGTGATGCGCCGTGGCTTAGTTGGTTAAAGCGCCTGTCTTGTAAACAGGAGATCGCGAGTTCGAATCTCGTCGGTGCCAATTACCTTTTTATAAATTTTGGAAATAAAAAAATTGCTATTGAAATATTTTTACCCATAGTGGGTGTAATCTTTTCAATTCTTTACGAGTTTATATTGGATTACCTTTAAATTTTAATACATTTTGTCTTGAGTTTGTGGCGCAGTGGCTTAGGGGTTAAAGCGCCTGTCTCGTAAACAGGAGATCGCGAGTTCGAATCTCGTCTGTGCCTTCTGTTTGGTATTAAATTTTTTCAACAAAAAATATTTTCCAAATAAAGAACAAGTAATGGGTTTAAGCAATATTGAGATCAATTCCAATGTGGCGCCGTGGCTTTGTTGCTTAAAGTGCCTATCTATTAAACAGGAGATCACGAGTTCGAATCTCGTCGGTGCCTCAACATTTTATGCCTTTTTATTTATTCGGGGATTTAACTTGTTTCTAATTAACAAATTGAGTAGAGGTAAAAAATGTTGGGTTTTTATGTCATGAAATACTTCAGTAAATATTGCAGAACAATATCTAAGTGAATTTATGTGGCGCCGTGGCTTAGTTGGTTAAAGCGCCTGTCTAGTAAACAGGAGATCACGAGTTCGAATCTCGTCGGTGCCTTTAGTGATTATTCATTTTTAGATTTACAGAAAAGGATTCATGTTTTTTAATAACCCTACTGATATTTAAATTTTTATTTTTCAATGTTAAACTTAGTATCCTATAAAGATTTCACTGCAAATAATTTTTCCGGAAGTTGTGGGGCGCCGTGGCTTAGCTGGTTAAAGCGCCTGTCTTGTAAACAGGAGATCGCGAGTTCGAATCTCGTCGGTGCCAATTACCATTTTATAAATTTTGGAAACAAAAAAAATTGCTATTGAAATATTTTAACCCATCGTGGTAGTAATCTTTTCAATTCTTTACGAGTTTATATTGGATTACCTTTAAATTTTAATACATTTCGTCTTGAGTTTGTGGCGCAGTGGCTTAGGGGTTAAAACGCCTGTCTCGTAAACAGGAGATCGCGAGTTCGAATCTCGTCTGTGCCTTTTGTTTGGTATTAAATTTTTTCAACAAAAAATATTTCCCAAATGAAGAACAAGTAATGGATTTTAAACAATATTGAGATCAACTCCAATGTGGCACCGTGGCTTAGTTGGTTAAAGCGCCTGTCTAGTAAACAGGAGATCACGAGTTCGAATCTCGTCGGTGCCTTTAGTGGTTATTCATTTTTAGATTTACAGAAAAGAATTCATGTTTTTTAATAACCCTACTGAAATTTAAATTTTAATTTTTCAATGTTAAACTTAGTATCCTTTAAAGATTTCACTGCAAATATTTTTTCCGAAAGTTGTGGGGCGCCGTGGCTTAGCTGGTTAAAGCGCCTGTCTTGTAAACAGGAGATCGCGAGTTCGAATCTCGTCGGTGCCAATTACCTTTTTATAAATTTTGGGAATAAAAAAATTGCTATTGAAATATTTTAACCCATCGTGGAAGTAATCTTTTCAATTCTTTACGAGTTTATATTGGATTACCTTTAAATTTTAATACATTTTGTCTTGAGTTTGTGGCGCAGTGGTTTAGTTGGTTAAAGCGCCTGTCTAGTAAACAGGAGATCACGAGTTCGAATCTCGTCTGTGCCTTTAGTGATTATTAATTTTAAATTTACAGAAAAGGATTCATGTTTTTTAATAACCCTACTGATATTTAAATTTTAATTTTTCAATGTTAAACTTACTATCCTTTAAAGATTTTACTGCAAATAATTTTTCCGGAAGTTGTGGGGCGCCGTGGCTTAGTTGGTTAAAGCGCCTGTCTTGTAAACAGGAGATCGCGAGTTCGAATCTCGTCGGTGCCAATTACCTTTTTATAAATTTTGGAAATAAAAAAATTGCTATTGAAATATTTTTACCCATAGTGGGTGTAATCTTTTCAATTCTTTACGAGTTTATATTGGATTACCTTTAAATTTTAATACATTTTGTCTTGAGTTTGTGGCGCAGTGGCTTAGGGGTTAAAGCGCCTGTCTCGTAAACAGGAGATCGCGAGTTCGAATCTCGTCTGTGCCTTTTGTTTGGTATTAAATTTTTTCAACAAAAAATATTTTCCAAATAAAGAACAAGTAATGGGTTTTAAGCAATATTGAGATCAATTCCAATGTGGTGCCGTGGCTTTGTTGCTTAAAGTGCCTATCTATTAAACAGGAGATCACGAGTTCGAATCTCGTCGGTGCCTCAACATTTTATGCCTTTTTATTTATTCTGGGATTTAACTTGTTTCTAATTAACAAATTGAGTAGAGGTAAAAAATGTTGGGTTTTTATGTCATGAAATACTTCAGTAAATATTGCAGAACAATATCTAAGTGAATTTATGTGGCGCCGTGGCTTAGTTGGTTAAAGCGCCTGTCTAGTAAACAGGAGATCACGAGTTCGAATCTCGTCGGTGCCTTTAGTGATTATTCATTTTTAGATTTACAGAAAAGGATTCATGTTTTTTAATAACCCTACTGATATTTAAATTTTTATTTTTCAATTTTAAACTTAGTATCCTATAAAGATTTCACTGCAAATAATTTTTCCGGAAGTTGTGGGGCGCCGTGGCTTAGCTGGTTAAAGCGCCTGTCTTGTAAACAGGAGATCGCGAGTTCGAATCTCGTCGGTGCCAATTACCATTTTATAAATTTTGGAAACAAAAAAAATTGCTATTGAAATATTTTAAACCATCGTGGTAGTAATCTTTTCAATTCTTTACGAGTTTATATTGGATTACCTTTAAATTTTAATACATTTTGTCTTGAGTTTGTGGCGCAGTGGCTTAGGGGTTAAAACGCCTGTCTCGTAAACAGGAGATCGCGAGTTCGAATCTCGTCGGTGCCTCAACATTTTATGTCTTTTTATTTATTCGGGGATTTAACTTGTTTCTAATTAACAAATTGAGTAGAGGTAAAAAATGTTGGGTTTTTATGTCATGAAATACTTCAGTAAATATTGCAGAACAATATCTATGTGAATTTATGTGGCGCCGTGGCTTAGTTGGTTAAAGCGCCTGTCTAGTAAACAGGAGATCACGAGTACGGATCTCGTCGGTGCCTTTAGTGATTATTAATTTTAAATTTACAGAAAAGGATTCATGTTTTTTAATAACCCTACTGATATTTAAATTTTAATTTTTCAATGTTAAACTTACTATCCTTTAAAGATTTTACTGCAAATAATTTTTCCGGAAGTTGTGATGCGCCGTGGCTTAGTTGGTTAAAGCGCCTGTCTTGTAAACAGGAGATCGCGAGTTCGAATCTCGTCGGTGCCAATTACCTTTTTATAAATTTTGGAAATAAAAAAATTGCTATTGAAATATTTTTACCCATAGTGGGTGTAATCTTTTCAATTCTTTACGAGTTTATATTGGATTACCTTTAAATTTTAATACATTTTGTCTTGAGTTTGTGGCGCAGTGGCTTAGGGGTTAAAGCGCCTGTCTCGTAAACAGGAGATCGCGAGTTCGAATCTCGTCTGTGCCTTCTGTTTGGTATTAAATTTTTTCAACAAAAAATATTTTCCAAATAAAGAACAAGTAATGGGTTTAAGCAATATTGAGATCAATTCCAATGTGGCGCCGTGGCTTTGTTGCTTAAAGTGCCTATCTATTAAACAGGAGATCACGAGTTCGAATCTCGTCGGTGCCTCAACATTTTATGCCTTTTTATTTATTCGGGGATTTAACTTGTTTCTAATTAACAAATTGAGTAGAGGTAAAAAATGTTGGGTTTTTATGTCATGAAATACTTCAGTAAATATTGCAGAACAATATCTAAGTGAATTTATGTGGCGCCGTGGCTTAGTTGGTTAAAGCGCCTGTCTAGTAAACAGGAGATCACGAGTTCGAATCTCGTCGGTGCCTTTAGTGATTATTCATTTTTAGATTTACAGAAAAGGATTCATGTTTTTTAATAACCCTACTGATATTTAAATTTTAATTTTTCAATGTTAAACTTACTATCCTTTAAAGATTTTACTGCAAATAATTTTTCCGGAAGTTGTGGGGCGCCGTGGCTTAGCTGGTTAAAGCGCCTGTCTTGTAAACAGGAGATCGCGAGTTCGAATCTCGTCTGTGCCTTTTGTTTGGTATTAAATTTTTTCAACAAAAAATATTTTCCAAATAAAGAACAAGTAATGGGTTTTAAGCAATATTGAGATCAATTCCAATGTGGCGCCGTGGCTTTGTTGCTTAAAGTGCCTATCTATTAAACAGGAGATCACGAGTTCGAATCTCGTCGGTGCCTCAACATTTTATGCCTTTTTATTTATTCGGGGATTTAACTTGTTTCTAATTAACAAATTGAGTAGAGGTAAAAAATGTTGGGTTTTTATGTCATGAAATACTTCAGTAAATATTGCAGAACAATATCTATGTGAATTTATGTGGCGCCGTGGCTTAGTTGGTTAAAGCGCCTGTCTAGTAAACAGGAGATCACGAGTTCGAATCTCGTCGGTGCCTTTAGTGATTATTCATTTTTAGATTTACAGAAAAGGATTCATGTTTTTTAATAACCCTACTGATATTTAAATTTTTATTTTTCAATGTTAAACTTAGTATCCTATAAAGATTTCACTGCAAATAATTTTTCCGGAAGTTGTGGGGCGCCGTGGCTTAGCTGGTTAAAGCGCCTGTCTTGTAAACAGGAGATCGCGAGTTCGAATCTCGTCGGTGCCAATTACCATTTTATAAATTTTGGAAACAAAAAAAATTGCTATTGAAATATTTTAACCCATCGTGGTAGTAATCTTTTCAATTCTTTACGAGTTTATATTGGATTACCTTTAAATTTTAATACATTTTGTCTTGAGTTTGTGGCGCAGTGGCTTAGGGGTTAAAACGCCTGTCTCGTAAACAGGAGATCGCGAGTTCGAATCTCGTCGGTGCCTCAACATTTTATGTCTTTTTATTTATTCGGGGATTTAACTTGTTTCTAATTAACAAATTGAGTAGAGGTAAAAAATGTTGGGTTTTTATGTCATGAAATACTTCAGTAAATATTGCAGAACAATATCTATGTGAATTTATGTGGCGCCGTGGCTTAGTTGGTTAAAGCGCCTGTCTAGTAAACAGGAGATCACGAGTTCGAATCTCGTCGGTGCCTTTAGTGGTTATTCATTTTTAGATTTACAGAAAAGAATTCATGTTTTTTAATAACCCTACTGATATTTAAATTTTAATTTTTCAATGTTAAACTTAGTATCCTTTAAAGATTTCACTGCAAATATTTTTTCCGGAAGTTGTGGGGTGGCGTGGCTTAGCTGGTTAAAGCGCCTGTCTTGTAAACAGGAGATCGCGAGTTCGAATCTCGTCGGTGCCAATTACCTTTTTATAAATTTTGGGAATAAAAAAATTGCTATTGAAATATTTTAACCCATCGTGGAAGTAATCTTTTCAATTCTTTACGAGTTTATATTGGATTACCTTTAAATTTTAATACATTTTGTCTTGAGTTTGTGGCGCAGTGGTTTAGTTGGTTAAAGCGCCTGTCTAGTAAACAGGAGATCACGAGTTCGAATCTCGTCGGTGCCTCAACATTTTATGTCTTTTTATTTATTCGGGGATTTAACTTGTTTCTAATTAACAAATTGAGTAGAGGTAAAAAATGTTGGGTTTTTATGTCATGAAATACTTCAGTAAATATTGCAGAACAATATCTAAGTGAATTTATGTGGCGCCGTGGCTTAGTTGGTTAAAGCGCCTGTCTAGTAAACAGGAGATCACGAGTTCGAATCTCGTCGGTGCCTTTAGTGGTTATTCATTTTTAGATTTACAGAAAAGAATTCATGTTTTTTAATAACCCTACTGATATTTAAATTTTAATTTTTCAATGTTAAACTTACTATCCTTTAAAGATTTTACTGCAAATAATTTTTCCGGAAGTTGTGGGGCGCCGTGGCTTAGCTGGTTAAAGCGCCTGTCTTGTAAACAGGAGATCGCGAGTTCGAATCTCGTCGGTGCCAATTACCTTTTTATAAATTTTGGGAATAAAAAAATTGCTATTGAAATATTTTAACCCATCGTGGAAGTAATCTTTTCAATTCTTTACGAGTTTATATTGGATTACCTTTAAATTTTAATACATTTTGTCTTGAGTTTGTGGCGCAGTGGTTTAGTTGGTTAAAGCGCCTGTCTAGTAAACAGGAGATCACGAGTTCGAATCTCGTCGGTGCCTCAACATTTTATGTCTTTTTATTTATTCGGGGATTTAACTTGTTTCTAATTAACAAATTGAGTAGAGGTAAAAAATGTTGGGTTTTTATGTCATGAAATACTTCAGTAAATATTGCAGAACAATATCTAAGTGAATTTATGTGGCGCCGTGGCTTAGTTGGTTAAAGCGCCTGTCTAGTAAACAGGAGATCACGAGTTCGAATCTCGTCGGTGCCTTTAGTGGTTATTCATTTTTAGATTTACAGAAAAGAATTCATGTTTTTTAATAACCCTACTGATATTTAAATTTTAATTTTTCAATGTTAAACTTAGTATCCTTTAAAGATTTCACTGCAAATATTTTTTCCGGAAGTTGTGGGGTGGCGTGGCTTAGCTGGTTAAAGCGCCTGTCTTGTAAACAGGAGATCGCGAGTTCGAATCTCGTCGGTGCCAATTACCTTTTTATAAATTTTGGGAATAAAAAAATTGCTATTGAAATATTTTAACCCATCGTGGAAGTAATCTTTTCAATTCTTTACGAGTTTATATTGGATTACCTTTAAATTTTAATACATTTTGTCTTGAGTTTGTGGCGCAGTGGTTTAGTTGGTTAAAGCGCCTGTCTAGTAAACAGGAGATCACGAGTTCGAATCTCGTCGGTGCCTCAACATTTTATGTCTTTTTATTTATTCGGGGATTTAACTTGTTTCTAATTAACAAATTGAGTAGAGGTAAAAAATGTTGGGTTTTTATGTCATGAAATACTTCAGTAAATATTGCAGAACAATATCTAAGTGAATTTATGTGGCGCCGTGGCTTAGTTGGTTAAAGCGCCTGTCTAGTAAACAGGAGATCACGAGTTCGAATCTCGTCGGTGCCTTTAGTGATTATTCATTTTTAGATTTACAGAAAAGGATTCATGTTTTTTAATAACCCTACTGATATTTAAATTTTAATTTTTCAATGTTAAACTTACTATCCTTTAAAGATTTTACTGCAAATAATTTTTCCGGAAGTTGTGGGGCGCCGTGGCTTAGCTGGTTAAAGCGCCTGTCTTGTAAACAGGAGATCGCGAGTTCGAATCTCGTCTGTGCCTTTTGTTTGGTATTAAATTTTTTCAACAAAAAATATTTTCCAAATAAAGAACAAGTAATGGGTTTTAAGCAATATTGAGATCAATTCCAATGTGGCGCCGTGGCTTTGTTGCTTAAAGTGCCTATCTATTAAACAGGAGATCACGAGTTCGAATCTCGTCGGTGCCTCAACATTTTATGCCTTTTTATTTATTCGGGGATTTAACTTGTTTCTAATTAACAAATTGAGTAGAGGTAAAAAATGTTGGGTTTTTATGTCATGAAATACTTCAGTAAATATTGCAGAACAATATCTATGTGAATTTATGTGGCGCCGTGGCTTAGTTGGTTAAAGCGCCTGTCTAGTAAACAGGAGATCACGAGTTTGAATCTCGTCGGTGCCTTTAGTGATTATTCATTTTTAGATTTACAGAAAAGGATTCATGTTTTTTAATAACCCTACTGATATTTAAATTTTTATTTTTCAATGTTAAACTTAGTATCCTATAAAGATTTCACTGCAAATAATTTTTCCGGAAGTTGTGGGGCGCCGTGGCTTAGCTGGTTAAAGCGCTTGTCTTGTAAACAGGAGATCGCGAGTTCGAATCTCGTCGGTGCCAATTACCATTTTATAAATTTTGGAAACAAAAAAAATTGCTATTGAAATATTTTAACCCATCGTGGTAGTAATCTTTTCAATTCTTTACGAGTTTATATTGGATTACCTTTAAATTTTAATACATTTTGTCTTGAGTTTGTGGCGCAGTGGCTTAGGGGTTAAAACGCCTGTCTCGTAAACAGGAGATCGCGAGTTCGAATCTCGTCTGTGCCTTTTGTTTGGTATTAAATTTTTTCAACAAAAAATATTTCCCAAATGAAGAACAAGTAATGGGTTTTAAACAATATTGAGATCAACTCCAATGTGGCGCCGTGGCTTTGTTGCTTAAAGTGCCTATCTATTAAACAGGAGATCACTAGTTCGAATTTCGTCGGTGCCTCAACATTTTATGCCTTTTTATTTATTCGGGGATTTAACTTGTTTCTAATTAACAAATTGAGTAGAGGTAAAAAATGTTGGGTTTTTATGTCATGAAATACTTCAGTAAATATTGCAGAACAATATCTATGTGACTTTATGTGGCGCCGTGGCTTAGTTGGTTAAAGCGCCTGTCTAGTAAACAGGAGATCACGAGTTCGAATCTCGTCGGTGCCTTTAGTGATTATTCATTTTTAGATTTACAGAAAAGGATTCATGTTTTTTAATAACCCTACTGATATTTAAATTTTAATTTTTCAATGTTAAACTTACTATCCTTTAAAGATTTTACTGCAAATAATTTTTCCGGAAGTTGTGGGGCGCCGTGGCTTAGTTGGTTAAAGCGCCTGTCTTGTAAACAGGAGATCGCGAGTTCGAATCTCGTCGGTGCCAATTACCTTTTTATAAATTTTGGAAATAAAAAAATTGCTATTGAAATATTTTTACCCATAGTGGGTGTAATCTTTTCAATTCTTTACGAGTTTATATTGGATTACCTTTAAATTTTAATACATTTTGTCTTGAGTTTGTGTCGCAGTGGCTTAGGGGTTAAAGCGCCTGTCTCGTAAACAGGAGATCGCGAGTTCGAATCTCGTCTGTGCCTTTTGTTTGGTATTAAATTTTTTCAACAAAAAATATTTTCCAAATAAAGAACAAGTAATGGGTTTTAAGCAATATTGAGATCAATTCCAATGTGGCGCCGTGGCTTTGTTGCTTAAAGTGCCTATCTATTAAACAGGAGATCACGAGTTCGAATCTCGTCGGTGCCTCAACATTTTATGCCTTTTTATTTATTCGGGAATTTAACTTGTTTCTAATTAACAAATTGAGTAGAGAAAAAAAATGTTGGGTTTTTATGTCATGAAATACTTCAGTAAATATTGCAGAACAATATCTATGTGAATTTATGTGGCTTCGTGGCTTAGTTGGTTAAAGCGCCTGTCTAGTAAACAGGAGATCACGAGTTCGAATCTCGTCGGTGCCTTTAGTGATTATTCATTTTTAGATTTACAGAAAAGGATTCATGTTTTTTAATAACCCTACTGATATTTAAATTTTAATTTTTCAATGTTAAACTTAGTATCCTATAAAGATTTAACTGCAAATAATTTTTCCGGAAGTTGTGGGGCGCCGCGGCTTAGCTGGTTAAAGCGCCTGTCTTGTAAACAGGAGATCGCGAGTTCGAATCTCGTCGGTGCCAATTACCATTTTATAAATTTTGGAAACAAAAAAAATTGCTATTGAAATATTTTAACCCATCGTGGTAGTAATCTTTTCAATTCTTTACGAGTTTATATTGGATTACCTTTAAATTTTAATACATTTTGTCTTGAGTTTGTGGCGCAGTGGCTTAGGGGTTAAAGCGCCTGTCTCGTAAACAGGAGATCGCGAGTTCGAATCTCGTCTGTGCCTTTTGTTTGGTATTAAATTCTTTCAACAAAAAATATTTTCCAAATGAAGAAAAAGTAATGGGTTTAAAACAATATTGAGATCAATTCCAATGTGGCACCGAGGCTTAGTTGGTTAAAGCGCCGGTCTAGTAAACAGGAGATCACAGGTTCGATTCTCGTCGGTGCCCCAAGATTTTATGTCTTTTTATTTATTCGGGGATTTAACTTGTTTCTAATTAACAAATTGAGTAGAGGTAAAAAATGTTTGATTTTTATGTCATGAAATACTTCAGTAAATATTGCAGAACAATATCTATGTGAATTTATGTGGCTTCGTGGCTTAGTTGGTTAAAGCGCCTGTCTAGTAAACAGGAGATCACGAGTTCGAATCTCGTCGGTGCCTTTAGTGATTATTCATTTTTAGATTTACAGAAAAGGATTCATGTTTTTTAATAACCCTACTGATATTTAAATTTTAATTTTTCAATGTTAAACTTAGTATCCTATAAAGATTTCACTGCAAATAATTTTTCCGGAAGTTGTGGGGCGCCGCGGCTTAGCTGGTTAAAGCGCCTGTCTTGTAAACAGGAGATCGCGAGTTCGAATCTCGTCGGTGCCAATTACCATTTTATAAATTTTGGAAACAAAAAAAATTGCTATTGAAATATTTTAACCCATCGTGGTAGTAATCTTTTCAATTCTTTACGAGTTTATATTGGATTACCTTTAAATTTTAATACATTTTGTCTTGAGTTTGTGGCGCAGTGGCTTAGGGGTTAAAGCGCCTGTCTCGTAAACAGGAGATCGCGAGTTCGAATCTCGTCTGTGCCTTTTGTTTGGTATTAAATTTTTTCAACAAAAAATATTTTCCAAATAAAGAACAAGTAATGGGTTTTAAGCAATATTGAGATCAATTCCAATGTGGCGCCGTGGCTTTGTTGCTTAAAGTGCCTATCTATTAAACAGGAGATCACGAGTTCGAATCTCGTCGGTGCCTCAACATTTTATGCCTTTTTATTTATTCGGGGATTTAACTTGTTTCTAATTAACAAATTGAGTAGAGGTAAAAAATGTTGGGTTTTTATGTCATGAAATACTTCAGTAAATATTGCAGAACAATATCTATGTGAATTTATGTGGCGCCGTGGCTTAGTTGGTTAAAGCGCCTGTCTAGTAAACAGGAGATCACGAGTTCGAATCTCGTCGGTGCCTTTAGTGATTATTCATTTTTAGATTTACAGAAAAGGATTAATGTTTTTAATAACCCTACTGATATTTAAGTTTTAATTTTTCAATGTTAAACTTAGTATCCTATAAAGATTTCACTGCAAATAATTTTTCCGGAAGTTGTGGGGCGCCGTGGCTTAGCTGGTTAAAGCGCCTGTCTTGTAAACAGGAGATCACGAGCTCGAATCTCGTCGGTGCCAATTACCTTTTTATAGATTTTGGGAATAAAAAAATTGCTATTGAAATATTTTAACCCATAGTGGGTGTAATCTTTTCAATTCTTTACGAGTTTATATTGGATTACATTTACATTTTAATACATTTTGTCTTGAGTTTGTGGCGCAGTGGCTTAGGGGTTAAAGCGCCTGTCTCGTAAACAGGAGATCGCGAGTTCGAATCTCGTCGGTGCCAATTACCATTTTATAAATTTTGGAAACAAAAAAAATTGCTATTGAAATATTTTAACCCATCGTGGTAGTAATCTTTTCAATTCTTTACGAGTTTATATTGGATTACCTTTAAATTTTAATACATTTTGTCTTGAGTTAGTGGCGCAGTGGCTTAGGGGTTAAAACGCCTATCTCGTAAACAGGAGATCGCGAGTTCGAATCTCGTCTGTGCCTTTTGTTTGGTATTAAATTTTTTCAACAAAAAATATTTCCCAAATGAAGAACAAGTAATGGGTTTTAAACAATATTGAGATCAACTCCAATGTGGCGCCGTGGCTTAGTTGGTTAAAGCGCCTGTCTAGTAAACAGGAGATCACGAGTTCGAATCTCGTCGGTGCCTTTAGTGGTTATTCATTTTTAGATTTACAGAAAAGAATTCATGTTTTTTAATAACCCTACTGATAATTAAATTTTAATTTTTCAATGTTAAACTTAGTATCCTTTAAAGATTTCACTGCAAATATTTTTTCCGGAAGTTGTGGGGCGCCGTGGCTTAGCTGGTTAAAGCGCCTGTCTTGTAAACAGGAGATCGCGAGTTCGAATCTCGTCGGTGCCAATTACCTTTTTATAAATTTTGGGAATAAAAAAATTGCTATTGAAATATTTTAACCCATCGTGGAAGTAATCTTTTCAATTCTTTACGAGTTTATATTGGATTACCTTTAAATTTTAATACATTTTGTCTTGAGTTTGTGGCGCAGTGGTTTAGTTGGTTAAAGCGCCTGTCTAGTAAACAGGAGATCACGAGTTCGAATCTCGTCGGTGCCTCAACATTTTATGTCTTTTTATTTATTCGGGGATTTAACTTGTTTCTAATTAACAAATTGAGTAGAGGTAAAAAATGTTGGGTTTTTATGTCATGAAATACTTCAGTAAATATTGCAGAAGAATATCTATGTGAATTTATGTGGCGCCGTGGCTTAGTTGGTTAAAGCGCCTGTCTAGTAAACAGGAGATCACGAGTTCGAATCTCGTCGGTGCCAATTACCATTTTATAAATTTTGGAAACAAAAAAAATTGCTATTGAAATATTTTAACCCATCGTGGTAGTAATCTTTTCAATTCTTTACGAGTTTATATTGGATTACCTTTAAATTTTAATACATTTTGTCTTGAGTTTGTGGCGCAGTGGCTTAGGGGTTAAAGCGCCTGTCTCGTAAACAGGAGATCGCGAGTTCGAATCTCGTCTGTGCCTTTTGTTTGGTATTAAATTTTTTCAACAAAAAATATTTTCCAAATAAAGAACAAGTAATGGGTTTTAAGCAATATTGAGATCAATTCCAATGTGGCGCCGTGGCTTTGTTGCTTAAAGTGCCTATCTATTAAACAGGAGATCACGAGTTCGAATCTCGTCGGTGCCTCAACATTTTATGCCTTTTTATTTATTCGGGGATTTAACTTGTTTCTAATTAACAAATTGAGTAGAGGTAAAAAATGTTGGGTTTTTATGTCATGAAATACTTCAGTAAATATTGCAGAACAATATCTATGTGAATTTATGTGGCGCCGTGGCTTAGTTGGTTAAAGCGCCTGTCTAGTAAACAGGAGATCACGAGTTCGAATCTCGTCGGTGCCTTTAGTGATTATTCATTTTTAGATTTACAGAAAAGGATTCATGTTTTTAATAACCCTACTGATATTTAAGTTTTAATTTTTCAATGTTAAACTTAGTATCCTATAAAGATTTCACTGCAAATAATTTTTCCGGAAGTTGTGGGGCGCCGTGGCTTAGCTGGTTAAAGCGCCTGTCTTGTAAACAGGAGATCACGAGTTCGAATCTCGTCGGTGCCTTTAGTGATTATTCATTTTTAGATTTACAGAAAAGGATTCATGTTTTTAATAACCCTACTGATATTTAAGTTTTAATTTATCAATGTTAAACTTAGTATCCTATAAAGATTTCACTGCAAATAATTTTTCCGGAAGTTGTGGGGCGCCGTGGCTTAGCTGGTTAAAGCGCCTGTCTTGTAAACAGGAGATCACGAGTTCGAATCTCGTCGGTGCCAATTACCTTTTTATAGATTTTGGGAATAAAAAAATTGCTATTGAAATATTTTAACCCATAGTGGGTGTAATCTTTTCAATTCTTTACGAGTTTATATTGGATTACATTTATATTTTAATACATTTTGTCTTGAGTTTGTGGCGCAGTGGCTTAGGGGTTAAAGCGCCTGTCTCGTAAACAGGAGATCGCGAGTTCGAATCTCGTCGGTGCCAATTACCATTTTATAAATTTTGGAAACAAAAAAAATTGCTATTGAAATATTTTAACCCATCGTGGTAGTAATCTTTTCAATTCTTTACGAGTTTATATTGGATTACCTTTAAATTTTAATACATTTTGTCTTGAGTTAGTGGCGCAGTGGCTTAGGGGTTAAAACGCCTGTCTCGTAAACAGGAGATCGCGAGTTCGAATCTCGTCTGTGCCTTTTGTTTGGTATTAAATTTTTTCAACAAAAAATATTTTCCAAATAAAGAACAAGTAATGGGTTTTAAACAATATTGAGATCAACTCCAATGTGGCGCCGTGGCTTAGTTGGTTAAAGCGCCTGTCTAGTAAACCGGAGATCACGAGTTCGAATCTCGTCGGTGCCTTTAGTGGTTATTCATTTTTAGATTTACAGAAAAGAATTCATGTTTTTTAATAACCCTACTGATAATTAAATTTTAATTTTTCAATGTTAAACTTAGTATCCTTTAAAGATTTCACTGCAAATATTTTTTCCGGAAGTTGTGGGGCGCCGTGGCTTAGCTGGTTAAAGCGCCTGTCTTGTAAACAGGAGATCGCGAGTTCGAATCTCGTCGGTGCCAATTACCTTTTTATAAATTTTGGGAATAAAAAAATTGCTATTGAAATATTTTAACCCATCGTGGAAGTAATCTTTTCAATTCTTTACGAGTTTATATTGGATTACCTTTAAATTTTAATACATTTTGTCTTGAGTTTGTGGCGCAGTGGTTTAGTTGGTTAAAGCGCCTATCTATTAAACAGGAGATCACGAGTTCGAATCTCGTCGGTGCCTCAACATTTTATGCCTTTTTATTTATTCGGGAATTTAACTTGTTTCTAATTAACAAATTGAGTAGAGAAAAAAAATGTTGGGTTTTTATGTCATGAAATACTTCAGTAAATATTGCAGAACAATATCTATGTGAATTTATGTGGCTTCGTGGCTTAGTTGGTTAAAGCGCCTGTCTAGTAAACAGGAGATCACGAGTTCGAATCTCGTCGGTGCCTTTAGTGATTATTCATTTTTAGATTTACAGAAAAGGATTCATGTTTTTTAATAACCCTACTGATATTTAAATTTTAATTTTTCAATGTTAAACTTAGTATCCTATAAAGATTTAACTGCAAATAATTTTTCCGGAAGTTGTGGGGCGCCGCGGCTTAGCTGGTTAAAGCGCCTGTCTTGTAAACAGGAGATCGCGAGTTCGAATCTCGTCGGTGCCAATTACCATTTTATAAATTTTGGAAACAAAAAAAATTGCTATTGAAATATTTTAACCCATCGTGGTAGTAATCTTTTCAATTCTTTACGAGTTTATATTGGATTACCTTTAAATTTTAATACATTTTGTCTTGAGTTTGTGGCGCAGTGGCTTAGGGGTTAAAGCGCCTGTCTCGTAAACAGGAGATCGCGAGTTCGAATCTCGTCTGTGCCTTTTGTTTGGTATTAAATTTTTTCAACAAAAAATATTTTTTAAATAAAGAACAAGTAATGGGTTTTAAGCAATATTGAGATCAATTCCAATGTGGCGCCGTGGCTTTGTTGCTTAAAGTGCCTATCTATTAAACAGGAGATCACGAGTTCGAATCTCGTCGGTGCCTCAACATTTTATGCCTTTTTATTTATTCGGGGATTTAACTTGTTTCTAATTAACAAATTGAGTAGAGGTAAAAAATGTTTGATTTTTATGTCATGAAATACTTCAGTAAATATCGCAGAACAATATCTATGTGAATTTATGTGGCGCCGTGGCTTAGTTGGTTAAAGCGCCTGTCTAGTAAACAGGAGATCGCGAGTTCGAATCTCGTCGGTGCCAATTACCTTTTTATAAATTTTGGAAACAAAAAAAATTGCTATTGAAATATTTTAACCCATCTTGGGAGTAATCTTTTCCATTCTTTACGAGTTTTTATTGGATTACCTTTAAATTTTAATACATTTTGTCTTGAGTTTGTGGCGCAGTGGCTTAGGGGTTAAAGCGCCTGTCTCGTAAACAGGAGATCGCGAGTTCGAATCTCGTCTGTGCCTTTTGTTTGGTATTAAATTCTTTCAACAAAAAATATTTTCCAAATGAAGAAAAAGTAATGGGTTTAAAACAATATTGAGATCAATTCCAATGTGGCACCGAGGCTTAGTTGGTTAAAGCGCCGGTCTAGTAAACAGGAGATCACAGGTTCGATTCTCGTCGGTGCCCCAAGATTTTATGTCTTTTTATTTATTCGGGGATTTAACTTGTTTCTAATTAACAAATTGAGTAGAGGTAAAAAATGTTTGATTTTTATGTCATGAAATACTTCAGTAAATATTGCAGAACAATATCTATGTGAATTTATGTGGCTTCGTGGCTTAGTTGGTTAAAGCGCCTGTCTAGTAAACAGGAGATCACGAGTTCGAATCTCGTCGGTGCCTTTAGTGATTATTCATTTTTAGATTTACAGAAAAGGATTCATGTTTTTTAATAACCCTACTGATATTTAAATTTTAATTTTTCAATGTTAAACTTAGTATCCTATAAAGATTTCACTGCAAATAATTTTTCCGGAAGTTGTGGGGCGCCGCGGCTTAGCTGGTTAAAGCGCCTGTCTTGTAAACAGGAGATCGCGAGTTCGAATCTCGTCGGTGCCAATTACCATTTTATAAATTTTGGAAACAAAAAAAATTGCTATTGAAATATTTTAACCCATCGTGGTAGTAATCTTTTCAATTCTTTACGAGTTTATATTGGATTACCTTTAAATTTTAATACATTTTGTCTTGAGTTTGTGGCGCAGTGGCTTAGGGGTTAAAGCGCCTGTCTCGTAAACAGGAGATCGCGAGTTCGAATCTCGTCTGTGCCTTTTGTTTGGTATTAAATTTTTTCAACAAAAAATATTTTCCAAATAAAGAACAAGTAATGGGTTTTAAGCAATATTGAGATCAATTCCAATGTGGCGCCGTGGCTTTGTTGCTTAAAGTGCCTATCTATTAAACAGGAGATCACGAGTTCGAATCTCGTCGGTGCCTCAACATTTTATGCCTTTTTATTTATTCGGGGATTTAACTTGTTTCTAATTAACAAATTGAGTAGAGGTAAAAAATGTTGGGTTTTTATGTCATGAAATACTTCAGTAAATATTGCAGAACAATATCTATGTGAATGTTGACCCGAAGGTTCAACACTCGTCGCCGGAAGTGTGCCAAAAGGCACATAACCATCTTGAATAAGGCGCCATACTCTTCAAGTGGCTATGAAGTGGATACTGTCTACACTTGTCTTCTCGGAAGCTCGCCAAAAAAGGCCAGTGCCAGACGAGGTGGGGTCTGGAAGCCCCAAGAGTCGGCGCACGACTTCGGGCCTTTCGTACTCAAGAGTCACCACCTCCACAAGTAGCATGCCGCTTACTCTGCCTCCAGCGAAGGCCAGGATTAGATCCCCACGCTCCGGCAGGTTCTGTTTTTAGGAAGTTATTGTTAACCACCAAGCCACAGAAACAGCTAAAATAAAAACTAATTAAAATGTAATTTTTTGTATGCTCTATATTTTTTATGGTAGAATCCTATATTTCTCTTTAACTTTTCTGCTATCACTGGCTATCTCTTCCAAAGTGCCTAGAGCTGGATTGGGAAACCCAGATTTTCCCGGCAGGTCCAGCTACCACCTACCTGCCTCCAGCTAAGGCCGGGATTTGAACCCAGATCATTGACAAGTTCTGTGTTTAGGCATGAGTCAATGTAACCACCCATCAACAGAAGCAGATAATGTATTGGGTTGAAGGTCCTGTATAAATTTTTGCAAAATTCATTGTTCTGATAAAAATATGCATCCCAACAATGGGCTCCCCAAGTAGCATACCACCTACCTGCCTCCTGCCAATACCGGGATTTGAACACAGTTTTTTGGCAGGTTCGGTGTTGAGGCAGTCATTCGTCACTACTGAGCTACAGAAGCAGCTAATGTATTGCGTTGAAGGTCCTATATAAATGTTTTTACCTGCCTGCGGCCAGTACCGGGATTTGAACCCAGTTTTTCGGCAGATTCTGTGTTTAGGCAATCATTGTTAACTACTCAGCTACAGAAGCAGCTAATGTATTGCGATAAAGATACTATATAAATGTTTCATTCTTTGCAAAACTCATTGTTACCATGCATATTTGTATCGCATTGTTGGGATAGAATGATTCACCAAAACAATTTGGTGTAACATTGTTGCGAAAAAATTATGCAACACAACAATAGAAAGAACTCGTAATTGTTTCACCGTTACAGGGTGTCCTGAAAGTAGGACGATGGCAGGATCCACTGCTATATGTGTTCCCTATTAGATCTAATGGTTGAAAGTCTGTTAGACGAGGTATACAGCAAAAATTTCGGAAATAATTCACAATTACTTGCTGACTCTTGTTTGAAGTTTTTTTTAAATATTTTAACAGTTTTTAGCAATAATTTTTATTTAATGTATTACTTATGGCAGTGACGAATTCAATTTTGTAGGTGGGGGCGGTCAAATAGAATAATTCAATTTACAGTAGATCCTCCCTGGAAGATATTTTTTTAAAATAATATCTTCAAAACTAGTACTGTTAAGGTGTTTTGAGACTTAAAACTGATATAAATAAGCTTGGAAAAGGGGAGAAAGGGGCACATTAATTTTAAAAAATTTATATAAAAAATATATGGAAACAATTGGTCCTAGCTAAACCCTCTTCAATAAATTAAGGAAGAAGGTTGCCCCCAGGATGATCAAAAGGGTCTCACCTTCAGTACCGTAGGAAAATCACTAAAATCCACTCAGGATCTGGCCAGAAGGGGATCTCACTTTGCACACAATGAATAAGCAAAGGAGCACGACAGACAATACGCCAGGTTCACTGAAACCATAGAAGACCACTGGGCCAGACTGCAATATCCCAGCAAGGAGGTTATTCCAGGTGATCAGGTGGTTGCTTCACGCCAACAGTGAGTCTGTTCAAAGATCCACAAGGGGATCACTCCAAGAACCAAGGGGAGATCGCTGCAAGAACCAAGGTTAGATCACTCCAAGAACCAAAGGGAGATCGCTGCAAGAACCAAGGTTAGATCGCTCCAAAAACCAAGGGGAGATCGCTCAAAGAACCAAGGGAAGATCGCTCCAAGATCCAAAGGAAGATCGCTCCAAGAACCAAGGGATGATCGCTCCAAGAACCAAGGGGAGATCGCGCCAAGAACCAAGGGGAGATCGCGCCAAGAACCAAGGGTGATCGCTCACGAAACCAAGGGGGATCCAAGATCCACGGAGGGATCGCTCCAAAATCCAAGGGGAGATCGCTCCAATAACCAAGGGGAGATCGCTCAAGAAACCAAGGGGGATCACTCCAAGATCAACGGAGGGATCGCTCCAAGATCCACGGAGGGATCGCTCCAAGATCAACGGGAAAATTGCTCCAAGAACCAAGGGTGATCGCTCAAGAAACCAAGGAGGATCACTCCAAGATCCACGGAGGGATCGCTTCAAGATCCACGAAGGGATCGCTCCAAGATCCACGGGGGGATCGCTCCAAGATCCACCGGGGGATCGCTCCAAATCCATCCAATTCCAAGTAGCATACCACCTACCTGCCTCCAGCGCAGGTTACATAAAACAAAGTTGTCATCGCTCCAAGAACCAAGGTAAGATCGCTCCAAGAACCAAGGGGAGATCGCTCAAAGAACCAAGGAAAGATCGCTCCAAGATCCAAAGGGAGATCGCTCCAAGAACCAAGGGAAGATCGCTCCAAGAACCAAGGGAAGATCGCTCCAAGAACCAAGGGAAGATCGCGCCAAGAACCAAGGGTGATCGCTCAAGAAACCAAGGGGGATCACTCCAAGATCCACAGAGGGATCGCTCCAAGATCCACGGAGGGATCGCTCCAAGATCCACGGAGGGATTGCTCCAAGAACCAAGGGTGATCGCTCAAGAAACCAAGGAGGATCACTCCAAGATCCACGGAGGGATCGCTCCAAGATCCACGAAGGGATCGCTCCAAGATCCAAGGGGGGATCGCTCCAAGATTCACCGGGGGATCGCTCCAAATCCATCCAATTCCAAGTAGCATACCACCTACCTGCCTCCAGCGCAGGTCACATAAAACAAAGTTGTCATCGCTCCAAGAACCAAGGTGAGATCGCTCCCAGAACCAAGGGGAGATCGCGGGAGATCGCTCCAAGAACCAAGGGAAGATCGCTCCCAGAACCAAGGGGAGATCGCGGGAGATCGCTCCAAGAACCAAGGGAAGATCGCTCCAAGAACCAAGGGAAGATCGCGCCAAGAACCAAGGGTGATCGCTCAAGAAACCAAGGGGGATCACTCCAAGATCCACAGAGGGATCGCTCCAAGATCCACGGAGGGATCGCTCCAAGATCCACGGAGGGATCGCTCCAAGATCCACGGAGGGATTGCTCCAAGATCCACGGAGGGATCGCTCCAAGATCCACGGAGGGATCGCTCCAAGATCCACGGGGAAATTGCTCCAAGAACCAAGGGTGATCGCTCAAGAAACCAAGGAGGATCACTCCAAGATCCACGGAGGGATCGCTCCAAGATCCACGAAGGGATCGCTCCAAGATCCACGGGGGATCGCTCCAAGATTCACCGGGGGATCGCTCCAAATCCATCCAATTCCAAGTAGCATACCACCTACCTGCCTCCAGCGCAGGTCACATAAAACAAAGTTGTCATCGCTCCAAGAACCAAGGTTAGATCGCTCCAAGAACCAAGGGGAGATCGCGGGAGATCGCTCCAAGAACCAAGGGAAGATCGCTCCAAGAACCAAGGGAAGATCGCTCCAAGAACCAAGGGAAGATCGCTCCAAGAACCAAGGGAAGATCGCTCCAAGAACCAAGGGAAGATCGCTCCAAGAACCAAGGGTGATCGCTCAAGAAACCAAGGGGGATCACTCCAAGATCCACAGAGGGATCGCTCCAAGATCCACGGAGGGATCGCTCCAAGATCCACGGAGGGATTGCTCCAAGATCCACGGAGGGATCGCTCCAAGATCCACGGAGGGATCGCTCCAAGATCCACGGGGAAATTCCTCCAAGAACCAAGGGTGATCGCTCAAGAAACCAAGGAGGATCACTCCAAGATCCACGGAGGGATCGCTCCAAGATCCACGAAGGGATCGCTCCAAGATCCACGGGGGGATCGCTCCAAGATTCACCGGGGGATCGCTCCAAATCCATCCAATTCCAAGTAGCATACCACCTACCTGCCTCCAGCGCAGGTTACATAAAACAAAGTTGTCATCCATAACAACATTAGTTGTCAAAATTTTAATACTTTCCACACTAACTCAAATATCAGAACCAAATAATACTTTTTATCCGATAATTAATAACGGCATTATATTTAATTATGATTTACCTTAATAAAATTTGAGTTTACATTTATTTCAATAATGTCTAGTTGGGTGAAATGGGTCACTCTTTAGCTATTTTCACATTCTACGTGTTATTTCATCCAAACTATTATATTTAAATGATTTCTTATAATTGTATATTGACATTACAATCCTGTAGAACATTTTAATTCAATTTAATTTAACATTTTTCAATTATCAGTTGGTCAGAACTTAGCATTAAAAGTAATGATCCATTTTACCTCAGCCTGGGGTAAAATGGATCACACTGAAAAATGATACTAATAATATATTTATTAGCAAATAATACATGAAAATAAGAAAAATATATGTTCTAGGCATTACCTCCTAAAATTTACGCAAAAATTAATACTTTATTTAATCAGGTAATGAAACCTAGTTATTACCTTAGTTAAACATTTCTCAAAGTTAATGAACAATGTTTAAATATAGAATCAAAATACTTCATTTAAAGAAAAAGAATAAAACTGTTTGACAGTTCAATACATATTGCAAGGAAATAAGTTAAAAACATTCATTAAAATTAATACAGAAAAACTCCTCCAAAAAGAAAAGAATGGATCAGCTAAGGCTAACTCTGATCCACTTAACCCCAAGTACGAAATATTGATATAAAACAGAAACTGTTTTATATTTTTCTTACCTGTTTGGATTAAAATGACTTTCAGACTTTGTTTCGTTGAAAAATACTTCAGAGGTCTACTGCAATTAATTACACGATATAAATATTCCGAAGTTGGTAGACTCTATTTTTTTGTCATCACCATACACGGTTCAAAATCAATACTTTTTTGGTTTCCAAATTTATGAATCTAAACTTTTGATGATCGGAAAATATTGTCAACAAATTAAATAATTCAATACAAAAAAAATTGGGTGTAAATAGTTCAATTTAAACTTGATTTATATTGAGTTAATTAAAACTGGTGTCCATTTTACCCCAAGATCCACTTTACCCCAACCCACCCTACCCTTAAAATATAAGTATCATTGACTTTTTTTAATTTATTGATTTCATACTCTAAATTACTATTGTCAAAATTTTCATAAGTAATGAAGACAATTTAAATTAATGGAACAGCTATATAGAAATGCTGTTAAATTTTACATACATAAAAAATAAATAACGATTACTTAAAATATGCTAAAACTATATTATAATCGGTTATCTTCATTATATTGATACCGTGTTTATTTGAAATTATTTTCTACAAGAGCCATATGTTGAATACATTACATGTTTCATGGGTTGAAAAGTGTACAGACGTTGAGAAAATGCTGTACACGAGCAACACTGGTTGCACTGCCGAGTGCCTACAGCTGGATTGGGAACTCCGTACCGGTTCTCCAGGCAGATCCAGTGTTCAAGCGGATGTTGACCCGAAGGTTCAACACTCGTCGCCGGAAGTGTGCCAAAAGGCACATAACCATCTTGAATAAGGCGCCATACTCTTCAAGTGGCTATGAAGTGGATACTGTCTACACTTGTCTTCTCGGAAGCTCGCCAAAAAAGGCCAGTGCCAGACGAGGTGGGGTCTGGAAGCCCCAAGAGTCGGCGCACGACTTCGGGCCTTTCGTACTCAAGAGTCACCACCTCCACAAGTAGCATGCCGCTTACTCTGCCTCCAGCGAAGGCCAGGATTAGATCCCCACGCTCCGGCAGGTTCTGTTTTTAGGAAGTTATTGTTAACCACCAAGCCACAGAAACAGCTAAAATAAAAACTAATTAAAATGTAATTTTTTGTATGCTCTATATTTTTTATGGTAGAATCCTATATTTCTCTTTAACTTTTCTGCTATCACTGGCTATCTCTTCCAAAGTGCCTAGAGCTGGATTGGGAAACCCAGATTTTCCCGGCAGGTCCAGCTACCACCTACCTGCCTCCAGCTAAGGCCGGGATTTGAACCCAGATCATTGACAAGTTCTGTGTTTAGGCATGAGTCAATGTAACCACCCATCAACAGAAGCAGATAATGTATTGGGTTGAAGGTCCTGTATAAATTTTTGCAAAATTCATTGTTCTGATAAAAATATGCATCCCAACAATGGGCTCCCCAAGTAGCATACCACCTACCTGCCTCCTGCCAATACCGGGATTTGAACACAGTTTTTTGGCAGGTTCGGTGTTGAGGCAGTCATTCGTCACTACTGAGCTACAGAAGCAGCTAATGTATTGCGTTGAAGGTCCTATATAAATGTTTTTACCTGCCTGCGGCCAGTACCGGGATTTGAACCCAGTTTTTCGGCAGATTCTGTGTTTAGGCAATCATTGTTAACTACTCAGCTACAGAAGCAGCTAATGTATTGCGATAAAGATACTATATAAATGTTTCATTCTTTGCAAAACTCATTGTTACCATGCATATTTGTATCGCATTGTTGGGATAGAATGATTCACCAAAACAATTTGGTGTAACATTGTTGCGAAAAAATTATGCAACACAACAATAGAAAGAACTCGTAATTGTTTCACCGTTACAGGGTGTCCTGAAAGTAGGACGATGGCAGGATCCACTGCTATATGTGTTCCCTATTAGATCTAATGGTTGAAAGTCTGTTAGACGAGGTATACAGCAAAAATTTCGGAAATAATTCACAATTACTTGCTGACTCTTGTTTGAAGTTTTTTTTAAATATTTTAACAGTTTTTAGCAATAATTTTTATTTAATGTATTACTTATGGCAGTGACGAATTCAATTTTGTAGGTGGGGGCGGTCAAATAGAATAATTCAATTTACAGTAGATCCTCCCTGGAAGATATTTTTTTAAAATAATATCTTCAAAACTAGTACTGTTAAGGTGTTTTGAGACTTAAAACTGATATAAATAAGCTTGGAAAAGGGGAGAAAGGGGCACATTAATTTTAAAAAATTTATATAAAAAATATATGGAAACAATTGGTCCTAGCTAAACCCTCTTCAATAAATTAAGGAAGAAGGTTGCCCCCAGGATGATCAAAAGGGTCTCACCTTCAGTACCGTAGGAAAATCACTAAAATCCACTCAGGATCTGGCCAGAAGGGGATCTCACTTTGCACACAATGAATAAGCAAAGGAGCACGACAGACAATACGCCAGGTTCACTGAAACCATAGAAGACCACTGGGCCAGACTGCAATATCCCAGCAAGGAGGTTATTCCAGGTGATCAGGTGGTTGCTTCACGCCAACAGTGAGTCTGTTCAAAGATCCACAAGGGGATCACTCCAAGAACCAAGGGGAGATCGCTGCAAGAACCAAGGTTAGATCACTCCAAGAACCAAAGGGAGATCGCTGCAAGAACCAAGGTTAGATCGCTCCAAAAACCAAGGGGAGATCGCTCAAAGAACCAAGGGGAGATCGCTCCAAGATCCAAAGGAAGATCGCTCCAAGAACCAAGGGATGATCGCTCCAAGAACCAAGGGGAGATCGCGCCAAGAACCAAGGGGAGATCGCGCCAAGAACCAAGGGTGATCGCTCACGAAACCAAGGGGGATCCAAGATCCACGGAGGGATCGCTCCAAAATCCAAGGGGAGATCGCTCCAATAACCAAGGGGAGATCGCTCAAGAAACCAAGGGGGATCACTCCAAGATCAACGGAGGGATCGCTCCAAGATCCACGGAGGGATCGCTCCAAGATCAACGGGAAAATTGCTCCAAGAACCAAGGGTGATCGCTCAAGAAACCAAGGAGGATCACTCCAAGATCCACGGAGGGATCGCTTCAAGATCCACGAAGGGATCGCTCCAAGATCCACGGGGGGATCGCTCCAAGATCCACCGGGGGATCGCTCCAAATCCATCCAATTCCAAGTAGCATACCACCTACCTGCCTCCAGCGCAGGTTACATAAAACAAAGTTGTCATCGCTCCAAGAACCAAGGTAAGATCGCTCCAAGAACCAAGGGGAGATCGCTCAAAGAACCAAGGAAAGATCGCTCCAAGATCCAAAGGGAGATCGCTCCAAGAACCAAGGGAAGATCGCTCCAAGAACCAAGGGAAGATCGCTCCAAGAACCAAGGGAAGATCGCGCCAAGAACCAAGGGTGATCGCTCAAGAAACCAAGGGGGATCACTCCAAGATCCACAGAGGGATCGCTCCAAGATCCACGGAGGGATCGCTCCAAGATCCACGGAGGGATTGCTCCAAGAACCAAGGGTGATCGCTCAAGAAACCAAGGAGGATCACTCCAAGATCCACGGAGGGATCGCTCCAAGATCCACGAAGGGATCGCTCCAAGATCCAAGGGGGGATCGCTCCAAGATTCACCGGGGGATCGCTCCAAATCCATCCAATTCCAAGTAGCATACCACCTACCTGCCTCCAGCGCAGGTCACATAAAACAAAGTTGTCATCGCTCCAAGAACCAAGGTGAGATCGCTCCCAGAACCAAGGGGAGATCGCGGGAGATCGCTCCAAGAACCAAGGGAAGATCGCTCCCAGAACCAAGGGGAGATCGCGGGAGATCGCTCCAAGAACCAAGGGAAGATCGCTCCAAGAACCAAGGGAAGATCGCGCCAAGAACCAAGGGTGATCGCTCAAGAAACCAAGGGGGATCACTCCAAGATCCACAGAGGGATCGCTCCAAGATCCACGGAGGGATCGCTCCAAGATCCACGGAGGGATCGCTCCAAGATCCACGGAGGGATTGCTCCAAGATCCACGGAGGGATCGCTCCAAGATCCACGGAGGGATCGCTCCAAGATCCACGGGGAAATTGCTCCAAGAACCAAGGGTGATCGCTCAAGAAACCAAGGAGGATCACTCCAAGATCCACGGAGGGATCGCTCCAAGATCCACGAAGGGATCGCTCCAAGATCCACGGGGGATCGCTCCAAGATTCACCGGGGGATCGCTCCAAATCCATCCAATTCCAAGTAGCATACCACCTACCTGCCTCCAGCGCAGGTCACATAAAACAAAGTTGTCATCGCTCCAAGAACCAAGGTTAGATCGCTCCAAGAACCAAGGGGAGATCGCGGGAGATCGCTCCAAGAACCAAGGGAAGATCGCTCCAAGAACCAAGGGAAGATCGCTCCAAGAACCAAGGGAAGATCGCTCCAAGAACCAAGGGAAGATCGCTCCAAGAACCAAGGGAAGATCGCTCCAAGAACCAAGGGTGATCGCTCAAGAAACCAAGGGGGATCACTCCAAGATCCACAGAGGGATCGCTCCAAGATCCACGGAGGGATCGCTCCAAGATCCACGGAGGGATTGCTCCAAGATCCACGGAGGGATCGCTCCAAGATCCACGGAGGGATCGCTCCAAGATCCACGGGGAAATTCCTCCAAGAACCAAGGGTGATCGCTCAAGAAACCAAGGAGGATCACTCCAAGATCCACGGAGGGATCGCTCCAAGATCCACGAAGGGATCGCTCCAAGATCCACGGGGGGATCGCTCCAAGATTCACCGGGGGATCGCTCCAAATCCATCCAATTCCAAGTAGCATACCACCTACCTGCCTCCAGCGCAGGTTACATAAAACAAAGTTGTCATCCATAACAACATTAGTTGTCAAAATTTTAATACTTTCCACACTAACTCAAATATCAGAACCAAATAATACTTTTTATCCGATAATTAATAACGGCATTATATTTAATTATGATTTACCTTAATAAAATTTGAGTTTACATTTATTTCAATAATGTCTAGTTGGGTGAAATGGGTCACTCTTTAGCTATTTTCACATTCTACGTGTTATTTCATCCAAACTATTATATTTAAATGATTTCTTATAATTGTATATTGACATTACAATCCTGTAGAACATTTTAATTCAATTTAATTTAACATTTTTCAATTATCAGTTGGTCAGAACTTAGCATTAAAAGTAATGATCCATTTTACCTCAGCCTGGGGTAAAATGGATCACACTGAAAAATGATACTAATAATATATTTATTAGCAAATAATACATGAAAATAAGAAAAATATATGTTCTAGGCATTACCTCCTAAAATTTACGCAAAAATTAATACTTTATTTAATCAGGTAATGAAACCTAGTTATTACCTTAGTTAAACATTTCTCAAAGTTAATAAACAATGTTTAAATATAGAATCAAAATACTTCATTTAAAGAAAAAGAATAAAACTGTTTGACAGTTCAATACATATTGCAAGGAAATAAGTTAAAAACATTCATTAAAATTAATACAGAAAAACTCCTCCAAAAAGAAAAGAATGGATCTGCTAAGGCTAACTCTGATCCACTTAACCCCAAGTACGAAATATTGATATAAAACAGAAACTGTTTTATATTTTTCTTACCTGTTTGGATTAAAATGACTTTCAGACTTTGTTTCGTTGAAAAATACTTCAGAGGTCTACTGCAATTAATTACACGATATAAATATTCCGAAGTTGGTAGACTCTATTTTTTTGTCATCACCATACACGGTTCAAAATCAATACTTTTTTGGTTTCCAAATTTATGAATCTAAACTTTTGATGATCGTAAAATATTGTCAACAAATTAAATAATTCAATACAAAAAAAATTGGGTGTAAATAGTTCAATTTAAACTTGATTTATATTGAGTTAATTAAAACTGGTGTCCATTTTACCCCAAGATCCACTTTACCCCAACCCACCCTACCCTTAAAATATAAGTATCATTGACTTTTTTTAATTTATTGATTTCATACTCTAAATTACTATTGTCAAAATTTTCATAAGTAATGAAGACAATTTAAATTAATGGAACAGCTATATAGAAATGCTGTTAAATTTTACATACATAAAAAATAAATAACGATTACTTAAAATATGCTAAAACTATATTATAATCGGTTATCTTCATTATATTGATACCGTGTTTATTTGAAATTATTTTCTACAAGAGCCATATGTTGAATACATTACATGTTTCATGGGTTGAAAAGTGTACAGACGTTGAGAAAATGCTGTACACGAGCAACACTGGTTGCACTGCCGAGTGCCTACAGCTGGATTGGGAACTCCGTACCGGTTCTCCAGGCAGATCCAGTGTTCAAGCGGATGTTGACCCGAAGGTTCAACACTCGTCGCCGGAAGTGTGCCAAAAGGCACATAACCATCTTGAATAAGGCGCCATACTCTTCAAGTGGCTATGAAGTGGATACTGTCTACACTTGTCTTCTCGGAAGCTCGCCAAAAAAGGCCAGTGCCAGACGAGGTGGGGTCTGGAAGCCCCAAGAGTCGGCGCACGACTTCGGGCCTTTCGTACTCAAGAGTCACCACCTCCACAAGTAGCATGCCGCTTACTCTGCCTCCAGCGAAGGCCAGGATTAGATCCCCACGCTCCGGCAGGTTCTGTTTTGAGGAAGTTATTGTTAACCACCAAGCCACAGAAACAGCTAAAATAAAAACTAATTAAAATGTAATTTTTTGTATGCTCTATATTTTTTATGGTAGAATCCTATATTTCTCTTTAACTTTTCTGCTATCACTGGCTATCTCTTCCAAAGTGCCTAGAGCTGGATTGGGAAACCCAGATTTTCCCGGCAGGTCCAGCTACCACCTACCTGCCTCCAGCTAAGGCCGGGATTTGAACCCAGATCATTGACAAGTTCTGTGTTTAGGCATGAGTCAATGTAACCACCCATCAACAGAAGCAGATAATGTATTGGGTTGAAGGTCCTGTATAAATTTTTGCAAAATTCATTGTTCTGATAAAAATATGCATCCCAACAATGGGCTCCCCAAGTAGCATACCACCTACCTGCCTCCTGCCAATACCGGGATTTGAACACAGTTTTTTGGCAGGTTCGGTGTTGAGGCAGTCATTCGTCACTACTGAGCTACAGAAGCAGCTAATGTATTGCGTTGAAGGTCCTATATAAATGTTTTTACCTGCCTGCGGCCAGTACCGGGATTTGAACCCAGTTTTTCGGCAGATTCTGTGTTTAGGCAATCATTGTTAACTACTCAGCTACAGAAGCAGCTAATGTATTGCGATAAAGATACTATATAAATGTTTCATTCTTTGCAAAACTCATTGTTACCATGCATATTTGTATCGCATTGTTGGGATAGAATGATTCACCAAAACAATTTGGTGTAACATTGTTGCGAAAAAATTATGCAACACAACAATAGAAAGAACTCGTAATTGTTTCACCGTTACAGGGTGTCCTGAAAGTAGGACGATGGCAGGATCCACTGCTATATGTGTTCCCTATTAGATCTAATGGTTGAAAGTCTGTTAGACGAGGTATACAGCAAAAATTTCGGAAATAATTCACAATTACTTGCTGACTCTTGATTGAAGTTTTTTTTAAATATTTTAACATTTTTTAGCAATAATTTTTATTTAATGTATTACTTATGGCAGTGACGAATTCAATTTTGTAGGTGGGGGCGGTCAAATAGAATAATTCAATTTACAGTAGATCCTCCCTGGAAGATATTTTTTTAAAATAATATCTTCAAAACTAGTACTGTTAAGGTGTTTTGAGACTTAAAACTGATATAAATAAGCTTGGAAAAGGGGAGAAAGGGGCACATTAATTTTAAAAAAATTATATAAAAAATATATGGAAACAATTGGTCCTAGCTAAACCCTCTTCAATAAATTAAGGAAGAAGGTTGCCCCCAGGATGATCAAAAGGGTCTCACCTTCAGTACCGTAGGAAAATCACTAAAATCCACTCAGGATCTGGCCAGAAGGGGATCTCACTTTGCACACAATGAATAAGCAAAGGAGCACGACAGACAATACGCCAGGTTCACTGAAACCATAGAAGACCACTGGGCCAGACTGCAATATCCCAGCAAGGAGGTTATTCCAGGTGATCAGGTGGTTGCTTCACGCCAACAGTGAGTCTGTTCAAAGATCCACAAGGGGATCACTCCAAGAACCAAGGGGAGATCGCTGCAAGAACCAAGGTTAGATCACTCCAAGAACCAAAGGGAGATCGCTGCAAGAACCAAGGTTAGATCGCTCCAAGAACCAAGGGGAGATCGCTCAAAGAACCAAGGGGAGATCGCTCCAAGATCCAAAGGAAGATCGCTCCAAGAACCAAGGGATGATCGCTCCAAGAACCAAGGGGAGATCGCGCCAAGAACCAAGGGGAGATCGCGCCAAGAACCAAGGGTGATCGCTCACGAAACCAAGGGGGATCACTCCAAGATCCACGGAGGGATCGCTCCAAGATCCAATAGGAGATCGCTCCAATAACCAAGGGTAGATCGCTCAAGAAACCAAGGGGGATCACTCCAAGATCAACGGAGGGATCTCTCCAAGATCCACGGAGGGATCGCTCCAAGATCCACGGGAAAATTGCTCCAAGAACCAAGGGTGATCGCTCAAGAAACCATGGAGGATCACTCCAAGATCCACGGAGGGATCGCTTCAAGATCCACGAAGGGATCGCTCCAAGATCCACGGGGGGATCGCTCCAAGATCCACCGGGGGATCGCTCCAAGATCCACCGGGGGATCGCTCCAAATCCATCCAATTCCAAGTAGCATACCACCTACCTGCCTCCAGCGCAGGTTACATAAAACAAAGTTGTCATCGCTCCAAGAACCAAGGTAAGATCGCTCCAAGAACCAAGGGGAGATCGCTCAAAGAACCAAGGAAAGATCGCTCCAAGATCCAAAGGGAGATCGCTCCAAGAACCAAGGGAAGATCTTTCCAAGAACCAAGGGAAGATCGCTCCAAGAACCAAGGGAAGATCGCGCCAAGAACCAAGGGTGATCGCTCTAGAAACCAAGGGGGATCACTCCAAGATCCACAGAGGGATCGCTCCAAGATCCACGGAGGGATCGCTCCAAGATCCACGGAGGGATTGCTCCAAGATCCACGGAGGGATCGCTCCAAGATCCACGGAGGGATCGCTCCAAGATCCACGGGGAAATTGCTCCAAGAACCAAGGGTGATCGCTCAAGAAACCAAGGAGGATCACTCCAAGATCCACGGAGGGATCGCTCCAAGATCCACGAAGGGATCGCTCCAAGATCCAAGGGGGGATCGCTCCAAGATTCACCGGGGGATCGCTCCAAATCCATCCAATTCCAAGTAGCATACCACCTACCTGCCTCCAGCGCAGGTCACATAAAACAAAGTTGTCATCGCTCCAAGAACCAAGGTTAGATCGCTCCCAGAACCAAGGGGAGATCGCGGGAGATCGCTCCAAGAACCAAGGGAAGATCGCTCCAAGAACCAAGGGAAGATCGCGCCAAGAACCAAGGGTGATCGCTCAAGAAACCAAGGGGGATCACTCCAAGATCCACAGAGGGATCGCTCCAAGATCCACGGAGGGATCGCTCCAAGATCCACGGAGGGATTGCTCCAAGATCCACGGAGGGATCGCTCCAAGATCCACGGAGGGATCGCTCCAAGATCCACGGGGAAATTGCTCCAAGAACCAAGGGTGATCGCTCAAGAAACCAAGGAGGATCACTCCAAGATCCACGGAGGGATCGCTCCAAGATCCACGAAGGGATCGCTCCAAGATCCACGGGGGGATCGCTCCAAGATTCACCGGGGGATCGCTCCAAATCCATCCAATTCCAAGTAGCATACCACCTACCTGCCTCCAGCGCAGGTCACATAAAACAAAGTTGTCATCGCTCCAAGAACCAAGGTTAGATCGCTCCAAGAACCAAGGGGAGATCGCGGGAGATCGCTCCAAGAACCAAGGGAAGATCGCTCCAAGAACCAAGGGAAGATCGCTCCAAGAACCAAGGGAAGATCGCTCCAAGAACCAATAGTGATCGCTCAAGAAACCAAGGGGGATCACTCCAAGATCCACAGAGGGATCGCTCCAAGATCCACGGAGGGATCGCTCCAAGATCCACGGAGGGATTGCTCCAAGATCCACGGAGGGATCGCTCCAAGATCCACGGAGGGATCGCTCCAAGATCCACGGGGAAATTCCTCCAAGAACCAAGGGTGATCGCTCAAGAAACCAAGGAGGATCACTCCAAGATCCACGGAGGGATCGCTCCAAGATCCACGAAGGGATCGCTCCAAGATCCACGGGGGGATCGCTCCAAGATTCACCGGGGGATCGCTCCAAATCCATCCAATTCCAAGTAGCATACCACCTACCTGCCTCCAGCGCAGGTCACATAAAACAAAGTTGTCATCGCTCCAAGAACCAAGGTTAGATCGCTCCCAGAACCAAGGGGAGATCGCGGGAGATCGCTCCAAGAACCAAGGGAAGATCGCTCCAAGAACCAAGGGAAGATCGCGCCAAGAACCAAGGGTGATCGCTCAAGAAACCAAGGGGGATCACTCCAAGATCCACAGAGGGATCGCTCCAAGATCCACGGAGGGATCGCTCCAAGATCCACGGAGGGATTGCTCCAAGATCCACGGAGGGATCGCTCCAAGATCCACGGAGGGATCGCTCCAAGATCCACGGGGAAATTGCTCCAAGAACCAAGGGTGATCGCTCAAGAAACCAAGGAGGATCACTCCAAGATCCACGGAGGGATCGCTCCAAGATCCACGAAGGGATCGCTCCAAGATCCACGGGGGGATCGCTCCAAGATTCACCGGGGGATCGCTCCAAATCCATCCAATTCCAAGTAGCATACCACCTACCTGCCTCCAGCGCAGGTCACATAAAACAAAGTTGTCATCGCTCCAAGAACCAAGGTTAGATCGCTCCAAGAACCAAGGGGAGATCGCGGGAGATCGCTCCAAGAACCAAGGGAAGATCGCTCCAAGAACCAAGGGAAGATCGCTCCAAGAACCAAGGGAAGATCGCTCCAAGAACCAAGGGAAGATCGCTCCAAGAACCAAGGGAAGATCGCTCCAAGAACCAAGGGTGATCGCTCAAGAAAACAAGGGGGATCACTCCAAGATCCACAGAGGGATCGCTCCAAGATCCACGGAGGGATCGCTCCAAGATCCACGGAGGGATCGCTCCAAGATCCACGGGGAAATTCCTCCAAGAACCAAGGGTGATCGCTCAAGAAACCAAGGAGGATCACTCCAAGATCCACGGAGGGATCGCTCCAAGATCCACGAAGGGATCGCTCCAAGATCCACGGGGGGATCGCTCCAAGATTCACCGGGGGATCGCTCCAAATCCATCCAATTCCAAGTAGCATACCACCTACCTGCCTCCAGCGCAGGTTACATAAAACAAAGTTGTCATCCATAACAACATTAGTTGTCAAAATTTTAATACTTTCCACACTAACTCAAATATCAGAACCAAATAATACTTTTTATCCGATAATTAATAACGGCATTATATTTAATTATGATTTACCTTAATAAAATTTGAGTTTACATTTATTTCAATAATGTCTAGTTGGGTAAAATGGGTCACTCTTTAGCTATTTTCACATTCTACGTGTTATTTCATCCAAACTATTATATTTAAATGATTTCTTATAATTGTATATTGACATTACAATCCTGTAGAACATTTTAATTCAATTTAATTTAACATTTTTCAATTATCAGTTGGTCAGAACTTAGCATTAAAAGTAATGATCCATTTTACCTCAGCCTGGGGTAAAATGGATCACACTGAAAAATGATACTAATAATATATTTATTAGCAAATAATACATGAAAATAAGAAAAATATATGTTCTAGGCATTACCTCCTAAAATTTACGCAAAAATTAATACTTTATTTAATCAGGTAATGAAACCTAGTTATTACCTTAGTTAAACATTTCTCAAAGTTAATGAACAATGTTTAAATATAGAATCAAAATACTTCATTTAAAGAAAAAGAATAAAACTGTTTGACAGTTCAATACATATTGCAAGGAAATAAGTTAAAAACATTCATTAAAATTAATACAGAAAAACTCCTCCAAAAAGAAAAGAATGGATCAGCTAAGGCTAACTCTGATACACTTAACCCCAAGTACGAAATATTGATATAAAACAGAAACTGTTTTATATTTTTCTTACCTGTTTGGATTAAAATGACTTTCAGACTTTGTTTCGTTGAAAAATACTTCAGAGGTCTACTGCAATTAATTACACGATATAAATATTCCGAAGTTGGTAGACTCTATTTTTTTGTCATCACCATACACGGTTCAAAATCAATACTTTTTTGGTTTCCAAATTTATGAATCTAAACTTTTGATGATCGGAAAATATTGTCAACAAATTAAATAATTCAATACAAAAAAAATTGGGTGTAAATAGTTCAATTTAAACTTGATTTATATTGAGTTAATTAAAACTGGTGTCCATTTTACCCCAAGATCCACTTTACCCCAACCCACCCTACCCTTAAAATATAAGTATCATTGACTTTTTTTAATTTATTGATTTCATACTCTAAATTACTATTGTCAAAATTTTCATAAGTAATGAAGACAATTTAAATTAATGGAACAGCTATATAGAAATGCTGTTAAATTTTACATACATAAAAAATAAATAACGATTACTTAAAATATGCTAAAACTATATTATAATCGGTTATCTTCATTATATTGATACCGTGTTTATTTGAAATTATTTTCTACAAGAGCCATATGTTGAATACATTACATGTTTCATGGGTTGAAAAGTGTACAGACGTTGAGAAAATGCTGTACACGAGCAACACTGGTTGCACTGCCGAGTGCCTACAGCTGGATTGGGAACTCCGTACCGGTTCTCCAGGCAGATCCAGTGTTCAAGCGGATGTTGACCCGAAGGTTCAACACTCGTCGCCGGAAGTGTGCCAAAAGGCACATAACCATCTTGAATAAGGCGCCATACTCTTCAAGTGGCTATGAAGTGGATACTGTCTACACTTGTCTTCTCGGAAGCTCGCCAAAAAAGGCCAGTGCCAGACGAGGTGGGGTCTGGAAGCCCCAAGAGTCGGCGCACGACTTCGGGCCTTTCGTACTCAAGAGTCACCACCTCCACAAGTAGCATGCCGCTTACTCTGCCTCCAGCGAAGGCCAGGATTAGATCCCCACGCTCCGGCAGGTTCTGTTTTTAGGAAGTTATTGTTAACCACCAAGCCACAGAAACAGCTAAAATAAAAACTAATTAAAATGTAATTTTTTGTATGCTCTATATTTTTTATGGTAGAATCCTATATTTCTCTTTAACTTTTCTGCTATCACTGGCTATCTCTTCCAAAGTGCCTAGAGCTGGATTGGGAAACCCAGATTTTCCCGGCAGGTCCAGCTACCACCTACCTGCCTCCAGCTAAGGCCGGGATTTGAACCCAGATCATTGACAAGTTCTGTGTTTAGGCATGAGTCAATGTAACCACCCATCAACAGAAGCAGATAATGTATTGGGTTGAAGGTCCTGTATAAATTTTTGCAAAATTCATTGTTCTGATAAAAATATGCATCCCAACAATGGGCTCCCCAAGTAGCATACCACCTACCTGCCTCCTGCCAATACCGGGATTTGAACACAGTTTTTTGGCAGGTTCGGTGTTGAGGCAGTCATTCGTCACTACTGAGCTACAGAAGCAGCTAATGTATTGCGTTGAAGGTCCTATATAAATGTTTTTACCTGCCTGCGGCCAGTACCGGGATTTGAACCCAGTTTTTCGGCAGATTCTGTGTTTAGGCAATCATTGTTAACTACTCAGCTACAGAAGCAGCTAATGTATTGCGATAAAGATACTATATAAATGTTTCATTCTTTGCAAAACTCATTGTTACCATGCATATTTGTATCGCATTGTTGGGATAGAATGATTCACCAAAACAATTTGGTGTAACATTGTTGCGAAAAAATTATGCAACACAACAATAGAAAGAACTCGTAATTGTTTCACCGTTACAGGGTGTCCTGAAAGTAGGACGATGGCAGGATCCACTGCTATATGTGTTCCCTATTAGATCTAATGGTTGAAAGTCTGTTAGACGAGGTATACAGCAAAAATTTCGGAAATAATTCACAATTACTTGCTGACTCTTGTTTGAAGTTTTTTTTAAATATTTTAACAGTTTTTAGCAATAATTTTTATTTAATGTATTACTTATGGCAGTGACGAATTCAATTTTGTAGGTGGGGGCGGTCAAATAGAATAATTCAATTTACAGTAGATCCTCCCTGGAAGATATTTTTTTAAAATAATATCTTCAAAACTAGTACTGTTAAGGTGTTTTGAGACTTAAAACTGATATAAATAAGCTTGGAAAAGGGGAGAAAGGGGCACATTAATTTTAAAAAATTTATATAAAAAATATATGGAAACAATTGGTCCTAGCTAAACCCTCTTCAATAAATTAAGGAAGAAGGTTGCCCCCAGGATGATCAAAAGGGTCTCACCTTCAGTACCGTAGGAAAATCACTAAAATCCACTCAGGATCTGGCCAGAAGGGGATCTCACTTTGCACACAATGAATAAGCAAAGGAGCACGACAGACAATACGCCAGGTTCACTGAAACCATAGAAGACCACTGGGCCAGACTGCAATATCCCAGCAAGGAGGTTATTCCAGGTGATCAGGTGGTTGCTTCACGCCAACAGTGAGTCTGTTCAAAGATCCACAAGGGGATCACTCCAAGAACCAAGGGGAGATCGCTGCAAGAACCAAGGTTAGATCACTCCAAGAACCAAAGGGAGATCGCTGCAAGAACCAAGGTTAGATCGCTCCAAAAACCAAGGGGAGATCGCTCAAAGAACCAAGGGGAGATCGCTCCAAGATCCAAAGGAAGATCGCTCCAAGAACCAAGGGATGATCGCTCCAAGAACCAAGGGGAGATCGCGCCAAGAACCAAGGGGAGATCGCGCCAAGAACCAAGGGTGATCGCTCACGAAACCAAGGGGGATCCAAGATCCACGGAGGGATCGCTCCAAAATCCAAGGGGAGATCGCTCCAATAACCAAGGGGAGATCGCTCAAGAAACCAAGGGGGATCACTCCAAGATCAACGGAGGGATCGCTCCAAGATCCACGGAGGGATCGCTCCAAGATCCACGGGAAAATTGCTCCAAGAACCAAGGGTGATCGCTCAAGAAACCAAGGAGGATCACTCCAAGATCCACGGAGGGATCGCTTCAAGATCCACGAAGGGATCGCTCCAAGATCCACGGGGGGATCGCTCCAAGATCCACCGGGGGATCGCTCCAAATCCATCCAATTCCAAGTAGCATACCACCTACCTGCCTCCAGCGCAGGTTACATAAAACAAAGTTGTCATCGCTCCAAGAACCAAGGTAAGATCGCTCCAAGAACCAAGGGGAGATCGCTCAAAGAACCAAGGAAAGATCGCTCCAAGATCCAAAGGGAGATCGCTCCAAGAACCAAGGGAAGATCGCTCCAAGAACCAAGGGAAGATCGCTCCAAGAACCAAGGGAAGATCGCGCCAAGAACCAAGGGTGATCGCTCAAGAAACCAAGGGGGATCACTCCAAGATCCACAGAGGGATCGCTCCAAGATCCACGGAGGGATCGCTCCAAGATCCACGGAGGGATTGCTCCAAGAACCAAGGGTGATCGCTCAAGAAACCAAGGAGGATCACTCCAAGATCCACGGAGGGATCGCTCCAAGATCCACGAAGGGATCGCTCCAAGATCCAAGGGGGGATCGCTCCAAGATTCACCGGGGGATCGCTCCAAATCCATCCAATTCCAAGTAGCATACCACCTACCTGCCTCCAGCGCAGGTCACATAAAACAAAGTTGTCATCGCTCCAAGAACCAAGGTTAGATCGCTCCCAGAACCAAGGGGAGATCGCGGGAGATCGCTCCAAGAACCAAGGGAAGATCGCTCCCAGAACCAAGGGGAGATCGCGGGAGATCGCTCCAAGAACCAAGGGAAGATCGCTCCAAGAACCAAGGGAAGATCGCGCCAAGAACCAAGGGTGATCGCTCAAGAAACCAAGGGGGATCACTCCAAGATCCACAGAGGGATCGCTCCAAGATCCACGGAGGGATCGCTCCAAGATCCACGGAGGGATCGCTCCAAGATCCACGGAGGGATTGCTCCAAGATCCACGGAGGGATCGCTCCAAGATCCACGGAGGGATCGCTCCAAGATCCACGGGGAAATTGCTCCAAGAACCAAGGGTGATCGCTCAAGAAACCAAGGAGGATCACTCCAAGATCCACGGAGGGATCGCTCCAAGATCCACGAAGGGATCGCTCCAAGATCCACGGGGGGATCGCTCCAAGATTCACCGGGGGATCGCTCCAAATCCATCCAATTCCAAGTAGCATACCACCTACCTGCCTCCAGCGCAGGTCACATAAAACAAAGTTGTCATCGCTCCAAGAACCAAGGTTAGATCGCTCCAAGAACCAAGGGGAGATCGCGGGAGATCGCTCCAAGAACCAAGGGAAGATCGCTCCAAGAACCAAGGGAAGATCGCTCCAAGAACCAAGGGAAGATCGCTCCAAGAACCAAGGGAAGATCGCTCCAAGAACCAAGGGAAGATCGCTCCAAGAACCAAGGGAAGATCGCTCCAAGAACCAAGGGAAGATCGCTCCAAGAACCAAGGGTGATCGCTCAAGAAACCAAGGGGGATCACTCCAAGATCCACAGAGGGATCGCTCCAAGATCCACGGAGGGATCGCTCCAAGATCCACGGAGGGATTGCTCCAAGATCCACGGAGGGATCGCTCCAAGATCCACGGAGGGATCGCTCCAAGATCCACGGGGAAATTCCTCCAAGAACCAAGGGTGATCGCTCAAGAAACCAAGGAGGATCACTCCAAGATCCACGGAGGGATCGCTCCAAGATCCACGAAGGGATCGCTCCAAGATCCACGGGGGGATCGCTCCAAGATTCACCGGGGGATCGCTCCAAATCCATCCAATTCCAAGTAGCATACCACCTACCTGCCTCCAGCGCAGGTTACATAAAACAAAGTTGTCATCCATAACAACATTAGTTGTCAAAATTTTAATACTTTCCACACTAACTCAAATATCAGAACCAAATAATACTTTTTATCCGATAATTAATAACGGCATTATATTTAATTATGATTTACCTTAATAAAATTTGAGTTTACATTTATTTCAATAATGTCTAGTTGGGTGAAATGGGTCACTCTTTAGCTATTTTCACATTCTACGTGTTATTTCATCCAAACTATTATATTTAAATGATTTCTTATAATTGTATATTGACATTACAATCCTGTAGAACATTTTAATTCAATTTAATTTAACATTTTTCAATTATCAGTTGGTCAGAACTTAGCATTAAAAGTAATGATCCATTTTACCTCAGCCTGGGGTAAAATGGATCACACTGAAAAATGATACTAATAATATATTTATTAGCAAATAATACATGAAAATAAGAAAAATATATGTTCTAGGCATTACCTCCTAAAATTTACGCAAAAATTAATACTTTATTTAATCAGGTAATGAAACCTAGTTATTACCTTAGTTAAACATTTCTCAAAGTTAATGAACAATGTTTAAATATAGAATCAAAATACTTCATTTAAAGAAAAAGAATAAAACTGTTTGACAGTTCAATACATATTGCAAGGAAATAAGTTAAAAACATTCATTAAAATTAATACAGAAAAACTCCTCCAAAAAGAAAAGAATGGATCAGCCAATTCTAACTCTGATCCACTTAACCCCAAGTACGAAATATTGATATGAAACAGAAACTGTTTTATATTTTTCTTACCTGTTTGGATTAAAATGACTTTCAGACTTTGTTTCGTTGAAAAATACTTCAGAGGTCTACTGCAATTAATTACACGATATAAATATTCCGAAGTTGGTAGACTCTATTTTTTTGTCATCACCATACACGGTTCAAAATCAATACTTTTTTGGTTTCCAAATTTATGAATCTAAACTTTTGATGATCGGAAAATATTGTCAACAAATTAAATAATTCAATACAAAAAAAATTGGGTGTAAATAGTTCAATTTAAACTTGATTTATATTGAGTTAATTAAAACTGGTGTCCATTTTACCCCAAGATCCACTTTACCCCAACCCACCCTACCCTTAAAATATAAGTATCATTGACTTTTTTTAATTTATTGATTTCATACTCTAAATTACTATTGTCAAAATTTTCATAAGTAATGAAGACAATTTAAATTAATGGAACAGCTATATAGAAATGCTGTTAAATTTTACATACATAAAAAATAAATAACGATTACTTAAAATATGCTAAAACTATATTATAATCGGTTATCTTCATTATATTGATACCGTGTTTATTTGAAATTATTTTCTACAAGAGCCATATGTTGAATACATTACATGTTTCATGGGTTGAAAAGTGTACAGACGTTGAGAAAATGCTGTACACGAGCAACACTGGTTGCACTGCCGAGTGCCTACAGCTGGATTGGGAACTCCGTACCGGTTCTCCAGGCAGATCCAGTGTTCAAGCGGATGTTGACCCGAAGGTTCAACACTCGTCGCCGGAAGTGTGCCAAAAGGCACATAACCATCTTGAATAAGGCGCCATACTCTTCAAGTGGCTATGAAGTGGATACTGTCTACACTTGTCTTCTCGGAAGCTCGCCAAAAAAGGCCAGTGCCAGACGAGGTGGGGTCTGGAAGCCCCAAGAGTCGGCGCACGACTTCGGGCCTTTCGTACTCAAGAGTCACCACCTCCACAAGTAGCATGCCGCTTACTCTGCCTCCAGCGAAGGCCAGGATTAGATCCCCACGCTCCGGCAGGTTCTGTTTTGAGGAAGTTATTGTTAACCACCAAGCCACAGAAACAGCTAAAATAAAAACTAATTAAAATGTAATTTTTTGTATGCTCTATATTTTTTATGGTAGAATCCTATATTTCTCTTTAACTTTTCTGCTATCACTTGAGTAGAGGTAAAAAATTTTGGGTTTTTATGTCATGAAATACTTCAGTAAATATTGCAGAACAATATCTATGTGAATTTATGTGGCGCCGTGGCTTAGTTGGTTAAAGCGCCTGTCTAGTAAACAGGAGATCACGAGTTCGAATCTCGTCGGTGCCTCAACATTTTATGCCTTTTTATTTATTCGGGGATTTAACTTGTTTCTAATTAACAAATTGAGTAGAGGTAAAAAATGTTGGGTTTTTATGTCATGAAATACTTCAGTAAATATTGCAGAACAATATCTATGTGAATTTATGTGGCGCCGTGGCTTAGTTGGTTAAAGCGCCTGTATAGTAAACAGGAGATCACGAGTTCGAATCTCGTCGGTGCCTTTAGTGATTATTCATTTTTAGATTTACAGAAAAGGATTCATGTTTTTTAATAACCCTACTGATATTTAAATTTTAATTTTTCAATGTTAAACTTACTATCCTTTAAAGATTTTACTGCAAATAATTTTTCCGGAAGTTGTGGGGCGCCGTGGCTTAGCTGGTTAAAGCGCCTGTCTTGTAAACAGGAGATCGCGAGTTCGAATCTCGTGGGTGCCAATTACCATTTTATAAATTTTGGATACAAAAAAAAATTGCTATTGAAATATTTTAACCCATCGTGGTAGTAATCTTTTCAATTCTTTACGAGTTTATATTGGATTACCTTTAAATTTTAATACATTTTGTCTTGAGTTTGTGGCGCAGTGGCTTAGGGGTTAAAGCGCCTGTCTCGTAAACAGGAGATCGCGAGTTCGAATCTCGTCTGTGCCTTTTGTTTGGTATTAAATTTTTTCAACAAAAAATATTTCCCAAATGAAGAACAAGTAATGGGTTTTAAACAATATTGAGATCAACTCCAATGTGGCGCCGTGGCTTAGTTGGTTAAAGCGCCTGTCTAGTAAACAGGAGATCACGAGTTCGAATCTCATCGGTGCCTCAACATTTTATACCTTTTTATTTATTCGGGGATTTAACTTGTTTCTAATTAACAAATTGAGTAGAGGTAAAAAATGTTTGGTTTTTATGTCATGAAATACTTCAGTAAATATTGCAGAACAATATCTATGTGATCTTATGTGGCGCCGTGGCTTAGTTGGTTAAAGCGCCTGTCTCGTAAACAGGAGATCGCGAGTTCGAATCTCGTCTGTGCCTTTTGTTTGGTATTAAATTTTTTCAACAAAAAATATTTCCCAAATGAAGAACAAGTAATGGGTTTTAAACAATATTGAGATCAATTCCAATGTGGCGCCGTGGCTTAGTTGGTTAAAGCGCCTGTCTAGTAAACAGGAGATCACGAGTTCGAATCTCGTCGGTGCCTCAACATTTTATGTCTTTTTATTTATTCGGGGATTTAACTTGTTTCTAATTAACAAATTGAGTAGAGGTAAATGTTTGGTTTTTATGTCATGAAATACTTCAGTAAATATTGCAGAACAATATCTATGTGAATTTATGTGGCGCCGTGGCTTAGTTGGTTAAAGCGCCTGTCTAGTAAACAGGAGATCACGAGTTCGAATCTCGTCGGTGCCTTTAGTGATTATTCATTTTTAGATTTACTGAAAAGGATTCATGTTTTTTAATAACCCTACTGATATTTAAATTTTAATTTTTCAATGTTAAACTTACTATCCTTTAAAGATTTTACTGCAAATAATTTTTCCGGAAGTTGTGGGGCGCCGTGGCTTAGTTGGTTAAAGCGCCTGTCTTGTAAACAGGAGATCGCGAGTTCGAATCTCGTGGGTGCCAATTACCTTTTTATAAATTTTGGAAATAAAAAAATTGCTATTGAAATATTTTTACCCATAGTGGGTGTAATCTTTTCAATTATTTACGAGTTTATATTGGATTACCTTTAAATTTTAATACATTTTGTTTTGAGTTTGTGGCGCAGTGGCTTAGGGGTTAAAGCGCCTGTCTCGTAAACAGGAGATCGCGAGTTCGAATCTCATCTGTGCCTTTTTTTTGGTATTAAATTTTTTCAACAAAATATATTTTCCAAATAAAGAACAAGTAATGGGTTTTAAGCAATATTGAGATTAATTCCAATGTGGCGCCGTGGCATTGTTGCTTAAAGTGCCTATCTATTAAACAGGAGATCACGAGTTCGAATCTCGTCGGTGCCTCAACATTTTATGCCTTTTTATTTATTCGGGGATTTAACTTGTTTCTAATTAACAAATTGAGTAGAGGTAAAAAATGTTGGGTTTTTATGTCATGAAATACTTCAGTAAATATTGCAGAACAATATCTATGTGAATTTATATGGCGCCGTGGCTTAGTTGGTTAAAGCGCCTGTCTAGTAAACAGGAGATCACGAGTTCGAATCTCGTCGGTGCCTTTAGTGATTATTCATTTTTAGATTTACAGAAAAGGATTCATGTTTTTTAATAACCCTACTGATATTTAAATTTTAATTTTTCAATGTTAAACTTACTATCCTTTAAAGATTTTACTGCAAATAATTTTTCCGGAAGTTGTGGGCCGCCGTGGCTTAGTTGGTTAAAGCGCCTGTCTTGTAAACAGGAGATCGCGAGTTCGAATCTCGTCGGTGCCAATTACCTTTTTATAAATTTTGGAAATAAAAAAATTGCTATTGAAATATTTTTACCCATAGTGGGTGTAATCTTTTCAATTCTTTACGAGTTTATATTGGATTACCTTTAAATTTTAATACATTTTGTCTTGAGTTAGTGGCGCAGTGGCTTAGGGGTTAAAGCGCCTGTCTCGTAAACAGGAGAACGCGAGTTCGAATCTCGTCTGTGCCTTTTGTTTGGTATTAAATTTTTTCAACAAAAAATATTTTCCAAATAAAGAACAAGTAATGGGTTTTAAGCAATATTGAGATCAATTCCAATGTGGCGCCGTGGCCTTGTTGCTTAAAGTGCCTATCTATTAAACAGGAGATCACGAGTTCGAATCTCGTCGGTGCCTCAACATTTTATGCCTTTTTATTTATTCGGGGATTTAACTTGTTTCTAATTAACAAATTGAGTAGAGGTAAAAAATGTTGGGTTTTTATGTCATGAAATACTTCAGTAAATATTGCAGAACAATATCTATGTGAATTTATGTGGCGCCGTGGCTTAGTTGGTTAAAGCGCCTGTCTAGTAAACAGGAGATCACGAGTTCGAATCTCGTCGGTGCCTTTAGTGATTATTCATTTTTAGATTTACAGAAAAGGATTCATGTTTTTTAATAACCCTACTGATATTTAAATTTTAATTTTTCAATGTTAAACTTACTATCCTTTAAAGATTTTACTGCAAATAATTTTTCCGGAAGTTGTGGGGCGCCGTGGCTTAGTTGGTTAAAGCGCCTGTCTTGTAAACAGGAGATCGCGAGTTCGTATCTCGTCGGTGCCAATTACCTTTTTATAAATTTTGGAAATAAAAAAATTGCTATTGGAATATTTTTACCCATAGTGGGTGTAATCTTTTCAATTCTTTACGAGTTTATATTGGATTACCTTTAAATTTTAATACATTTTGTCTTGAGTTTGGGGCGCAGTGGCTTAGGGGTTAAAGCGCCTGTCTCGTAAACAGGAGATCGCGAGTTCGAATCTCGTCTGTGCCTTTTGTTTGGTATTAAATTTTTTCAACAAAAAATATTTTCCAAATAAAGAACAAGTAATGGGTTTTAAGCAATATTGAGATCAATTCCAATGTGGCGCCGTGGCCTTGTTGCTTAAAGTGCCTATCTATTAAACAGGAGATCACGAGTTCGAATCTCGTCGGTGCCTCAACATTTTATGCCTTTTTATTTATTCGGGGATTTAACTTGTTTCTAATTAACAAATTGAGTAGAGGTAAAAAATGTTGGGTTTTTATGTCATGAAATACTTCAGTAAATATTGCAGAACAATATCTATGTGAATTTATGTGGCGCCGTGGCTTAGTTGGTTAAAGCGCCTGTCTAGTAAACAGGAGATCACGAGTTCGAATCTCGTCGGTGCCTTTAGTGATTATTCATTTTTAGATTTACAGAAAAGGATTCATGTTTTTTAATAACCCTACTGATATTTAAATTTTAATTTTTCAATGTTAAACTTACTATCCTTTAAAGATTTTACTGCAAATAATTTTTCCGGAAGTTGTGGGGCGCCGTGCCTTAGCTGGTTAAAGCGCCTGTCTTGTAAACAGGAGATCGCGAGTTCGAATCTCGTGGGTGCCAATTACCATTTTATAAATTTTTGAAACAAAAAAAAATTGCTATTGAAATATTTTAACCCATCGTGGTAGTAATCTTTTCAATTCTTTACGAGTTTATATTGGATTACCTTTAAATTTTAATACATTTTGTCTTGAGTTTGTGGCGCAGTGGCTTAGGGGTTAAAGCGCCTGTCTCGTAAACAGGAGATCGCGAGTTCGAATCTCGTCTGTGCCTTTTGTTTGGTATTAAATTTTTTCAACAAAAAATATTTCCCAAATGAAGAACAAGTAATGGGTTTTAAACAATATTGAGATCAACTCCAATGTGGCGCCGTGGCTTAGTTGGTTAAAGCGCCTGTCTAGTAAACAGGAGATCACGAGTTCGAATCTCGTTGGTGCCTAAACATTTTATACCTTTTTATTTATTCGGGGATTTAACTTGTTTCTAATTAACAAATTGAGTAGAGGTAAAAAATGTTTGGTTTTTATGTCATGAAATACTTCAGTAAATATTGCAGAACAATATCTATGTGAATTTATGTGGCGCCGTGGCTTAGTTGGTTAAAGCGCCTGTCTAGTAAACAGGAGATCACGAGTTCGAATCTCGTCGGTGCCTTTAGTGATTATTCATTTTTAGATTTACTGAAAAGGATTCATGTTTTTTAATAACCCTACTGATATTTAAATTTTAATTTTTCAATGTTAAACTTACTATCCTTTAAAGATTTTACTGCAAATAATTTTTCCGGAAGTTGTGGGGCGCCGTGGCTTAGTTGGTTAAAGCGCCTGTCTTGTAAACAGGAGATCGCGAGTTCGAATCTCGTCGGTGCCAATTACCTTTTTATAAATTTTGGAAATAAAAAAATTGCTATTGAAATATTTTTACCCATAGTGGGTGTAATCTTTTCAATTATTTACGAGTTTATATTGGATTACCTTTAAATTTTAATACATTTTGTTTTGAGTTTGTGGCGCAGTGGCTTAGGGGTTAAAGCGCCTGTCTCGTAAACAGGAGATCGCGAGTTCGAATCTCGTCTGTGCCTTTTTTTTGGTATTAAATTTTTTCAACAAAAAATATTTTCCAAATAAAGAACAAGTAATGGGTTTTAAGCAATATTGAGATTAATTCCAATGTGGCGCCGTGGCATTGTTGCTTAAAGTGCCTATCTATTAAACAGGAGATCACGAGTTCGAATCTCGTCGGTGCCTCAACATTTTATGCCTTTTTATTTATTCGGGGATTTAACTTGTTTCTAATTAACAAATTGAGTAGAGGTAAAAAATGTTGGGTTTTTATGTCATGAAATACTTCAGTAAATATTGCAGAACAATATCTATGTGAATTTATGTGGCGCCGTGGCTTAGTTGGTTAAAGCGCCTGTCTAGTAAACAGGAGATCACGAGTTCGAATCTCGTCGGTGCCTTTAGTGATTATTCATTTTTAGATTTACAGAAAAGGATTCATGTTTTTTAATAACCCTACTGATATTTAAATTTTAATTTTTCAATGTTAAACTTAGTATCCTATAAAGATTTCACTGCAAATAATTTTTCCGGAAGTTGTGGGGCGCCGTGGCTTAGCTGGTTAAAGCGCCTGTCTTGTAAACAGGAGATCGCGAGTTCGAATCTCGTCGGTGCCAATTACCATTTTATAAATTTTGGAAACAAAAAAAATTGCTATTGAAATATTTTAACCCATCGTGGTAGTAATCTTTTTAATTCTTTACGAGTTTATATTGGATTACCTTTAAATTTTAATACATTTTGTCTTGAGTTTGTGGCGCAGTGGCTTAGGGGTTAAAGCGCCTGTCTCGTAAACAGGAGATCGCGAGTTCGAATCTCGTCTGTGCCTTTTGTTTGGTATTCAATTTTTTCAACAAAAAATATTTTCCAAATAAAGAACAAGTAATGGGTTTTAAGCAATATTGAGATCAATTCCAATGTGGCGCCGTGGCCTTGTTGCTTAAAGTGCCTATCTATTAAACAGGAGATCACGAGTTCGAATATCGTCGGTGCCTCAACATTTTATGCCTTTTTATTTATTCGGGGATTTAACTTGTTTCTAATTAACAAATTGAGTAGAGGTAAAAAATGTTGGGTTTTTATGTCATGAAATACTTCAGTAAATATTGCAGAACCATATCTATGTGAATTTATGTGGCGCCGTGTTTAGTTGGTTAAAGCGCCTGTCTAGTAAACAGGAGATCACGAGTTCGAATCTCGTCTGTGCCTTTTGTTTGGTATTAAATTTTTTCAACAAAAAATATTTTCCAAATAAAGAACAAGTAATGGGTTTTAAGCAATATTGAGATTAATTCCAATGTGGCGCCGTGGCATTGTTGCTTAAAGTGCCTATCTATTAAACAGGAGATCACGAGTTCGAATCTCGTCGGTGCCTCAACATTTTATGCCTTTTTATTTATTCGGGGATTTAACTTGTTTCTAATTAACAAATTGAGTAGAGGTAAAAAATGTTGGGTTTTTATGTCATGAAATACTTCAGTAAATATTGCAGAACAATATCTATGTGAATTTATGTGGCGCCGTGGCTTAGTTGGTTAAAGCGCCTGTCTAGTAAACAGGAGATCACGAGTTCGAATCTCGTCGGTGCCTTTAGTGATTATTCATTTTTAGATTTACAGAAAAGGATTCATGTTTTTTAATAACCCTACTGATATTTAAATTTTAATTTTTCAATGTTAAACTTAGTATCCTATAAAGATTTCACTGCAAATAATTTTTCCGGAAGTTGTGGGGCGCCGTGGCTTAGCTGGTTAAAGCGCCTGTCTTGTAAACAGGAGATCGCGAGTTCGAATCTCGTCGGTGCCAATTACCATTTTATAAATTTTGGAAACAAAAAAAATTGCTATTGAAATATTTTAACCCATCGTGGTAGTAATCTTTTTAATTCTTTACGAGTTTATATTGGATTACCTTTAAATTTTAATACATTTTGTCTTGAGTTTGTGGCGCAGTGGCTTAGGGGTTAAAGCGCCTGTCTCGTAAACAGGAGATCGCGAGTTCGAATCTCGTCTGTGCCTTTTGTTTGGTATTCAATTTTTTCAACAAAAAATATTTTCCAAATAAAGAACAAGTAATGGGTTTTAAGCAATATTGAGATCAATTCCAATGTGGCGCCGTGGCCTTGTTGCTTAAAGTGCCTATCTATTAAACAGGAGATCACGAGTTCGAATCTCGTCGGTGCCTCAACATTTTATGCCTTTTTATTTATTCGGGGATTTAACTTGTTTCTAATTAACAAATTGAGTAGAGGTAAAAAATGTTGGGTTTTTATGTCATGAAATACTTCAGTAAATATTGCAGAACAATATCTATGTGAATTTATGTGGCGCCGTGGCTTAGTTGGTTAAAGCGCCTGTCTAGTAAACAGGAGATCCCGAGTTCGAATCTCGTCTGTGCCTTTTGTTTGGTATTAAATTTTTTCAACAAAAAATATTTTCCAAATAAAGAACAAGTAATGGGTTTTAAGCAATATTGAGATCAATTCCAATGTGGCGCCGTGGCCTTGTTGCTTAAAGTGCCTATCTATTAAACAGGAGATCACGAGTTCGAATCTCGTCGGTGCCTCAACATTTTATGCCTTTTTATTTATTCGGGGATTTAACTTGTTTCTAATTAACAAATTGAGTAGAGGTAAAAAATGTTGGGTTTTTATGTCATGAAATACTTCAGTAAATATTGCAGAACCATATCTATGTGAATTTATGTGGCGCCGTGTTTAGTTGGTTAAAGCGCCTGTCTAGTAAACAGGAGATCACGAGTTCGAATCTCGTCGGTGCCTTTAGTGATTATTCATTTTTAGATTTACAGAAAAGGATTCATGTTTTTTAATAACCCTACTGATATTTAAATTTTAATTTTTCAATGTTAAACTTACTATCCTTTAAAGATTTTACTGCAAATAATTTTTCCGGAAGTTGTGGGGCGCAGTGGCTTAGTTGGTTAAAGCGCCTGTCTTGTAAACAGGAGATCGCGAGTTCGAATCTCGTCGGTGCCAATTACCTTTTTATAAATTTTGGAAATAAAAAAATTGCTATTGAAATATTTTTACCCATCGTGGTAGTAATCTTTTCAATTCTTTACGAGTTTATATTGGATTACCTTTAAATTTTAATACATTTTGTCTTGAGTTTGTGGCGCAGTGGCTTAGGGGTTAAAGCGCCTGTCTCGTAAACAGGAGATCGCGAGTTCGAATCTCGTCTGTGCCTTTTGTTTGGTATTAAATTTTTCAACAAAAAATATTTTCCAAATCAAGAACAAGTAATGGGTTTTAAGCAATATTGAGATCAATTCCAATGTGGCGCCGTGGCCTTGTTGCTTAAAGTGCCTATCTATTAAACAGGAGATCACGAGTTCGAATCTCGTCGGTGCCTCAACATTTTATGCCTTTTTATTTATTCGGGGATTTAACTTGTTTCTAATTAACAAACTGAGTAGAGGTAAAAAATGTTGGGTTTTTATGTTATGAAATACTTCAGTAAATATTGCAGAACCATATCTATGTGAATTTATGTGGCGCCGTGTTTAGTTGGTTAAAGCGCCTGTCTAGTAAACAGGAGATCACGAGTTCGAATCTCGTCGGTGCCTTTAGTGGTTATTCATTTTTAGATTTACAGAAAAGGATTCATGTTTTTTAATAACCCTACTGATATTTAAATTTTAATTTTTCAATGTTAAACTTAGTATCCTATAAAGATTTCACTGCAAATAATTTTCCGGAAGTTGTGGGGCGCCGTGGCTTAGCTGGTTAAAGCGCTTTCTTGTAAACAGGAGATCGCGAGTTCGAATCTCGTCGGTGCCAATTACCATTTTATAAATTTTGGAAACAAAAAAAATTGCTATTGAAATATTTTAACCCATCGTGGTAGTAATCTTTTCAATTCTTTACGAGTTTATATTGGATTACCTTTAAATTTTAATACATTTTGTCTTGAGTTTGTGGCGCAGTGGCTTAGGGGTTAAAGCGCCTGTCTCGTAAACAGGAGATCGCGAGTTCGAATCTCGTCTGTGCCTTTTGTTTGGTATTAAATTTTTTCAACAAAAAATATTTTCCAAATCAAGAACAAGTAATGGGTTTTAAGCAATATTGAGATCAATTCCAATGTGGCGCCGTGGCCTTGTTGCTTAAAGTGCCTATCTATTAAACAGGAGATCACGAGTTCGAATCTCGTCGGTGCCTCAACATTTTATGCCTTTTTATTTATTCGGGGATTTAACTTGTTTCTAATTAACAAATTGAGTAGAGGTAAAAAATGTTGGGTTTTTATGTCATGAAATACTTCAGTAAATATTGCAGAACAATATCTATGTGAATTTATGTGGCGCCGTGGCTTAGTTGGTTAAAGCGCCTGTCTAGTAAACAGAAGATCACGAGTTCGAATCTCGTCGGTGCCTTTAGTGATTATTCATTTTTAGATTTACAGAAAAGGATTCATGTTTTTTAATAACCCTACTGATATTTAAATTTTAATTTTTCAATGTTAAACTTACTATCCTTTAAAGATTTTACTGCAAATAATTTTTCCGGAAGTTGTGGGGCGCCGTGGCTTAGTTGGTTAAAGCGCCTGTCTTGTAAACAGGAGATCGCGAGTTCGAATCTCGTCGGTGCCAATTACCTTTTTATAAATTTTGGAAATAAAAAAATTGCTATTGGAATAATTTTACCCATAGTGGGTGTAATCTTTTCAATTCTTTACGAGTTTATATTGGATTACCTTTAAATTTTAATACATTTTGTCTTGAGTTTGTGGCGCAGTGGCTTAGGGGTTAAATCGCCTGTCTCGTAAACAGGAGATCGCGAGTTCGAATCTCGTCTGTGCCTTTTGTTTGGTATTAAATTTTTTCAACAAAAAATATTTTCCAAATAAAGAACAAGTAATGGGTTTTAAGCAATATTGAGATCAATTCCAATGTGGCGCCGTGGCCTTGTTGCTTAAAGTGCCTATCTATTAAACAGGAGATCACGAGTTCGAATCTCGTCGGTGCCTCAACATTTTATGCCTTTTTATTTATTCGGGGATTTAACTTGTTTCTAATTAATAAATTGAGTAGAGGTAAAAAATGTTGGGTTTTTATGTCATGAAATACTTCAGTAAATATTGCAGAACCATATCTATGTGAATTTATGTGGCGCCGTGTTTAGTTGGTTAAAGCGCCTGTCTAGTAAACAGGAGATCACGAGTTCGAATCTCGTCGGTGCCTTTAGTGATTATTCATTTTTAGATTTACAGAAAAGGATTCATGTTTTTTAATAACCCTACTGATATTTAAATTTTAATTTTTCAATGTTAAACTTACTATCCTTTAAAGATTTTACTGCAAATAATTTTTCCGGAAGTTGTGGGGCGCAGTGGCTTAGTTGGTTAAAGCGCCTGTCTTGTAAACAGGAGATCGCGAGTTCGAATCTCGTCGGTGCCAATTACCTTTTTATAAATTTTGGAAATAAAAAAATTGCTATTGAAATATTTTTACCCATCGTGGTAGTAATCTTTTCAATTCTTTACGAGTTTATATTGGATTACCTTTAAATTTTAATACATTTTGTCTTGAGTTTGTGGCGCAGTGGCTTAGGGGTTAAAGCGCCTGTCTCGTAAACAGGAGATCGCGAGTTCGAATCTCGTCTGTGCCTTTTGTTTGGTATTAAATTTTTTCAACAAAAAATATTTTCCAAATCAAGAACAAGTAATGGGTTTTAAGCAATATTGAGATCAATTCCAATGTGGCGCCGTGGCCTTGTTGCTTAAAGTGCCTATCTATTAAACAGGAGATCACGAGTTCGAATCTCGTCGGTGCCTCAACATTTTATGCCTTTTTATTTATTCGGGGATTTAACTTGTTTCTAATTAACAAACTGAGTAGAGGTAAAAAATGTTGGGTTTTTATGTTATGAAATACTTCAGTAAATATTGCAGAACCATATCTATGTGAATTTATGTGGCGCCGTGTTTAGTTGGTTAAAGCGCCTGTCTAGTAAACAGGAGATCACGAGTTCGAATCTCGTCGGTGCCTTTAGTGGTTATTCATTTTTAGATTTACAGAAAAGGATTCATGTTTTTTAATAACCCTACTGATATTTAAATTTTAATTTTTCAATGTTAAACTTAGTATCCTATAAAGATTTCACTGCAAATAATTTTCCGGAAGTTGTGGGGCGCCGTGGCTTAGCTGGTTAAAGCGCTTTCTTGTAAACAGGAGATCGCGAGTTCGAATCTCGTCGGTGCCAATTACCATTTTATAAATTTTGGAAACAAAAAAAATTGCTATTGAAATATTTTAACCCATCGTGGTAGTAATCTTTTCAATTCTTTACGAGTTTATATTGGATTACCTTTAAATTTTAATACATTTTGTCTTGAGTTTGTGGCGCAGTGGCTTAGGGGTTAAAGCGCCTGTCTCGTAAACAGGAGATCGCGAGTTCGAATCTCGTCTGTGCCTTTTGTTTGGTATTAAATTTTTTCAACAAAAAATATTTTCCAAATCAAGAACAAGTAATGGGTTTTAAGCAATATTGAGATCAATTCCAATGTGGCGCCGTGGCCTTGTTGCTTAAAGTGCCTATCTATTAAACAGGAGATCACGAGTTCGAATCTCGTCGGTGCCTCAACATTTTATGCCTTTTTATTTATTCGGGGATTTAACTTGTTTCTAATTAACAAATTGAGTAGAGGTAAAAAATGTTGGGTTTTTATGTCATGAAATACTTCAGTAAATATTGCAGAACAATATCTATGTGAATTTATGTGGCGCCGTGGCTTAGTTGGTTAAAGCGCCTGTCTAGTAAACAGAAGATCACGAGTTCGAATCTCGTCGGTGCCTTTAGTGATTATTCATTTTTAGATTTACAGAAAAGGATTCATGTTTTTTAATAACCCTACTGATATTTAAATTTTAATTTTTCAATGTTAAACTTACTATCCTTTAAAGATTTTACTGCAAATAATTTTTCCGGAAGTTGTGGGGCGCCGTGGCTTAGTTGGTTAAAGCGCCTGTCTTGTAAACAGGAGATCGCGAGTTCGAATCTCGTCGGTGCCAATTACCTTTTTATAAATTTTGGAAATAAAAAAATTGCTATTGGAATAATTTTACCCATAGTGGGTGTAATCTTTTCAATTCTTTACGAGTTTATATTGGATTACCTTTAAATTTTAATACATTTTGTCTTGAGTTTGTGGCGCAGTGGCTTAGGGGTTAAATCGCCTGTCTCGTAAACAGGAGATCGCGAGTTCGAATCTCGTCTGTGCCTTTTGTTTGGTATTAAATTTTTTCAACAAAAAATATTTTCCAAATAAAGAACAAGTAATGGGTTTTAAGCAATATTGAGATCAATTCCAATGTGGCGCCGTGGCCTTGTTGCTTAAAGTGCCTATCTATTAAACAGGAGATCACGAGTTCGAATCTCGTCGGTGCCTCAACATTTTATGCCTTTTTATTTATTCGGGGATTTAACTTGTTTCTAATTAACAAATTGAGTAGAGGTAAAAAATGTTGGGTTTTTATGTCATGAAATACTTCAGTAAATATTGCAGAACCATATCTATGTGAATTTATGTGGCGCCGTGTTTAGTTGGTTAAAGCGCCTGTCTAGTAAACAGGAGATCACGAGTTCGAATCTCGTCGGTGCCTTTAGTGATTATTCATTTTTAGATTTACAGAAAAGGATTCATGTTTTTTAATAACCCTACTGATATTTAAATTTTAATTTTTCAATGTTAAACTTACTATCCTTTAAAGATTTTACTGCAAATAATTTTTCCGGAAGTTGTGGGGCGCCGTGGCTTAGTTGGTTAAAGCGCCTGTCTTGTAAACAGGAGATCGCGAGTTCGAATCTCGTCGGTGCCAATTACCTTTTTATAAATTTTGGAAATAAAAAAATTGCTATTGAAATATTTTTACCCATCGTGGTAGTAATCTTTTCAATTCTTTACGAGTTTATATTGGATTACCTTTAAATTTTAATACATTTTGTCTTGAGTTTGTGGCGCAGTGGCTTAGGGGTTAAAGCGCCTGTCTCGTAAACAGGAGATCGCGAGTTCGAATCTCGTCTGTGCCTTTTGTTTGGTATTAAATTTTTTCAACAAAAAATATTTTCCAAATCAAGAACAAGTAATGGGTTTTAAGCAATATTGAGATCAATTCCAATGTGGCGCCGTGGCCTTGTTGCTTAAAGTGCCTATCTATTAAACAGGAGATCACGAGTTCGAATCTTGTCGGTGCCTCAACATTTTATGCCTTTTTATTTATTCGGGGATTTAACTTGTTTCTAATTAACAAACTGAGTAGAGGTAAAAAATGTTGGGTTTTTATGTTATGAAATACTTCAGTAAATATTGCAGAACCATATCTATGTGAATTTATGTGGCGCCGTGTTTAGTTGGTTAAAGCGCCTGTCTAGTAAACAGGAGATCACGAGTTCGAATCTCGTCGGTGCCTTTAGTGGTTATTCATTTTTAGATTTACAGAAAAGGATTCATGTTTTTTAATAACCCTACTGATATTTAAATTTTAATTTTTCAATGTTAAACTTAGTATCCTATAAAGATTTCACTGCAAATAATTTTCCGGAAGTTGTGGGGCGCCGTGGCTTAGCTGGTTAAAGCGCTTTCTTGTAAACAGGAGATCGCGAGTTCGAATCTCGTCGGTGCCAATTACCATTTTATAAATTTTGGAAACAAAAAAAATTGCTATTGAAATATTTTAACCCATCGTGGTAGTAATCTTTTCAATTCTTTACGAGTTTATATTGGATTACCTTTAAATTTTAATACATTTTGTCTTGAGTTTGTGGCGCAGTGGCTTAGGGGTTAAAGCGCCTGTCTCGTAAACAGGAGATCGCGAGTTCGAATCTCGTCTGTGCCTTTTGTTTGGTATTAAATTTTTTCAACAAAAAATATTTTCCAAATAAAGAACAAGTAATGGGTTTTAAGCAATATTGAGATCAATTCCAATGTGGCGCCGTGGCCTTGTTGCTTAAAGTGCCTATCTATTAAACAGGAGATCACGAGTTCGAATCTCGTCGGTGCCTCAACATTTTATGCCTTTTTATTTATTCGGGGATTTAACTTGTTTCTAATTAACAAATTGAGTAGAGGTAAAAAATGTTGGGTTTTTATGTCATGAAATACTTCAGTAAATATTGCAGAACAATATCTATGTGAATTTATGTGGCGCCGTGGCTTAGTTGGTTAAAGCGCCTGTCTAGTAAACAGGAGATCACGAGTTCGAATCTCGTCGGTGCCTTTAGTGATTATTCATTTTTAGATTTACAGAAAAGGATTCATGTTTTTTAATAACCCTACTGATATTTAAATTTTAATTTTTCAATGTTAAACTTACTATCCTTTAAAGATTTTACTGCAAATAATTTTTCCGGAAGTTGTGGGGCGCCGTGGCTTAGTTGGTTAAAGCGCCTGTCTTGTAAACAGGAGATCGCGAGTTCGAATCTCGTCGGTGCCAATTACCTTTTTATAAATTTTGGAAATAAAAAAATTGCTATTGGAATATTTTTACCCATAGTGGGTGTAATCTTTTCAATTCTTTACGAGTTTATATTGCATTACCTTTAAATTTTAATACATTTTGTCTTGAGTTTGTGGCGCAGTGGCTTAGGGGTTAAAGCGCCTGTCTCGTAAACAGGAGATCGCGAGTTCGAATCTCGTCTGTGCCTTTTGTTTGGTATTAAAGTTTTTCAACAAAAAATATTTTCCAAATAAAGAACAAGTAATGGGTTTTAAGCAATATTGAGATCAATTCCAATGTGGCGCCGTGGCCTTGTTGCTTAAAGTGCCTATCTATTAAACAGGAGATCACGAGTTCGAATCTCGTCGGTGCCTCAACATTTTATGCCTTTTTATTTATTCGGGGATTTAACTTGTTTCTAATTAACAAATTGAGTAGAGGTAAAAAATGTTGGGTTTTTATGTCATGAAATACTTCAGTAAATATTGCAGAACAATATCTATGTGAATTTATGTGGCGCCGTGGCTTAGTTGGTTAAAGCGCCTGTCTAGTAAACAGGAGATCACGAGTTCGAATCTCGTCGGTGCCTTTAGTGATTATTCATTTTTAGATTTACAGAAAAGGATTCATGTTTTTTAATAACCCTACTGATATTTAAATTTTAATTTTTCAATGTTAAACTTAGTATCCTATAAAGATTTCACTGCAAATAATTTTTCCGGAAGTTGTGGGGCGCCGTGGCTTAGCTGGTTAAAGCGCCTGTCTTGTAAACAGGAGATCGCGAGTTCGAATCTCGTCGGTGCCAATTACCATTTTATAAATTTTGGAAACAAAAAAAATTGCTATTGAAATATTTTAACCCATCGTGGTAGTAATCTTTTCAATTCTTTACGAGTTTATATTGGATTACCTTTAAATTTTAATACATTTTGTCTTGAGTTTGTGGCGCAGTGGCTTAGGGGTTAAAGCGCCTGTCTCGTAAACAGGAGATCGCGAGTTCGAATCTCGTCTGTGCCTTTTGTTTGGTATTAAATTTTTTCAACAAAAAATATTTTCCAAATAAAGAACAAGTAATGGGTTTTAAGCAAAATTGAGATTAATTCCAATGTGGCGCCGTGGCATTGTTGCTTAAAGTGCCTATCTATTAAACAGGAGATCACGAGTTCGAATCTCGTCGGTGCCTCAACATTTTATGCCTTTTTATTTATTCGGGGATTTAACTTGTTTCTAATTAACAAATTGAGTAGAGGTAAAAAATGTTGGGTTTTTATGTCATGAAATACTTCAGTAAATATTGCAGAACAATATCTATGTGAATTTATGTGGCGCCGTGGCTTAGTTGGTTAAAGCGCCTGTCTAGTAAACAGGAGATCACGAGTTCGAATCTCGTCGGTGCCTTTAGTGATTATTCATTTTTAGATTTACAGAAAAGGATTCATGTTTTTTAATAACCCTACTGATATTTAAATTTTAATTTTTCAATGTTAAACTTAGTATCCTATAAAGATTTCACTGCAAATAATTTTTCCGGAAGTTGTGGGGCGCCGTGGCTTAGCTGGTTAAAGCGCCTGTCTTGTAAACAGGAGATCGCGAGTTCGAATCTCGTCGGTGCCAATTACCATTTTATAAATTTTGGAAACAAAAAAAATTGCTATTGAAATATTTTAACCCATCGTGGTAGTAATCTTTTCAATTCTTTACGAGTTTATATTGGATTACCTTTAAATTTTAATACATTTTGTCTTGAGTTTGTGGCGCAGTGGCTTAGGGGTTAAAGCGCCTGTCTCGTAAACAGGAGATCGCGAGTTCGAATCTCTTCTGTGCCTTTTGTTTGGTATTAAATTTTTTCAACAAAAAATATTTTCCAAATAAAGAACAAGTAATGGGTTTTAAGCAATATTGAGATCAATTCCAATGTGGCGCCGTGGTCTTGTTGCTTAAAGTGCCTATCTATTAAACAGGAGATCACGAGTTCGAATCTCGTCGGTGCCTCAACATTTTATGCCTTTTTATTTATTCGGGGATTTAACTTGTTTCTAATTAACAAATTGAGTAGAGGTAAAAAATGTTGGGTTTTTATGTCATGAAATACTTCAGTAAATATTGCAGAACAATATCTATGTGAATTTATGTGGCGCCGTGGCTTAGTTGGTTAAAGCGCCTGTCTAGTAAACAGGAGATCACGAGTTCGAATCTCGTCGGTGCCTTTAGTGATTATTCATTTTTAGATTTACAGAAAAGGATTCATGTTTTTTAATAACCCTACTGATATTTAAATTTTAATTTTTCAATGTTAAACTTACTATCCTTTAAAGATTTTACTGCAAATAATTTTTCCGGAAGTTGTGGGGCGCCGTGGCTTAGTTGGTTAAAGCGCCTGTCTTGTAAACAGGAGATCGCGAGTTCGAATCTCGTCGGTGCCAATTACCTTTTTATAAATTTTGGAAATAAAAAAATTGCTATTGGAATATTTTTACCCATAGTGGGTGTAATCTTTTCAATTCTTTACGAGTTTATATTGGATTACCTTTAAATTTTAAAACATTTTGTCTTGAGTTTGTGGCGCAGTGGCTTAGGGGTTAAAGCGCCTGTCTCGTAAACAGGAGATCGCGAGTTCGAATCTCGTCTGTGCCTTTTGTTTGGTATTAAATTTTTTCAACAAAAAATATTTTCCAAATCAAGAACAAGTAATGGGTTTTAAGCAATATTGAGATCAATACCAATGTGGCGCCGTGGCCTTGTTGCTTAAAGTGCCTATCTATTAAACAGGAGATCACGAGTTCGAATCTTGTCGGTGCCTCAACATTTTATGCCTTTTTATTTATTCGGGGATTTAACTTGTTTCTAATTAACAAACTGAGTAGAGGTAAAAAATGTTGGGTTTTTATGTTATGAAATACTTCAGTAAATATTGCAGAACCATATCTATGTGAATTTATGTGGCGCCGTGTTTAGTTGGTTAAAGCGCCTGTCTAGTAAACAGGAGATCACGAGTTCGAATCTCGTCGGTGCCTTTAGTGGTTATTCATTTTTAGATTTACAGAAAAGGATTCATGTTTTTTAATAACCCTACTGATATTTAAATTTTAATTTTTCAATGTTAAACTTAGTATCCTATAAAGATTTCACTGCAAATAATTTTCCGGAAGTTGTGGGGCGCCGTGGCTTAGCTGGTTAAAGCGCTTTCTTGTAAACAGGAGATCGCGAGTTCGAATCTCGTCGGTGCCAATTACCATTTTATAAATTTTGGAAACAAAAAAAATTGCTATTGAAATATTTTAACCCATCGTGGTAGTAATCTTTTCAATTCTTTACGAGTTTATATTGGATTACCTTTAAATTTTAATACATTTTGTCTTGAGTTTGTGGCGCAGTGGCTTAGGGGTTAAAGCGCCTGTCTCGTAAACAGGAGATCGCGAGTTCGAATCTCGTCTGTGCCTTTTGTTTGGTATTAAATTTTTTCAACAAAAAATATTTTCCAAATCAAGAACAAGTAATGGGTTTTAAGCAATATTGAGATCAATTCCAATGTGGCGCCGTGGCCTTGTTGCTTAAAGTGCCTATCTATTAAACAGGAGATCACGAGTTCGAATCTCGTCGGTGCCTCAACATTTTATGCCTTTTTATTTATTCGGGGATTTAACTTGTTTCTAATTAACAAATTGAGTAGAGGTAAAAAATGTTGGGTTTTTATGTCATGAAATACTTCAGTAAATATTGCAGAACAATATCTATGTGAATTTATGTGGCGCCGTGGCTTAGTTGGTTAAAGCGCCTGTCTAGTAAACAGAAGATCACGAGTTCGAATCTCGTCGGTGCCTTTAGTGATTATTCATTTTTAGATTTACAGAAAAGGATTCATGTTTTTTAATAACCCTACTGATATTTAAATTTTAATTTTTCAATGTTAAACTTACTATCCTTTAAAGATTTTACTGCAAATAATTTTTCCGGAAGTTGTGGGGCGCCGTGGCTTAGTTGGTTAAAGCGCCTGTCTTGTAAACAGGAGATCGCGAGTTCGAATCTCGTCGGTGCCAATTACCTTTTTATAAATTTTGGAAATAAAAAAATTGCTATTGGAATAATTTTACCCATAGTGGGTGTAATCTTTTCAATTCTTTACGAGTTTATATTGGATTACCTTTAAATTTTAATACATTTTGTCTTGAGTTTGTGGCGCAGTGGCTTAGGGGTTAAATCGCCTGTCTCGTAAACAGGAGATCGCGAGTTCGAATCTCGTCTGTGCCTTTTGTTTGGTATTAAATTTTTTCAACAAAAAATATTTTCCAAATAAAGAACAAGTAATGGGTTTTAAGCAATATTGAGATCAATTCCAATGTGGCGCCGTGGCCTTGTTGCTTAAAGTGCCTATCTATTAAACAGGAGATCACGAGTTCGAATCTCGTCGGTGCCTCAACATTTTATGCCTTTTTATTTATTCGGGGATTTAACTTGTTTCTAATTAACAAATTGAGTAGAGGTAAAAAATGTTGGGTTTTTATGTCATGAAATACTTCAGTAAATATTGCAGAACAATATCTATGTGAATTTATGTGGCGCCGTGGCTTAGTTGGTTAAAGCGCCTGTCTAGTAAACAGGAGATCACGAGTTCGAATCTCGTCGGTGCCTTTAGTGATTATTCATTTTTAGATTTACAGAAAAGGATTCATGTTTTTTAATAACCCTACTGATATTTAAATTTTAATTTTTCAATGTTAAACTTACTATCCTTTAAAGATTTTACTGCAAATAATTTTTCCGGAAGTTGTGGGGCGCCGTGGCTTAGTTGGTTAAAGCGCCTGTCTTGTAAACAGGAGATCGCGAGTTCGAATCTCGTCGGTGCCAATTACCTTTTTATAAATTTTGGAAATAAAAAAATTGCTATTGGAATATTTTTACCCATAGTGGGTGTAATCTTTTCAATTCTTTACGAGTTTATATTGCATTACCTTTAAATTTTAATACATTTTGTCTTGAGTTTGTGGCGCAGTGGCTTAGGGGTTAAAGCGCCTGTCTCGTAAACAGGAGATCGCGAGTTCGAATCTCGTCTGTGCCTTTTGTTTGGTATTAAATTTTTTCAACAAAAAATATTTTCCAAATAAAGAACAAGTAATGGGTTTTAAGCAATATTGAGATCAATCCAATGTGGCGCCGTGGCCTTGTTGCTTAAAGTGCCTATCTATTAAACAGGAGATCACGAGTTCGAATCTCGTCGGTGCCTCAACATTTTATGCCTTTTTATTTATTCGGGGATTTAACTTGTTTCTAATTAACAAATTGAGTAGAGGTAAAAAATGTTGGGTTTTTATGTCATGAAATACTTCAGTAAATATTGCAGAACCATATCTATGTGAATTTATGTGGCGCCGTGTTTAGTTGGTTAAAGCGCCTGTCTAGTAAACAGGAGATCACGAGTTCGAATCTCGTCGGTGCCTTTAGTGATTATTCATTTTTAGATTTACAGAAAAGGATTCATGTTTTTTAATAACCCTACTGATATTTAAATTTTAATTTTTCAATGTTAAACTTAGTATCCTATAAAGATTTCACTGCAAAAAATTTTTCCGGAAGTTGTGGGGCGCCGTGGCTTAGCTGGTTAAAGCGCCTGTCTTGTAAACAGGAGATCGCGAGTTCGAATCTCGTCGGTGCCAATTACCATTTTATAAATTTTGGAAACAAAAAAAATTGCTATTGAAATATTTTAACCCATCGTGGTAGTAATCTTTTCAATTCTTTACGAGTTTATATTGGATTACCTTTAAATTTTAATACATTTTGTCTTGAGTTTGTGGCGCAGTGGCTTAGGGGTTAAAGCGCCTGTCTCGTAAACAGGAGATCGCGAGTTCGAATCTCGTCTGTGCCTTTTGTTTGGTATTAAATTTTTTCAACAAAAAATATTTTCCAAATAAAGAACAAGTAATGGGTTTTAAGCAATATTGAGATCAATTCCAATGTGGCGCCGTGGCCTTGTTGCTTAAAGTGCCTATCTATTAAACAGGAGATCACGAGTTCGAATCTCGTCGGTGCCTCAACATTTTATGCCTTTTTATTTATTCGGGGATTTAACTTGTTTCTAATTAACAAATTGAGTAGAGGTAAAAAATGTTGGGTTTTTATGTCATGAAATACTTCAGTAAATATTGCAGAACAATATCTATGTGAATTTATGTGGCGCCGTGGCTTAGTTGGTTAAAGCGCCTGTCTAGTAAACAGGAGATCACGAGTTCGAATCTCGTCGGTGCCTTTAGTGATTATTCATTTTTAGATTTACAGAAAAGGATTCATGTTTTTTAATAACCCTACTGATATTTAAATTTTAATTTTTCAATGTTAAACTTAGTATCCTATAAAGATTTCACTGCAAATAATTTTTCCGGAAGTTGTGGGGCGCCGTGGCTTAGCTGGTTAAAGCGCCTGTCTTGTAAACAGGAGATCGCGAGTTCGAATCTCGTCGGTGCCAATTACCATTTTATAAATTTTGGAAACAAAAAAAATTGCTATTGAAATATTTTAACCCATCGTGGTAGTAATCTTTTCAATTCTTTACGAGTTTATATTGGATTACCTTTAAATTTTAATACATTTTGTCTTGAGTTTGTGGCGCAGTGGCTTAGGGGTTAAAGCGCCTGTCTCGTAAACAGGAGATCGCGAGTTCGAATCTCGTCTGTGCCTTTTGTTTGGTATTAAATTTTTTAAACAAAAAATATTTTCCAAATAAAGAACAAGTAATGGGTTTTAAGCAATATTGAGATTAATTCCAATGTGGCGCCGTGGCATTGTTGCTTAAAGTGCCTATCTATTAAACAGGAGATCACGAGTTCGAATCTCGTCGGTGCCTCAACATTTTATGCCTTTTTATTTATTCGGGGATTTAACTTGTTTCTAATTAACAAATTGAGTAGAGGTAAAAAATGTTGGGTTTTTATGTCATGAAATACTTCAGTAAATATTGCAGAACAATATCTATGTGAATTTATGTGGCGCCGTGGCTTAGTTGGTTAAAGCGCCTGTCTAGTAAACAGGAGATCACGAGTTCGAATCTCGTCGGTGCCTTTAGTGATTATTCATTTTTAGATTTACAGAAAAGGATTCATGTTTTTTAATAACCCTACTGATATTTAAATTTTAATTTTTCAATGTTAAACTTAGTATCCTATAAAGATTTCACTGCAAATAATTTTTCCGGAAGTTGTGGGGCGCCGTGGCTTAGCTGGTTAAAGCGCCTGTCTTGTAAACAGGAGATCGCGAGTTCGAATCTCGTCGGTGCCAATTACCATTTTATAAATTTTGGAAACAAAAAAAATTGCTATTGAAATATTTTAACCCATCGTGGTAGTAATCTTTTCAATTCTTTACGAGTTTATATTGGATTACCTTTAAATTTTAATACATTTTGTCTTGAGTTTGTGGCGCAGTGGCTTAGGGGTTAAAGCGCCTGTCTCGTAAACAGGAGATCGCGAGTTCGAATCTCTTCTGTGCCTTTTGTTTGGTATTAAATTTTTTCAACAAAAAATATTTTCCAAATAAAGAACAAGTAATGGGTTTTAAGCAATATTGAGATCAATTCCAATGTGGCGCCGTGGTCTTGTTGCTTAAAGTGCCTATCTATTAAACAGGAGATCACGAGTTCGAATCTCGTCGGTGCCTCAACATTTTATGCCTTTTTATTTATTCGGGGATTTAACTTGTTTCTAATTAACAAATTGAGTAGAGGTAAAAAATGTTGGGTTTTTATGTCATGAAATACTTCAGTAAATATTGCAGAACAATATCTATGTGAATTTATGTGGCGCCGTGGCTTAGTTGGTTAAAGCGCCTGTCTAGTAAACAGGAGATCACGAGTTCGAATCTCGTCGGTGCCTTTAGTGATTATTCATTTTTAGATTTACAGAAAAGGATTCATGTTTTTTAATAACCCTACTGATATTTAAATTTTAATTTTTCAATGTTAAACTTACTATCCTTTAAAGATTTTACTGCAAATAATTTTTCCGGAAGTTGTGGGGCGCCGTGGCTTAGTTGGTTAAAGCGCCTGTCTTGTAAACAGGAGATCGCGAGTTCGAATCTCGTCGGTGCCAATTACCTTTTTATAAATTTTGGAAATAAAAAAATTGCTATTGGAATATTTTTACCCATAGTGGGTGTAATCTTTTCAATTCTTTACGAGTTTATATTGGATTACCTTTAAATTTTAATACATTTTGTCTTGAGTTTGTGGCGCAGTGGCTTAGGGGTTAAAGCGCCTGTCTTGTAAACAGGAGATCGCGAGTTCGAATCTCGTCTGTGCCTTTTGTTTGGTATTAAATTTTTTCAACAAAAAATATTTTCCAAATAAAGAACAAGTAATGGGTTTTAAGCAATATTGAGATTAATTCCAATGTGGTGCCGTGGCATTGTTGCTTAAAGTGCCTATCTATTAAACAGGAGATCACGAGTTCGAATCTCGTCGGTGCCTCAACATTTTATGCCTTTTTATTTATTCGGGGATTTAACTTGTTTCTAATTAACAAATTGAGTAGAGGTAAAAAATGTTGGGTTTTTATGTCATGAAATACTTCAGTAAATATTGCAGAACAATATCTATGTGAATTTATGTGGCGCCGTGGCTTAGTTGGTTAAAGCGCCTGTCTAGTAAACAGGAGATCACGAGTTCGAATCTCGTCGGTGCCTTTAGTGATTATTCATTTTTAGATTTACAGAAAAGGATTCATGTTTTTTAATAACCCTACTGATATTTAAATTTTAATTTTTCAATGTTAAACTTAGTATCCTATAAAGATTTCACTGCAAATAATTTTTCCGGAAGTTGTGGGGCGCCGTGGCTTAGCTGGTTAAAGCGCCTGTCTTGTAAACAGGAGATCGCGAGTTCGAATCTCGTCGGTGCCAATTACCATTTTATAAATTTTGGAAACAAAAAAAATTGCTATTGAAATATTTTAACCCATCGTGGTAGTAATCTTTTCAATTCTTTACGAGTTTATATTGGATTACCTTTAAATTTTAATACATTTTGTCTTGAGTTTGTGGCGCAGTGGCTTAGGGGTTAAAGCGCCTGTCTCGTAAACAGGAGATCGCGAGTTCGAATCTCGTCTGTGCCTTTTGTTTGGTATTAAATTTTTTCAACAAAAAATATTTTCCAAATAAAGAACAAGTAATGGGTTTTAAGCAATATTGAGATTAATTCCAATGTGGCGCCGTGGCATTGTTGCTTAAAGTGCCTATCTATTAAACAGGAGATCACGAGTTCGAATCTCGTCGGTGCCTCAACATTTTATGCCTTTTTATTTATTCGGGGATTTAACTTGTTTCTAATTAACAAATTGAGTAGAGGTAAAAAATGTTGGGTTTTTATGTCATGAAATACTTCAGTAAATATTGCAGAACAATATCTATGTGAATTTATGTGGCGCCGTGGCTTAGTTGGTTAAAGCGCCTGTCTAGTAAACAGGAGATCACGAGTTCGAATCTCGTCGGTGCCTTTAGTGATTATTCATTTTTAGATTTACAGAAAAGGATTCATGTTTTTTAATAACCCTACTGATATTTAAATTTTAATTTTTCAATGTTAAACTTAGTATCCTATAAAGATTTCACTGCAAATAATTTTTCCGGAAGTTGTGGGGCGCCGTGGCTTAGCTGGTTAAAGCGCCTGTCTTGTAAACAGGAGATCGCGAGTTCGAATCTCGTCGGTGCCAATTACCATTTTATAAATTTTGGAAACAAAAAAAATTGCTATTGAAATATTTTAACCCATCGTGGTAGTAATCTTTTCAATTCTTTACGAGTTTATATTGGATTACCTTTAAATTTTAATACATTTTGTCTTGAGTTTGTGGCGCAGTGGCTTAGGGGTTAAAGCGCCTGTCTCGTAAACAGGAGATCGCGAGTTCGAATCTCTTCTGTGCCTTTTGTTTGGTATTAAATTTTTTCAACAAAAAATATTTTCCAAATAAAGAACAAGTAATGGGTTTTAAGCAATATTGAGATCAATTCCAATGTGGCGCCGTGGTCTTGTTGCTTAAAGTGCCTATCTATTAAACAGGAGATCACGAGTTCGAATCTCGTCGGTGCCTCAACATTTTATGCCTTTTTATTTATTCGGGGATTTAACTTGTTTCTAATTAACAAATTGAGTAGAGGTAAAAAATGTTGGGTTTTTATGTCATGAAATACTTCAGTAAATATTGCAGAACAATATCTATGTGAATTTATGTGGCGCCGTGGCTTAGTTGGTTAAAGCGCCTGTCTAGTAAACAGGAGATCACGAGTTCGAATCTCGTCGGTGCCTTTAGTGATTATTCATTTTTAGATTTACAGAAAAGGATTCATGTTTTTTAATAACCCTACTGATATTTAAATTTTAATTTTTCAATGTTAAACTTACTATCCTTTAAAGATTTTACTGCAAATAATTTTTCCGGAAGTTGTGGGGCGCCGTGGCTTAGTTGGTTAAAGCGCCTGTCTTGTAAACAGGAGATCGCGAGTTCGAATCTCGTCGGTGCCAATTACCTTTTTATAAATTTTGGAAATAAAAAAATTGCTATTGGAATATTTTTACCCATAGTGGGTGTAATCTTTTCAATTCTTTACGAGTTTATATTGGATTACCTTTAAATTTTAATACATTTTGTCTTGAGTTTGTGGCGCAGTGGCTTAGGGGTTAAAGCGCCTGTCTTGTAAACAGGAGATCGCGAGTTCGAATCTCGTCTGTGCCTTTTGTTTGGTATTAAATTTTTTCAACAAAAAATATTTTCCAAATAAAGAACAAGTAATGGGTTTTAAGCAATATTGAGATTAATTCCAATGTGGCGCCGTGGCATTGTTGCTTAAAGTGCCTATCTATTAAACAGGAGATCACGAGTTCGAATCTCGTCGGTGCCTCAACATTTTATGCCTTTTTATTTATTCGGGGATTTAACTTGTTTCTAATTAACAAATTGAGTAGAGGTAAAAAATGTTGGGTTTTTATGTCATGAAATACTTCAGTAAATATTGCAGAACAATATCTATGTGAATTTATGTGGCGCCGTGGCTTAGTTGGTTAAAGCGCCTGTCTAGTAAACAGGAGATCACGAGTTCGAATCTCGTCGGTGCCTTTAGTGATTATTCATTTTTAGATTTACAGAAAAGGATTCATGTTTTTTAGTAACCCTACTGATATTTAAATTTTAATTTTTCAATGTTAAACTTAGTATCCTATAAAGATTTCACTGCAAATAATTTTTCCGGAAGTTGTGGGGCGCCGTGGCTTAGCTGGTTAAAGCGCCTGTCTTGTAAACAGGAGATCGCGAGTTCGAATCTCGTCGGTGCCAATTACCATTTTATAAATTTTGGAAACAAAAAAAATTGCTATTGAAATATTTTAACCCATCGTGGTAGTAATCTTTTCAATTCTTTACGAGTTTATATTGGATTACCTTTAAATTTTAATACATTTTGTCTTGAGTTTGTGGCGCAGTGGCTTAGGGGTTAAAGCGCCTGTCTCGTAAACAGGAGATCGCGAGTTCGAATCTCGTCTGTGCCTTTTGTTTGGTATTAAATTTTTTCAACAAAAAATATTTTCCAAATAAAGAACAAGTAATGGGTTTTAAGCAATATTGAGATTAATTCCAATGTGGCGCCGTGGCATTGTTGCTTAAAGTGCCAATCTATTAAACAGGAGATCACGAGTTCGAATCTCGTCGGTGCCTCAACATTTTATGCCTTTTTATTTATTCGGGGATTTAACTTGTTTCTAATTAACAAATTGAGTAGAGGTAAAAAATGTTGGGTTTTTATGTCATGAAATACTTCAGTAAATATTGCAGAACAATATCTATGTGAATTTATGTGGCGCCGTGGCTTAGTTGGTTAAAGCGCCTGTCTAGTAAACAGGAGATCACGAGTTCGAATCTCGTCGGTGCCTTTAGTGATTATTCATTTTTAGATTTACAGAAAAGGATTCATGTTTTTTAATAACCCTACTGATATTTAAATTTTAATTTTTCAATGTTAAACTTAGTATCCTATAAAGATTTCACTGCAAATAATTTTTCCGGAAGTTGTGGGGCGCCGTGGCTTAGCTGGTTAAAGCGCCTGTCTTGTAAACAGGAGATCGCGAGTTCGAATCTCGTCGGTGCCAATTACCATTTTATAAATTTTGGAAACAAAAAAAATTGCTATTGAAATATTTTAACCCATCGTGGTAGTAATCTTTTCAATTCTTTACGAGTTTATATTGGATTACCTTTAAATTTTAATACATTTTGTCTTGAGTTTGTGGCGCAGTGGCTTAGGGGTTAAAGCGCCTGTCTCGTAAACAGGAGATCGCGAGTTCGAATCTCTTCTGTGCCTTTTGTTTGGTATTAAATTTTTTCAACAAAAAATATTTTCCAAATAAAGAACAAGTAATGGGTTTTAAGCAATATTGAGATCAATTCCAATGTGGCGCCGTGGTCTTGTTGCTTAAAGTGCCTATCTATTAAACAGGAGATCACGAGTTCGAATCTCGTCGGTGCCTCAACATTTTATGCCTTTTTATTTATTCGGGGATTTAACTTGTTTCTAATTAACAAATTGAGTAGAGGTAAAAAATGTTGGGTTTTTATGTCATGAAATACTTCAGTAAATATTGCAGAACAATATCTATGTGAATTTATGTGGCGCCGTGGCTTAGTTGGTTAAAGCGCCTGTCTAGTAAACAGGAGATCACGAGTTCGAATCTCGTCGGTGCCTTTAGTGATTATTCATTTTTAGATTTACAGAAAAGGATTCATGTTTTTTAATAACCCTACTGATATTTAAATTTTAATTTTTCAATGTTAAACTTACTATCCTTTAAAGATTTTACTGCAAATAATTTTTCCGGAAGTTGTGGGGCGCCGTGGCTTAGTTGGTTAAAGCGCCTGTCTTGTAAACAGGAGATCGCGAGTTCGAATCTCGTCGGTGCCAATTACCTTTTTATAAATTTTGGAAATAAAAAAATTGCTATTGGAATATTTTTACCCATAGTGGGTGTAATCTTTTCAATTCTTTACGAGTTTATATTGGATTACCTTTAAATTTTAATACATTTTGTCTTCAGTTTGTGGCGCAGTGGCTTAGGGGTTAAAGCGCCTGTCTCGTAAACAGGAGATCGCGAGTTCGAATCTCGTCTGTGCCTTTTGTTTGGTATTAAATTTTTTCAACAAAAAATATTTTCCAAATAAAGAACAAGTAATGGGTTTTAAGCAATATTGAGATCAATTCCAATGTGGCGCCGTGGCCTTGTTGCTTAAAGTGCCTATCTATTAAACAGGAGATCACGAGTTCGAATCTCGTCGGTGCCTCAACATTTTATGCCTTTTTATTTATTCGGGGATTTAACTTGTTTCTAATTAACAAATTGAGTAGAGGTAAAAAATGTTGGGTTTTTATGTCATGAAATACTTCAGTAAATATTGCAGAACAATATCTATGTGAATTTATGTGGCGCCGTGGCTTAGTTGGTTAAAGCGCCTGTCTAGTAAACAGGAGATCACGAGTTCGAATCTCGTCGGTGCCTTTAGTGATTATTCATTTTTAGATTTACAGAAAAGGATTCATGTTTTTTAATAACCCTACTGATATTTAAATTTTAATTTTTCAATGTTAAACTTAGTATCCTATAAAGATTTCACTGCAAATAATTTTTCCGGAAGTTGTGGGGCGCCGTGGCTTAGCTGGTTAAAGCGCCTGTCTTGTAAACAGGAGATCGCGAGTTCGAATCTCGTCGGTGCCAATTACCATTTTATAAATTTTGGAAACAAAAAAAATTGCTATTGAAATATTTTAACCCATCGTGGTAGTAATCTTTTCAATTCTTTACGAGTTTATATTGGATTACCTTTAAATTTTAATACATTTTGTCTTGAGTTTGTGGCGCAGTGGCTTAGGGGTTAAAGCGCCTGTCTCGTAAACAGGAGATCGCGAGTTCGAATCTCGTCTGTGCCTTTTGTTTGGTATTAAATTTTTTCAACAAAAAATATTTTCCAAATAAAGAACAAGTAATGGGTTTTAAGCAATATTGAGATTAATTCCAATGTGGCGCCGTGGCATTGTTGCTTAAAGTGCCTATCTATTAAACAGGAGATCACGAGTTCGAATCTCGTCGGTGCCTCAACATTTTATGCCTTTTTATTTATTCGGGGATTTAACTTGTTTCTAATTAACAAATTGAGTAGAGGTAAAAAATGTTGGGTTTTTATGTCATGAAATACTTCAGTAAATATTGCAGAACAATATCTATGTGAATTTATGTGGCGCCGTGGCTTAGTTGGTTAAAGCGCCTGTCTAGTAAACAGGAGATCACGAGTTCGAATCTCGTCGGTGCCTTTAGTGATTATTCATTTTTAGATTTACAGAAAAGGATTCATGTTTTTTAATAACCCTACTGATATTTAAATTTTAATTTTTCAATGTTAAACTTACTATCCTTTAAAGATTTTACTGCAAATAATTTTTCCGGAAGTTGTGGGGCGCCGTGGCTTAGTTGGTTAAAGCGCCTGTCTTGTAAACAGGAGATCGCGAGTTCGAATCTCGTCGGTGCCAATTACCTTTTTATAAATTTTGGAAATAAAAAAATTGCTATTGGAATATTTTTACCCATAGTGGGTGTAATCTTTTCAATTCTTTACGAGTTTATATTGGATTACCTTTAAATTTTAATACATTTTGTCTTGAGTTTGTGGCGCAGTGGCTTAGGGGTTAAAGCGCCTGTCTTGTAAACAGGAGATCGCGAGTTCGAATCTCGTCTGTGCCTTTTGTTTGGTATTAAATTTTTTCAACAAAAAATATTTTCCAAATAAAGAACAAGTAATGGGTTTTAAGCAATATTGAGATTAATTCCAATGTGGTGCCGTGGCATTGTTGCTTAAAGTGCCTATCTATTAAACAGGAGATCACGAGTTCGAATCTCGTCGGTGCCTCAACATTTTATGCCTTTTTATTTATTCGGGGATTTAACTTGTTTCTAATTAACAAATTGAGTAGAGGTAAAAAATGTTGGGTTTTTATGTCATGAAATACTTCAGTAAATATTGCAGAACAATATCTATGTGAATTTATGTGGCGCCGTGGCTTAGTTGGTTAAAGCGCCTGTCTAGTAAACAGGAGATCACGAGTTCGAATCTCGTCGGTGCCTTTAGTGATTATTCATTTTTAGATTTACAGAAAAGGATTCATGTTTTTTAATAACCCTACTGATATTTAAATTTTAATTTTTCAATGTTAAACTTAGTATCCTATAAAGATTTCACTGCAAATAATTTTTCCGGAAGTTGTGGGGCGCCGTGGCTTAGCTGGTTAAAGCGCCTGTCTTGTAAACAGGAGATCGCGAGTTCGAATCTCGTCGGTGCCAATTACCATTTTATAAATTTTGGAAACAAAAAAAATTGCTATTGAAATATTTTAACCCATCGTGGTAGTAATCTTTTCAATTCTTTACGAGTTTATATTGGATTACCTTTAAATTTTAATACATTTTGTCTTGAGTTTGTGGCGCAGTGGCTTAGGGGTTAAAGCGCCTGTCTCGTAAACAGGAGATCGCGAGTTCGAATCTCGTCTGTGCCTTTTGTTTGGTATTAAATTTTTTCAACAAAAAATATTTTCCAAATAAAGAACAAGTAATGGGTTTTAAGCAATATTGAGATTAATTCCAATGTGGCGCCGTGGCATTGTTGCTTAAAGTGCCTATCTATTAAACAGGAGATCACGAGTTCGAATCTCGTCGGTGCCTCAACATTTTATGCCTTTTTATTTATTCGGGGATTTAACTTGTTTCTAATTAACAAATTGAGTAGAGGTAAAAAATGTTGGGTTTTTATGTCATGAAATACTTCAGTAAATATTGCAGAACAATATCTATGTGAATTTATGTGGCGCCGTGGCTTAGTTGGTTAAAGCGCCTGTCTAGTAAACAGGAGATCACGAGTTCGAATCTCGTCGGTGCCTTTAGTGATTATTCATTTTTAGATTTACAGAAAAGGATTCATGTTTTTTAATAACCCTACTGATATTTAAATTTTAATTTTTCAATGTTAAACTTAGTATCCTATAAAGATTTCACTGCAAATAATTTTTCCGGAAGTTGTGGGGCGCCGTGGCTTAGCTGGTTAAAGCGCCTGTCTTGTAAACAGGAGATCGCGAGTTCGAATCTCGTCGGTGCCAATTACCATTTTATAAATTTTGGAAACAAAAAAAATTGCTATTGAAATATTTTAACCCATCGTGGTAGTAATCTTTTCAATTCTTTACGAGTTTATATTGGATTACCTTTAAATTTTAATACATTTTGTCTTGAGTTTGTGGCGCAGTGGCTTAGGGGTTAAAGCGCCTGTCTCGTAAACAGGAGATCGCGAGTTCGAATCTCTTCTGTGCCTTTTGTTTGGTATTAAATTTTTTCAACAAAAAATATTTTCCAAATAAAGAACAAGTAATGGGTTTTAAGCAATATTGAGATCAATTCCAATGTGGCGCCGTGGTCTTGTTGCTTAAAGTGCCTATCTATTAAACAGGAGATCACGAGTTCGAATCTCGTCGGTGCCTCAACATTTTATGCCTTTTTATTTATTCGGGGATTTAACTTGTTTCTAATTAACAAATTGAGTAGAGGTAAAAAATGTTGGGTTTTTATGTCATGAAATACTTCAGTAAATATTGCAGAACAATATCTATGTGAATTTATGTGGCGCCGTGGCTTAGTTGGTTAAAGCGCCTGTCTAGTAAACAGGAGATCACGAGTTCGAATCTCGTCGGTGCCTTTAGTGATTATTCATTTTTAGATTTACAGAAAAGGATTCATGTTTTTTAATAACCCTACTGATATTTAAATTTTAATTTTTCAATGTTAAACTTACTATCCTTTAAAGATTTTACTGCAAATAATTTTTCCGGAAGTTGTGGGGCGCCGTGGCTTAGTTGGTTAAAGCGCCTGTCTTGTAAACAGGAGATCGCGAGTTCGAATCTCGTCGGTGCCAATTACCTTTTTATAAATTTTGGAAATAAAAAAATTGCTATTGGAATATTTTTACCCATAGTGGGTGTAATCTTTTCAATTCTTTACGAGTTTATATTGGATTACCTTTAAATTTTAATACATTTTGTCTTGAGTTTGTGGCGCAGTGGCTTAGGGGTTAAAGCGCCTGTCTTGTAAACAGGAGATCGCGAGTTCGAATCTCGTCTGTGCCTTTTGTTTGGTATTAAATTTTTTCAACAAAAAATATTTTCCAAATAAAGAACAAGTAATGGGTTTTAAGCAATATTGAGATTAATTCCAATGTGGCGCCGTGGCATTGTTGCTTAAAGTGCCTATCTATTAAACAGGAGATCACGAGTTCGAATCTCGTCGGTGCCTCAACATTTTATGCCTTTTTATTTATTCGGGGATTTAACTTGTTTCTAATTAACAAATTGAGTAGAGGTAAAAAATGTTGGGTTTTTATGTCATGAAATACTTCAGTAAATATTGCAGAACAATATCTATGTGAATTTATGTGGCGCCGTGGCTTAGTTGGTTAAAGCGCCTGTCTAGTAAACAGGAGATCACGAGTTCGAATCTCGTCGGTGCCTTTAGTGATTATTCATTTTTAGATTTACAGAAAAGGATTCATGTTTTTTAATAACCCTACTGATATTTAAATTTTAATTTTTCAATGTTAAACTTAGTATCCTATAAAGATTTCACTGCAAATAATTTTTCCGGAAGTTGTGGGGCGCCGTGGCTTAGCTGGTTAAAGCGCCTGTCTTGTAAACAGGAGATCGCGAGTTCGAATCTCGTCGGTGCCAATTACCATTTTATAAATTTTGGAAACAAAAAAAATTGCTATTGAAATATTTTAACCCATCGTGGTAGTAATCTTTTCAATTCTTTACGAGTTTATATTGGATTACCTTTAAATTTTAATACATTTTGTCTTGAGTTTGTGGCGCAGTGGCTTAGGGGTTAAAGCGCCTGTCTCGTAAACAGGAGATCGCGAGTTCGAATCTCGTCTGTGCCTTTTGTTTGGTATTAAATTTTTTCAACAAAAATATTTTCCAAATAAAGAACAAGTAATGGGTTTTAAGCAATATTGAGATTAATTCCAATGTGGCGCCGTGGCATTGTTGCTTAAAGTGCCTATCTATTAAACAGGAGATCACGAGTTCGAATCTCGTCGGTGCCTCAACATTTTATGCCTTTTTATTTATTCGGGGATTTAACTTGTTTCTAATTAACAAATTGAGTAGAGGTAAAAAATGTTGGGTTTTTATGTCATGAAATACTTCAGTAAATATTGCAGAACAATATCTATGTGAATTTATGTGGCGCCGTGGCTTAGTTGGTTAAAGCGCCTGTCTAGTAAACAGGAGATCACGAGTTCGAATCTCGTCGGTGCCTTTAGTGATTATTCATTTTTAGATTTACAGAAAAGGATTCATGTTTTTTAATAACCCTACTGATATTTAAATTTTAATTTTTCAATGTTAAACTTAGTATCCTATAAAGATTTCACTGCAAATAATTTTTCCGGAAGTTGTGGGGCGCCGTGGCTTAGCTGGTTAAAGCGCCTGTCTTGTAAACAGGAGATCGCGAGTTCGAATCTCGTCGGTGCCAATTACCATTTTATAAATTTTGGAAACAAAAAAAATTGCTATTGAAATATTTTAACCCATCGTGGTAGTAATCTTTTCAATTCTTTACGAGTTTATATTGGATTACCTTTAAATTTTAATACATTTTGTCTTGAGTTTGTGGCGCAGTGGCTTAGGGGTTAAAGCGCCTGTCTCGTAAACAGGAGATCGCGAGTTCGAATCTCTTCTGTGCCTTTTGTTTGGTATTAAATTTTTTCAACAAAAAATATTTTCCAAATAAAGAACAAGTAATGGGTTTTAAGCAATATTGAGATCAATTCCAATGTGGCGCCGTGGTCTTGTTGCTTAAAGTGCCTATCTATTAAACAGGAGATCACGAGTTCGAATCTCGTCGGTGCCTCAACATTTTATGCCTTTTTATTTATTCGGGGATTTAACTTGTTTCTAATTAACAAATTGAGTAGAGGTAAAAAATGTTGGGTTTTTATGTCATGAAATACTTCAGTAAATATTGCAGAACAATATCTATGTGAATTTATGTGGCGCCGTGGCTTAGTTGGTTAAAGCGCCTGTCTAGTAAACAGGAGATCACGAGTTCGAATCTCGTCGGTGCCTTTAGTGATTATTCATTTTTAGATTTACAGAAAAGGATTCATGTTTTTTAATAACCCTACTGATATTTAAATTTTAATTTTTCAATGTTAAACTTACTATCCTTTAAAGATTTTACTGCAAATAATTTTTCCGGAAGTTGTGGGGCGCCGTGGCTTAGTTGGTTAAAGCGCCTGTCTTGTAAACAGGAGATCGCGAGTTCGAATCTCGTCGGTGCCAATTACCTTTTTATAAATTTTGGAAATAAAAAAATTGCTATTGGAATATTTTTACCCATAGTGGGTGTAATCTTTTCAATTCTTTACGAGTTTATATTGGATTACCTTTAAATTTTAATACATTTTGTCTTGAGTTTGTGGCGCAGTGGCTTAGGGGTTAAAGCGCCTGTCTCGTAAACAGGAGATCGCGAGTTCGAATCTCGTCTGTGCCTTTTGTTTGGTATTAAATTTTTTCAACAAAAAATATTTTCCAAATAAAGAACAAGTAATGGGTTTTAAGCAATATTGAGATCAATTCCAATGTGGCGCCGTGGCCTTGTTGCTTAAAGTGCCTATCTATTAAACAGGAGATCACGAGTTCGAATCTCGTCGGTGCCTCAACATTTTATGCCTTTTTATTTATTCGGGGATTTAACTTGTTTCTAATTAACAAATTGAGTAGAGGTAAAAAATGTTGGGTTTTTATGTCATGAAATACTTCAGTAAATATTGCAGAACAATATCTATGTGAATTTATGTGGCGCCGTGGCTTAGTTGGTTAAAGCGCCTGTCTAGTAAACAGGAGATCACGAGTTCGAATCTCGTCGGTGCCTTTAGTGATTATTCATTTTTAGATTTACAGAAAAGGATTCATGTTTTTTAATAACCCTACTGATATTTAAATTTTAATTTTTCAATGTTAAACTTAGTATCCTATAAAGATTTCACTGCAAATAATTTTTCCGGAAGTTGTGGGGCGCCGTGGCTTAGCTGGTTAAAGCGCCTGTCTTGTAAACAGGAGATCGCGAGTTCGAATCTCGTCGGTGCCAATTACCATTTTATAAATTTTGGAAACAAAAAAAATTGCTATTGAAATATTTTAACCCATCGTGGTAGTAATCTTTTCAATTCTTTACGAGTTTATATTGGATTACCTTTAAATTTTAATACATTTTGTCTTGAGTTTGTGGCGCAGTGGCTTAGGGGTTAAAGCGCCTGTCTCGTAAACAGGAGATCGCGAGTTCGAATCTCGTCTGTGCCTTTTGTTTGGTATTAAATTTTTTCAACAAAAAATATTTTCCAAATAAAGAACAAGTAATGGGTTTTAAGCAATATTGAGATTAATTCCAATGTGGCGCCGTGGCATTGTTGCTTAAAGTTCCTATCTATTAAACAGGAGATCACGAGTTCGAATCTCGTCGGTGCCTCAACATTTTATGCCTTTTTATTTATTCGGGGATTTAACTTGTTTCTAATTAACAAATTGAGTAGAGGTAAAAAATGTTGGGTTTTTATGTCATGAAATACTTCAGTAAATATTGCAGAACAATATCTATGTGAATTTATGTGGCGCCGTGGCTTAGTTGGTTAAAGCGCCTGTCTAGTAAACAGGAGATCACGAGTTCGAATCTCGTCGGTGCCTTTAGTGATTATTCATTTTTAGATTTACAGAAAAGGATTCATGTTTTTTAATAACCCTACTGATATTTAAATTTTAATTTTTTATTGTTAAACTTAGTATCCTATAAAGATTTCACTGCAAATAATTTTTCCGGAAGTTGTGGGGCGCCGTGGCTTAGCTGGTTAAAGCGCCTGTCTTGTAAACAGGAGATCGCGAGTTCGAATCTCGTCGGTGCCAATTACCATTTTATAAATTTTGGAAACAAAAAAAATTGCTATTGAAATATTTTAACCCATCGTGGTAGTAATCTTTTCAATTCTTTACGAGTTTATATTGGATTACCTTTAAATTTTAATACATTTTGTCTTGAGTTTGTGGCGCAGTGGCTTAGGGGTTAAAGCGCCTGTCTCGTAAACAGGAGATCGCGAGTTCGAATCTCTTCTGTGCCTTTTGTTTGGTATTAAATTTTTTCAACAAAAAATATTTTCCAAATAAAGAACAAGTAATGGGTTTTAAGCAATATTGAGATCAATTCCAATGTGGCGCCGTGGTCTTGTTGCTTAAAGTGCCTATCTATTAAACAGGAGATCACGAGTTCGAATCTCGTCGGTGCCTCAACATTTTATGCCTTTTTATTTATTCGGGGATTTAACTTGTTTCTAATTAACAAATTGAGTAGAGGTAAAAAATGTTGGGTTTTTATGTCATGAAATACTTCAGTAAATATTGCAGAACAATATCTATGTGAATTTATGTGGCGCCGTGGCTTAGTTGGTTAAAGCGCCTGTCTAGTAAACAGGAGATCACGAGTTCGAATCTCGTCGGTGCCTTTAGTGATTATTCATTTTTAGATTTACAGAAAAGGATTCATGTTTTTTAATAACCCTACTGATATTTAAATTTTAATTTTTCAATGTTAAACTTACTATCCTTTAAAGATTTTACTGCAAATAATTTTTCCGGAAGTTGTGGGGCGCCGTGGCTTAGTTGGTTAAAGCGCCTGTCTTGTAAACAGGAGATCGCGAGTTCGAATCTCGTCGGTGCCAATTACCTTTTAATAAATTTTGGAAATAAAAAAATTGCTATTGGAATATTTTTACCCATAGTGGGTGTAATCTTTTCAATTCTTTACGAGTTTATATTGGATTACCTTTAAATTTTAATACATTTTGTCTTGAGTTTGTGGCGCAGTGGCTTAGGGGTTAAAGCGCCTGTCTCGTAAACAGGAGATCGCGAGTTCGAATCTCGTCTGTGCCTTTTGTTTGGTATTAAATTTTTTCAACAAAAAATATTTTCCAAATAAAGAACAAGTAATGGGTTTTAAGCAATATTGAGATCAATTCCAATGTGGCGCCGTGGCCTTGTTGCTTAAAGTGCCTATCTATTAAACAGGAGATCACGAGTTCGAATCTCGTCGGTGCCTCAACATTTTATGCCTTTTTATTTATTCGGGGATTTAACTTGTTTCTAATTAACAAATTGAGTAGAGGTAAAAAATGTTGGGTTTTTATGTCATGAAATACTTCAGTAAATATTGCAGAACAATATCTATGTGAATTTATGTGGCGCCGTGGCTTAGTTGGTTAAAGCGCCTGTCTAGTAAACAGGAGATCACGAGTTCGAATCTCGTCGGTGCCTTTAGTGATTATTCATTTTTAGATTTACAGAAAAGGATTCATGTTTTTTAATAACCCTACTGATATTTAAATTTTAATTTTTCAATGTTAAACTTAGTATCCTATAAAGATTTCACTGCAAATAATTTTTCCGGAAGTTGTGGGGCGCCGTGGCTTAGCTGGTTAAAGCGCCTGTCTTGTAAACAGGAGATCGCGAGTTCGAATCTCGTCGGTGCCAATTACCATTTTATAAATTTTGGAAACAAAAAAAATTGCTATTGAAATATTTTAACCCATCGTGGTAGTAATCTTTTCAATTCTTTACGAGTTTATATTGGATTACCTTTAAATTTTAATACATTTTGTCTTGAGTTTGTGGCGCAGTGGCTTAGGGGTTAAAGCGCCTGTCTCGTAATCAGGAGATCGCGAGTTCGAATCTCGTCTGTGCCTTCTGTTTGGTATTAAATTTTTTCAACAAAAAATATTTTCCAAATAAAGAACAAGTAATGGGTTTTAAGCAATATTGAGATCAATTCCAATGTGGCGCCGTGGCCTTGTTGCTTAAAGTGCCTATCTATTAAACAGGAGATCACGAGTTCGAATCTCGTCGGTGCCTCAACATTTTATGCCTTTTTATTTATTCGGGGATTTAACTTGTTTCTAATTAACAAATGGAGTAGAGGTAAAAAATGTTGGGTTTTTATGTCATGAAATACTTCAGTAAATATTGCAGAACAATATCTATGTGAATTTATGTGGCGCCGTGGCTTAGTTGGTTAAAGCGCCTGTCTAGTAAACAGGAGATCACGAGTTCGAATCTCGTCGGTGCCTTTAGTGATTATTCATTTTTAGATTTACAGAAAAGGATTCATGTTTTTTAATAACCCTACTGATATTTAAATTTTAATTTTTCAATGTTAAACTTACTATCCTTTAAAGATTTTACTGCAAATAATTTTTCCGGAAGTTGTGGGGCGCCGTGGCTTAGTTGGTTAAAGCGCCTGTCTTGTAAACAGGAGATCGCGAGTTCGAATCTCGTCGGTGCCAATTACCTTTTTATAAATTTTGGAAATAAAAAAATTGCTATTGGAATATTTTTACCCATAGTGGGTGTAATCTTTTCAATTCTTTACGAGTTTATATTGGATTACCTTTAAATTTTAATACATTTTGTCTTGAGTTTGTGGCGCAGTGGCTTAGGGGTTAAAGCGCCTGTCTCGTAAACAGGAGATCGCGAGTTCGAATCTCGTCTGTGCCTTTTGTTTGGTATTAAATTTTTTCAACAAAAAATATTTTCCAAATAAAGAACAAGTAATGGGTTTTAAGCAATATTGAGATCAATTCCAATGTGGCGCCGTGGCCTTGTTGCTTAAAGTGCCTATCTATTAAACAGGAGATCACGAGTTCGAATCTCGTCGGTGCCTCAACATTTTATGCCTTTTTATTTATTCGGGGATTTAACTTGTTTCTAATTAACAAATTGAGTAGAGGTAAAAAATGTTGGGTTTTTATGTCATGAAATACTTCAGTAAATATTGCAGAACCATATCTATGTGAATTTATGTGGCGCCGTGTTTAGTTGGTTAAAGCGCCTGTCTAGTAAACAGGAGATCACGAGTTCGAATCTCGTCGGTGCCTTTAGTGATTATTCATTTTTAGATTTACAGAAAAGGATTCATGTTTTTTAATAACCCTACTGATATTTAAATTTTAATTTTTCAATGTTAAACTTAGTATCCTATAAAGATTTCACTGCAAATAATTTTTCCGGAAGTTGTGGGGCGCCGTGGCTTAGCTGGTTAAAGCGCCTGTCTTGTAAACAGGAGATCGCGAGTTCGAATCTCGTCGGTGCCAATTACCATTTTATAAATTTTGGAAACAAAAAAAATTGCTATTGAAATATTTTAACCCATCGTGGTAGTAATCTTTTCAATTCTTTACGAGTTTATATTGGATTACCTTTAAATTTTAATACATTTTGTCTTGAGTTTGTGGCGCAGTGGCTTAGGGGTTAAAGCGCCTGTCTCGTAAACAGGAGATCGCGAGTTCGAATCTCGTCTGTGCCTTTTGTTTGGTATTAAATTTTTTCAACAAAAAATATTTTCCAAATAAAGAACAAGTAATGGGTTTTAAGCAATATTGAGATCAATTCCAATGTGGCGCCGTGGCCTTGTTGCTTAAAGTGCCTATCTATTAAACAGGAGATCACGAGTTCGAATCTCGTCGGTGCCTCAACATTTTATGCCTTTTTATTTATTCGGGGATTTAACTTGTTTCTAATTAACAAATTGAGTAGAGGTAAAAAATGTTGGGTTTTTATGTCATGAAATACTTCAGTAAATATTGCAGAACAATATCTATGTGAATTTATGTGGCGCCGTGGCTTAGTTGGTTAAAGCGCCTGTCTAGTAAACAGGAGATCACGAGTTCGAATCTCGTCGGTGCCTTTAGTGATTATTCATTTTTAGATTTACAGAAAAGGATTCATGTTTTTTAATAACCCTACTGATATTTAAATTTTAATTTTTCAATGTTAAACTTACTATCCTTTAAAGATTTTACTGCAAATAATTTTTCCGGAAGTTGTGGGGCGCCGTGGCTTAGTTGGTTAAAGCGCCTGTCTTGTAAACAGGAGATCGCGAGTTCGAATCTCGTCGGTGCCTTTAGTGATTATTCATTTTTAGATTTACAGAAAAGGATTCATGTTTTTTAATAACCCTACTGATATTTAAATTTTAATTTTTCAATGTTAAACTTAGTATCCTATAAAGATTTCACTGCAAATAATTTTTCCGGAAGTTGTGGGGCGCCGTGGCTTAGCTGGTTAAAGCGCCTGTCTTGTAAACAGGAGATCGCGAGTTCGAATCTCGTCGGTGCCAATTACCATTTTATAAATTTTGGAAACAAAAAAAATTGCTATTGAAATATTTTAACCCATCGTGGTAGTAATCTTTTCAATTCTTTACGAGTTTATATTGGATTACCTTTAAATTTTAATACATTTTGTCTTGAGTTTGTGGCGCAGTGGCTTAGGGGTTAAAGCGCCTGTCTCGTAAACAGGAGATCGCGAGTTCGAATCTCGTCTGTGCCTTTTGTTTGGTATTAAATTTTTTCAACAAAAAATATTTTCCAAATAAAGAACAAGTAATGGGTTTTAAGCAATATTGAGATTAATTCCAATGTGGCGCCGTGGCATTGTTGCTTAAAGTGCCTATCTATTAAACAGGAGATCACGAGTTCGAATCTCGTCGGTGCCTCAACATTTTATGCCTTTTTATTTATTCGGGGATTTAACTTGTTTCTAATTAACAAATTGAGTAGAGGTAAAAAATGTTGGGTTTTTATGTCATGAAATACTTCAGTAAATATTGCAGAACAATATCTATGTGAATTTATGTGGCGCCGTGGCTTAGTTGGTTAAAGCGCCTGTCTAGTAAACAGGAGATCACGAGTTCGAATCTCGTCGGTGCCTTTAGTGATTATTCATTTTTAGATTTACAGAAAAGGATTCATGTTTTTTAATAACCCTACTGATATTTAAATTTTAATTTTTCAATGTTAAACTTAGTATCCTATAAAGATTTCACTGCAAATAATTTTTCCGGAAGTTGTGGGGCGCCGTGGCTTAGCTGGTTAAAGCGCCTGTCTTGTAAACAGGAGATCGCGAGTTCGAATCTCGTCGGTGCCAATTACCATTTTATAAATTTTGGAAACAAAAAAAATTGCTATTGAAATATTTTAACCCATCGTGGTAGTAATCTTTTCAATTCTTTACGAGTTTATATTGGATTACCTTTAAATTTTAATACATTTTGTCTTGAGTTTGTGGCGCAGTGGCTTAGGGGTTAAAGCGCCTGTCTCGTAAACAGGAGATCGCGAGTTCGAATCTCGTCTGTGCCTTTTGTTTGGTATTAAATTTTTTCAACAAAAAATATTTTCCAAATAAAGAACAAGTAATGGGTTTTAAGCAATATTGAGATCAATTCCAATGTGGCGCCGTGGCCTTGTTGCTTAAAGTGCCTATCTATTAAACAGGAGATCACGAGTTCGAATCTCGTCGGTGCCTCAACATTTTATGCCTTTTTATTTATTCGGGGATTTAACTTGTTTCTAATTAACAAATTGAGTAGAGGTAAAAAATGTTGGGTTTTTATGTCATGAAATACTTCAGTAAATATTGCAGAACAATATCTATGTGAATTTATGTGGCGCCGTGGCTTAGTTGGTTAAAGCGCCTGTCTAGTAAACAGGAGATCACGAGTTCGAATCTCGTCGGTGCCTTTAGTGATTATTCATTTTTAGATTTACAGAAAAGGATTCATGTTTTTTAATAACCCTACTGATATTTAAATTTTAATTTTTCAATGTTAAACTTACTATCCTTTAAAGATTTTACTGCAAATAATTTTTCCGGAAGTTGTGGGGCGCCGTGGCTTAGTTGGTTAAAGCGCCTGTCTTGTAAACAGGAGATCGCGAGTTCGAATCTCGTCGGTGCCTTTAGTGATTATTCATTTTTAGATTTACAGAAAAGGATTCATGTTTTTAAATAACCCTACTGATATTTAAATTTTAATTTTTCAATGTTAAACTTAGTATCCTATAAAGATTTCACTGCAAATAATTTTTCCGGAAGTTGTGGGGCGCCGTGGCTTAGCTGGTTAAAGCGCCTGTCTTGTAAACAGGAGATCGCGAGTTCGAATCTCGTCGGTGCCAATTACCATTTTATAAATTTTGGAAACAAAAAAAATTGCTATTGAAATATTTTAACCCATCGTGGTAGTAATCTTTTCAATTCTTTACGAGTTTATATTGGATTACCTTTAAATTTTAATACATTTTGTCTTGAGTTTGTGGCGCAGTGGCTTAGGGGTTAAAGCGCCTGTCTCGTAAACAGGAGATCGCGAGTTCGAATCTCGTCTGTGCCTTTTGTTTGGTATTAAATTTTTTCAACAAAAAATATTTTCCAAATAAAGAACAAGTAATGGGTTTTAAGCAATATTGAGATTAATTCCAATGTGGCGCCGTGGCATTGTTGCTTAAAGTGCCTATCTATTAAACAGGAGATCACGAGTTCGAATCTCGTCGGTGCCTCAACATTTTATGCCTTTTTATTTATTCGGGGATTTAACTTGTTTCTAATTAACAAATTGAGTAGAGGTAAAAAATGTTGGGTTTTTATGTCATGAAATACTTCAGTAAATATTGCAGAACAATATCTATGTGAATTTATGTGGCGCCGTGGCTTAGTTGGTTAAAGCGCCTGTCTAGTAAACAGGAGATCACGAGTTCGAATCTCGTCGGTGCCTTTAGTGATTATTCATTTTTAGATTTACAGAAAAGGATTCATGTTTTTTAATAACCCTACTGATATTTAAATTTTAATTTTTTAATGTTAAACTTAGTATCCTATAAAGATTTCACTGCAAATAATTTTTCCGGAAGTTGTGGGGCGCCGTGGCTTAGCTGGTTAAAGCGCCTGTCTTGTAAACAGGAGATCGCGAGTTCGAATCTCGTCGGTGCCAATTACCATTTTATAAATTTTGGAAACAAAAAAAATTGCTATTGAAATATTTTAACCCATCGTGGTAGTAATCTTTTCAATTCTTTACGAGTTTATATTGGATTACCTTTAAATTTTAATACATTTTGTCTTGAGTTTGTGGCGCAGTGGCTTAGGGGTTAAAGCGCCTGTCTCGTAAACAGGAGATCGCGAGTTCGAATCTCGTCTGTGCCTTTTGTTTGGTATTAAATTTTTTCAACAAAAAATATTTTCCAAATAAAGAACAAGTAATGGGTTTTAAGCAATATTCAGATCAATTCCAATGTGGCGCCGTGGCCTTGTTGCTTAAAGTGCCTATCTATTAAACAGGAGATCACGAGTTCGAATCTCGTCGGTGCCTCAACATTTTATGCCTTTTTATTTATTCGGGGATTTAACTTGTTTCTAATTAACAAATTGAGTAGAGGTAAAAAATGTTGGGTTTTTATGTCATGAAATACTTCAGTAAATATTGCAGAACAATATCTATGTGAATTTATGTGGCGCCGTGGCTTAGTTGGTTAAAGCGCCTGTCTAGTAAACAGGAGATCACGAGTTCGAATCTCGTCGGTGCCTTTAGTGATTATTCATTTTTAGATTTACAGAAAAGGATTCATGTTTTTTAATAACCCTACTGATATTTAAATTTTAATTTTTCAATGTTAAACTTAGTATCCTATAAAGATTTCACTGCAAATAATTTTTCCGGAAGTTGTGGGGCGCCGTGGCTTAGCTGGTTAAAGCGCCTGTCTTGTAAACAGGAGATCGCGAGTTCGAATCTCGTCGGTGCCAATTACCATTTTATAAATTTTGGAAACAAAAAAAATTGCTATTGAAATATTTTAACCCATCGTGGTAGTAATCTTTTCAATTCTTTACGAGTTTATATTGGATTACCTTTAAATTTTAATACATTTTGTCTTGAGTTTGTGGCGCAGTGGCTTAGGGGTTAAAGCGCCTGTTTCGTAATCAGGAGATCGCGAGTTCGAATCTCGTCTGTGCCTTTTGTTTGGTATTAAATTTTTTCAACAAAAAATATTTTCCAAATAAAGAACAAGTAATGGGTTTTAAGCAATATTGAGATCAATTCCAATGTGGCGCCGTGGCCTTGTTGCTTAAAGTGCCTATCTATTAAACAGGAGATCACGAGTTCGAATCTCGTCGGTGCCTCAACATTTTATGCCTTTTTATTTATTCGGGGATTTAACTTGTTTCTAATTAACAAATTGAGTAGAGGTAAAAAATGTTGGGTTTTTATGTCATGAAATACTTCAGTAAATATTGCAGAACAATATCTATGTGAATTTATGTGGCGCCGTGGCTTAGTTGGTTAAAGCGCCTGTCTAGTAAACAGGAGATCACGAGTTCGAATCTCGTCGGTGCCTTTAGTGATTATTCATTTTTAGATTTACAGAAAAGGATTCATGTTTTTTAATAACCCTACTGATATTTAAATTTTAATTTTTCAATGTTAAACTTACTATCCTTTAAAGATTTTACTGCAAATAATTTTTCCGAAAGTTGTGGGGCGCCGTGGCTTAGTTGGTTAAAGCGCCTGTCTTGTAAACAGGAGATCGCGAGTTCGAATCTCGTCGGTGCCAATTACCTTTTTATAAATTTTGGAAATAAAAAAATTGCTATTGGAATATTTTTACCCATAGTGGGTGTAATCTTTTCAATTCTTTACGAGTTTATATTGGATTACCTTTAAATTTTAATACATTTTGTCTTGAGTTTGTGGCGCAGTGGCTTAGGGGTTAAAGCGCCTGTCTCGTAAACAGGAGATCGCGAGTTCGAATCTCGTCTGTGCCTTTTGTTTGGTATTAAATTTTTTCAACAAAAAATATTTTCCAAATAAAGAACAAGTAATGGGTTTTAAGCAATATTGAGATCAATTCCAATGTGGCGCCGTGGCCTTGTTGCTTAAAGTGCCTATCTATTAAACAGGAGATCACGAGTTCGAATCTCGTCGGTGCCTCAACATTTTATGCCTTTTTATTTATTCGGGGATTTAACTTGTTTCTAATTAACAAATTGAGTAGAGGTAAAAAATGTTGGGTTTTTATGTCATGAAATACTTCAGTAAATATTGCAGAACAATATCTATGTGAATTTATGTGGCGCCGTGGCTTAGTTGGTTAAAGCGCCTGTCTAGTAAACAGGAGATCACGAGTTCGAATCTCGTCGGTGCCTTTAGTGATTATTCATTTTTAGATTTACAGAAAAGGATTCATGTTTTTTAATAACCCTACTGATATTTAAATTTTAATTTTTCAATGTTAAACTTAGTATCCTATAAAGATTTCACTGCAAATAATTTTTCCGGAAGTTGTGGGGCGCCGTGGCTTAGCTGGTTAAAGCGCCTGTCTTGTAAACAGGAGGCGAGTTCGAATCTCGTCGGTGCCAATTACCATTTTATAAATTTTGGAAACAAAAAAAATTGCTATTGAAATATTTTAACCCATCGTGGTAGTAATCTTTTCAATTCTTTACGAGTTTATATTGGATTACCTTTAAATTTTAATACATTTTGTCTTGAGTTTGTGGCGCAGTGGCTTAGGGGTTAAAGCGCCTGTCTCGTAAACAGGAGATCGCGAGTTCGAATCTCGTCTGTGCCTTTTGTTTGGTATTAAATTTTTTCAACAAAAAATATTTTCCAAATAAAGAACAAGTAATGGGTTTTAAGCAATATTGAGATCAATTCCAATGTGGCGCCGTGGCCTTGTTGCTTAAAGTGCCTATCTATTAAACAGGAGATCACGAGTTCGAATCTCGTCGGTGCCTCAACATTTTATGCCTTTTTATTTATTCGGGGATTTAACTTGTTTCTAATTAACAAATTGAGTAGAGGTAAAAAATGTTGGGTTTTTATGTCATGAAATACTTCAGTAAATATTGCAGAACAATATCTATGTGAATTTATGTGGCGCCGTGGCTTAGTTGGTTAAAGCGCCTGTCTAGTAAACAGGAGATCACGAGTTCGAATCTCGTCGGTGCCTTTAGTGATTATTCATTTTTAGATTTACAGAAAAGGATTCATGTTTTTTAATAACCCTACTGATATTTAAATTTTAATTTTTCAATGTTAAACTTACTATCCTTTAAAGATTTTACTGCAAATAATTTTTCCGGAAGTTGTGGGGCGCCGTGGCTTAGTTGGTTAAAGCGCCTGTCTTGTAAACAGGGGATCGCGAGTTCGAATCTCGTCGGTGCCAATTACCTTTTTATAAATTTTGGAAATAAAAAAATTGCTATTGGAATATTTTTACCCATAGTGGGTGTAATCTTTTCAATTCTTTACGAGTTTATATTGGATTACCTTTAAATTTTAATACATTTTGTCTTGAGTTTGTGGCGCAGTGGCTTAGGGGTTAAAGCGCCTGTCTCGTAAACAGGAGATCGCGAGTTCGAATCTCGTCTGTGCCTTTTGTTTGGTATTAAATTTTTTCAACAAAAAATATTTTCCAAATAAAGAACAAGTAATGGGTTTTAAGCAATATTGAGATCAATTCCAATGTGGCGCCGTGGCCTTGTTGCTTAAAGTGCCTATCTATTAAACAGGAGATCACGAGTTCGAATCTCGTCGGTGCCTCAACATTTTATGCCTTTTTATTTATTCGGGGATTTAACTTGTTTCTAATTAACAAATTGAGTAGAGGTAAAAAATGTTGGGTTTTTATGTCATGAAATACTTCAGTAAATATTGCAGAACCATATCTATGTGAATTTATGTGGCGCCGTGTTTAGTTGGTTAAAGCGCCTGTCTAGTAAACAGGAGATCACGAGTTCGAATCTCGTCGGTGCCTTTAGTGATTATTCATTTTTAGATTTACAGAAAAGGATTCATGTTTTTTAATAACCCTACTGATATTTAAATTTTAATTTTTCAATGTTAAACTTACTATCCTTTAAAGATTTTACTGCAAATAATTTTTCCGGAAGTTGTGGCGCGCCGTGGCTTAGTTGGTTAAAGCGCCTGTCTTGTAAACAAGAGATCGCGAGTTCGAATCTCGTCGGTGCCAATTACCTTTTTATAAATTTTGGAAATAAAAAAATTGCTATTGAAATATTTTTACCCATAGTGGGTGTAATCTTTTCAATTCTTTACGAGTTTATATTGGATTACCTTTAAATTTTAATACATTTTGTCTTGAGTTTGTGGCGCAGTGGCTTAGGGGTTAAAGCGCCTGTCTCGTAAACAGGAGATCGCGAGTTCGAATCTCATCTGTGCCTTTTGTTTGGTATTAAATTTTTTCAACAAAAAATATTTTCCAAATAAAGAACAAGTAATGGGTTTTAAGCAATATTGAGATCAATTCCAATGTGGCGCCGTGGCCTTGTTGCTTAAAGTGCCTATCTATTAAACAGGAGATCACGAGTTTGAATCTCGTCGGTGCCTCAACATTTTATGCCTTTTTATTTATTCGGGGATTTAACTTGTTTCTAATTAACAAATTGAGTAGAGGTAAAAAATGTTGGGTTTTTATGTCATGAAATACTTCAGTAAATATTGCAGAACAATATCTATGTGAATTTATGTGGCGCCGTGGCTTAGTTGGTTAAAGCGCCTGTCTAGTAAACAGGAGATCACGAGTTCGAATCTCGTCGGTGCCTTTAGTGATTATTCATTTTTAGATTTACAGAAAAGGATTCATGTTTTTTAATAACCCTACTGATATTTAAATTTTAATTTTTCAATGTTAAACTTAGTATCCTATAAAGATTTCACTGCAAATAATTTTTCCGGAAGTTGTGGGGCGCCGTGGCTTAGCTGGTTAAAGCGCCTGTCTTGTAAACAGGAGATCGCGAGTTCGAATCTCGTCGGTGCCAATTACCATTTTATAAATTTTGGAAACAAAAAAAATTGCTATTGAAATATTTTAACCCATCGTGGTAGTAATCTTTTCAATTCTTTACGAGTTTATATTGGATTACCTTTAAATTTTAATACATTTTGTCTTGAGTTTGTGGCGCAGTGGCTTAGGGGTTAAAGCGCCTGTCTCGTAAACAGGAGATCGCGAGTTCGAATCTCGTCTGTGCCTTTTGTTTGGTATTAAATTTTTTCAACAAAAAATATTTTCCAAATAAAGAACAAGTAATGGGTTTTAAGCAATATTGAGATCAATTCCAATGTGGAGCCGTGGCCTTGTTGCTTAAAGTGCCTATCTATTAAACAGGAGATCACGAGTTCGAATCTCGTCGGTGCCTCAACATTTTATGCCTTTTTATTTATTCGGGGATTTAACTTGTTTCTAATTAACAAATTGAGTAGAGGTAAAAAATGTTGGGTTTTTATGTCATGAAATACTTCAGTAAATATTGCAGAACAATATCTATGTGAATTTATGTGGCGCCGTGGCTTAGTTGGTTAAAGCGCCTGTCTAGTAAACAGGAGATCACGAGTTCGAATCTCGTCGGTGCCTTTAGTGATTATTCATTTTTAGATTTACAGAAAAGGATTCATGTTTTTTAATAACCCTACTGATATTTAAATTTTAATTTTTCAATGTTAAACTTACTATCCTTTAAAGATTTTACTGCAAATAATTTTTCCGGAAGTTGTGGGGCGCCGTGGCTTAGTTGGTTAAAGCGCCTGTCTTGTAAACAGGAGATCGCGAGTTCGAATCTCGTCGGTGCCAATTACCTTTTTATAAATTTTGGAAATAAAAAAATTGCTATTGGAATATTTTTACCCATAGTGGGTGTAATCTTTTCAATTCTTTACGAGTTTATATTGGATTACCTTTAAATTTTAATACATTTTGTCTTGAGTTTGTGGCGCAGTGGCTTAGGGGTTAAATCGCCTGTCTCGTAAACAGGAGATCGCGAGTTCGAATCTCGTCTGTGCCTTTTGTTTGGTATTAAATTTTTTCAACAAAAAATATTTTCCAAATAAAGAACAAGTAATGGGTTTTAAGCAATATTGAGATCAATTCCAATGTGGCACCGTGGCCTTGTTGCTTAAAGTGCCTATCTATTAAACAGGAGATCACGAGTTCGAATCTCGTCGGTGCCTCAACATTTTATGCCTTTTTATTTATTCGGGGATTTAACTTGTTTCTAATTAACAAATTGAGTAGAGGTAAAAAATGTTGGGTTTTTATGTCATGAAATACTTCAGTAAATATTGCAGAACCATATCTATGTGAATTTATGTGGCGCCGTGTTTAGTTGGTTAAAGCGCCTGTCTAGTAAACAGGAGATCACGAGTTCGAATCTCGTCGGTGCCTTTAGTGATTATTCATTTTTAGATTTACAGAAAAGGATTCATGTTTTTTAATAACCCTACTGATATTTAAATTTTAATTTTTCAATGTTAAACTTACTATCCTTTAAAGATTTTACTGCAAATAATTTTTCCGGAAGTTGTGGGGCGCCGTGGCTTAGTTGGTTAAAGCGCCTGTCTTGTAAACAGGAGATCGCGAGTTCGAATCTCGTCGGTGCCAATTACCTTTTTATAAATTTTGGAAATAAAAAAATTGCTATTGAAATATTTTTACCCATCGTGGTAGTAATCTTTTCAATTCTTTACGAGTTTATATTGGATTACCTTTAAATTTTAATACATTTTGTATTGAGTTTGTGGCGCAGTGGCTTAGGGGTTAAAGCGCCTGTCTCGTAAACAGGAGATCGCGAGTTCGAATCTCGTCTGTGCCTTTTGTTTGGTATTAAATTTTTTCAACAAAAAATATTTTCCAAATAAAGAACAAGTAATGGGTTTTAAGCAATATTGAGATCAATTCCAATGTGGCGCCGTGGCCTTGTTGCTTAAAGTGCCTATCTATTAAACAGGAGATCACGAGTTCGAATCTCGTCGGTGCCTCAACATTTTATGCCTTTTTATTTATTCGGGGATTTAACTTGTTTCTAATTAACAAATTGAGTAGAGGTAAAAAATGTTGGGTTTTTATGTCATGAAATACTTCAGTAAATATTGCAGAACAATATCTATGTGAATTTATGTGGCGCCGTGGCTTAGTTGGTTAAAGCGCCTGTCTAGTAAACAGGAGATCACGAGTTCGAATCTCGTCGGTGCCTTTAGTGATTATTCATTTTTAGATTTACAGAAAAGGATTCATGTTTTTTAATAACCCTACTGATATTTAAATTTTAATTTTTCAATGTTAAACTTACTATCCTTTAAAGATTTTACTGCAAATAATTTTTCCGGAAGTTGTGGGGCGCCGTGGCTTAGTTGGTTAAAGCGCCTGTCTTGTAAACAGGAGATCGCGAGTTCGAATCTCGTCGGTGCCAATTACCTTTTTATAAATTTTGGAAATAAAAAAATTGCTATTGGAATATTTTTACCCATAGTGGGTGTAATCTTTTCAATTCTTTACGAGTTTATATTGCATTACCTTTAAATTTTAATACATTTTGTCTTGAGTTTGTGGCGCAGTGGCTTAGGGGTTAAAGCGCCTGTCTCGTAAACAGGAGATCGCGAGTTCGAATCTCGTCTGTGCCTTTTGTTTGGTATTAAATTTTTTCAACAAAAAATATTTTCCAAATAAAGAACAAGTAATGGGTTTTAAGCAATATTGAGATCAATTCCAATGTGGCGCCGTGGCCTTGTTGCTTAAAGTGCCTATCTATTAAACAGGAGATCACGAGTTCGAATCTCGTCGGTGCCTCAACATTTTATGCCTTTTTATTTATTCGGGGATTTAACTTGTTTCTAATTAACAAATTGAGTAGAGGTAAAAAATGTTGGGTTTTTATGTCATGAAATACTTCAGTAAATATTGCAGAACCATATCTATGTGAATTTATGTGGCGCCGTGTTTAGTTGGTTAAAGCGCCTGTCTAGTAAACAGGAGATCACGAGTTCGAATCTCGTCGGTGCCTTTAGTGATTATTCATTTTTAGATTTACAGAAAAGGATTCATGTTTTTTAATAACCCTACTGATATTTAAATTTTAATTTTTCAATGTTAAACTTAGTATCCTATAAAGATTTCACTGCAAATAATTTTTCCGGAAGTTGTGGGGCGCCGTGGGTTAGCTGGTTAAAGCGCCTGTCTTGTAAACAGGAGATCGCGAGTTCGAATCTCGTCGGTGCCAATTACCATTTTATAAATTTTGGAAACAAAAAAAATTGCTATTGAAATATTTTAACCCATCGTGGTAGTAATCTTTTCAATTCTTTACGAGTTTATATTGGATTACCTTTAAATTTTAATACATTTTGTCTTGAGTTTGTGGCGCAGTGGCTTAGGGGTTAAAGCGCCTGTCTCGTAAACAGGAGATCGCGAGTTCGAATCTCGTCTGTGCCTTTTGTTTGGTATTAAATTTTTTCAACAAAAAATATTTTCCAAATAAAGAACAAGTAATGGGTTTTAAGCAATATTGAGATCAATTCCAATGTGGCGCCGTGGCCTTGTTGCTTAAAGTGCCTATCTATTAAACAGGAGATCACGAGTTCGAATCTCGTCGGTGCCTCAACATTTTATGCCTTTTTATTTATTCGGGGATTTAACTTGTTTCTAATTAACAAATTGAGTAGAGGTAAAAAATGTTGGGTTTTTATGTCATGAAATACTTCAGTAAATATTGCAGAACCATATCTATGTGAATTTATGTGGCGCCGTGTTTAGTTGGTTAAAGCGCCTGTCTAGTAAACAGGAGATCACGAGTTCGAATCTCGTCGGTGCCTTTAGTGATTATTCATTTTTAGATTTACAGAAAAGGATTCATGTTTTTTAATAACCCTACTGATATTTAAATTTTAATTTTTCAATGTTAAACTTAGTATCCTATAAAGATTTCACTGCAAATAATTTTTCCGGAAGTTGTGGGGCGCCGTGGCTTAGCTGGTTAAAGCGCCTGTCTTGTAAACAGGAGATCGCGAGTTCGAATCTCGTCGGTGCCAATTACCATTTTATAAATTTTGGAAACAAAAAAAATTGCTATTGAAATATTTTAACCCATCGTGGTAGTAATCTTTTCAATTCTTTACGAGTTTATATTGGATTACCTTTAAATTTTAATACATTTTGTCTTGAGTTTGTGGCGCAGTGGCTTAGGGGTTAAAGCGCCTGTCTCGTAAACAGGAGATCGCGAGTTCGAATCTCGTCTGTGCCTTTTGTTTGGTATTAAATTTTTTCAACAAAAAATATTTTCCAAATAAAGAACAAGTAATGGGTTTTAAGCAATATTGAGATTAATTCCAATGTGGCGCCGTGGCATTGTTGCTTAAAGTGCCTATCTATTAAACAGGAGATCACGAGTTCGAATCTCGTCGGTGCCTCAACATTTTATGCCTTTTTATTTATTCGGGGATTTAACTTGTTTCTAATTAACAAATTGAGTAGAGGTAAAAAATGTTGGGTTTTTATGTCATGAAATACTTCAGTAAATATTGCAGAACAATATCTATGTGAATTTATGTGGCGCCGTGGCTTAGTTGGTTAAAGCGCCTGTCTAGTAAACAGGAGATCACGAGTTCGAATCTCGTCGGTGCCTTTAGTGATTATTCATTTTTAGATTTACAGAAAAGGATTCATGTTTTTTAATAACCCTACTGATATTATATTTTAATTTTTCAATGTTAAACTTAGTATCCTATAAAGATTTCACTGCAAATAATTTTTCCGGAAGTTGTGGGGCGCCGTGGCTTAGCTGGTTAAAGCGCCTGTCTTGTAAACAGGAGATCGCGAGTTCGAATCTCGTCGGTGCCAATTACCATTTTATAAATTTTGGAAACAAAAAAAATTGCTATTGAAATATTTTAACCCATCGTGGTAGTAATCTTTTCAATTCTTTACGAGTTTATATTGGACTACCTTTAAATTTTAATACATTTTGTCTTGAGTTTGTGGCGCAGTGGCTTAGGGGTTAAAGCGCCTGTCTCGTAAACAGGAGATCGCGAGTTCGAATCTCGTCTGTGCCTTTTGTTTGGTATTAAATTTTTTCAACAAAAAATATTTTCCAAATAAAGAACAAGTAATGGGTTTTAAGCAATATTGAGATCAATTCCAATGTGGCGCCGTGGCCTTGTTGCTTAAAGTGCCTATCTATTAAACAGGAGATCACGAGTTCGAATCTCGTCGGTGCCTCAACATTTTATGCCTTTTTATTTATTCGGGGATTTAACTTGTTTCTAATTAACAAATTGAGTAGAGGTAAAAAATGTTGGGTTTTTATGTCATGAAATACTTCAGTAAATATTGCAGAACCATATCTATGTGAATTTATGTGGCGCCGTGTTTAGTTGGTTAAAGCGCCTGTCTAGTAAACAGGAGATCACGAGTTCGAATCTCGTCGGTGCCTTTAGTGATTATTCATTTTTAGATTTACAGAAAAGGATTCATGTTTTTTAATAACCCTACTGATATTTAAATTTTAATTTTTCAATGTTAAACTTACTATCCTTTAAAGATTTTACTGCAAATAATTTTTCCGGAAGTTGTGGGGCGCCGTGGCTTAGCTGGTTAAAGCGCCTGTCTTGTAAACAGGAGATCGCGAGTTCGAATCTCGTCGGTGCCAATTACCATTTTATAAATTTTGGAAACAAAAAAAATTGCTATTGAAATATTTTAACCCATCGTGGTAGTAATCTTTTCAATTCTTTACGAGTTTATATTGGATTACCTTTAAATTTTAATACATTTTGTCTTGAGTTTGTGGCGCAGTGGCTTAGGGGTTAAAGCGCCTGTCTCGTAAACAGGAGATCGCGAGTTCGAATCTCGTCTGTGCCTTTTGTTTGGTATTAAATTTTTTCAACAAAAAATATTTTCCAAATAAAGAACAAGTAATGGGTTTTAAGCAATATTAAGATCAATTCCAATGTGGCACCGTGGCCTTGTTGCTTAAAGTGCCTATCTATTAAACAGGAGATCACGAGTTCGAATCTCGTCGGTGCCTCAACATTTTATGCCTTTTTATTTATTCGGGGATTTAACTTGTTTCTAATTAACAAATTGAGTAGAGGTAAAAAATGTTGGGTTTTTATGTCATGAAATACTTCAGTAAATATTGCAGAACAATATCTATGTGAATTTATGTGGCGCCGTGGCTTAGTTGGTTAAAGCGCCTGTCTAGTAAACAGGAGATCACGAGTTCGAATCTCGTCGGTGCCTTTAGTGATTATTCATTTTTAGATTTACAGAAAAGGATTCATGTTTTTTAATAACCCTACTGATATTTAAATTTTAATTTTTCAATGTTAAACTTACTATCCTTTAAAGATTTTACTGCAAATAATTTTTCCGGAAGTTGTGGGGCGCCGTGGCTTAGTTGGTTAAAGCGCCTGTCTTGTAAACAGGAGATCGCGAGTTCGAATCTCGTCGGTGCCAATTACCTTTTTATAAATTTTGGAAATAAAAAAATTGCTATTGGAATATTTTTACCCATAGTGGGTGTAATCTTTTCAATTCTTTACGAGTTTATATTGGATTACCTTTAAATTTTAATACATTTTGTCTTGAGTTTGTGGCGCAGTGGCTTAGGGGTTAAAGCGCCTGTCTCGTAAACAGGAGATCGCGAGTTCGAATCTCGTCTGTGCCTTTTGTTTGGTATTAAATTTTTTCAACAAAAAATATTTTCCAAATAAAGAACAAGTAATGGGTTTTAAGCAATATTGAGATCAATTCCAATGTGGCGCCGTGGCCTTGTTGCTTAAAGTGCCTATCTATTAAACAGGAGATCACGAGTTCGAATCTCGTCGGTGCCTCAACATTTTATGCCTTTTTATTTATTCGGGGATTTAACTTGTTTCTAATTAACAAATTGAGTAGAGGTAAAAAATGTTGGGTTTTTATGTCATGAAATACTTCAGTAAATATTGCAGAACAATATCTATGTGAATTTATGTGGCGCCGTGGCTTAGTTGGTTAAAGCGCCTGTCTAGTAAACAGGAGATCACGAGTTCGAATCTCGTCGGTGCCTTTAGTGATTATTCATTTTTAGATTTACAGAAAAGGATTCATGTTTTTTAATAACCCTTCTGATATTTAAATTTTAATTTTTCAATGTTAAACTTACTATCCTTTAAAGATTTTACTGCAAATAATTTTTCCGGAAGTTGTGGGGCGCCGTGGCTTAGTTGGTTAAAGCGCCTGTCTTGTAAGCAGGAGATCGCGAGTTCGAATCTCGTCGGTGCCAATTACCTTTTTATAAATTTTGGAAATAAAAAAATTGCTATTGGAATATTTTTACCCATAGTGGGTGTAATCTTTTCAATTCTTTACGAGTTTATATTGGATTACCTTTAAATTTTAATACATTTTGTCTTGAGTTTGTGGCGCAGTGGCTTAGGGGTTAAAGCGCCTGTCTCGTAAACAGGAGATCGCGAGTTCGAATCTCGTCTGTGCCTTTTGTTTGGTATTAAATTTTTTCAACAAAAAATATTTTCCAAATAAAGAACAAGTAATGGGTTTTAAGCAATATTGAGATCAATTCCAATGTGGCGCCGTGGCCTTGTTGCTTAAAGTGCCTATCTATTAAACAGGAGATCACGAGTTCGAATCTCGTCGGTGCCTCAACATTTTATGCCTTTTTATTTATTCGGGGATTTAACTTGTTTCTAATTAACAAATTGAGTAGAGGTAAAAAATGTTGGGTTTTTATGTCATGAAATACTTCAGTAAATATTGCAGAACCATATCTATGTGAATTTATGTGGCGCCGTGTTTAGTTGGTTAAAGCGCCTGTCTAGTAAACAGGAGATCACGAGTTCGAATCTCGTCGGTGCCTTTAGTGATTATTCATTTTTAGATTTACAGAAAAGGATTCATGTTTTTTAATAACCCTACTGATATTTAAATTTTAATTTTTCAATGTTAAACTTACTATCCTTTAAAGATTTTACTGCAAATAATTTTTCCGGAAGTTGTGGGGCGCCGTGGCTTAGCTGGTTAAAGCGCCTGTCTTGTAAACAGGAGATCGCGAGTTCGAATCTCGTCGGTGCCAATTACCATTTTATAAATTTTGGAAACAAAAAAAATTGCTATTGAAATATTTTAACCCATCGTGGTAGTAATCTTTTCAATTCTTTACGAGTTTATATTGGATTACCTTTAAATTTTAATACATTTTGTCTTGAGTTTGTGGCGCAGTGGCTTAGGGGTTAAAGCGCCTGTCTCGTAAACAGGAGATCGCGAGTTCGAATCTCGTCTGTGCCTTTTGTTTGGTATTAAATTTTTTCAACAAAAAATATTTTCCAAATAAAGAACAAGTAATGGGTTTTAAGCAATATTAAGATCAATTCCAATGTGGCACCGTGGCCTTGTTGCTTAAAGTGCCTATCTATTAAACAGGAGATCACGAGTTCGAATCTCGTCGGTGCCTCAACATTTTATGCCTTTTTATTTATTCGGGGATTTAACTTGTTTCTAATTAACAAATTGAGTAGAGGTAAAAAATGTTGGGTTTTTATGTCATGAAATACTTCAGTAAATATTGCAGAACAATATCTATGTGAATTTATGTGGCGCCGTGGCTTAGTTGGTTAAAGCGCCTGTCTAGTAAACAGGAGATCACGAGTTCGAATCTCGTCGGTGCCTTTAGTGATTATTCATTTTTAGATTTACAGAAAAGGATTCATGTTTTTTAATAACCCTACTGATATTTAAATTTTAATTTTTCAATGTTAAACTTACTATCCTTTAAAGATTTTACTGCAAATAATTTTTCCGGAAGTTGTGGGGCGCCGTGGCTTAGTTGGTTAAAGCGCCTGTCTTGTAAACAGGAGATCGCGAGTTCGAATCTCGTCGGTGCCAATTACCTTTTTATAAATTTTGGAAATAAAAAAATTGCTATTGGAATATTTTTACCCATAGTGGGTGTAATCTTTTCAATTCTTTACGAGTTTATATTGGATTACCTTTAAATTTTAATACATTTTGTCTTGAGTTTGTGGCGCAGTGGCTTAGGGGTTAAAGCGCCTGTCTCGTAAACAGGAGATCGCGAGTTCGAATCTCGTCTGTGCCTTTTGTTTGGTATTAAATTTTTTCAACAAAAAATATTTTCCAAATAAAGAACAAGTAATGGGTTTTAAGCAATATTGAGATCAATTCCAATGTGGCGCCGTGGCCTTGTTGCTTAAAGTGCCTATCTATTAAACAGGAGATCACGAGTTCGAATCTCGTCGGTGCCTCAACATTTTATGCCTTTTTATTTATTCGGGGATTTAACTTGTTTCTAATTAACAAATTGAGTAGAGGTAAAAATTGTTGGGTTTTTATGTCATGAAATACTTCAGTAAATATTGCAGAACAATATCTATGTGAATTTATGTGGCGCCGTGGCTTAGTTGGTTAAAGCGCCTGTCTAGTAAACAGGAGATCACGAGTTCGAATCTCGTCGGTGCCTTTAGTGATTATTCATTTTTAGATTTACAGAAAAGGATTCATGTTTTTTAATAACCCTTCTGATATTTAAATTTTAATTTTTCAATGTTAAACTTACTATCCTTTAAAGATTTTACTGCAAATAATTTTTCCGGAAGTTGTGGGGCGCCGTGGCTTAGTTGGTTAAAGCGCCTGTCTTGTAAACAGGAGATCGCGAGTTCGAATCTCGTCGGTGCCAATTACCTTTTTATAAATTTTGGAAATAAAAAAATTGCTATTGGAATATTTTTACCCATAGTGGGTGTAATCTTTTCAATTCTTTACGAGTTTATATTGGATTACCTTTAAATTTTAATACATTTTGTCTTGAGTTTGTGGCGCAGTGGCTTAGGGGTTAAAGCGCCTGTCTCGTAAACAGGAGATCGCGAGTTCGAATCTCGTCTGTGCCTTTTGTTTGGTATTAAATTTTTTCAACAAAAAATATTTTCCAAATAAAGAACAAGTAATGGGTTTTAAGCAATATTGAGATCAATTCCAATGTGGCGCCGTGGCCTTGTTGCTTAAAGTGCCTATCTATTAAACAGGAGATCACGAGTTCGAATCTCGTCGGTGCCTCAACATTTTATGCCTTTTTATTTATTCGGGGATTTAACTTGTTTCTAATTAACAAATTGAGTAGAGGTAAAAAATGTTGGGTTTTTATGTCATGAAATACTTCAGTAAATATTGCAGAACCATATCTATGTGAATTTATGTGGCGCCGTGTTTAGTTGGTTAAAGCGCCTGTCTAGTAAACAGGAGATCACGAGTTCGAATCTCGTCGGTGCCTTTAGTGATTATTCATTTTTAGATTTACAGAAAAGGATTCATGTTTTTTAATAACCCTACTGATATTTAAATTTTAATTTTTCAATGTTAAACTTACTATCCTTTAAAGATTTTACTGCAAATAATTTTTCCGGAAGTTGTGGGGCGCCGTGGCTTAGTTGGTTAAAGCGCCTGTCTTGTAAACAGGAGATCGCGAGTTCGAATCTCGTCGGTGCCAATTACCTTTTTATAAATTTTGGAAATAAAAAAATTGCTATTGGAATATTTTTACCCATAGTGGGTGTAATCTTTTCAATTCTTTACGAGTTTATATTGGATTACCTTTAAATTTTAATACATTTTGTCTTGAGTTTGTGGCGCAGTGGCTTAGGGGTTAAAGCGCCTGTCTCATAAACAGGAGATCGCGAGTTCGAATCTCGTCTGTGCCTTGTGTTTGGTATTAAATTTTTTCAACAAAAAATATTTTCCAAATAAAGAACAAGTAATGGGTTTTAAGCAATATTGAGATCAATTCCAATGTGGCGCCGTGGCCTTGTTGCTTAAAGTGCATATCTATTAAACAGGAGATCACGAGTTCGAATCTCGTCGGTGCCTCAACATTTTATGCCTTTCTATTTATTCGGGGATTTAACTTGTTTCTAATTAACAAATTGAGTAGAGGTAAAAAATGTTGGGTTTTTATGTCATGAAATACTTCAGTAAATATTGCAGAACAATATCTATGTGAATTTATGTGGCGCCGTGGCTTAGCTGGTTAAAGCGCCTGTCTTGTAAACAGGAGATCGCGAGTTCGAATCTCGTGGGTGCCAATTACCATTTTATAAATTTTGGAAACAAAAAAAAATTGCTATTGAAATATTTTAACCCATCGTGGTAGTAATCTTTTCAATTCTTTACGAGTTTATATTGGATTACCTTTAAATTTTAATACATTTTGTCTTGAGTTTGTGGCGCAGTGGCTTAGGGGTTAAAGCGCCTGTCTCGTAAACAGGAGATCGCGAGTTCGAATCTCGTCTGTGCCTTTTGTTTGGTATTAAATTTTTTCAACAAAAAATATTTCCCAAATGAAGAACAAGTAATGGGTTTTAAACAATATTGAGATCAACTCCAATGTGGCGCCGTGGCTTAGTTGGTTAAAGCGCCTGTCTAGTAAACAGGAGATCACGAGTTCGAATCTCGTCGGTGCCTCAACATTTTATACCTTTTTATTTATTCGGGGATTTAACTTGTTTCTAATTAACAAATTGAGTAGAGGTAAAAAATGTTTGGTTTTTATGTCATGAAATACTTCAGTAAATATTGCAGAACAATATCTATGTGAACTTATGTGGCGCCGTGGCTTAGTTGGTTAAAGCGCCTGTCTCGTAAACAGGAGATCGCGAGTTCGAATCTCGTCTGTGCCTTTTGTTTGGTATTAAATTTTTTCAACAAAAAATATTTCCCAAATGAAGAACAAGTAATGGGTTTTAAACAATATTGAGATCAATTCCAATGTGGCGCCGTGGCTTAGTTGGTTAAAGCGCCTGTCTAGTAAACAGGAGATCACGAGTTCGAATCTCGTCGGTGCCTTTAGTGATTATTCATTTTTAGATTTACTGAAAAGGATTCATGTTTTTTAATAACCCTACTGATATTTAAATTTTAATTTTTCAATCTTAAACTTACTATCCTTTAAAGATTTTACTGCAAATAATTTTTCCGGAAGTTGTGGGGCGCCGTGGCTTAGTTGGTTAAAGCGCCTGTCTTGTAAACAGGAGATCGCGAGTTCGAATCTCGTCGGTGCCAATTACCTTTTTATAAATTTTGGAAATAAAAAAATTGCTATTGAAATATTTTTACCCATAGTGGGTGTAATCTTTTCAATTCTTTACGAGTTTATATTGGATTACCTTTAAATTTTAATACATTTTGTCTTGAGTTTGTGGCGCAGTGGCTTAGGGGTTAAAGCGCCTGTCTCGTAAACAGGAGATCGCGAGTTCGATTCTCGTCTGTGCCTTTTGTTTGGTATTAAATTTTTTCAACAAAAAATATTTCCCAAATGAAGAACAAGTAATGGGTTTTAAACAATATTGAGATCAACTCCAATGTGGCGCCGTGGCTTAGTTGGTTAAAGCGCCTGTCTAGTAAACAGGAGATCACGAGTTCGAATCTCGTCGGTGCCTTTAGTGATTATTCATTTTTAGATTAACAGAAAAGGATTCATATTTTTTAATAACCCTACTGATATTTAAATTTTAATTTTTCAATGTTAAACTTAGTATCCTATAAAGATTTCACTGCAAATAATTTTTCCGGAAGTTGTGTGGCGCCGTGGCTTAGCTGGTTAAAGCGCCTGTCTTGTAAACAGGAGATCGCGATTTCGAATCTCGTCGGTGCCAATTACCATTTTATAAATTTTGGAAACAAAAAAAATTGCTATTGATATATTTTAACCCATCGTGGTAGTAATCTTTTCAATTCTTTACGAGTTTATATTGGATTACCTTTAAATTTTAATACATTTTGTCTTGAGTTTGTGGCGCAGTGGCTTAGGGGTTAAAGGGCCTGTCTCGTAAACAGGAGATCGCGAGTTCGAATCTCGTCTGTGCCTTTTGTTTGGTATTAAATTTTTTCAACAAAAAATATTTCCCAAATGAAGAAAAAGTAATGGGTTTAAAACAATATTGAGATCAATTCCAATGTGGCACCGAGGCTTAGTTGGTTAAAGCGCCGGTCTAGTAAACAGGAGATCACAGGTTCGATTCTCGTCGGTGCCCCAAGATTTTATGTCTTTTTATTTATTCGGGGATTTAACTTGTTTCTAATTAACAAATTGAGTAGAGGTAAAAAATGTTTGATTTTTATGTCATGAAATACTTCAGTAAATATTGCAGAACAATATCTATGTGAATTTATGTGGCGCCGTGGCTTAGTTGGTTAAAGCGCCTGTCTAGTTAACAGGAGATCACGAGTTTTAATCTCGTCGGTGCCTTTAGTGATTAATCTTTTTTAGATTTACAGAAAAGGATTCATGTTTTTTAATAACCCTACTGATATTTAAATTTTAATTTTTCATTGTTAAACTTAGTATCCTTTAAAGATTTCACTGCAAATAATTTTTCCGGAAGTTGTGTGGCGCCGTGGCTTAGCTGGTTAAAGCGCCTGTCTTGTAAACAGGAGATCGCGAGTTCGAATCTCGTCGGTGCCAATTACCATTTTATAAATTTTGGAAACAAAAAAAATTGCTATTGAAATATTTTAACCCATCGTGGTAGTAATCTTTTCAATTCTTTACGAGTTTATATTGGACTAGCTGACTTACCCGGCCTTGCACGGGTTGAGTTAATTCATAAATATTTTAAAAAGTTTTTCAAGTTATGTCTTTTCTTTTTCTGGAACTTTTCATCCCGTCGTCCCCGTCGTCTTTTTCATCCCAGTTTTTAAGTGTAAAAATATACCCTAACTCATCCCGTCCCGCATTTAAATTTGGCTGTTACTTTCGCTGTAAAGAACAATCAAATTGAAATCATCAGGTTTATCAAGTTTTATGTCTTTTCTTTTTCTGGATTAGCAGTCACTTATCATCCCGTCACCCCCGTCGTCTTTTTCTTCCCGGTTCCAGCCCCGCTTTTAACTTTGGCTGTTACCTTGGCTGTTAAAGAACAATCCAATTTAAATCATCAGGTTTATTGAGCTATATGGTTTTTCTTTTCCTGGTTAGCAATCACTTATCATCCCGTCGTCCCCGTCGTCTTTTTCATCCCGGTTTCTTACTGTGAAAATATACCCTAACGAACGTATCCCGTCGGGCATTTTACTGTGGCTGTAAAAGAACAATCCAATTGAAATCATCAGTCTTTTGAAATTTATAGTTAAAAATCTTAAACAAAATTTCTATGAAGTATTTCCGATGCCCTTTTTAAAAATTACGCTTCGGTTTTTATAAATCACTTGATAATAACTTAGGAAGTAAAAATCGCAACCCTCTTTGAACCCCTTGGGAATAATTTCCTACAGGATGTTACAAACCGTAAACCGTATATGAAGTTTCTATCTTTTTCCAAAAATGATATTAATTTAATCAAAAAATAATTCCTATGTGTAATTCAGTCAACAACTCCCGCCACCAAAGCAAAATATTTAACTATACCTAATTTAATTTATATTCAAAAATGATAGAGAATCCATTTTTATTTGCATGATCCTACATCTCCAAAAATAAAAACATTTTTATCAAAATAAAAAAATGCTTGATAAATCTCATTTTCCTTTTATCATGATAGCCAACTTCTTAGTAAAAACGGTTTTCTAGTACTTAACAATAAAAATTAGCAAATTTAGTGAATGTATAAGTCTAGTAAACCATGCCCCATGAAACAATGAAATAATTTCAGCTCTGTTTGCATGGAAACCATTTATTTTAGCCTTTCCATAAATATTTTTATTTTAGAAAAAAAAATATAAAATTACAAATAAAGGAAAATGTTGTTTCAAAATTAATTATTTGAATTTATATGTTTCCTGAAAATTGTTATAATTTTGAAATAGAAATTTACACTGTGTTTTTCGTCTTAATTTGTTATAAATTATGAAATTTTTGAAATTATATTTGATTAAATGAGGCCAGACGAAACCTCAAGAGAGAAATAAACCTACTGCAATTTACGCATTTCAACAATGCATAATGCTATTTCAATGGGAAAAACGGAGTAGAAAAAGCGCCGAAAAACAGGGAAGGAGTCGTTCGATTTTTAAATCCGTTCTTAGTGCGCGTCGCATAGCTGAGAGGAACGTCTCTGTCAAATTTCAAGCCTCTGGGTCCAGTAGTTTCGGAGATTCCGTGTTGAGTGTTTGTCACTTACCAGTGAGTCAGTGAGTCAGTCAGTCAGTCAGTCAGTCAGTGGTATTTGGCTTTTATAGATATAGATTACCTTTAAATTTTAATACATTTTGTCTTGAGTTTGTGGCGCAGTGGCTTAGGGGTTAAAGCGCCTGTCTCGTAAACAGGAGATCGCGAGTTCGAATCTCGTCTGTGCCTTTTGTTTGGTATTAAATTCTTTCAACAAAAAATATTTTCCAAATGAAGAAAAAGTAATGGGTTTAAAACAATATTGAGATCAATTCCAATGTGGCACCGAGGCTTAGTTGGTTAAAGCGCCGGTCTAGTAAACAGGAGATCACAGGTTCGATTCTCGTCGGTGCCCCAAGATTTTATGTCTTTTTATTTATTCGGGGATTTAACTTGTTTCTAATTAACAAATTGAGTAGAGGTAAAAAATGTTTGGTTTTTATGTCATGAAATACTTCAGTAAATATTGCAGAACAATATCTATGTGAATTTATGTGGCGCCGTGGCTTAGTTGGTTAAAGCGCCTGTCTAGTAAACAGGAGATCACGAGTTCGAATCTCATTCGAACGCGTTCGAATCGCTCATTCGAATCTCATTCATTGCGCTTTTTTCTTGAATCTTTTCAATTCTTTACGAGTTTATATTGGATTACCTTTAAATTTTAATACATTTTGTCTTGAGTTTGTGGCGCAGTGGCTTAGGGGTTAAAGCGCCTGTCTCGTAAACAGGAGATCGCGAGTTCGAATCTCGTCTGTGCCTTTTGTTTGGTATTAAATTTTTTCAACAAAAAATATTTTCCAAATAAAGAACAAGTAATGGGTTTTAAGCAATATTGAGATCAATTCCAATGTGGCGCCGTGGCCTTGTTGCTTAAAGTGCCTATCTATTAAACAGGAGATCACGAGTTCGAATCTCGTCGGTGCCTCAACATTTTATGCCTTTTTATTTATTCGGGGATTTAACTTGTTTCTAATTAACAAATTGAGTAGAGGTAAAAAATGTTGGGTTTTTATGTCATGAAATACTTCAGTAAATATTGCAGAACAATATCTATGTGAATTTATGTGGCGCCGTGGCTTAGTTGGTTAAAGCGCCTGTCTAGTAAACAGGAGATCACGAGTTCGAATCTCGTCGGTGCCTTTAGTGATTATTCATTTTTAGATTTACAGAAAAGGATTCATGTTTTTTAATAACCCTACTGATATTTAAATTTTAATTTTTCAATGTTAAACTTACTATCCTTTAAAGATTTTACTGCAAATAATTTTTCCGGAAGTTGTGGGGCGCCGTGGCTTAGCTGGTTAAAGCGTATGTCTTGTAAACAGGAGATCGCGAGTTCGAATCTCGTGGGTGCCAATTACCATTTTATAAATTTTGGAAACAAAAAAAAATTGCTATTGAAATATTTTAACCCATCGTGGTAGTAATCTTTTCAATTCTTTACGAGTTTATATTGGATTACCTTTAAATTTTAATACATTTTGTCTTGAGTTTGTGGCGCAGTGGCTTAGGGGTTAAAGCGCCTGTCTCGTAAACAGGAGATCACGAGTTCGAATCTCGTCGGTGCCTCAACATTTTATACCTTTTTATTTATTCGGGGATTTAACTTGTTTCTAATTAACAAATTGAGTAGAGGTAAAAAATGTTTGGTTTTTATGTCATGAAATACTTCAGTAAATATTGCAGAACAATATCTATGTGAACTTATGTGGCGCCGTGGCTTAGTTGGTTAAAGCGCCTGTCTCGTAAACAGGAGATCGCGAGTTCGAATCTCGTCTGTGCCTTTTGTTTGGTATTAAATTTTTTCAACAAAAAATATTTCCCAAATGAAGAACAAGTAATGGGTTTTAAACAATATTGAGATCAATTCCAATGTGGCGCCGTGGCTTAGTTGGTTAAAGCGCCTGTCTAGTAAACAGGAGATCACGAGTTCGAATCTCGTCGGTGCCTCAACATTTTATACCTTTTTATTTATTCGGGGATTTAACTTGTTTCTAATTAACAAATTGAGTAGAGGTAAAAAATGTTTGGTTTTTATGTCATGAAATACTTCAGTAAATATTGCAGAACAATATCTATGTGAATTTATGTGGCGCCGTGGCTTAGTTGGTTAAAGCGCCTGTCTAGTAAACAGGAGATCACGAGTTCGAATCTCGTCGGTGCCTTTAGTGATTATTCATTTTTAGATTTACTGAAAAGGATTCATGTTTTTTAATAACCCTACTGATATTTAAATTTTAATTTTTCAATGTTAAACTTACTATCCTTTAAAGATTTTACTGCAAATAATTTTTCCGGAAGTTGTGGGGCGCCGTGGCTTAGTTGGTTAAAGCGCCTGTCTTGTAAACAGGAGATCGCGAGTTCGAATCTCGTCGGTGCCAATTACCTTTTTATAAATTTTGGAAATAAAAAAATTGCTATTGAAATATTTTTACCCATAGTGGGTGTAATCTTTTCAATTATTTACGAGTTTATATTGGATTACCTTTAAATTTTAATACATTTTGTTTTGAGTTTGTGGCGCAGTGGCTCAGGGGTTAAAGCGCCTGTCTCGTAAACAGGAGATCGCGAGTTCGAATCTCGTCTGTGCCTTTTGTATGGTATTAAATTTTTTCAACAAAAAATATTTTCCAAATAAAGAACAAGTAATGGGTTTTAAGCAATATTGAGATTAATTCCAATGTGGCGCCGTGGCATTGTTGCTTAAAGTGCCTATCTATTAAACAGGAGATCACGAGTTCGAATCTCGTCGGTGCCTCAACATTTTATGCCTTTTTATTTATTCGGGGATTTAATTTGTTTCTAATTAACAAATTGAGTAGAGGTAAAAAATGTTGGGTTTTTATGTCATGAAATACTTCAGTAAATATTGCAGAACAATATCTATGTGAATTTATGTGGCGCCGTGGCTTAGTTGGTTAAAGCGCCTGTCTAGTAAACAGGAGATCACGAGTTCGAATCTCGTCGGTGCCTTTAGTGATTATTCATTTTTAGATTTACAGAAAAGGATTCATGTTTTTTAATAACCCTACTGATATTTAAATTTTAATTTTTCAATGTTAAACTTACTATCCTTTAAAGATTTTACTGCAAATAATTTTTCCGGAAGTTGTGGGGCGCCGTGGCTTAGCTGGTTAAAGCGTATGTCTTGTAAACAGGAGATCGCGAGTTCGAATCTCGTGGGTGCCAATTACCATTTTATAAATTTTGGAAACAAAAAAAAATTGCTATTGAAATATTTTAACCCATCGTGGTAGTAATCTTTTCAATTCTTTACGAGTTTATATTGGATTACCTTTAAATTTTAATACATTTTGTCTTGAGTTTGTGGCGCAGTGGCTTAGGGGTTAAAGCGCCTGTCTCGTAAACAGGAGATCACGAGTTCGAATCTCGTCGGTGCCTCAACATTTTATACCTTTTTATTTATTCGGGGATTTAACTTGTTTCTAATTAACAAATTGAGTAGAGGTAAAAAATGTTTGGTTTTTATGTCATGAAATACTTCAGTAAATATTGCAGAACAATATCTATGAGAACTTATGTGGCGCCGTGGCTTAGTTGGTTAAAGCGCCTGTCTCGTAAACAGGAGATCGCGAGTTCGAATCTCGTCTGTGCCTTTTGTTTGGTATTAAATTTTTTCAACAAAAAATATTTCCCAAATGAAGAACAAGTAATGGGTTTTAAACAATATTGAGATCAATTCCAATGTGGCGCCGTGGCTTAGTTGGTTAAAGCGCCTGTCTAGTAAACAGGAGATCACGAGTTCGAATCTCGTCGGTGCCTCAACATTTTATACCTTTTTATTTATTCGGGGATTTAACTTGTTTCTAATTAACAAATTGAGTAGAGGTAAAAAATGTTTGGTTTTTATGTCATGAAATACTTCAGTAAATATTGCAGAACAATATCTATGTGAATTTATGTGGCGCCGTGGCTTAGTTGGTTAAAGCGCCTGTCTAGTAAACAGTAGATCACGAGTTCGAATCTCGTCGGTGCCTTTAGTGATTATTCATTTTTAGATTTACTGAAAAGGATTCATGTTTTTTAATAACCCTACTGATATTTAAATTTTAATTTTTCAATGTTAAACTTACTATCCTTTAAAGATTTTACTGCAAATAATTTTTCCGGAAGTTGTGGGGCGCCGTGGCTTAGTTGGTTAAAGCGCCTGTCTTGTAAACAGGAGATCGCGAGTTCGAATCTCGTCGGTGCCAATTACCTTTTTATAAATTTTGGAAATAAAAAAATTGCTATTGAAATATTTTTACCCATAGTGGGTGTAATCTTTTCAATTATTTACGAGTTTATATTGGATTACCTTTAAATTTTAATACATTTTGTTTTGAGTTTGTGGCGCAGTGGCTCAGGGGTTAAAGCGCCTGTCTCGTAAACAGGAGATCGCGAGTTCGAATCTCGTCTGTGCCTTTTGTATGGTATTAAATTTTTTCAACAAAAAATATTTTCCAAATAAAGAACAAGTAATGGGTTTTAAGCAATATTGAGATTAATTCCAATGTGGCGCCGTGGCATTGTTGCTTAAAGTGCCTATCTATTAAACAGGAGATCACGAGTTCGAATCTCGTCGGTGCCTCAACATTTTATGCCTTTTTATTTATTCGGGGATTTAACTTGTTTCTAATTAACAAATTGAGTAGAGGTAAAAAATGTTGGGTTTTTATGTCATGAAATACTTCAGTAAATATTGCAGAACAATATCTATGTGAATTTATGTGGCGCCGTGGCTTAGTTGGTTAAAGCGCCTGTCTAGTAAACAGGAGATCACGAGTTCGAATCTCGTCGGTGCCTTTAGTGATTATTCATTTTTAGATTTACAGAAAAGGATTCATGTTTTTTAATAACCCTACTGATATTTAAATTTTAATTTTTCAATGTTAAACTTAGTATCCTATAAAGATTTCTCTGCAAATAATTTTTCCGGATGTTGTGGGGCGCCGTGGCTTAGCTGGTTAAAGCGCCTGTCTTGTAAACAGGAGATCGCGAGTTCGAATCTCGTCGGTGCCAATTACCTTTTTATAAATTTTGGAAATAAAAAAATTGCTATTGGAATATTTTTACCCATAGTGGGTGTAATCTTTTCAATTCTTTACGAGTTTATATTGGATTACCTTTAAATTTTAATACATTTTGTCTTGAATTTGTAGCGCAGTGGCTTAGGGGTTAAAGCGCCTGTCTCGTAAACAGGAGATCGCGAGTTCGAATCTCGTCTGTGCCTTTTGTTTGGTATTAAATTTTTTCAACAAAAAATATTTTCCAAATAAAGAACAAGTAATGGGTTTTAAGCAATATTGAGATCAATTCCAATGTGGCGCCGTGGCCTTGTTGCTTAAAGTGCCTATCTATTAAACAGGAGATCACGAGTTCGAATCTCGTCGGTGCCTCAACATTTTATGCCTTTTTATTTATTCGGGGATTTAACTTGTTTCTAATTAACAAATTGAGTAGAGGTAAAAAATGTTGGGTTTTTATGTCATGAAATACTTCAGTAAATATTGCAGAACCATATCTATGTGAATTTATGTGGCGCCGTGTTTAGTTGGTAAAACGGCTGTCTAGTAAACAGGAGATCACGAGTTCGAATCTCGTCGGTGCCTTTAGTGATTATTCATTTTTAGATTTACAGAAAAGGATTCATGTTTTTTAATAACCCTACTGATATTTAAATTTTAATTTTTCAATGTTAAACTTACTATCCTTTAAAGATTTTACTGCAAATAATTTTTCCGGAAGTTGTGGGGCGCCGTGGCTTAGTTGGTTAAAGCGCCTGTCTTGTAAACAGGAGATCGCGAGTTCGAATCTCGTCGGTGCCAATTACCTTTTTATAAATTTTGGAAATAAAAAAATTGCTATTGAAATATTTTTACCCATAGTGGGTGTAATCTTTTCAATTCTTTACGAGTTTATATTGGATTACCTTTAAATTTTAATACATTTTGTCTTGAGTTTGTGGCGCAGTGGCTTAGGGGTTAAAGCGCCTGTCTCGTAAACAGGAGATCGCGAGTTCGAATCTCGTCTGTGCCTTTTGTTTGGTATTAAATTTTTTCAACAAAAAATATTTTCCAAATAAAGAACAAGTAATGGGTTTTAAGCAATATTGAGATCAATTCCAATGTGGCGCCGTGGCCTTGTTGCTTAAAGTGCCTATCTATTAAACAGGAGATCACGAGTTCGAATCTCGTCGGTGCCTCAACATTTTATGCCTTTTTATTTATTCGGGGATTTAACTTGTTTCTAATTAACAAATTGAGTAGAGGTAAAAAATGTTGGGTTTTTATGTCATGAAATACTTCAGTAAATATTGCAGAACAATATCTATGTGAATTTATGTGGCGCCGTGGCTTAGTTGGTTAAAGCGCCTGTCTAGTAAACAGGAGATCACGAGTTCGAATCTCGTCGGTGCCTTTAGTGATTATTCATTTTTAGATTTACAGAAAAGGATTCATGTTTTTTAATAACCCTACTGATATTTAAATTTTAATTTTTCAATGTTAAACTTAGTATCCTATAAAGATTTCACTGCAAATAATTTTTCCGGAAGTTGTGGGGCGCCGTGGCTTAGCTGGTTAAAGCGCCTGTCTTGTAAACAGGAGATCGCGAGTTCGAATCTCGTCGGTGCCAATTACCACTTTATAAATTTTGGAAACAAAAAAAAATTGCTATTGAAATATTTTAACCCATCGTGTTAGTAATCTTTTCAATTCTTTACGAGTTTATATTGGATTACCTTTAAATTTTAATACATTTTGTCTTGAGTTTGTGGCGCAGTGGCTTAGGGGTTAAAGCGCCTGTCTCGTAAACAGGAGATCGCGAGTTCGAATCTCGTCTGTGCCTTTTGTTTGGTATTAAATTTTTTCAACAAAAAATATTTCCCAAATGAAGAACAAGTAATGGGTTTTAAACAATATTGAGATCAACTCCAATGTGGCGCCGTGGCTTAGTTGGTTAAAGCGCCTGTCTAGTAAACAGGAGATCACGAGTTCGAATCTCGTCGGTGCCTCAACATTTTATACCTTTTTATTTATTCGGGGATTTAACTTGTTTCTAATTAACAAATTGAGTAGAGGTAAAAAATGTTTGGTTTTTATGTCATGAAATACTTCAGTAAATATTGCAGAACAATATCTATGTGAACTTATGTGGCGCCGTGGCTTAGTTGGTTAAAGCGCCTGTCTCGTAAACAGGAGATCGCGAGTTCGAATCTCGTCGGTGCCTCAACATTTTATGTCTTTTTATTTATTCGGGGATTTAACTTGTTTCTAATTAACAAATTGAGTAGAGGTAAAAAATGTTTGGTTTTTATGTCATGAAATACTTCAGTAAATATTGCAGAACAATATCTATGTGAATTTATGTGGCGCCGTGGCTTAGTTGGTTAAAGCACCTGTCTAGTAAACAGGAGATCACGAGTTCGAATCTCGTCGGTGCCTTTAGTGATTATTCATTTTTAGATTTACTGAAAAGGATTCATGTTTTTTAATAACCCTACTGATATTTAAATTTTAATTTTTCAATGTTAAACTTACTATCCTTTAAAGATTTTACTGCAAATAATTTTTCCGGAAGTTGTGGGGCGCCGTGGCTTAGTTGGTTAAAGCGCCTGTCTTGTAAACAGGAGATCGCGAGTTCGAATCTCGTCGGTGCCAATTACCTTTTTATAAATTTTGGAAATAAAAAAATTGCTATTGAAATATTTTTACCCATAGTGGGTGTAATCTTTTCAATTCTTTTCGAGTTTATATTGGATTACCTTTAAATTTTAATACATTTTGTCTTGAGTTTGTGGCGCAGTGTCTTAGGGGTTAAAGCGCCTGTCTCGTAAACAGGAGATCGCGAGTTCGAATCTCGTCTGTGCCTTTTGTTTGGTATTAAATTTTTTCAACAAAAAATATTTCCCAAATGAAGAACAAGTAATGGGTTTTAAACAATATTGAGATCAACTCCAATGTGGCGCCGTGGCTTAGTTGGTTAAAGCGCCTGTCTAGTAAACAGGAGATCACGAGTTCGAATCTCGTCGGTGCCTCAACATTTTATGCCTTTTTATTTATTCGGGGATTTAACTTGTTTCTAATTAACAAATTGAGTAGAGGTAAAAAATGTTTGGTTTTTATGTCATGAAATACTTCTGTAAAAATTGCAGAACAATATCTATGTGAACTTATGTGGCGCCGTGGCTTAGTTGGTTAAAGCGCCTGTCTAGTAAACAGGAGATCACGAGTTCGAATCTCGTCGGTGCCTTTAGTGATTAATCATTTTTAGATTTACAGAAAAGGATTCATGTTTTTTAATAACCCTACTGATATTTAAATTTTAATTTTTCATTGTTAAACTTAGTATCCTTTAAAGATTTCACTGCAAATAATTTTCCCGGAGGTTGTGGGGCGCCGTGGCTTAGCTGGTTAAAGCGCCTGTCTTGTAAACAGGAGATCGCGAGTTCGAATCTCGTCGGTGCCAATTACCTTTTTATAAATTTTGGAAATAAAAAAATTGCTATTGAAATATTTTTACCCATAGTGGGTGTAATCTTTTCAATTCTTTACGAGTTTATATTGGATTACCTTTAAATTTTAATACATTTTGTCTTGAGTTTGTGGCGCAGTGGCTTAGGGGTTAAAGCGCCTGTCTCGTAAATCGGATATCGCGAGTTCGAATCTCGTCGGTGACTTTTGTTTGGTATTAAATTTTTTCAACAAAAAATATTTTCCAAATAAAGAATAAGTAATGGGTTTTAAGCAGGGGGGGCTCATCTGGCTCTCCGATTACTTTCAGCCAGGATAACGTAATCGGCTGGAAGGCGTTGAAGTTTTGACAGGATTGACCAATCAGGGTTACATAGGGAAATCACGGAGCTTCTTATAGGGATTTTCTTACGTAGAAGGGAGTAATATAAGACGCGGAAGGGAAAATATAGACCTGTGAACTTGCCTAAGCAACAAATCATATATTTAAATATCAATACTTGTGATCTATATGGGTGCATTCAATTTTTTAACTTCTGATGGGTTAAAACTGATTAAAATTTTTCATTGAATGAAATTATGAGTATCTTGTTTTCCTTCTCATAAGCAACTTGAAGAACAAGTTTATAGCTTACCAAATAGTGGATTAAATACAAACTATGAAATTTAAACTGATTCCTATGCATAATTACGGAGGTTTATTACTTAAATCAATAGTGATCGATTTGTAACAATATTTTAAAAGTTAAACAAATTCCCACTATCTGTATTTTAGAAAATTCTAAATACAAAGAAAATACCGTTTTTTAAAAAAGTATTTAGTTACAATCCGATACTTTTAGATCACTAAAAAATCCTCAAATTGTGAGCTATTTTTGGGTTGTTTTTCTTTTGTATGTTTTGTATAAAATTGATTACGCTACTAATCGCTTTTATTACTAATTTATTAAAATTCAAAGTTAGTTTATTAGGTACTAATTAATCTGATCTCACTGAATTTATTATTCTAATGTATCTTATATTCTGATTATGATTGTAGTAACACTGATCTATCTAAGACATATTGATCAGTGTTAAAACAATCACATAATCAGATGATAATAAATGATCATTTAGATTCTAAGTGATAATTACATGAAGAAAAAATCAAATAATCTGTTGATTTCGAATTCAATTTTGATTAAACATGACAAACATGAAGGAGATAATTTATTGGGTATAAACCTTCACCAACTTGCCGAATCCCACATACGATCGCCGAAAGAAACTTGAACTGGATCAGTGTTCCAAAGTTACGATATGATCATTTTATAAGATCTCCAAGGTTCCTCACATTGATCCTGTTTTAGTGTAAAATTTGAATAGTCTTCAAATTAAAAAATGATAAATAATAATAATTAAAAAATATTGCCAAGCTAGGGATGCACAACCTTTTTAGGAGGAGGGCCACTCACATTGTTGAGTGAGACATGGAGGGCCGCATACAAACGTACAGTAAAAATAATTATAGAGCTAATACCAAATTACGTACTGCTGTTAAAAAAACTGAATATATATTAAAGAAAAAATAAGTACTCAAAACAGATAAATAAAAGTTTCTTAAAAATCTTTTGAAATGGATGAACAATATTGTGAAGGTTAAAAAATAAACAATTTTTGAAAGATACAGCAATGATCAAACCTTTAAAATTACTAAAGAATGTTTGTCACAAGAATATTATCTGTAAGAAACATTATTAATGTGTTATAAATTTTAATAACATTAATCTAGTAGCAATAAGGAGAAGTTTTAATATCTGTGAAATAAAAACTACAGGTTCCAAATATATTCAATGTCAAACTATCCTCTATCAAAGGGAGTCAAGGAGTACTCCCCAGAAATTTTTCGAAAATTTGACTCTAGAAAACAGGGTATTAACTAGTTTTGGTACACCTAGTCCAAATTCGGAAAGTTTTAGGTAAGATTTGTATTTTGATAATCTCAATGTAAAAAAGTTGTGAATAAGAGAGTTCCAAATACAAAATTGGGTCTGGGGGTTTTCTCCCAGAAAATTTTTGGAAATTTGACCCTAAAAACATGGTGTTAACTTGTTTTGAACACCTAGCCAGATGATTTTTTTTATGGGGATTATGGGGAGGGGAGTCTCCTGGCTCCCCCCTTATATCTATTCTATCTGAAACAGGTTATAATCTAAAAATATTTTTAAAAACCTCTGCATTATTATCTTACCAAGTTGCTACAAAGCAACATTTCAGTTAAAATTTACAACTTGGAAAATCCTTAAAATAAGTTGAAAATACTGACTAAAATCAACAATAATGTGATCTGAGAGGTGTCACATCTAGATAACCTCCTCAGACAACGCAAAAGGTTTTTCTGCATCGCAATTACAACAAGAAGACAACTTCAACTAAGCGCCGGAAAAACGGAACTTTCGCGAAAAAATCGCGATTTTTCGACTTTTCCGGAGAATGTGATCCCGAACACCGGACTTGGTGGCTTCTGACCACTGTAAAGTTGTTTTTTATACATCGCGATAGCAACACAAGAAGCCGACTTCAACTTGGCGCCCGCGACCGACCGAGAAAGCAGTCGCGGGAGGAACGGAACAACGAACGAAACTTGCAAAACGAAACTTGCGCGAGAAATCGCGATTTTTAAGACTTTTTTCGCGAAAACTAGTAATTTTTCTCAGAAATAATTTGGAAAGTAAGGATTATTTAAAAAAGGAATTATCTGAAAAAAATTCAAATCAGTTCGCGGGCCGCAAATTGATGACGCGCGGGCCGCATGCGGCCCGCGGGCCGCAGGTTGTGCATCACTACTTTAATAATATAATCATTAAGCCTATAAATTGCTTTTAGTATTTTATTTCAACTCTTTTCAGTTTCCATGAAGGGAGCTAGAAACATATTGTCCCTCCCAAATCAAAATTGCTTTTAATCTAAAAGAAATTAATATGTTCCTAAAACCAATTTATGGATTCCTCTTCGCCTTTGGGACGATCTACTTCGGTTTCTTACTTCAAATTAACAATAGATATTCATCAACATGAAGCTATAATATCAATTCAATCTAAAACGAAAACCCTTTTAGATTCATATCTTAAATGCTTCAAAACTGAATTGTTGGATCAAAGTTTAAATTTCCCTCTCTCCTGTCAAAAAAATCCCTATTCTATCTGACCCAATCGAAGGAGAAGCTGGGGTATCACGCGAATTACGTAATCGGCTGGAGAGCAGTACGTCACACGAATTTTCGTTCCTATGTGAAGAGCCAACCTTATCTTATTCTATTAACCTTGGGTTTTAAGCAATATTGAGATCAATTCCAATGTGGCGCCGTGGCTTTGTTGCTTAAAGTGCCTATCTATTAAACAGGAGATTACGAGTTCGAATCTCGTCGGTGCCTCAACATTTTATGCCTTTTTATTTATTCGGGGATTTAACTTGTTTCTAATTAACAAATTGAGTAGAAGTAAAAAATGTTTGGTTTTTATGCCATGAAATACTTCAGTAAATATTGCAGAACAATATCTATGTGAATTTATGTGGCGCCGTGGCTTAGTTGGTTAAAGCGCCTGTCTAGTAAACAGGAGATCAGGAGTTCGAATCTCGTCGGTGCCTTTAGTGATTATTCATTTTTAGATTTACAGAAAAGGATTCATATTTTTTAATAACCCTACTGATATTTAAATTTTAATTTTTCAATGTTAAACTTAGTATCCTATAAAGATTTCACTGCAAATAATTTTTCCGGAAGTTGTGTGGCGCCGTGGCTTAGCTGGTTAAAGCGCCTGTCTTGTAAACAGGAGATCGCGATTTCGAATCTCGTCGGTGCCAATTACCATTTTATAAATTTTGGAAACAAAAAAAATTGCTATTGAAATATTTTAACCCATCGTGGTAGTAATCTTTTCAATTCTTTACGAGTTTATATTGGATTACCTTTAAATTTTAATACATTTTGTCTTGAGTTTGTGGCGCAGTGGCTTAGGGGTTAAAGGGCCTGTCTCGTAAACAGGAGATCGCGAGTTCGAATCTCGTCTGTGCCTTTTGTTTGGTATTAAATTTTTTCAACAAAAAATATTTCCCAAATGAAGAACAAGTAATGGGTTTTAAACAATATTGAGATCAATTCCAATGTGGCGCCGTGGCTTAGTTGGTTAAAGCGCCTGTATAGTAAACAGGAGATCACGAGTTCGAATCTCGTCGGTGCCTCAACATTTTATGTCTTTTTATTTATTCGGGGATTTATCTTGTTTTTAATTAACAAATTGAGTAGAGGTAAAAAATGTTTGATTTTTATGTCATGAAATACTTCAGTAAATATTGCAGAACAATATCTATGTGAAATTATGTGGCGCCGTGGCTTAGTTGGTTAAAGCGCCTGTCTTGTAAACAGGAGATCGCGAGTTCGAATCTCGTCGGTGCCAATTACCTTTTTATAAATTTTGGAAACAAAAAAAATTGCTATTGAAATATTTTAACCCATCTTGGGAGTAATCTTTTCAATTCTTTACGAGTTTATATTGGATTACCTTTAAATTTTAATACATTTTGTCTTGAGTTTGTGGCGCAGTGGCTTAGGGGTTAAAGCGCCTGTCTCGTAAACAGGACATCGCGAGTTCGAATCTCGTCTGTGCCTTTTGTTTGGTATTAAATTCTTTCAACAAAAAATATTTTCCAAATGAAGAAAAAGTAATGGGTTTAAAACAATATTGAGATCAATTCCAATGTGGCACCGAGGCTTAGTTGGTTAAAGCGCCGGTCTAGTAAACAGGAGATCACAGGTTCGATTCTCGTCGGTGCCCCAAGATTTTATGTCTTTTTATTTATTCGGGGATTTAACTTGTTTCTAATTAACAAATTGAGTAGAGGTAAAAAATGTTTGATTTTTATGTCATGAAATACTTCAGTAAATATTGCAGAACAATATCTATGTGAATTTATGTGGCGCCGTGGCTTAGTTGGTTAAAGCGCCTGTCTAGTAAACAGGAGATCACGAGTTCGAATCTCGTCGGTTCCAATTACCTTTTTATAAATTTTGGAAATAAAAAAATTGCTATTGAAATATTTTTACCCATAGTGGGTGTAATCTTTTCAATTCTTTACGAGTTTATATTGGATTACCCACAGAGTATAGATTCTAACAGAGGGTCCAAGCGGCGATTTTACTCTTTCGGAGACAATAGTTCCACCGTTATCGCATAGTAGCGCTGATGGTCCCAGTTGTCAATCGATATCATATCGATATCAAGTGGGAGGGAACAAGTCGGAACGAGTGATTCTGATTGGATATGGAACTTTTTATGGGAATTTCGCAATCACTGTTATTTTTCCCCAGATCAAGGAACTTTTCCCTAAACTTTCCCTGCCGGTAGTAAAATTTCCCCATAAATAAACATGGATGATTTGTAGTGTCTCGGTCTCATCAGTGATTGCTCTAGCAGATATTATTATTTTGCATCATTCTCCAAGTAAGTCTCATTTAACATTGTTTTATTCAATAACTTAAATCCTATGATTAATTATAAAAATGCTTCTTTTCTAAAAATGTCTTTCTTTTGCTTTTAGAACACGTTTATGTTGAATTGTAAACAACTTCCTCCAGTTTTGATGATTTTCGTTTGGGAAAGGATAAACTGTAAGTGGGTAATGACTTTTTAATAATTTTCAAATCAATGTTTTAAAAAGCAAGATTATGTTAAGAATATTTGTTTATCAAATAAAAAAAGCAAAGGATTAAGACATTACTATAGTAAAAATTTGCCACTTATCAAATGAAAAAAAGTAAACAAAATGGGTGAATTTCCATTACAATGATCCGAAAGTTATTTAGAACTGTAAATGAAATCTTTATTTTTTTTACTAAATATCGTCTGGTAATACATATATATTTGAAGATCAATTATATGTTATTTAATGTTATAAATGGTTTGCGAGTACTACTTTGTTTCCTGAATTCATTCCTTGAGTTTTTATTAGTATGCAGTTTATTATTTTTATAAAGCAACTTTCCAATAGCTAATAAATTGCAAGTACGTTTCAATGCTATTCTTACCTTTTGATTATTTACTTTATCACTGAGTTTTGATGAGTTACTTTATTTATGAAAATGTTATTTAATCTTATATTCGTGCTTTTTGAGTCATGTTTTTATAATTAATTTGGAACTATGCTTCTCTGGTAATTACTGTTGACTTGTAAATCAAGTCTGTATCCTTTTCCCTTATTGTATGTATATTCTTCAGTTTATTGATAACTATATTAAATGAAGCCATGATAAACTTTTTTGCAGTTTTTAATTATTTGAATAGGTTTAAATTACCTTTCTCAAGTAGTATAATCTAAGTAATGGTTGAAATTTTGAAATATGTTTTAATAAAAACTATAACAAAGCATGGTTTGGGAATGCAGGCAATCACTTTAAAATACTTATTTTGAAAAAAATCTGATAAATTCATCAATTTTCAGGGGCTTTTGAATCTGCATTGGTTGAATTCAAAGCTATCAAGAATGATTGCATTATATTACCCTGCAGTGTCAAAATTGTTATTGAGTTATTGTTATTCAAAGTTATGTTTTTTATGTAAGAGGTTTTAAGCTTAGGTTGAGTATTGTGTGCCTGTGAAAGCAAAAGCTTTTACATAAGTCAGATACTAAAATAAACAATAATCTGATAAAACATTTAAAAATATAGAAATTATCTACTATCTCAAATTCTATTGTGGAATAGGTTGGCAAAATCCCTGAAGGAAGTCAAGGCACTTCTATGTCTAAATCATTGAAATTTCCTGTTAATTTTTTAAAAGGAAAAATGCTTTATTTGCAATGACTTAGAAATCACTACTAATCATTTTTCTTAGTCAAATTCTGTTATATTGTAACTGGGATTTTTCCCACTTGTGTCATTTTATTTAATTTCAATTTGTCTTATATTTTTGCATACATCCCTTCAACTAATTGGTTCTTAAGATATCAGAAATGCTTTACATAAAATTTGTCTAGTTTTTTGTAATATGTGTAAATATCTGTTCAATAAACTATTTTTTATTACTACTTGTATTCACTGTGTTGAAATTAATATGAAGTAATTATTTTCTATGTTTCTTCCAATCTTTTCACCTAAGAAAAATTATATTTGGGTATAATTTAGGGTGTTGTTTTATTTATGGATAATAGAATTGTTTATATTATAAATCACCATATATTCATTCTACCTCACCTGCAATCCAGTTCAGTTTTTGAATATACTATAGCATAATCTAATGTGAAATAAGTTTAATAAATTTACTACTTTTGAATAACCAAAAAAAAATAGCATTTTGTTTGCAAAATGCTAAAAAATGCACTTAAATCATAATCACTCAGTTAATCAACTCATTGTTTTAGTTTAATGAAAAAAGATAAACTCGCGATAGAAATAGATAACAAAAACTTCAATTGGTGAAAGTAAAATTACAAAGATAATTCAATTTCTAAGTCTAGAAATTATTCAGATCAATCGCTGTAAAAGGCGATTTCCAATTCAAAAGCCGAAGTTAGAAATTTCCTCTTTCCCCAGCGCATGCTCAAAAGACACACGTAGCTGTTTGAAAACTGGGAAAACAGAAGAAATCTTTTTCCCTTTCTAGCGATTTGAGTGACAGGTGAGGGATGATAGCTGGCCAGGTGGGCGGGGTTAATAGAGAAAGAGGAGGTTGCAGAGAGAGAGATTGCATGCGAATTGAAGAGAGTCAATAACGTTCGTCCTGCACTGTCGTCCTGTTCTCTGGTTAGTTCCACCGTTATCGCATAGGGGCGCCACGTTCTATGGGAAAAACCATGCTTTAAAAGTTGCCATTAGCGTCTATGGAGATGGACCCTCTGTTAAGCTCTATACTCTGTGGGATTACCTTTTAATTTTAATACATTTTGTCTTGAGTTTGTGGCGCAGTGGCTTAGGGGTTAAAGCGCCTGTCTCGTAAACAGGATATCGCGAGTTCGAATCTCGTCTGTGCCTTTTGTTTGGTATTAAATTTTTTCAACAAAAAATATTTTCCAAATAAAGAATAAGTAATGGGTTTTAAGCAATATTGAGATCAATTCCAATGTGGCGCCGTGGCTTTGTTGCTTAAAGTGCCTATCTATGGATGGGTTGAAAATAAATATAGGCGGCGCTACGATCTGTGTTAACACACTACTTCCGGGTTAATACATTGGCGTGATTTTGGGCCTTTGGCGTTAGACTTAGTAGTTTGTTTTTGTTTTGATGGTTGATCAGCGAAATAAGCTTAGAACCCATTTTTTAAATATTAATTACTGTGTTAATAATTAAAACTTTTCTGCACAGTTAGAGGTATGTTGATCTTTAAGAAATTGATTGATTATGTGCTCCATTTTTTTAAGACTTAAGGAAAAAAACATTGAGCTCCATTCAATACACATGTGTGGAAAGATATTTTTATAATTATTTATACTACAATTTCAAATAAATTTAATATCTTTTAATGCATAATTAAATGCTTGTTTTTATCAAGGTATCGGCTCCAAAATTTTGTTTTTGTAACATTAAAGTAGTTTTCTTTTGAATACTAACTATTGCTTTAATGAATTTCTTTGCATAGTTAAAGATTTGTTTGTTATTTTACCAAGATATCCCCTAATGTTTAACTTTCTACTTCATTATTTACTCCAATTGCAGATAATTCATAAGAGAGCAAGAGCCTGTTTATACTACATTAGGAAGATATCTGATATTTTATAGTTCCTCTAGAATAAAAAAAGTCCTGGAATTAACTTAAAATTATAGTACAAAATAATTGTTGTCAAGTTTTTTTCCATTCTGTTGTTCCAAGTTTTCCATTAAGTTGTATTTCTTTATATAGATAATTTTTTTCACACTATTCATGTTCCAGCTCACAGGATGTATTAAAAATTGTTGTCGATACTAAATGATGTTTATTTTTGATGACCACTTGTGGCACCAATTATAAACATTTTTTGGTTGTTTATCTTCGAGTCAATCTTCTTGTGTACGGTTTAGTAGCTTAATAAACCAGCCTACCAGATGTTTATGGGAACGGCGGCTGACAATAAAGTTCAGGTAAGCACCTTATCCACATCTTGTGCTCTTTCAAGGATCTGCTACTGCAATCCCTCTTTACTTGCTTGTACTCATCTATAAGAAGAAACCATAATTTCTTTTTAATACCTATGCTGTGGCAGTTTTGTGACTGCCAGTAGTTACCTAAGTCAGTAATATGTCCAGGGTGTATTGGCTACTCCGCCGAAGTATCCTTGGATTCCAGATTCCTTGCATGAAGTATCTAAATAATGTCCTAAGAACTATATCTAAAAAACGTGTCAGTTTTCAAGAAAATAATGACAGCAGAATGTTTAAATCTGGTTTACGGAAAATTGTTTATTTATTTATTTTAAAATTTATTTACATTTGTACATATTTTACTTTTACGCATACAAAACGTATAAACATTATCCTTCGTAGTCTGACAATACCAGTGGCGGATCCAGAGATGGGGCCCTGGGGGCCATGGCCCCCCCCCCGAGAAACCCTAACAAATAGCTTAAAAAACACTTTCTTAATGCTAAAATTCAAAAATTTTCTGGGGGAGAACCCCCAATCCCCCCTTTAATATTTTGACGTGTGACATCTGTTTTAGAGTTTTTTCCTTGAAAATTCTTCCGCTTAAAAGAAGCTGTTCTCTTTTGGGAAGTTTTAAAATAGATGAATGCTATAGTTTAAAAAGGCGCATTTGCAAAAATTTTCTGGGAGAGGACCCCCAGCCCTTTTCAAAATTTGGCATCTATTTATAATTTCATCCTTGAAAATTCTGGGGTTTACATGCTTTCAAAATGAGCTGAAACTTTTTTTTTGGAGGCAAAGTTTCAAAATTTTTCTCGGGGGTTACCCCCCAGGCCCCCTATCAATTTCTCATGGTTACTTATTTACTGTTTTCTCCTTGAACTTATTTCTCTCCTCTCCTTTTAGGAGTACAAGAAAGTTGCCCTTTTTAGGTGTTATCCAATGGGTACCAAATGTACAAAAATTGAGTAAAAAAACTTCTATATGTAGCCAAATTTCAAAAATTTTCGGGGGGAGGGCCCCCAGACCCCCCTTTTGCTTTCGAGCTAGTATTACCCGATGAAATCTTTTTAACTTTAACAAAGTTTCGCATTTTATTTATGTTATACTCGGAAAATTGGGAGCCAAACACCTCGCTAAACGTAAGTATTGTTATGCCCCTACAAAAAGGTTTCATCCCCCCCCCACTTTCTAAAACAATGGCATGGGCCCTGGATATCCTCTAAGTTACTATAAACCCCTAAAAAGCTGCTTAAAAGCAAGCACTCTTCAAAAAAAATTCTGAGGCTCTGAAAATTTCGAATGTAATACCCTCCGACTCTGACATGGCCCCCCCGAAAATCTGGTCTGGATCCGCCCTTGGACAATACACAAACTTTCTTGTGGTAAACTGGTTCAAAATCACTTTATCGTCACTTGAAGATACTTGCCCCCATTTAGAATTAACTTTTTTCAGTTACCATGTCATGTAGTTGGTGATCAGTTTTTGCAACGACTTTTGTTTCACTAGACACTTGTATATGTATCTGTTGCCAGATATGCAGTAATACGCAAGTACCTCTACTTTCATAAACAACTACAAATCTCATAATAAAAGAATTGCCAGATACCGAGAAATACATTCAGGTAGGGGGGCATACTTTAGTAGCTGGTGGTTTTCTAACTTATTTCTTATCGTATAATTTAAATTCACAAAACTGACAGTATAGATATTGAAAAGAAATTTCTTCTACTAACTAGATGAGTACAAGTTAGTCAAGAGGGATTGCAATAGCAGATCCTTGAAAGAGCACAGGATGTGGACAAGGTGCTTACCTCAATTTCATTATCAGCCGCCGTTCCCAAAAACATCTGGTAGGCTGGTTTATTAAGCAACTAAACTGTAGACAAGAAGATTGACTCGAAGAATAATCAACCAAAAAATGTTTATAATTGGTGCCACAAGTGGTCATCAAAAATAAACACCATTTGGTATCGACAACAATTTATTAACACATTTTCAATAGATCCTGTGAGCTGGAACATGGATGGTGTGAAACAATTCTAATTCTCTAATATTATAAGTATAACTTATAACAGAATGGAAAACACCTGTTAAAAAAACTTTGTATTATTATAAGATATGTTGAGCCTATTGCAGTATTTTTTAAACTGGAGTTAAACTTATTATTGCTCAAATGCTTCTATTTCAAGTAACATACACATTTTAGAAAAGCATGAAAATCAGTATTTTTTAATCAAAACAATTTTTAAGATACTTTACAATTAATAAATACAAGTGATAATAAATAATAGGTAATGCAAATTAAGAATTACATAAAATAAGCAAAGGTGTCTGTCTAACAGTTACAACTTTTCCGGATATTATTTACATGAGTTGAATGTATTTCATTGTTATGAATGTGAGCTCAATGTTTTTTCTTTAAATCTTAAAAATATGGAGCACATAATCAATAAATTTCTTAAAGATCAACATTTAACATACCTCTAACTATGCAGAAAAGAAGTTTTAATTACTAACATTGATTAATATTTAAAAAATTGTTCACTAAAGTAATTTCGCATATAATAAATTTAAAAAAGCAGGTTATTACAATTGTAGAAAGAAACATTAAAATTTATAACCTCTGAGAATTTTAATTTAAAAATTCATAAAAGAATTAAAACTAAAAAATATATCAATACACCACAACAACAAATGCTTAATGCTACTACGAAGTATGAATGCAAGACAGAAAATCTAATGTTGGTTAAATAAAAGTCGCCAAAGTCCGCGAAACGTCATAAATCTAGAGCCCATTCCCGATTACTTTTTACTTAATAAAATCGGTAAAATAAGAATTTAAAATTTTTTTTTGCATGGATATTGGACTACGGCTATTATTCTTATGAAATAAAGTATTAGCAAAGGATTAGAGAGAAAAATAATATTTTTAAGCAAGGCGTAAAAACGACGTTTTCGCCAAGCTGCCAAATGCATCTGCTATGTGAGGTTCTAAACCGGAAGTTTCCAGGACGCTGTTGATGTCACGTGACCTTGTTTACGTTTGTATTTTCAACCCATCCATTAAACAGGAGATTACGAGTTCGAATCTCGTCGGTGCCTCAACATTTTATGCCTTTTTATTTATTCGGGGATTTAATTTGTTTCTAATTAACAAATTGAGTAGAGGTAAAAAATGTTGGGTTTTTATGTCATGAAATACTTCAGTAAATATTGCAGAACAATATCTATGTGAATTTATGTGGCGCCGTGGCTTAGTTGGTTAAAGCGCCTGTCTAGTAAACAGGAGATCACGAGTTCGAATCTCGTCGGTGCCTTTAGTGATTATTCATTGTTAGATTTACAGAAAAGGATTCATGTTTTTTAATAACCCTACTGATATTTAAATTTTAATTTTTCAATGTTAAACTTAGTATATTATAAAGATTTCACTGCAAATAATTTTTCCGGAAGTTGTGGGGCGCCGTGGCTTAGCTGGTTAAAGCGCCTGTCTTGTAAACAGGAGATCGCGAGTTCGAATCTCGTCGGTGCCAATTACCATTTTATAAATTTTGGAAACAAAAAAAATTGCTATTGAAATATTTTAACCCATCGTGGTAGTAATCTTTTCAATTCTTTACGAGTTTATATTGGATTACCTTTAAATTTTAATACATTTTGTCTTGAGTTTGTGGCGCAGTGGCTTAGGGGTTAAAGCGCCTGTCTCGTAAACAGGAGATCGCTAGTTCGAATCTCGTCTGTGCCTTTTGTTTGGTATTAAATTTTTTCAACAAAAAATATTTCCCAAATGAAGAACAAGTAATGGGTTATAAACAATATTGAGATCAACTCCAATGTGGCCCCGTGGCTTAGTTGGTTAAAGCGCCTGTCTAGTAAACAGGAGATCACGAGTTCGAATCTCGTCGGTGCCTCAACATTTTATGCCTTTTTATTTATTCGGGGATTTAACTTGTTTCTAATTAACAAATTGAGTAGAGGTAAAAAATGTTTGGTTTTTATGTCATGAAATACTTCAGTAAAAATTGCAGAACAATATCTATGTGAACTTATGTGGCGCCGTGGCTTAGTTGGTTAAAGCGCCTGTCTAGTAAACAGGAGATCACGAATTCGAATCTCGTCGGTGCCTTTAGTGATTAATCAATTTTAGATTTACAGAAAAGGATTCATGTTTTTTAATAACCCTACTGATATTTAAATTTTAATTTTTCAATGTTAAACTTAGTATCCTATAAAGATTTCACTGCAAATAATTTTTCCGGAAGTTGTGGGGCGCCGTGGCTTAGCTGGTTAAAGCGCCTGTCTTGTAAACAGGAGATCGCGAGTTCGAATCTCGTCGGTGCCAATTACCACTTTATAAATTTTGGAAACAAAAAAAAATTGCTATTGAAATATTTTAACCCATCGTGTTAGTAATCTTTTCAATTCTTTACGAGTTTATATTGGATTACCTTTAAATTTTAATACATTTTGTCTTGAGTTTGTGGCGCAGTGGCTTAGGGGTTAAAGCGCCTGTCTCGTAAACAGGAGATCGCTAGTTCGAATCTCGTCTGTGCCTTTTGTTTGGTATTAAATTTTTTCAACAAAAAATATTTCCCAAATGAAGAACAAGTAATGGGTTATAAACAATATTGAGATCAACTCCAATGTGGCCCCGTGGCTTAGTTGGTTAAAGCGCCTGTCTAGTAAACAGGAGATCACGAGTTCGAATCTCGTCGGTGCCTCAACATTTTATGCCTTTTTATTTATTCGGGGATTTAACTTGTTTCTAATTAACAAATTGAGTAGAGGTAAAAAATGTTTGGTTTTTATGTCATGAAATACTTCAGTAAAAATTGCAGAACAATATCTATGTGAACTTATGTGGCGCCGTGGCTTAGTTGGTTAAAGCGCCTGTCTAGTAAACAGGAGATCACGAGTTCGAATCTCGTCGGTGCCTTTAGTGATTATTCATTGTTAGATTTACAGAAAAGGATTCATGTTTTTTAATAACCCTACTGATATTTAAATTTTAATTTTTCAATGTTAAACTTAGTATATTATAAAGATTTCACTGCAAATAATTTTTCCGGAAGTTGTGGGGCGCCGTGGCTTAGCTGGTTAAAGCGCCTGTCTTGTAAACAGGAGATCGCGAGTTCGAATCTCGTCGGTGCCAATTACCATTTTATAAATTTTGGAAACAAAAAAAATTGCTATTGAAATATTTTAACCCATCGTGGTAGTAATCTTTTCAATTCTTTACGAGTTTATATTGGATTACCTTTAAATTTTAATTCATTTTGTCTTGAGTTTGTGGCGCAGTGGCTTAGGGGTTAAAGCGCCTGTCTCGTAAACAGGAGATCGCTAGTTCGAATCTCGTCTGTGCCTTTTGTTTGGTATTAAATTTTTTCAACAAAAAATATTTCCCAAATGAAGAACAAGTAATGGGTTATAAACAATATTGAGATCAACTCCAATGTGGCCCCGTGGCTTAGTTGGTTAAAGCGCCTGTCTAGTAAACAGGAGATCACGAGTTCGAATCTCGTCGGTGCCTCAACATTTTATGCCTTTTTATTTATTCGGGGATTTAACTTGTTTCTAATTATTAAATTGAGTAGAGGTAAAAAATGTTTGGTTTTTATGTCATGAAATACTTCAGTAAAAATTGCAGAACAATATCTATGTGAACTTATGTGGCGCCGTGGCTTAGTTGGTTAAAGCGCCTGTCTAGTAAACAGGAGATCACGAGTTCGAATCTCGTCGGTGCCTTTAGTGATTAATCAATTTTAGATTTACAGAAAAGGATTCATGTTTTTTAATAACCCTACTGATATTTAAATTTTAATTTTTCAATGTTAAACTTAGTATCCTATAAAGATTTCACTGCAAATAATTTTTCCGGAAGTTGTGGGGCGCCGTGGCTTAGCTGGTTAAAGCGCCTGTCTTGTAAACAGGAGATCGCGAGTTCGAATCTCGTCGGTGCCAATTACCACTTTATAAATTTTGGAAACAAAAAAAATTGCTATTGAAATATTTTAACCCATCGTGTTAGTAATCTTTTCAATTCTTTACGAGTTTATATTGGATTACCTTTAAATTTTAATACATTTTGTCTTGAGTTTGTGGCGCAGTGGCTTAGGGGTTAAAGCGCCTGTCTCGTACACAGGAGATCGCGAGTTCGAATCTCGTCTGTGCCTTTTGTTTGGTATTAAATTTTTTCAACAAAAAATATTTCCCAAATGAAGAACAAGTAATGGGTTTTAAACAATATTGAGATCAATTCCAATGTGGCGCCGTGGCTTAGTTGGTTATAGCGCCTGTCTAGTAAACAGGAGATCACGAGTTCGAATCTCGTCGGTGCCTCAACATTTTATGTCTTTTTAATTATTCGGGGATTTAACTTGTTTCTAATTAACAAATTGAGTAGAGGTAAAAATGTTTGATTTTTATGTCATGAAATACTTCAGTAAATATCGCAGAACAATATCTATGTGAATTTATGTGGCGCCGTGGCTTAGTTGGTTAAAGCGCCTGTCTAGTAAACAGGAGATCACGAGTTCGAATCTCGTCGGTGCCTTTAGTGATTATTCATTTTTAGATTTACAGAAAAGGATTCATGTTTTTTAATAACCCTACTGATATTTAAATTTTAATTTTTCAATGTTAAACTTACTATCCTTTAAAGATTTTACTGCAAATAATTTTTCCGGAAGTTGTGGGGCGCCGTGGCTTAGTTGGTTAAAGCGCCTGTCTTGTAAACAGGAGATCGCGAGTTCGAATCTCGTCGGTGCCAATTACCATTTTATAAATTTTGGAAACAAAAAAAATTGCTATTGAAATATTTTAACCCATCTTGGGAGTAATCTTTTCCATTCTTTACGAGTTTTTATTGGATTACCTTTAAATTTTAATACATTTTGTCTTGAGTTTGTGGCGCAGTGGCTTAGGGGTTAAAGCGCCTGTCTCGTAAACAGGAGATCGCGAGTTCGAATCTCGTCTCTGCCTTTTGTTTGGTATTAAATTTTTTCAACAAAAAATATTTCCCAAATGAAGAACAAGTAATGGGTTTTAAACAATATTGAGATCAATTCCAATGTGGCGCCGTGGCTTAGTTGGTTAAAGCGCCTGTCTAGTAAACAGGAGATCACGAGTTCGAATCTCGTCGGTGCCTCAACATTTTATGTCTTTTTAATTATTCGGGGATTTAACTTGTTTCTAGTTAACAAATTGAGTAGAGGTAAAAAATTTTTGATTTTTATGTCATGAAATACTTCAGTAAATATCGCAGAACAATATCTATGTGAATTTATGTGGCGCCGTGGCTTAGTTGGTTAAAGCGCCTGTCTAGTAAACAGGAGATCACGAGTTCGAATCTCGTCGGTGCCTTTAGTGATTATTCATTTTTATAGATTTACAGAAAAGGATTCATGTTTTTTAATAACCCTACTGATATTTAAATTTTAATTTTTCAATGTTAAACTTACTATCCTTTAAAGATTTCACTGCAAAAAATTTTTCCGGAAGTTGTGGGGCCCGCGTGGCTTAGCTGGTTAAAGCGCCTGTCTTGTAAACAGGAGATCGCGAGTTCGAATCTCGTCGGTGCCAATTACCATTTTATAAATTTTGGAAACAAAAAAAATTGCTATTGAAATATTTTAACCCATCGTGGTAGTAATCTTTTCAATTCTTTACGAGTTTATATTGGATTACCTTTAAATTTTAATACATTTTGTCTTGAGTTTGTGGCGCAGTGGCTTAGGGGTTAAAGCGCCTGTCTCGTAAACAGGAGATCGCGAGTTCGAATCTCGTCTGTGCCTTTTGTTTGGTATTAAATTTTTTCAACAAAAAATATTTCCCAAATGAAGAACAAGTAATGGGTTTTAAACAATATTGAGATCAACTCCAATGTGGCGCCGTGGCTTAGTTGGTTAAAGCGCCTGTCTAGTAAACAGGAGATCACGAGTTCGAATCTCGTCGGTGCCTCACCATTTTATGCCTTTTTATTTATTCGGGGATTTAACTTGTTTCTAATTAACAAATTGAGTAGAGGTAAAAAATGTTTGGTTTTTATGTCATGAAATACTTCAGTAAATATTGCAGTACAATATCTATGTGAACTTATGTGGCGCCGTGGCTTAGTTGGTTAAAGCGCCTGTCTAGTAAACAGGAGATCACGAGTTCGAATCTCGTCGGTGCCTTTAGTGATTAATCATTTTTAGATTTACAGAAAAGGATTCATGTTTTTTAATAACCCTACTGATATTTAAATTTTAATTTTTCATTGTTAAACTTAGTATCCTTTAAAGATTTCACTGCAAATAATTTTCCCGGAGGTTGTGGGGCGCCGTGGCTTAGCTGGTTAAAGCGCCTGTCTTGTAAACAGGAGATCGCGAGTTCGAATCTCGTCGGTGCCAATTACCTTTTTATAAATTTTGGAAATAAAAAAATTGCTATTGAAATATTTTTACCCATAGTGGGTGTAATCTTTTCAATTCTTCACGAGTTTATATTGGATTACCTTTAAATTTTAATACATTTTGTCTTGAGTTTGTGGCGCAGTGGCTTAGGGGTTAAAGCGCCTGTCTCGTAAACAGGATATCGCGAGTTCGAATCTCGTCGGTGACTTTTGTTTGGTATTAAATTTTTTCAACAAAAAATATTTTCCAAATAAAGAATAAGTAATGGGTTTTAAGCAATATTGAGATCAATTCCAATGTGGCGCCGTGGCTTTGTTGCTTAAAATGCCTATCTATTAAACAGGAGATTACGAGTTCGAATCTCGTCGGTGCCTCAACATTTTATGCCTTTTTATGTATTCGGGGATTTAACTTGTTTCTAATTAACAAATTGAGTAGAGGTAAAAAATGTTTGATTTTTATGTCATGAAATACTTCAGTAAATATCGCAGAACAATATCTATGTGAATTTATGTGGCGCCGTGGCTTAGTTGGTTAAAGCGCCTGTCTAGTAAACAGGAGATCACGAGTTCGAATCTCGTCGGTGCCTTTAGTGATTATTCATTTTTAGATTTACAGAAAAGGATTCATGTTTTTTAATAACCCTACTGATATTTAAATTTTAATTTTTCAATGTTAAACTTACTATCCTTTAAAGACTTTACTGCAAATAATTTTTCCGGAAGTTGTGGGGCGCCGTGGCTTAGTTGGTTAAAGCGCCTGTCTTGTAAACAGGAGATCGCGAGTTCGAATCTCGTCGGTGCCAATTACCTTTTTATAAATTTTGGAAACAAAAAAAATTGCTATTGAAATATTTTAACCCATCTTGGGAGTAATCTTTTCCATTCTTTACGAGTTTTTATTGGATTACCTTTAAATTTTAATACATTTTGTCTTGAGTTTGTGGCGCAGTGGCTTAGGGGTTAAAGCGCCTGTCTCGTAAACAGGAGATCGCGAGTTCGAATCTCGTCTCTGCCTTTTGTTTGGTATTAAATTTTTTCAACAAAAAATATTTCCCAAATGAAGAACAAGTAATGGGTTTTAAACAATATTGAGATCAATTCCAATGTGGCGCCGTGGCTTAGTTGGTTAAAGCGCCTGTCTAGTAAACAGGAGATCACGAGTTCGAATCTCGTCGGTGCCTCAACATTTTATGTCTTTTTAATTATTCGGGGATTTAACTTGTTTCTAATTAACAAATTGAGTAGAGGTAAAAAATGTTTGATTTTTATGTCATGAAATACTTCAGTAAATATCGCAGAACAATATCTATGTGAATTTATGTGGCGCCGTGGCTTAGTTGGTTAAAGCGCCTGTCTAGTAAACAGGAGATCACGAGTTCGAATCTCGTCGGTGCCTTTAGTGATTATTCATTTTTATAGATTTACAGAAAAGGATTCATGTTTTTTAATAACCCTACTGATATTTAAATTTTAATTTTTCAATGTTAAACTTACTATCCTTTAAAGATTTCACTGCAAAAAATTTTTCCGGAAGTTGTGGGGCCCGCGTGGCTTAGCTGGTTAACCGCTTGCCTGTTTTGCCCGAGCACCGCTCGGGCACTCGCAAGAGGTACTTCTCTGATTATCCCGAACGGTGCTCGGGCAAGGTCCAACGGCGCTCCGTCTGTTGATTCTCGCTTTGTATGCTAAGTTTTTTCATGGTTTTAGTTTCTCTTTTTCTACATAGATGTCTCTACTTGTCCATAGGAGTCTTTTTTACTCTTATCAGTTTTAAAATTAACCGTGAAGGACAAATTGGTCAAGCATTCCTTTATGCTTTGGTTGGCCCTTCCTTTCTAAGAAAAAGGGGTCGGGGCAGCATGTTTCTACACCAGTTTCTTGCCATCATGGGGTGCAATTTCCACTGCAGCTGTTTTATTGCTCGAAAACCAGCTAGTACAAACATTCTTTTATTTTCAATATCCACAAACCGAGCCGAGCTACAACACGCGGATGTTGGAACGTTTTGCTTATTAAAATGAGATTGATAGGTTGCGATTGATATCTGAACACATAAAAGTGTATTTTTTGAATAAAACATAAAGAATTCACTTCATAAAACATTTTATTTACCATCCTTTCCTGTAAAATCTGCTTTCCGGTTGAAAACGATGTTCGGAAAAAAGCCAACTTTAAGTAAAAGTGCCGCATTTTCGCTAAGTTTTAAAACGGAAATATAATGTTAAATTCATAATTTATATGAGTTTTGATTATGTTTTTGGTTTGAGTTAATTAATCTAAGTTCGAATATTGTTTTGAAAAATATGCTTTTTTTTAGACCTATTACGCCAAAATAAAGTAACAGTTAAGTGGTTAAAGCGCCTGTCTTGTAAACAGGAGATCGCGAGTTCGAATCTCGTCGGTGCCAATTACCATTTTATAAATTTTGGAAACAAAAAAAATTGCTAGTGAAATATTTTAACCCATCGTGGTAGTAATCTTTTCAATTCTTTACGAGTTTATATTGGATTACCTTTAAATTTTAATACATTTTGTCTTGAGTTTGTGGCGCAGTGGCTTAGGGGTTAAAGCGCCTGTCTCGTAAACAGGAGATCGCGAGTTCGAATCTCGTCTGTGCCTTTTGTTTGGTATTAAATTTTTTCAACAAAAAATATTTTCCAAATAAAGAACAAGTAATGGGTTTTAAGCAATATTGAGATCAATTCCAATGTGGCGCCGTGGCCTTGTTGCTTAAAGTGCCTATCTATTAAACAGGAGATCACGAGTTCGAATCTCGTCGGTGCCTCAACATTTTATGCCTTTTTATTTATTCGGGGATTTAACTTGTTTCTAATTAACAAATTGAGTAGAGGTAAAAAATGTTGGGTTTTTATGTCATGAAATACTTCAGTAAATATTGCAGAACCATATCTATGTGAATTTATGTGGCGCCGTGTTTAGTTGGTAAAACGGCTGTCTAGTAAACAGGAGATCACGAGTTCGAATCTCGTCGGTGCCTTTAGTGATTATTCATTTTTAGATTTACAGAAAAGGATTCATGTTTTTTAATAACCCTACTGATATTTAAATTTTAATTTTTCAATGTTAAACTTACTATCCTTTAAAGATTTTACTGCAAATAATTTTTCCGGAAGTTGTGGGGCGCCGTGGCTTAGTTGGTTAAAGCGCCTGTCTTGTAAACAGGAGATCGCGAGTTCGAATCTCGTCGGTGCCAATTACCTTTTTATAAATTTTGGAAATAAAAAAATTGCTATTGAAATATTTTTACCCATAGTGGGTGTAATCTTTTCAATTCTTTACGAGTTTATATTGGATTACCTTTAAATTTTAATACATTTTGTCTTGAGTTTGTGGCGCAGTGGCTTAGGGGTTAAAGCGCCTGTCTCGTAAACAGGAGATCGCGAGTTCGAATCTCGTCTGTGCCTTTTGTTTGGTATTAAATTTTTTCAACAAAAAATATTTTCCAAATAAAGAACAAGTAATGGGTTTTAAGCAATATTGAGATCAATTCCAATGTGGCGCCGTGGCCTTGTTGCTTAAAGTGCCTATCTATTAAACAGGAGATCACGAGTTCGAATCTCGTCGGTGCCTCAACATTTTATGCCTTTTTATTTATTCGGGGATTTAACTTGTTTCTAATTAACAAATTGAGTAGAGGTAAAAAATGTTGGGTTTTTATGTCATGAAATACTTCAGTAAATATTGCAGAACAATATCTATGTGAATTTATGTGGCGCCGTGGCTTAGTTGGTTAAAGCGCCTGTCTAGTAAACAGGAGATCACGAGTTCGAATCTCGTCGGTGCCTTTAGTGATTATTCATTTTTAGATTTACAGAAAAGGATTCATGTTTTTTAATAACCCTACTGATATTTAAATTTTAATTTTTCAATGTTAAACTTAGTATCCTATAAAGATTTCACTGCAAATAATTTTTCCGGAAGTTGTGGGGCGCCGTGGCTTAGCTGGTTAAAGCGCCTGTCTTGTAAACAGGAGATCGCGAGTTCGAATCTCGTCGGTGCCAATTACCACTTTATAAATTTTGGAAACAAAAAAAAATTGCTATTGAAATATTTTAACCCATCGTGTTAGTAATCTTTTCAATTCTTTACGAGTTTATATTGGATTACCTTTAAATTTTAATACATTTTGTCTTGAGTTTGTGGCGCAGTGGCTTAGGGGTTAAAGCGCCTGTCTCGTAAACAGGAGATCGCGAGTTCGAATCTCGTCTGTGCCTTTTGTTTGGTATTAAATTTTTTCAACAAAAAATATTTCCCAAATGAAGAACAAGTAATGGGTTTTAAACAATATTGAGATCAACTCCAATGTGGCGCCGTGGCTTAGTTGGTTAAAGCGCCTGTCTAGTAAACAGGAGATCACGAGTTCGAATCTCGTCGGTGCCTCAACATTTTATACCTTTTTATTTATTCGGGGATTTAACTTGTTTCTAATTAACAAATTGAGTAGAGGTAAAAAATGTTTGGTTTTTATGTCATGAAATACTTCAGTAAATATTGCAGAACAATATCTATGTGAACTTATGTGGCGCCGTGGCTTAGTTGGTTAAAGCGCCTGTCTCGTAAACAGGAGATCGCGAGTTCGAATCTCGTCGGTGCCTCAACATTTTATGTCTTTTTATTTATTCGGGGATTTAACTTGTTTCTAATTAACAAATTGAGTAGAGGTAAAAAATGTTTGGTTTTTATGTCATGAAATACTTCAGTAAATATTGCAGAACAATATCTATGTGAATTTATGTGGCGCCGTGGCTTAGTTGGTTAAAGCACCTGTCTAGTAAACAGGAGATCACGAGTTCGAATCTCGTCGGTGCCTTTAGTGATTATTCATTTTTAGATTTACTGAAAAGGATTCATGTTTTTTAATAACCCTACTGATATTTAAATTTTAATTTTTCAATGTTAAACTTACTATCCTTTAAAGATTTTACTGCAAATAATTTTTCCGGAAGTTGTGGGGCGCCGTGGCTTAGTTGGTTAAAGCGCCTGTCTTGTAAACAGGAGATCGCGAGTTCGAATCTCGTCGGTGCCAATTACCTTTTTATAAATTTTGGAAATAAAAAAATTGCTATTGAAATATTTTTACCCATAGTGGGTGTAATCTTTTCAATTCTTTTCGAGTTTATATTGGATTACCTTTAAATTTTAATACATTTTGTCTTGAGTTTGTGGCGCAGTGTCTTAGGGGTTAAAGCGCCTGTCTCGTAAACAGGAGATCGCGAGTTCGAATCTCGTCTGTGCCTTTTGTTTGGTATTAAATTTTTTCAACAAAAAATATTTCCCAAATGAAGAACAAGTAATGGGTTTTAAACAATATTGAGATCAACTCCAATGTGGCGCCGTGGCTTAGTTGGTTAAAGCGCCTGTCTAGTAAACAGGAGATCACGAGTTCGAATCTCGTCGGTGCCTCAACATTTTATGCCTTTTTATTTATTCGGGGATTTAACTTGTTTCTAATTAACAAATTGAGTAGAGGTAAAAAATGTTTGGTTTTTATGTCATGAAATACTTCTGTAAAAATTGCAGAACAATATCTATGTGAACTTATGTGGCGCCGTGGCTTAGTTGGTTAAAGCGCCTGTCTAGTAAACAGGAGATCACGAGTTCGAATCTCGTCGGTGCCTTTAGTGATTAATCATTTTTAGATTTACAGAAAAGGATTCATGTTTTTTAATAACCCTACTGATATTTAAATTTTAATTTTTCATTGTTAAACTTAGTATCCTTTAAAGATTTCACTGCAAATAATTTTCCCGGAGGTTGTGGGGCGCCGTGGCTTAGCTGGTTAAAGCGCCTGTCTTGTAAACAGGAGATCGCGAGTTCGAATCTCGTCGGTGCCAATTACCTTTTTATAAATTTTGGAAATAAAAAAATTGCTATTGAAATATTTTTACCCATAGTGGGTGTAATCTTTTCAATTCTTTACGAGTTTATATTGGATTACCTTTAAATTTTAATACATTTTGTCTTGAGTTTGTGGCGCAGTGGCTTAGGGGTTAAAGCGCCTGTCTCGTAAATCGGATATCGCGAGTTCGAATCTCGTCGGTGACTTTTGTTTGGTATTAAATTTTTTCAACAAAAAATATTTTCCAAATAAAGAATAAGTAATGGGTTTTAAGCAGGGGGGGCTCATCTGGCTCTCCGATTACTTTCAGCCAGGATAACGTAATCGGCTGGAAGGCGTTGAAGTTTTGACAGGATTGACCAATCAGGGTTACATAGGGAAATCACGGAGCTTCTTATAGGGATTTTCTTACGTAGAAGGGAGTAATATAAGACGCGGAAGGGAAAATATAGACCTGTGAACTTGCCTAAGCAACAAATCATATATTTAAATATCAATACTTGTGATCTATATGGGTGCATTCAATTTTTTAACTTCTGATGGGTTAAAACTGATTAAAATTTTTCATTGAATGAAATTATGAGTATCTTGTTTTCCTTCTCATAAGCAACTTGAAGAACAAGTTTATAGCTTACCAAATAGTGGATTAAATACAAACTATGAAATTTAAACTGATTCCTATGCATAATTACGGAGGTTTATTACTTAAATCAATAGTGATCGATTTGTAACAATATTTTAAAAGTTAAACAAATTCCCACTATCTGTATTTTAGAAAATTCTAAATACAAAGAAAATACCGTTTTTTAAAAAAGTATTTAGTTACAATCCGATACTTTTAGATCACTAAAAAATCCTCAAATTGTGAGCTATTTTTGGGTTGTTTTTCTTTTGTATGTTTTGTATAAAATTGATTACGCTACTAATCGCTTTTATTACTAATTTATTAAAATTCAAAGTTAGTTTATTAGGTACTAATTAATCTGATCTCACTGAATTTATTATTCTAATGTATCTTATATTCTGATTATGATTGTAGTAACACTGATCTATCTAAGACATATTGATCAGTGTTAAAACAATCACATAATCAGATGATAATAAATGATCATTTAGATTCTAAGTGATAATTACATGAAGAAAAAATCAAATAATCTGTTGATTTCGAATTCAATTTTGATTAAACATGACAAACATGAAGGAGATAATTTATTGGGTATAAACCTTCACCAACTTGCCGAATCCCACATACGATCGCCGAAAGAAACTTGAACTGGATCAGTGTTCCAAAGTTACGATATGATCATTTTATAAGATCTCCAAGGTTCCTCACATTGATCCTGTTTTAGTGTAAAATTTGAATAGTCTTCAAATTAAAAAATGATAAATAATAATAATTAAAAAATATTGCCAAGCTAGGGATGCACAACCTTTTTAGGAGGAGGGCCACTCACATTGTTGAGTGAGACATGGAGGGCCGCATACAAACGTACAGTAAAAATAATTATAGAGCTAATACCAAATTACGTACTGCTGTTAAAAAAACTGAATATATATTAAAGAAAAAATAAGTACTCAAAACAGATAAATAAAAGTTTCTTAAAAATCTTTTGAAATGGATGAACAATATTGTGAAGGTTAAAAAATAAACAATTTTTGAAAGATACAGCAATGATCAAACCTTTAAAATTACTAAAGAATGTTTGTCACAAGAATATTATCTGTAAGAAACATTATTAATGTGTTATAAATTTTAATAACATTAATCTAGTAGCAATAAGGAGAAGTTTTAATATCTGTGAAATAAAAACTACAGGTTCCAAATATATTCAATGTCAAACTATCCTCTATCAAAGGGAGTCAAGGAGTACTCCCCAGAAATTTTTCGAAAATTTGACTCTAGAAAACAGGGTATTAACTAGTTTTGGTACACCTAGTCCAAATTCGGAAAGTTTTAGGTAAGATTTGTATTTTGATAATCTCAATGTAAAAAAGTTGTGAATAAGAGAGTTCCAAATACAAAATTGGGTCTGGGGGTTTTCTCCCAGAAAATTTTTGGAAATTTGACCCTAAAAACATGGTGTTAACTTGTTTTGAACACCTAGCCAGATGATTTTTTTTATGGGGATTATGGGGAGGGGAGTCTCCTGGCTCCCCCCTTATATCTATTCTATCTGAAACAGGTTATAATCTAAAAATATTTTTAAAAACCTCTGCATTATTATCTTACCAAGTTGCTACAAAGCAACATTTCAGTTAAAATTTACAACTTGGAAAATCCTTAAAATAAGTTGAAAATACTGACTAAAATCAACAATAATGTGATCTGAGAGGTGTCACATCTAGATAACCTCCTCAGACAACGCAAAAGGTTTTTCTGCATCGCAATTACAACAAGAAGACAACTTCAACTAAGCGCCGGAAAAACGGAACTTTCGCGAAAAAATCGCGATTTTTCGACTTTTCCGGAGAATGTGATCCCGAACACCGGACTTGGTGGCTTCTGACCACTGTAAAGTTGTTTTTTATACATCGCGATAGCAACACAAGAAGCCGACTTCAACTTGGCGCCCGCGACCGACCGAGAAAGCAGTCGCGGGAGGAACGGAACAACGAACGAAACTTGCAAAACGAAACTTGCGCGAGAAATCGCGATTTTTAAGACTTTTTTCGCGAAAACTAGTAATTTTTCTCAGAAATAATTTGGAAAGTAAGGATTATTTAAAAAAGGAATTATCTGAAAAAAATTCAAATCAGTTCGCGGGCCGCAAATTGATGACGCGCGGGCCGCATGCGGCCCGCGGGCCGCAGGTTGTGCATCACTACTTTAATAATATAATCATTAAGCCTATAAATTGCTTTTAGTATTTTATTTCAACTCTTTTCAGTTTCCATGAAGGGAGCTAGAAACATATTGTCCCTCCCAAATCAAAATTGCTTTTAATCTAAAAGAAATTAATATGTTCCTAAAACCAATTTATGGATTCCTCTTCGCCTTTGGGACGATCTACTTCGGTTTCTTACTTCAAATTAACAATAGATATTCATCAACATGAAGCTATAATATCAATTCAATCTAAAACGAAAACCCTTTTAGATTCATATCTTAAATGCTTCAAAACTGAATTGTTGGATCAAAGTTTAAATTTCCCTCTCTCCTGTCAAAAAAATCCCTATTCTATCTGACCCAATCGAAGGAGAAGCTGGGGTATCACGCGAATTACGTAATCGGCTGGAGAGCAGTACGTCACACGAATTTTCGTTCCTATGTGAAGAGCCAACCTTATCTTATTCTATTAACCTTGGGTTTTAAGCAATATTGAGATCAATTCCAATGTGGCGCCGTGGCTTTGTTGCTTAAAGTGCCTATCTATTAAACAGGAGATTACGAGTTCGAATCTCGTCGGTGCCTCAACATTTTATGCCTTTTTATTTATTCGGGGATTTAACTTGTTTCTAATTAACAAATTGAGTAGAAGTAAAAAATGTTTGGTTTTTATGTCATGAAATACTTCAGTAAATATTGCAGAACAATATCTATGTGAATTTATGTGGCGCCGTGGCTTAGTTGGTTAAAGCGCCTGTCTAGTAAACAGGAGATCACGAGTTCGAATCTCGTCGGTGCCTTTAGTGATTATTCATTTTTAGATTTACAGAAAAGGATTCATATTTTTTAATAACCCTACTGATATTTAAATTTTAATTTTTCAATGTTAAACTTAGTATCCTATAAAGATTTCACTGCAAATAATTTTTCCGGAAGTTGTGTGGCGCCGTGGCTTAGCTGGTTAAAGCGCCTGTCTTGTAAACAGGAGATCGCGATTTCGAATCTCGTCGGTGCCAATTACCATTTTATAAATTTTGGAAACAAAAAAAATTGCTATTGAAATATTTTAACCCATCGTGGTAGTAATCTTTTCAATTCTTTACGAGTTTATATTGGATTACCTTTAAATTTTAATACATTTTGTCTTGAGTTTGTGGCGCAGTGGCTTAGGGGTTAAAGGGCCTGTCTCGTAAACAGGAGATCGCGAGTTCGAATCTCGTCTGTGCCTTTTGTTTGGTATTAAATTTTTTCAACAAAAAATATTTCCCAAATGAAGAACAAGTAATGGGTTTTAAACAATATTGAGATCAATTCCAATGTGGCGCCGTGGCTTAGTTGGTTAAAGCGCCTGTATAGTAAACAGGAGATCACGAGTTCGAATCTCGTCGGTGCCTCAACATTTTATGTCTTTTTATTTATTCGGGGATTTATCTTGTTTCTAATTAACAAATTGAGTAGAGGTAAAAAATGTTTGATTTTTATGTCATGAAATACTTCAGTAAATATTGCAGAACAATATCTATGTGAAATTATGTGGCGCCGTGGCTTAGTTGGTTAAAGCGCCTGTCTTGTAAACAGGAGATCGCGAGTTCGAATCTCGTCGGTGCCAATTACCTTTTTATAAATTTTGGAAACAAAAAAAATTGCTATTGAAATATTTTAACCCATCTTGGGAGTAATCTTTTCAATTCTTTACGAGTTTATATTGGATTACCTTTAAATTTTAATACATTTTGTCTTGAGTTTGTGGCGCAGTGGCTTAGGGGTTAAAGCGCCTGTCTCGTAAACAGGACATCGCGAGTTCGAATCTCGTCTGTGCCTTTTGTTTGGTATTAAATTCTTTCAACAAAAAATATTTTCCAAATGAAGAAAAAGTAATGGGTTTAAAACAATATTGAGATCAATTCCAATGTGGCACCGAGGCTTAGTTGGTTAAAGCGCCGGTCTAGTAAACAGGAGATCACAGGTTCGATTCTCGTCGGTGCCCCAAGATTTTATGTCTTTTTATTTATTCGGGGATTTAACTTGTTTCTAATTAACAAATTGAGTAGAGGTAAAAAATGTTTGATTTTTATGTCATGAAATACTTCAGTAAATATTGCAGAACAATATCTATGTGAATTTATGTGGCGCCGTGGCTTAGTTGGTTAAAGCGCCTGTCTAGTAAACAGGAGATCACGAGTTCGAATCTCGTCGGTTCCAATTACCTTTTTATAAATTTTGGAAATAAAAAAATTGCTATTGAAATATTTTTACCCATAGTGGGTGTAATCTTTTCAATTCTTTACGAGTTTATATTGGATTACCTTTTAATTTTAATACATTTTGTCTTGAGTTTGTGGCGCAGTGGCTTAGGGGTTAAAGCGCCTGTCTCGTTAACAGGATATCGCGAGTTCGAATCTCGTCTGTGCCTTTTGTTTGGTATTAAATTTTTTCAACAAAAAATATTTTCCAAATAAAGAATAAGTAATGGGTTTTAAGCAATATTGAGATCAATTCCAATGTGGCGCCGTGGCTTTGTTGCTTAAAGTGCCTATCTATGGATGGGTTGAAAATAAATATAGGCGGCGCTACGATCTGTGTTAACACACTACTTCCGGGTTAATACATTGGCGTGATTTTGGGCCTTTGGCGTTAGACTTAGTAGTTTGTTTTTGTTTTGATGGTTGATCAGCGAAATAAGCTTAGAACCCATTTTTTAAATATTAATTACTGTGTTAATAATTAAAACTTTTCTGCACAGTTAGAGGTATGTTGATCTTTAAGAAATTGATTGATTATGTGCTCCATTTTTTTAAGACTTAAGGAAAAAAACATTGAGCTCCATTCAATACACATGTGTGGAAAGATATTTTTATAATTATTTATACTACAATTTCAAATAAATTTAATATCTTTTAATGCATAATTAAATGCTTGTTTTTATCAAGGTATCGGCTCCAAAATTTTGTTTTTGTAACATTAAAGTAGTTTTCTTTTGAATACTAACTATTGCTTTAATGAATTTCTTTGCATAGTTAAAGATTTGTTTGTTATTTTACCAAGATATCCCCTAATGTTTAACTTTCTACTTCATTATTTACTCCAATTGCAGATAATTCATAAGAGAGCAAGAGCCTGTTTATACTACATTAGGAAGATATCTGATATTTTATAGTTCCTCTAGAATAAAAAAAGTCCTGGAATTAACTTAAAATTATAGTACAAAATAATTGTTGTCAAGTTTTTTTCCATTCTGTTGTTCCAAGTTTTCCATTAAGTTGTATTTCTTTATATAGATAATTTTTTTCACACTATTCATGTTCCAGCTCACAGGATGTATTAAAAATTGTTGTCGATACTAAATGATGTTTATTTTTGATGACCACTTGTGGCACCAATTATAAACATTTTTTGGTTGTTTATCTTCGAGTCAATCTTCTTGTGTACGGTTTAGTAGCTTAATAAACCAGCCTACCAGATGTTTATGGGAACGGCGGCTGACAATAAAGTTCAGGTAAGCACCTTATCCACATCTTGTGCTCTTTCAAGGATCTGCTACTGCAATCCCTCTTTACTTGCTTGTACTCATCTATAAGAAGAAACCATAATTTCTTTTTAATACCTATGCTGTGGCAGTTTTGTGACTGCCAGTAGTTACCTAAGTCAGTAATATGTCCAGGGTGTATTGGCTACTCCGCCGAAGTATCCTTGGATTCCAGATTCCTTGCATGAAGTATCTAAATAATGTCCTAAGAACTATATCTAAAAAACGTGTCAGTTTTCAAGAAAATAATGACAGCAGAATGTTTAAATCTGGTTTACGGAAAATTGTTTATTTATTTATTTTAAAATTTATTTACATTTGTACATATTTTACTTTTACGCATACAAAACGTATAAACATTATCCTTCGTAGTCTGACAATACCAGTGGCGGATCCAGAGATGGGGCCCTGGGGGCCATGGCCCCCCCCCCGAGAAACCCTAACAAATAGCTTAAAAAACACTTTCTTAATGCTAAAATTCAAAAATTTTCTGGGGGAGAACCCCCAATCCCCCCTTTAATATTTTGACGTGTGACATCTGTTTTAGAGTTTTTTCCTTGAAAATTCTTCCGCTTAAAAGAAGCTGTTCTCTTTTGGGAAGTTTTAAAATAGATGAATGCTATAGTTTAAAAAGGCGCATTTGCAAAAATTTTCTGGGAGAGGACCCCCAGCCCTTTTCAAAATTTGGCATCTATTTATAATTTCATCCTTGAAAATTCTGGGGTTTACATGCTTTCAAAATGAGCTGAAACTTTTTTTTTGGAGGCAAAGTTTCAAAATTTTTCTCGGGGGTTACCCCCCAGGCCCCCTATCAATTTCTCATGGTTACTTATTTACTGTTTTCTCCTTGAACTTATTTCTCTCCTCTCCTTTTAGGAGTACAAGAAAGTTGCCCTTTTTAGGTGTTATCCAATGGGTACCAAATGTACAAAAATTGAGTAAAAAAACTTCTATATGTAGCCAAATTTCAAAAATTTTCGGGGGGAGGGCCCCCAGACCCCCCTTTTGCTTTCGAGCTAGTATTACCCGATGAAATCTTTTTAACTTTAACAAAGTTTCGCATTTTATTTATGTTATACTCGGAAAATTGGGAGCCAAACACCTCGCTAAACGTAAGTATTGTTATGCCCCTACAAAAAGGTTTCATCCCCCCCCCCACTTTCTAAAACAATGGCATGGGCCCTGGATATCCTCTAAGTTACTATAAACCCCTAAAAAGCTGCTTAAAAGCAAGCACTCTTCAAAAAAAATTCTGAGGCTCTGAAAATTTCGAATGTAATACCCTCCGACTCTGACATGGCCCCCCCGAAAATCTGGTCTGGATCCGCCCTTGGACAATACACAAACTTTCTTGTGGTAAACTGGTTCAAAATCACTTTATCGTCACTTGAAGATACTTGCCCCCATTTAGAATTAACTTTTTTCAGTTACCATGTCATGTAGTTGGTGATCAGTTTTTGCAACGACTTTTGTTTCACTAGACACTTGTATATGTATCTGTTGCCAGATATGCAGTAATACGCAAGTACCTCTACTTTCATAAACAACTACAAATCTCATAATAAAAGAATTGCCAGATACCGAGAAATACATTCAGGTAGGGGGGCATACTTTAGTAGCTGGTGGTTTTCTAACTTATTTCTTATCGTATAATTTAAATTCACAAAACTGACAGTATAGATATTGAAAAGAAATTTCTTCTACTAACTAGATGAGTACAAGTTAGTCAAGAGGGATTGCAATAGCAGATCCTTGAAAGAGCACAGGATGTGGACAAGGTGCTTACCTCAATTTCATTATCAGCCGCCGTTCCCAAAAACATCTGGTAGGCTGGTTTATTAAGCAACTAAACTGTAGACAAGAAGATTGACTCGAAGAATAATCAACCAAAAAATGTTTATAATTGGTGCCACAAGTGGTCATCAAAAATAAACACCATTTGGTATCGACAACAATTTATTAACACATTTTCAATAGATCCTGTGAGCTGGAACATGGATGGTGTGAAACAATTCTAATTCTCTAATATTATAAGTATAACTTATAACAGAATGGAAAACACCTGTTAAAAAAACTTTGTATTATTATAAGATATGTTGAGCCTATTGCAGTATTTTTTAAACTGGAGTTAAACTTATTATTGCTCAAATGCTTCTATTTCAAGTAACATACACATTTTAGAAAAGCATGAAAATCAGTATTTTTTAATCAAAACAATTTTTAAGATACTTTACAATTAATAAATACAAGTGATAATAAATAATAGGTAATGCAAATTAAGAATTACATAAAATAAGCAAAGGTGTCTGTCTAACAGTTACAACTTTTCCGGATATTATTTACATGAGTTGAATGTATTTCATTGTTATGAATGTGAGCTCAATGTTTTTTCTTTAAATCTTAAAAATATGGAGCACATAATCAATAAATTTCTTAAAGATCAACATTTAACATACCTCTAACTATGCAGAAAAGAAGTTTTAATTACTAACATTGATTAATATTTAAAAAATTGTTCACTAAAGTAATTTCGCATATAATAAATTTAAAAAAGCAGGTTATTACAATTGTAGAAAGAAACATTAAAATTTATAACCTCTGAGAATTTTAATTTAAAAATTCATAAAAGAATTAAAACTAAAAAATATATCAATACACCACAACAACAAATGCTTAATGCTACTACGAAGTATGAATGCAAGACAGAAAATCTAATGTTGGTTAAATAAAAGTCGCCAAAGTCCGCGAAACGTCATAAATCTAGAGCCCATTCCCGATTACTTTTTACTTAATAAAATCGGTAAAATAAGAATTTAAAATTTTTTTTTGCATGGATATTGGACTACGGCTATTATTCTTATGAAATAAAGTATTAGCAAAGGATTAGAGAGAAAAATAATATTTTTAAGCAAGGCGTAAAAACGACGTTTTCGCCAAGCTGCCAAATGCATCTGCTATGTGAGGTTCTAAACCGGAAGTTTCCAGGACGCTGTTGATGTCACGTGACCTTGTTTACGTTTGTATTTTCAACCCATCCATTAAACAGGAGATTACGAGTTCGAATCTCGTCGGTGCCTCAACATTTTATGCCTTTTTATTTATTCGGGGATTTAATTTGTTTCTAATTAACAAATTGAGTAGAGGTAAAAAATGTTGGGTTTTTATGTCATGAAATACTTCAGTAAATATTGCAGAACAATATCTATGTGAATTTATGTGGCGCCGTGGCTTAGTTGGTTAAAGCGCCTGTCTAGTAAACAGGAGATCACGAGTTCGAATCTCGTCGGTGCCTTTAGTGATTATTCATTGTTAGATTTACAGAAAAGGATTCATGTTTTTTAATAACCCTACTGATATTTAAATTTTAATTTTTCAATGTTAAACTTAGTATATTATAAAGATTTCACTGCAAATAATTTTTCCGGAAGTTGTGGGGCGCCGTGGCTTAGCTGGTTAAAGCGCCTGTCTTGTAAACAGGAGATCGCGAGTTCGAATCTCGTCGGTGCCAATTACCATTTTATAAATTTTGGAAACAAAAAAAATTGCTATTGAAATATTTTAACCCATCGTGGTAGTAATCTTTTCAATTCTTTACGAGTTTATATTGGATTACCTTTAAATTTTAATACATTTTGTCTTGAGTTTGTGGCGCAGTGGCTTAGGGGTTAAAGCGCCTGTCTCGTAAACAGGAGATCGCTAGTTCGAATCTCGTCTGTGCCTTTTGTTTGGTATTAAATTTTTTCAACAAAAAATATTTCCCAAATGAAGAACAAGTAATGGGTTATAAACAATATTGAGATCAACTCCAATGTGGCCCCGTGGCTTAGTTGGTTAAAGCGCCTGTCTAGTAAACAGGAGATCACGAGTTCGAATCTCGTCGGTGCCTCAACATTTTATGCCTTTTTATTTATTCGGGGATTTAACTTGTTTCTAATTAACAAATTGAGTAGAGGTAAAAAATGTTTGGTTTTTATGTCATGAAATACTTCAGTAAAAATTGCAGAACAATATCTATGTGAACTTATGTGGCGCCGTGGCTTAGTTGGTTAAAGCGCCTGTCTAGTAAACAGGAGATCACGAATTCGAATCTCGTCGGTGCCTTTAGTGATTAATCAATTTTAGATTTACAGAAAAGGATTCATGTTTTTTAATAACCCTACTGATATTTAAATTTTAATTTTTCAATGTTAAACTTAGTATCCTATAAAGATTTCACTGCAAATAATTTTTCCGGAAGTTGTGGGGCGCCGTGGCTTAGCTGGTTAAAGCGCCTGTCTTGTAAACAGGAGATCGCGAGTTCGAATCTCGTCGGTGCCAATTACCACTTTATAAATTTTGGAAACAAAAAAAATTGCTATTGAAATATTTTAACCCATCGTGTTAGTAATCTTTTCAATTCTTTACGAGTTTATATTGGATTACCTTTAAATTTTAATACATTTTGTCTTGAATTTGTGGCGCAGTGGCTTAGGGGTTAAAGCGCCTGTCTCGTAAACAGGAGATCGCTAGTTCGAATCTCGTCTGTGCCTTTTGTTTGGTATTAAATTTTTTCAACAAAAAATATTTCCCAAATGAAGAACAAGTAATGGGTTATAAACAATATTGAGATCAACTCCAATGTGGCCCCGTGGCTTAGTTGGTTAAAGCGCCTGTCTAGTAAACAGGAGATCACGAGTTCGAATCTCGTCGGTGCCTCAACATTTTATGCCTTTTTATTTATTCGGGGATTTAACTTGTTTCTAATTAACAAATTGAGTAGAGGTAAAAAATGTTTGGTTTTTATGTCATGAAATACTTCAGTAAAAATTGCAGAACAATATCTATGTGAACTTATGTGGCGCCGTGGCTTAGTTGGTTAAAGCGCCTGTCTAGTAAACAGGAGATCACGAGTTCGAATCTCGTCGGTGCCTTTAGTGATTATTCATTGTTAGATTTACAGAAAAGGATTCATGTTTTTTAATAACCCTACTGATATTTAAATTTTAATTTTTCAATGTTAAACTTAGTATATTATAAAGATTTCACTGCAAATAATTTTTCCGGAAGTTGTGGGGCGCCGTGGCTTAGCTGGTTAAAGCGCCTGTCTTGTAAACAGGAGATCGCGAGTTCGAATCTCGTCGGTGCCAATTACCATTTTATAAATTTTGGAAACAAAAAAAATTGCTATTGAAATATTTTAACCCATCGTGGTAGTAATCTTTTCAATTCTTTACGAGTTTATATTGGATTACCTTTAAATTTTAATACATTTTGTCTTGAGTTTGTGGCGCAGTGGCTTAGGGGTTAAAGCGCCTGTCTCGTAAACAGGAGATCGCTAGTTCGAATCTCGTCTGTGCCTTTTGTTTGGTATTAAATTTTTTCAACAAAAAATATTTCCCAAATGAAGAACAAGTAATGGGTTATAAACAATATTGAGATCAACTCCAATGTGGCCCCGTGGCTTAGTTGGTTAAAGCGCCTGTCTAGTAAACAGGAGATCACGAGTTCGAATCTCGTCGGTGCCTCAACATTTTATGCCTTTTTATTTATTCGGGGATTTAACTTGTTTCTAATTAACAAATTGAGTAGAGGTAAAAAATGTTTGGTTTTTATGTCATGAAATACTTCAGTAAAAATTGCAGAACAATATCTATGTGAACTTATGTGGCGCCGTGGCTTAGTTGGTTAAAGCGCCTGTCTAGTAAACAGGAGATCACGAATTCGAATCTCGTCGGTGCCTTTAGTGATTAATCAATTTTAGATTTACAGAAAAGGATTCATGTTTTTTAATAACCCTACTGATATTTAAATTTTAATTTTTCAATGTTAAACTTAGTATCCTATAAAGATTTCACTGCAAATAATTTTTCCGGAAGTTGTGGGGCGCCGTGGCTTAGCTGGTTAAAGCGCCTGTCTTGTAAACAGGAGATCGCGAGTTCGAATCTCGTCGGTGCCAATTACCACTTTATAAATTTTGGAAACAAAAAAAATTGCTATTGAAATATTTTAACCCATCGTGTTAGTAATCTTTTCAATTCTTTACGAGTTTATATTGGATTACCTTTAAATTTTAATACATTTTGTCTTGAGTTTGTGGCGCAGTGGCTTAGGGGTTAAAGCGCCTGTCTCGTAAACAGGAGATCGCTAGTTCGAATCTCGTCTGTGCCTTTTGTTTGGTATTAAATTTTTTCAACAAAAAATATTTCCCAAATGAAGAACAAGTAATGGGTTATAAACAATATTGAGATCAACTCCAATGTGGCCCCGTGGCTTAGTTGGTTAAAGCGCCTGTCTAGTAAACAGGAGATCACGAGTTCGAATCTCGTCGGTGCCTCAACATTTTATGCCTTTTTATTTATTCGGGGATTTAACTTGTTTCTAATTAACAAATTGAGTAGAGGTAAAAAATGTTTGGTTTTTATGTCATGAAATACTTCAGTAAAAATTGCAGAACAATATCTATGTGAACTTATGTGGCGCCGTGGCTTAGTTGGTTAAAGCGCCTGTCTAGTAAACAGGAGATCACGAGTTCGAATCTCGTCGGTGCCTTTAGTGATTATTCATTGTTAGATTTACAGAAAAGGATTCATGTTTTTTAATAACCCTACTGATATTTAAATTTTAATTTTTCAATGTTAAACTTAGTATATTATAAAGATTTCACTGCAAATAATTTTTCCGGAAGTTGTGGGGCGCCGTGGCTTAGCTGGTTAAAGCGCCTGTCTTGTAAACAGGAGATCGCGAGTTCGAATCTCGTCGGTGCCAATTACCATTTTATAAATTTTGGAAACAAAAAAAATTGCTATTGAAATATTTTAACCCATCGTGGTAGTAATCTTTTCAATTCTTTACGAGTTTATATTGGATTACCTTTAAATTTTAATTCATTTTGTCTTGAGTTTGTGGCGCAGTGGCTTAGGGGTTAAAGCGCCTGTCTCGTAAACAGGAGATCGCTAGTTCGAATCTCGTCTGTGCCTTTTGTTTGGTATTAAATTTTTTCAACAAAAAATATTTCCCAAATGAAGAACAAGTAATGGGTTATAAACAATATTGAGATCAACTCCAATGTGGCCCCGTGGCTTAGTTGGTTAAAGCGCCTGTCTAGTAAACAGGAGATCACGAGTTCGAATCTCGTCGGTGCCTCAACATTTTATGCCTTTTTATTTATTCGGGGATTTAACTTGTTTCTAATTATTAAATTGAGTAGAGGTAAAAAATGTTTGGTTTTTATGTCATGAAATACTTCAGTAAAAATTGCAGAACAATATCTATGTGAACTTATGTGGCGCCGTGGCTTAGTTGGTTAAAGCGCCTGTCTAGTAAACAGGAGATCACGAGTTCGAATCTCGTCGGTGCCTTTAGTGATTAATCAATTTTAGATTTACAGAAAAGGATTCATGTTTTTTAATAACCCTACTGATATTTAAATTTTAATTTTTCAATGTTAAACTTAGTATCCTATAAAGATTTCACTGCAAATAATTTTTCCGGAAGTTGTGGGGCGCCGTGGCTTAACTGGTTAAAGCGCCTGTCTTGTAAACAGGAGATCGCGAGTTCGAATCTCGTCGGTGCCAATTACCACTTTATAAATTTTGGAAACAAAAAAAATTGCTATTGAAATATTTTAACCCATCGTGTTAGTAATCTTTTCAATTCTTTACGAGTTTATATTGGATTACCTTTAAATTTTAATACATTTTGTCTTGAGTTTGTGGCGCAGTGGCTTAGGGGTTAAAGCGCCTGTCTCGTAAACAGGAGATCGCGAGTTCGAATCTCGTCTGTGCCTTTTGTTTGGTATTAAATTTTTTCAACAAAAAATATTTCCCAAATAAAGAATAAGTAATGGGTTTTAAGCAATATTGAGATCAATTCCAATGTGGCGCCGTGGCTTTGTTGCTTAAAATGCCTATCTATTAAACAGGAGATTACGAGTTCGAATCTCGTCGGTGCCCGAACATTTTATGCCTTTTTATGTATTCGGGGATTTAACTTGTTTCTAATTAACAAATTGAGTAGAAGTAAAAAATGTTTGGTTTTTATGTCATGAAATACTTCAGTAAATATTGCAGAACAATATCTATGTGAATTTATGTGGCGCCGTGGCTTAGTTGGTTAAAGCGCCTGTCTAGTAAACAGGAGATCACGAGTTCGAATCTCGTCGGTGCCTTTAGTGATTATTCATTTTTAGATTTACAGAAAAGGATTCATGTTTTTTAATAACCCTACTGATATTTAAATTTTAATTTTTCAATGTTAAACTTAGTATCCTATAAAGATTTCACTGCAAATAATTTTTCCGGAAGTTGTGTGGCGCCGTGGCTTAGCTGGTTAAAGCGCCTGTCTTGTAAACAGGAGATTGCGAGTTCGAATCTCGTCGGTGGCAATTTCCATTTTATAAATTTTGGAAACAAAAAAAAATTGCTATTGAAATATTTTAACCCATCGTGGTAGTAATCTTTTCAATTCTTTACGAGTTTATATTGGATTACCTTTAAAGTTTAATACATTTTGTCTTGAGTTTGTGGCGCAGTGGCTTAGGGGTTAAAGCGCCTGTCTCGTAAACAGGAGATCGCGAGTTCGAATCTCGTCTGTGCCTTTTGTTTGGTATTAAATTTTTTCAACAAAAAATATTTCCCAAATGAAGAACAAGTAATGGGTTTTAAACAATATTGAGATCAACTCCAATGTGGCGCCGTGGCTTAGTTGGTTAAAGCGCCTGTCTAGTAAACAGGAGATCACGAGTTCGAATCTCGTCGGTGCCTCACCATTTTATGCCTTTTTATTTATTCGGGGATTTAACTTGTTTCTAATTAACAAATTGAGTAGAGGTAAAAAATGTTTGGTTTTCATGTCATGAAATACTTCAGTAAATATTGCAGAACAATATCTATGTGAACTTATGTGGCGCCGTGGCTTAGTTGGTTAAAGCGCCTGTCTAGTAAACAGGAGATCACGAGTTCGAATCTCGTCGGTGCCTTTAGTGATTATTCATTTTTAGATTTACAGAAAAGGATTCATGTTTTTTAATAACCCTACTGATATTTAAATTTTAATTTTTCAATGTTAAACTTACTATCCTTTAAAGATTTTACTGCAAATAATTTTTTCGGAAGTTGTGGGGCGCCGTGGCTTAGTTGGTTAAAGCGCCGGTCTAGTAAACAGGAGATCACAGGTTCGATTCTCGTCGGTGCCCCAAGATTTTATGTCTTTTTATTTATTCGGGGATTTAACTTGTTTCTAATTAACAAATTGAGTAGAGGTAAAAAATGTTTGATTTTAATGTCATGAAATACTTCAGTAAATATTGCAGAACAATATCTATGTGAACTTAAAATTAATTTAAATATCAGTAGGGTTATTAAAAAACATGAATCCTTTTCTGTAAATCTAAAAATGAATAATCACAAAAGGCACCGACGAGATTCGAACTCGTGATCTCCTGTTTACTAGACAGGCGCTTTAACCAACTAAGCCACGGCGCCACATAAATTCACATAGATATTGTTCTGCAATATTTACTGAAGTATTTCATGACATAAAAACCAAACATTTTTTACTTCTACTCAATTTGTTAATTAGAAACAAGTTAAATCCCCGAATAAATAAAAACGCATAAAATGTTGAGGCACCGACGAGATTCGAACTCGTAATCTCCTGTTTAATAGATAGGCACTTTAAGCAACAAAGCCACGGCGCCACATTGGAATTGATCTCAATATTGCTTAAAACCCATTACTTATTCTTTATTTGGAAAATATTTTTTGTTGAAAAAATTTAATACCAAACAAAAGGCACCGACGAGATTCGAACTCGCGATATCCTGTTTACGAGACAGGCGCTTTAACCCCTAAGCCACTGCGCCACAAACTCAAGAAAAAATGTATTAAAATTTAAAGGTAATCCAATATAAACTCGTAAAGAATTGAAAAGATTACACCCACTATGGGTAAAAATATTTCAATAGCAATTTTTTTATTTCCAAAATTTATAAAAAGGTAATTGGCACCGACGAGATTCGAACTCGCGATCTCCTGTTTACAAGACAGGCGCTTTAACCAGCTAAGCCACGGCGCCCCACAACCTCCGTGAAAATTATTTGCAGTGAAATCTTTAAAGGATACTAAGTTTAACAATGAAAAATTAAAATTTAAATATCAGTAGGGTTATTAAAAAACATGAATCCTTTTCTGTAAATCTAAAAATGATTAAACACTAAAGGCACACTGCCTTTGCCGGTCCCAAGCCCGGATGAGAAAATGTGGAGGGTGCCACTAAGCCCGTGGTATAACCCTGGAAGAGTGGAAAGTTTGGTTTCGATCTCACTGACCGCTCGACTAGGGGAAAAATCGGCACTGGGGGGAAGGTTATGAACCTCCAAGGATCTCGGGGTTAGTGCTGTGGGGTCTCGGAGAATGCGGTCAGTGGAGGATACAGGAGAAAAGCTGAGTTTAGCGTCTCAGGCCGCCAGATTGTACAGGAGCCCGGGGTAGCCTAACCAGCATATCCTGGCTGCTCTATCAGCTGGTGTATAATCCCGCCTGCCTTGTAGCTCCAGGTGGTGCCTGGATGGGGTCCTGCATGGCAGTGTGGGGGGCTCTTCCGAGGTCACCGCTGACTGTTGACTCTGGGGCTAGCCCTACTTCACGGGCCCTTTGAAAATTGGAGGGGAGTTTCCTTAACCCCAAAAAATCTACAATTCATGATGAACGAAGAGAAAAAAGAAGTCAAGACTAAAAACGCTTCTTCTAAAACCCCCAAACAAGGATCGGGTTCCCAATCAAGGGATACTAGATCAAGGTGTCCTACTCCTATGGAGACGGATCACCCTAAGGAGGAAACCTTGCTCCACACCGCCGGTGGAAGTGGTGATGTCTGCGCAAGCGGACACACCGCGGAGACTGATGGTGGGTTCAAGGTAGTACTCACTAAAAATCAAAAAAGAAACCTGAAAAGGACTAAACAAAAGGCTTTGGCCAGAGCTGCAGCCAAGGATGCAGATGCAACCAAGGAGGCAGATGTTGCCAAGGAGGGAGGGAGTGGTGGAAGTACCAAAAGAGCTTTGTCTGCTGGTTCTACACCATCCCCTAATCCTGCAACTCGGAAAAAGAAGCAACGCATCGACACAGGACCACAGTCTTTTGCCAATGCAGTGAGGGGGGTAAAGCTTGCTATTGTGAAGGAAGCTTATCCCAAAGACAAGATCTCCAAAGAGGAGGTAGACCGCATTCAGATGCATATTCTGAACCTTATTGATAAGATAAAGGACGGAGATCATCTGCCCAAGATACAGGGCTCTGTAATCAATACAGGAGCCCTTGTCATCCAGTGTGACGATCCTGAAACCGTGGAATGGGTCAACCACAATTTCCACGGTAACAAAGAATTGTTTCCAGGACTTTCCCTGAAAGTTATAAGTGCCAGCGACCTTCCCAAGCCGGTGAAGGTTGCTTTCAGAACAAAAGATATCTTCACCTTAGAAGGAAATGTACTGCTGAAGCGGATGGACCGGTTCAACCGAGATCTGAATTCAATGGATTGGCGAGTGGTACACAGGCATGTGGAACCGCTCTCCGTCCGATGGATTTTCGAAGTTGGACTGGAGTCTGCGGAAGCAATAAAGGCAGCTGGGTGTGCAGCATACACCGGTCTGGACAGAGGGGTCTTCAAGATCCTTGATGACCCAAATATCAAAAGGCCTGCAGCTGAAGCGTCCACCTCTTCTCAAGAGGAGGACACGACAACTGCACAAGCATCCACCTCTCAGGTAGGTACACCTTCTACCTCTGAGGCAGCCGATTCTATATCGGTAAGTGAGGAACTTCTTTTAATAGGTGAGCTGGAAATTGATACCGGCTCTGAGGGTACACTACAACCCTCTTCACCTGGATCTGAAGTCAGTGACTCCGCTCTTTTGGATGAGGAGCCTAAGGGAGCTAATACATAAGCTCTAGTGATCTGGTTGCTCCACCCTACTCTAATGAGTAAAGGTATCGATGCATGCCAAATAAACCTTCATCATAGCCGTTCTGCTTCTGCTATTCTTAGTAGAAGGCTGGCTATGGGTCAGGTTGACATTGCACTGGTGCAGGAGCCCTGGACTCGTAATGGTAACATTATGGGACTAGGTGCCAAAGGTTACAATATCATATATGACAGAAAATGTCAATTTTCTTGATTTCAATGTCAATTTTCAAATGTCAATTTTCTGATTGATTGAATTTATGTGGCGCCGTGGCTTAGTTGGTTAAAGCGCCTGTCTAGTAAACAGGAGATCACGAGTTCGAATCTCGTCGGTGCCTTTAGTGATTAATCATTTTTAGATTTACAGAAAAGGATTCATGTTTTTTAATAACCCTACTGATATTTAAATTTTAATTTTTCATTGTTAAACTTAGTATCCTTTAAAGATTTCACTGCAAATAATTTTTCCGGAAGTTGTGGGGCGCCGTGGCTTAGCTGGTTAAAGCGCCTGTCTTGTAAACAGGAGATCGCGAGTTCGAATCTCGTCGGTGCCAATTACCATTTTATAAATTTTGGAAACAAAAAAAATTGCTATTGAAATATTTTAACCCATCGTGGTAGTAATCTTTTCAATTCTTTACGAGTTTATATTGGATTACCTTTAAATTTTAATACATTTTGTCTTGAGTTTGTGGCGCAGTGGCTTAGGGGTTAAAGCGCCTGTCTCTTAAACAGGAGATCGCGAGTTCTAATCTCGTCTGTGCCTTTTGTTTGGTATTAAATTTTTTCAACAAAAAATATTTCCCAAATGAAGAACAAGTAATGGGTTTTAAACAATATTGAGATCAATTCCAATGTGGCGCCGTGGCTTAGTTGGTTAAAGCGCCTGTCTAGTAAACAGGAGATCACGAGTTCGAATCTCGTCGGTGCCTCAACATTTTATGTCTTTTTATTTATTCGGGGATTTAACTTGTTTCTAATTAACAAATTGAGTAGAAGTAAAAAATGTTTGGTTTTTATGTCATGAAATACTTCAGTAAATATTGCAGAACAATATCTATGTGAATTTATGTGGCGCCGTGGCTTAGTTGGTTAAAGCGCCTGTCTAGTAAACAGGAGATCACGAGTTCGAATCTCGTCGGTGCCTTTAGTGATTATTCATTTTTAGATTTACAGAAAAGGATTCATGTTTTTTAATAACCCTACTGATATTTAAATTTTAATTTTTCAATGTTAAACTTAGTATCCTATAAAGATTTCACTGCAAATAATTTTTCCGGAAGTCGTGTGGCGCCGTGGCTTAGCTGGTTAAAGCGCCTGTCTTGTAAACAGGAGATCGCGAGTTCGAATCTCGTCGGTGCCAATTACCATTTTATAAATTTTGGAAACAAAAAAAAATTGCTATTGAAATATTTTAACCCATCGTGGTAGTAATCTTTTCAATTCTTTACGAGTTTATATTGGATTACCTTTAAAGTTTAATACATTTTGTCTTGATTTTGTGGCGCAGTGGCTTAGGGGTTAAAGGGCCTGTCTCGTAAACAGGATATCGCGAGTTCGAATCTCGTCTGTGCCTTTTGTTTGGTATTAAATTTTTTCAACAAAAAATATTTCCCAAATGAAGAACAAGTAATGGGTTTTAAACAATATTGAGATCAACTCCAATGTGGCGCCGTGGCTTAGTTGGTTAAAGCGCCTGTCTAGTAAACAGGAGATCACGAGTTCGAATCTCGTCGGTGCCTCACCATTTTATGCCTTTTTATTTATTCGGGGATTTACCTTGTTTCTAATTAACAAATTGAGTAGAGGTAAAAAATGTTTGGTTTTTATGTCATGAAATACTTCAGTAAATATTGCAGAACAATATCTATGTGAACTTATGTGGCGCCGTGGCTTAGTTGGTTAAAGCGCCTGTCTAGTAAACAGGAGGTCACGAGTTCGAATCTCGTCGGTGCCTTTAGTGATTATTCATTTTTAGATTTACAGAAAAGGATTCATGTTTTTTAATAACCCTACTGATATTTAAATTTTAATTTTTCAATGTTAAACTTACTATCCTTTAAAGATTTTACTGCAAATAATTTTTTCGGAAGTTGTGGGGCGCCGTGGCTTAGTTGGTTAAAGCGCCTGTCTTGTAAACAGGAGATCGCGAGTTCGAATCTCGTCGGTGCCAATTACCTTTTTATAAATTTTGGAAACAAAAAAAATTGCTATTGAAATATTTAAACCCATCTTGGGAGTAATCTTTTCAATTCTTTACGAGTTTATATTGGATTACCTTTAAATTTTAATACATTTTGTCTTGAGTTTGTGGCGCAGTGGCTTAGGGGTTAAAGCGCCTGTCTCGTAAACAGGAGATCGCGAGTTCGAATCTCGTCTGTGCCTTTTGTTTGGTTTTAAATTCTTTCAACAAAAAATATTTTCCAAATGAAGAAAAAGTAATGGGTTTAACACTAGAACGACGGGATGGGCTTTTTTGGCCCATCGCGCTGTTTGCGGCTTAATCATTTCAACTCTAATCAACCGAATGGCTTGAAATTTTCTGACTTTTCCTTATTTGGTTCAATTAAAGTGCATACCAAACCGTTTTCATTTTAGTCTCATAGGAGCAAAGATAGCGAACCGTATACCTAGAAAGACGGAGCGGGCTTTTTTGGACCGTACCACCTCTGGTGTGTTTTCCTTGCTTCGTTCCGCTCGTATTTCCATGAAATTTTCGTATAGAAAGGGGAGGGGATCTTCTTTGTTTGTCATCTCTTACAAGTGTTACCTCTTTCAAGTTCCATTCAATTCGATTCGGTTTAGAACGCCCCTTTCTCAGTTGGGGTTGTGGTCGAGGGGAGGACGTTTCAAAGGATGAATTTATGGTGCCCACCATAAAGATAAAGGTTCTCACCATTGAATTTCGGTCAACAAGGTGACAAATAAGGTTTGTTTCTCACAAAAGAAATACATTTTACAACTTGAACTGTACCAGCTGTTTCCTTTGAATGGGGAAATTGCTAACCTTCATTCCCTGTTGATGCATTGAAAATGATGCGTTGTGAAGTGTACCCAGCCATACTGGGGAAAAGAAAGGAACTTAACAACTGACAGCTATTTTACAATATAAAAACTGTGTGAAAAACTAAAATCCCAAGCAAAACTAGCCTGGTTGGAACATTTAGAAGAAACCGTAGAGAGGTTCCGCCAACTGCAAAATTAGGAAAACAAAATCTTTATTCAACAATTGTTTATTTAAAAAAATAAAGACATAACCTTAACTGCACAACACCGTATTATAGACAACTAGAAGGAAAAGAAAAAGCCGGATACTATAGCTTACTACAACGAAACTAAGTATGGAATTGACATCATTGTGGATCAAGTGATACGACTGTATAGCACCAAACCAGGCTCTAGCTGTTGGAAGGTTGGCCTATGCATATTTTCTATAACATATTAGATATCTCTGCTGTAAATGCATGGATCTTATACAAGGTAGTAGCCGGAAAAAAGAAATTAAGTCGTAGAAATTTCATCTTGAGATTATGTGAAGAGCTCCGTGCCCCTTATGTGTCTACCAAAGAAACAACCCTTTCTACCATAAAAAGGGGGGGGAAGCATAAAAAGAGAAGACAGCAGTGAGAAAAAGGGTTATTTGTAGAATTATAGTATCCTCTAAAGGAAACCATACATTAAAGACATGTTTCGACAGTAAAAAATTGGTTTGTGGAACATGCGCATTTAGAGAAATGCTTTGTATCCATTGCTCCAAATGTGCAAAATACGAATAAACAGGTCAGTTTTAAAAACTTTGCTATATTTATTGAATGGGTTTTATTAATTATTCCTACCAGTGTCATTTATCTAGAGTAGCAACTCATTTATCAGATCTATGGATAAAAATATAACGAAAGCACTTTTCATGCCCATAATTACAATTTATTTTAATAATTAAAAATTATAAAATCCTATAGAAATCTGAAGATTGAGTCCCTATCTTGTACTCTAACAATTATTGATATGATATTATTACATTTTAGATGTATAATTAGCTCCGTATGCAAAAAATCAGAGATGGGCCAAAAAGGCCCACTCAGTCTTTCTAGGTATACAGCATAGTGCCGTCTTTCTAGTGTTAAAACAATATTGAGATCAATTCCAATGTGGCACCGAGGCTTAGTTGGTTAAAGCGCCTGTCTAGTAAACAGGAGATCACGAGTTCGAATCTCGTCGGTGCCTCAACATTTTATGTCTTTTTATTTATTCGGGGATTTAACTTGTTTCTAATTAACAAATTGAGTAGAGGTAAAAAATGTTTGGTTTTTATGTCATGAAATACTTCAGTAAATATTGCAGAACAATATCTATGTGAATTTATGTGGCCCCGTGGCTTAGTTGGTTAAAGCGCCTGTCTAGTAAACAGGAGATCACGAGTTCGAATCTCGTCGGTGCCTTTAGTGATTATTCATTGTTAGATTTACAGAAAAGGATTCATGTTTTTTAATAACCCTACTGATATTTAAATTTTAATTTTTCAATGTTAAACTTAGTATCCTATAAAGATTTCACTGCAAATAATTTTTCCGGAAGTTGTGGGGCGCCGTGGCTTAGCTGGTTAAAGCGCCTGTCTTGTAAACAGGAGATCGCGAGTTCGAATCTCGTCGGTGCCAATTACCATTTTATAAATTTTGGAAACAAAAAAAATTGCTATTGAAATATTTTAACCCATCGTGGTAGTAATCTTTTCAATTCTTTACGAGTTTATATTGGATTACCTTTAAATTTTAATACATTTTGTCTTGAGTTAGTGGCGCAGTGGCTTAGGGGTTAAAGCGCCTGTCTCGTAAACAGGAGATCGCTAGTTCGAATCTCGTCTGTGCCTTTTGTTTGGTATTAAATTTTTTCAACAAAAAATATTTCCCAAATGAAGAACAAGTAATGGGTTTTAAACAATATTGAGATCAACTCCAATGTGGCCCCGTGGCTTAGTTGGTTAAAGCGCCTGTCTAGTAAACAGGAGATCACGAGTTCGAATCTCGTCGGTGCCTCAACATTTTATGCCTTTTTATTTATTCGGGGATTTAACTTGTTTCTAATTAACAAATTGAGTAGAGGTAAAAAATGTTTGGTTTTTATGTGATGAAATACTTCAGTAAAAATTGCAGAACAATATCTATGTGAACTTATGTGGCGCCGTGGCTTAGTTGGTTAAAGCGCCTGTCTAGTAAACAGGAGATCACGAGTTCGAATCTCGTCGGTGCCTTTAGTGATTAATCAATTTTAGATTTACAGAAAAGGATTCATGTTTTTTAATAACCCTACTGATATTTAAATTTTAATTTTTCAATGTTAAACTTAGTATCCTATAAAGATTTCACTGCAAATAATTTTTCCGGAAGTTGTGGGGCGCCGTGGCTTAGCTGGTTAAAGCGCCTGTCTTGTAAACAGGAGATCGCGAGTTCGAATCTCGTCGGTGCCAATTACCACTTTATAAATTTTGGAAACAAAAAAAATTGCTATTGAAATATTTTAACCCATCGTGTTAGTAATCTTTTCAATTCTTTACGAGTTTATATTGGATTACCTTTAAATTTTAATACATTTTGTCTTGAGTTTGTGGCGCAGTGGCTTAGGGGTTAAAGCGCCTGTCTCGTAAACAGGAGATCGCGAGTTCGAATCTCGTCTGTGCCTTTTGTTTGGTATTAAATTTTTTCAACAAAAAATATTTCCCAAATGAAGAACAAGTAATGGGTTTTAAAAAATATTGAGATCAATTCCAATGTGGCGCCGTGGCTTAGTTGGTTAAAGCGCCTGTCTAGTAAACAGGAGATCACGAGTTCGAATCTCGTCGGATCCTCAACATTTTATGTCTTTTTAATTATTCGGGGATTTAACTTGTTTCTAATTAACAAATTGAGTAGAGGTAAAAAATGTTTGATTTTTATGTCATGAAATACTTCAGTAAATATCGCAGAACAATATCTATGTGAATTTATGTGGCGCCGTGGCTTAGTTGGTTAAAGCGCCTGTCTAGTAAACAGGAGATCACGAGTTCGAATCTCGTCGTTGCCTTTAGTGATTATTCATTTTTAGATTTACAGAAAAGGATTCATGTTTTTTAATAACCCTACTGATATTTAAATTTTAATTTTTCAATGTTAAACTTACTATCCTTTAAAGATTTTACTGCAAATAATTTTTCCGGAAGTTGTGGGGCGCCGTGGCTTAGTTGGTTAAAGCGCCTGTCTTGTAAACAGGAGATCGCGAGTTCGAATCTCGTCGGTGCCAATTACCTTTTTATAAATTTTGGAAACAAAAAAAATTGCTATTGAAATATTTTAACCCATCTTGGGAGTAATCTTTTCCATTCTTTACGAGTTTTTATTGGATTACCTTTAAATTTTAATACATTTTGTCTTGAGTTTGTGGCGCAGTGGCTTAGGGGTTAAAGCGCCTGTCTCGTAAACAGGAGATCGCGAGTTCGAATCTCGTCTCTGCCTTTTGTTTGGTATTAAATTTTTTCAACAAAAAATATTTCCCAAATGAAGAACAAGTAATGGGTTTTAAACAATATTGAGATCAATTCCAATGTGGCGCCGTGGCTTAGTTGGTTAAAGCGCCTGTCTAGTAAACAGGAGATCACGAGTTCGAATCTCGTCGGTGCCTCAACATTTTATGTCTTTTTAATTATTCGGGGATTTAACTTGTTTCTAATTAACAAATTGAGTAGAGGTAAAAAATGTTTGATTTTTATGTCATGAAATACTTCAGTAAATATCGCAGAACAATATCTATGTGAATTTATGTGGCGCCGTGGCTTAGTTGGTTAAAGCGCCTGTCTAGTAAACAGGAGATCACGAGTTCGAATCTCGTCGGTGCCTTTAGTGATTATTCATTTTTATAGATTTACAGAAAAGGATTCATGTTTTTTAATAACCCTACTGATATTTAAATTTTAATTTTTCAATGTTAAACTTACTATCCTTTAAAGATTTCACTGCAAAAAATTTTTCCGGAAGTTGTGGGGCGCCGTGGCTTAGCTGGTTAAAGCGCCTGTCTTGTAAACAGGAGATCGCGAGTTCGAATCTCGTCGGTGCCAATTACCATTTTATAAATTTTGGAAACAAAAAAAATTGCTATTGAAATATTTTAACCCATCGTGGTAGTAATCTTTTCAATTCTTTACGAGTTTATATTGGATTACCTTTAAATTTTAATACATTTTGTCTTGAGTTTGTGGCGCAGTGGCTTAGGGGTTAAAGCGCCTGTCTCGTAAACAGGAGATCGCGAGTTCGAATCTCGTCTGTGCCTTTTGTTTGGTATTAAATTTTTTCAACAAAAAATATTTCCCAAATGAAGAACAAGTAATGGGTTTTAAACAATATTGAGATCAACTCCAATGTGGCGCCGTGGCTTAGTTGGTTAAAGCGCCTGTCTAGTAAACAGGAGATCACGAGTTCGAATCTCGTCGGTGCCTCACCATTTTATGCCTTTTTATTTATTCGGGGATTTAACTTGTTTCTAATTAACAAATTGAGTAGAGGTAAAAAATGTTTGGTTTTTATGTCATGAAATACTTCAGTAAATATTGCAGAACAATATCTATGTGAACTTATGTGGCGCCGTGGCTTAGTTGGTTAAAGCGCCTGTCTAGTAAACAGGAGATCACGAGTTCGAATCTCGTCGGTGCCTTTAGTGATTAATCATTTTTAGATTTACAGAAAAGGATTCATGTTTTTTAATAACCCTACTGATATTTAAATTTTAATTTTTCATTGTTAAACTTAGTATCCTTTAAAGATTTCACTGCAAATAATTTTCCCGGAGGTTGTGGGGCGCCGTGGCTTAGCTGGTTAAAGCGCCTGTCTTGTAAACAGGAGATCGCGAGTTCGAATCTCGTCGGTGCCAATTACCTTTTTATAAATTTTGGAAATAAAAAAATTGCTATTGAAATATTTTTACCCATAGTGGGTGTAATCTTTTCAATTCTTCACGAGTTTATATTGGATTACCTTTAAATTTTAATACATTTTGTCTTGAGTTTGTGGCGCAGTGGCTTAGGGGTTAAAGCGCCTGTCTCGTAAACAGGATATCGCGAGTTCGAATCTCGTCGGTGACTTTTGTTTGGTATTAAATTTTTTCAACAAAAAATATTTTCCAAATAAAGAATAAGTTATGGGTTTTAAGCAATATTGAGATCAATTCCAATGTGGCGCCGTGGCTTTGTTGCTTAAAATGCCTATCTATTAAACAGGAGATTACGAGTTCGAATCTCGTCGGTGCCTGAACATTTTATGCCTTTTTATGTATTCGGGGATTTAACTTGTTTCTAATTAACAAATTGAGTAGAAGTAAAAAATGTTTGGTTTTTATGTCATGAAATACTTCAGTAAATATTGCAGAACAATATCTATGTGAATTTATGTGGCGCCGTGGCTTAGTTGGTTAAAGCGCCTGTCTAGTAAACAGGAGATCACGAGTTCGAATCTCGTCGGTGCCTTTAGTGATTATTCATTTTTAGATTTACAGAAAAGGATTCATGTTTTTTAATAACCCTACTGATATTTAAATTTTAATTTTTCAATGTTAAACTTAGTATCCTATAAAGATTTCACTGCAAATAATTTTTCCGGAAGTTGTGTGGCGCCGTGGCTTAGCTGGTTAAAGCGCCTGTCTTGTAAACAGGAGATTGCGAGTTCGAATCTCGTCGGTGGCAATTTCCATTTTATAAATTTTGGAAACAAAAAAAAATTGCTATTGAAATATTTTAACCCATCGTGGTAGTAATCTTTTCAATTCTTTACGAGTTTATATTGGATTACCTTTAAAGTTTAATACATTTTGTCTTGAGTTTGTGGCGCAGTGGCTTAGGGGTTAAAGCGCCTGTCTCGTAAACAGGAGATCGCGAGTTCGAATCTCGTCTGTGCCTTTTGTTTGGTATTAAATTTTTTCAACAAAAAATATTTCCCAAATGAAGAACAAGTAATGGGTTTTAAACAATATTGGGATCAACTCCAATGTGGCGCCGTGGCTTAGTTGGTTAAAGCGCCTGTCTAGTAAACAGGAGATCACGAGTTCGAATCTCGTCGGTGCCTCACCATTTTATGCCTTTTTATTTATTCGGGGATTTAACTTGTTTCTAATTAACAAATTGAGTAGAGGTAAAAAATGTTTGGTTTTTATGTCATGAAATACTTCAGTAAATATTGCAGAACAATATCTATGTGAACTTATGTGGCGCCGTGGCTTAGTTGGTTAAAGCGCCTGTCTAGTAAACAGGAGATCACGAGTTCGAATCTCCTCGGTGCCTTTAGTAATTATTCATTTTTAGATTTACAGAAAAGGATTCATGTTTTTTAATAACCCTACTGATATTTAAATTTTAATTTTTCAATGTTAAACTTACTATCCTTTAAAGATTTTACTGCAAATAATTTTTTCGGAAGTTGTGGGGCGCCGTGGCTTAGTTGGTTAAAGCGCCTGTCTTGTAAACAGGAGATCGCGAGTTCGAATCTCGTCGGTGCCAATTACCTTTTTATAAATTTTGGAAACAAAAAAAATTGCTATTGAAATATTTTAACCCATCGTGGTAGTAATCTTTTCAATTCTTTACGAGTTTATATTGGATTACCTTTAAATTTTAATACATTTTGTCTTGAGTTTGTGGCGCAGTGGCTTAGGGGTTAAAGCGCCTGTCTCGTAAACAGGAGATCGGGAGTTCGAATCTCGTCTGTGCCTTTTGTTTGGTATTAAATTCTTTCAACAAAAAATATTTTCCAAATGAAGAAAAAGTAATGGGTTTAAAACAATATTGAGATCAATTCCAATGTGGCATCGAGGCTTAGTTGGTGAAAGCGCCGGTCTAGTAAACAGGAGATCACAGGTTCGATTCTCGTCGGTGCCCCAAGATTTTATGTCTTTTTATTTATTCGGGGATTTAACTTGTTTCTAATTAACAAATTGAGTAGAGGTAAAAAATGTTTGATTTTAATGTCATGAAATACTTCAGTAAATATTGCAGAACAATATCTATGTGAACTTAAAATTAATTTAAATATCAGTAGGGTTATTAAAAAACATGAATCCTTTTCTGTAAATCTAAAAATGAATAATCACAAAAGGCACCGACGAGATTCGAACTCGTGATCTCCTGTTTACTAGACAGGCGCTTTAACCAACTAAGCCACGGCGCCACATTAATTCACATAGATATTGTTCTGCAATATTTACTGAAGTATTTCATGACATAAAAACCAAACATTTTTTACTTCTACTCAATTTGTTAATTAGAAACAAGTTAAATCCCCGAATAAATAAAAACGCATAAAATGTTGAGGCACCGACGAGATTCGAACTCGTAATCTCCTGTTTAATAGATAGGCACTTTAAGCAACAAAGCCACGGCGCCACATTGGAATTGATCTCAATATTGCTTAAAACCCATTACTTATTCTTTATTTGGAAAATATTTTTTGTTGAAAAAATTTAATACCAAACAAAAGGCACCGACGAGATTCGAACTCGCGATATCCTGTTTACGAGACAGGCGCTTTAACCCCTAAGCCACTGCGCCACAAACTCAAGACAAAATGTATTAAAATTTAAAGGTAATCCAATATAAACTCGTAAAGAATTGAAAAGATTACACCCACTATGGGTAAAAATATTTCAATAGCAATTTTTTTATTTCCAAAATTTATAAAAAGGTAATTGGCACCGACGAGATTCGAACTCGCGATCTCCTGTTTACAAGACAGGCGCTTTAACCAGCTAAGCCACAGCGCCCCACAACCTCCGTGAAAATTATTTGCAGTGAAATCTTTAAAGGATACTAAGTTTAACAATGAAAAATTAAAATTTAAATATCAGTAGGGTTATTAAAAAACATGAATCCTTTTCTGTAAATCTAAAAATGATTAAACACTAAAGGCACACTGCCTTTGCCGGTCCCAAGCCCGGATGAGAAAATGTGGAGGGTGCCACTAAGCCCGTGGTATAACCCTGGAAGAGTGGAAAGTTTGGTTTCGATCTCACTGACCGCTCGACTAGGGGAAAAATCGGCACTGGGGGGAAGGTTATGAATCTCCAAGGATCTCGGGGTTAGTGCTGTGGGGTCTCGGAGAATGCGGTCAGTGGAGGATACAGGAGAAAAGCTGAGTTTAGCGTCTCAGGCCGCCAGATAGTACAGGAGCCCGGGGTAGCCTAACCAGCATATCCTGGCTGCTCTATCAGCTGGTGTATAATCCCGCCTGCCTTGTAGCTCCAGGTGGTGCCTGGATGGGGTCCTGCATGGCAGTGTGGGGGGCTCTTCCGAGGTCACCGCTGACTGTTGACTCTGGGGCTAGCCCTACTTCACGGGCCCTTTGAAAATTGGAGGGGAGTTTCCTTAACCCCAAAAAATCTACAATTCATGATGAACGAAGAGAAAAAAGAAGTCAAGACTAAAAACGCTTCTTCTAAAACCCCCAAACAAGGATCGGGTTCCCAATCAAGGGATACTAGATCAAGGTGTCCTACTCCTATGGAGACGGATCACCCTAAGGAGGAAACCTTGCTCCACACCGCCGGTGGAAGTGGTGATGTCTGCGCAAGCGGACACACCGCGGAGACTGATGGTGGGTTCAAGGTAGTACTCACTAAAAATCAAAAAAGAAACCTGAAAAGGACTAAACAAAAGGCTTTGGCCAGAGCTGCAGCCAAGGATGCAGATGCAACCAAGGAAGCAGATGTTGCCAAGGAGGGAGGGAGTTGTGGAAGTACCAAAAGAGCTTTGTCTGCTGGTTCTACACCATCCCCTAATCCTGCAACTCGGAAAAAGAAGCAACGCATCGACACAGGACCACAGTCTTTTGCCAATGCAGTGAGGGGGGTAAAGCTTGCTATTGTGAAGGAAGCTTATCCCAAAGACAAGATCTCCAAAGAGGAGGTAGACCGCATTCAGATGCATATTCTGAACCTTATTGATAAGATAAAGGACGGAGATCATCTGCCCAAGATACAGGGTTCTGTAATCAATACAGGAGCCCTTGTCATCCAGTGTGACGATCCTGAAACCGTGGAATGGGTCAACCACAATTTCCACGGTAACAAAGAATTGTTTCCAGGACTTTCCCTGAAAGTTATAAGTGCCAGGTACCTTCCCAAGCCGGTGAAGGTTGCTTTCAGAACAAAAGATATCTTCACCTTAGAAGGAAATGTACTGCTGAAGCGGATGGACCGGTTCAACCGAGATCTGAATTCAATGGATTGGCGATTGGTACACAGGCATGTGGAACCGCTCTCCGTCCGATGGATTTTCGAAGTTGGACTGGAGTCTGCGGAAGCAATAAAGGCAGCTGGGTGTGCAGCATACACCGGTCTGGACAGAGGGGTCTTCAAGATCCTTGATGACCCAAATATCAAAAGGCCTGCAGCTGAAGCGTCCACCTCTTCTCAAGAGGAGGACACGACAACTGCACAAGCATCCACCTCTCAGGTAGGTACACCTTCTACCTCTGAGGCAGCCGATTCTATATCGGTAAGTGAGGAACTTCTTTTAATAGGTGAGCTGGAAATTGATACCGGCTCTGAGGGTACACTACAACCCTCTTCACCTGGATCTGAAGTCAGTGACTCCGCTCTTTTGGATGAGGAGCCTAAGGGAGCTAATACATAAGCTCTAGTGATCTGGTTGCTCCACCCTACTCTAATGAGTAAAGGTATCGATGCATGCCAAATAAACCTTCATCATAGCCGTTCTGCTTCTGCTATTCTTAGTAGAAGGCTGGCTATGGGTCAGGTTGAAATTGCACTGGTGCAGGAGCCCTGGACTCGTAATGGTAACATTATGGGACTAGGTGCCAAAGGTTACAATATCATATATGACAGAAAATGTCAATTTTCTTGATTTCAATGTCAATTTTCAAATGTCAATTTTCTGATTGATTGAATTTATGTGGCGCCGTGGCTTAGTTGGTTAAAGCGCCTGTCTAGTAAACAGGAGATCACGAGTTCGAATCTCGTCGGTGCCTTTAGTGATTAATCATTTTTAGATTTACAGAAAAGGATTCATGTTTTTTAATAACCCAACTGATATTTAAATTTTAATTTTTCATTGTTAAACTTAGTATCCTTTAAAGATTTCACTGCAAATAATTTTTCCGGAAGTTGTGGGGCGCCGTGGCTTAGCTGGTTAAAGCGCCTGTCTTGTAAACAGGAGATCGCGAGTTCGAATCTCGTCGGTGCCAATTACCATTTTATAAATTTTGGAAACAAAAAAAATTGCTATTGAAATATTTTAACCCATCGTGGTAGTAATCTTTTCAATTCTTTACGAGTTTATATTGGATTACCTTTAAAGTTTAATACATTTTGTCTTGAGTTTGTGGCGCAGTGGCTTAGGGGTTAAAGCGCCTGTCTCGTAAACAGGAGATCGCGAGTTCGAATCTCGTCTGTGCCTTTTGTTTGGTATTAAATTTTTTCAACAAAAAATATTTCCCAAATGAAGAACAAGTAATGGGTTTTAAACAATATTGGGATCAACTCCAATGTGGCGCCGTGGCTTAGTTGGTTAAAGCGCCTGTCTAGTAAACAGGAGATCACGAGTTCGAATCTCGTCGGTGCCTCACCATTTTATGCCTTTTTATTTATTCGGGGATTTAACTTGTTTCTAATTAACAAATTGAGTAGAGGTAAAAAATGTTTGGTTTTTATGTCATGAAATACTTCAGTAAATATTGCAGAACAATATCTATGTGAACTTATGTGGCGCCGTGGCTTAGTTGGTTAAAGCGCCTGTCTAGTAAACAGGAGATCACGAGTTCGAATCTCCTCGGTGCCTTTAGTAATTATTCATTTTTAGATTTACAGAAAAGGATTCATGTTTTTTAATAACCCTACTGATATTTAAATTTTAATTTTTCAATGTTAAACTTACTATCCTTTAAAGATTTTACTGCAAATAATTTTTTCGGAAGTTGTGGGGCGCCGTGGCTTAGTTGGTTAAAGCGCCTGTCTTGTAAACAGGAGATCGCGAGTTCGAATCTCGTCGGTGCCAATTACCTTTTTATAAATTTTGGAAACAAAAAAAATTGCTATTGAAATATTTTAACCCATCGTGGTAGTAATCTTTTCAATTCTTTACGAGTTTATATTGGATTACCTTTAAATTTTAATACATTTTGTCTTGAGTTTGTGGCGCAGTGGCTTAGGGGTTAAAGCGCCTGTCTCGTAAACAGGAGATCGGGAGTTCGAATCTCGTCTGTGCCTTTTGTTTGGTATTAAATTCTTTCAACAAAAAATATTTTCCAAATGAAGAAAAAGTAATGGGTTTAAAACAATATTGAGATCAATTCCAATGTGGCATCGAGGCTTAGTTGGTGAAAGCGCCGGTCTAGTAAACAGGAGATCACAGGTTCGATTCTCGTCGGTGCCCCAAGATTTTATGTCTTTTTATTTATTCGGGGATTTAACTTGTTTCTAATTAACAAATTGAGTAGAGGTAAAAAATGTTTGATTTTAATGTCATGAAATACTTCAGTAAATATTGCAGAACAATATCTATGTGAACTTAAAATTAATTTAAATATCAGTAGGGTTATTAAAAAACATGAATCCTTTTCTGTAAATCTAAAAATGAATAATCACAAAAGGCACCGACGAGATTCGAACTCGTGATCTCCTGTTTACTAGACAGGCGCTTTAACCAACTAAGCCACGGCGCCACATTAATTCACATAGATATTGTTCTGCAATATTTACTGAAGTATTTCATGACATAAAAACCAAACATTTTTTACTTCTACTCAATTTGTTAATTAGAAACAAGTTAAATCCCCGAATAAATAAAAACGCATAAAATGTTGAGGCACCGACGAGATTCGAACTCGTAATCTCCTGTTTAATAGATAGGCACTTTAAGCAACAAAGCCACGGCGCCACATTGGAATTGATCTCAATATTGCTTAAAACCCATTACTTATTCTTTATTTGGAAAATATTTTTTGTTGAAAAAATTTAATACCAAACAAAAGGCACCGACGAGATTCGAACTCGCGATATCCTGTTTACGAGACAGGCGCTTTAACCCCTAAGCCACTGCGCCACAAACTCAAGACAAAATGTATTAAAATTTAAAGGTAATCCAATATAAACTCGTAAAGAATTGAAAAGATTACACCCACTATGGGTAAAAATATTTCAATAGCAATTTTTTTATTTCCAAAATTTATAAAAAGGTAATTGGCACCGACGAGATTCGAACTCGCGATCTCCTGTTTACAAGACAGGCGCTTTAACCAGCTAAGCCACAGCGCCCCACAACCTCCGTGAAAATTATTTGCAGTGAAATCTTTAAAGGATACTAAGTTTAACAATGAAAAATTAAAATTTAAATATCAGTAGGGTTATTAAAAAACATGAATCCTTTTCTGTAAATCTAAAAATGATTAAACACTAAAGGCACACTGCCTTTGCCGGTCCCAAGCCCGGATGAGAAAATGTGGAGGGTGCCACTAAGCCCGTGGTATAACCCTGGAAGAGTGGAAAGTTTGGTTTCGATCTCACTGACCGCTCGACTAGGGGAAAAATCGGCACTGGGGGGAAGGTTATGAATCTCCAAGGATCTCGGGGTTAGTGCTGTGGGGTCTCGGAGAATGCGGTCAGTGGAGGATACAGGAGAAAAGCTGAGTTTAGCGTCTCAGGCCGCCAGATAGTACAGGAGCCCGGGGTAGCCTAACCAGCATATCCTGGCTGCTCTATCAGCTGGTGTATAATCCCGCCTGCCTTGTAGCTCCAGGTGGTGCCTGGATGGGGTCCTGCATGGCAGTGTGGGGGGCTCTTCCGAGGTCACCGCTGACTGTTGACTCTGGGGCTAGCCCTACTTCACGGGCCCTTTGAAAATTGGAGGGGAGTTTCCTTAACCCCAAAAAATCTACAATTCATGATGAACGAAGAGAAAAAAGAAGTCAAGACTAAAAACGCTTCTTCTAAAACCCCCAAACAAGGATCGGGTTCCCAATCAAGGGATACTAGATCAAGGTGTCCTACTCCTATGGAGACGGATCACCCTAAGGAGGAAACCTTGCTCCACACCGCCGGTGGAAGTGGTGATGTCTGCGCAAGCGGACACACCGCGGAGACTGATGGTGGGTTCAAGGTAGTACTCACTAAAAATCAAAAAAGAAACCTGAAAAGGACTAAACAAAAGGCTTTGGCCAGAGCTGCAGCCAAGGATGCAGATGCAACCAAGGAAGCAGATGTTGCCAAGGAGGGAGGGAGTGGTGGAAGTACCAAAAGAGCTTTGTCTGCTGGTTCTACACCATCCCCTAATCCTGCAACTCGGAAAAAGAAGCAACGCATCGACACAGGACCACAGTCTTTTGCCAATGCAGTGAGGGGGGTAAAGCTTGCTATTGTGAAGGAAGCTTATCCCAAAGACAAGATCTCCAAAGAGGAGGTAGACCGCATTCAGATGCATATTCTGAACCTTATTGATAAGATAAAGGACGGAGATCATCTGCCCAAGATACAGGGCTCTGTAATCAATACAGGAGCCCTTGTCATCCAGTGTGACGATCCTGAAACCGTGGAATGGGTCAACCACAATTTCCACGGTAACAAAGAATTGTTTCCAGGACTTTCCCTGAAAGTTATAAGTGCCAGGTACCTTCCCAAGCCGGTGAAGGTTGCTTTCAGAACAAAAGATATCTTCACCTTAGAAGGAAATGTACTGCTGAAGCGGATGGACCGGTTCAACCGAGATCTGAATTCAATGGATTGGCGAGTGGTACACAGGCATGTGGAACCGCTCTCCGTCCGATGGATTTTCGAAGTTGGACTGGAGTCTGCGGAAGCAATAAAGGCAGCTGGGTGTGCAGCATACACCGGTCTGGACAGAGGGGTTTTCAAGATCCTTGATGACCCAAATATCAAAAGGCCTGCAGCTGAAGCGTCCACCTCTTCTCAAGAGGAGGACACGACAACTGCACAAGCATCCACCTCTCAGGTAGGTACACCTTCTACCTCTGAGGCAGCCGATTCTATATCGGTAAGTGAGGAACTTCTTTTAATAGGTGAGCTGGAAATTGATACCGGCTCTGAGGGTACACTACAACCCTCTTCACCTGGATCTGAAGTCAGTGACTCCGCTCTTTTGGATGAGGAGCCTAAGGGAGCTAATACATAAGCTCTAGTGATCTGGTTGCTCCACCCTACTCTAATGAGTAAAGGTATCGATGCATGCCAAATAAACCTTCATCATAGCCGTTCTGCTTCTGCTATTCTTAGTAGAAGGCTGGCTATGGGTCAGGTTGAAATTGCACTGGTGCAGGAGCCCTGGACTCGTAATGGTAACATTATGGGACTAGGTGCCAAAGGTTACAATATCATATATGACAGAAAATGTCAATTTTCTTGATTTCAATGTCAATTTTCAAATGTCAATTTTCTGATTGATTGAATTTATGTGGCGCCGTGGCTTAGTTGGTTAAAGCGCCTGTCTAGTAAACAGGAGATCACGAGTTCGAATCTCGTCGGTGCCTTTAGTGATTAATCATTTTTAGATTTACAGAAAAGGATTCATGTTTTTTAATAACCCAACTGATATTTAAATTTTAATTTTTCATTGTTAAACTTAGTATCCTTTAAAGATTTCACTGCAAATAATTTTTCCGGAAGTTGTGGGGCGCCGTGGCTTAGCTGGTTAAAGCGCCTGTCTTGTAAACAGGAGATCGCGAGTTCGAATCTCGTCGGTGCCAATTACCATTTTATAAATTTTGGAAACAAAAAAAATTGCTATTGAAATATTTTAACCCATCGTGGTAGTAATCTTTTCAATTCTTTACGAGTTTATATTGGATTACCTTTAAATTTTAATACATTTTGTCTTGAGTTTGTGGCGCAGTGGCTTAGGGGTTAAAGCGCCTGTCTCTTAAACAGGAGATCGCGAGTTCTAATCTCGTCTGTGCCTTTTGTTTGGTATTAAATTTTTTCAACAAAAAATATTTCCCAAATGAAGAACAAGTAATGGGTTTTAAACAATATTGAGATCAATTCCAATGTGGCGCCGTGGCTTAGTTGGTTAAAGCGCCTGTCTAGTAAACAGGAGATCACGAGTTCGAATCTCGTCGGTGCCTCAACATTTTATGTCTTTTTATTTATTCGGGGATTTAACTTGTTTCTAATTAACAAATTGAGTAGAAGTAAAAAATGTTTGGTTTTTATGTCATGAAATACTTCAGTAAATATTGCAGAACAATATCTATGTGAATTTATGTGGCGCCGTGGCTTAGTTGGTTAAAGCGCCTGTCTAGTAAACAGGAGATCACGAGTTCGAATCTCGTCGGTGCCTTTAGTGATCATTCATTTTTAGATTTACAGAAAAGGATTCATGTTTTTTAATAACCCTACTGATATTTAAATTTTAATTTTTCAATGTTAAACTTAGTATCCTATAAAGATTTCACTGCAAATAATTTTTCCGGAAGTCGTGTGGCGCCGTGGCTTAGCTGGTTAAAGCGCCTGTCTTGTAAACAGGAGATCGCGAGTTCGAATCTCGTCGGTGCCAATTACCATTTTATAAATTTTGGAAACAAAAAAAAATTGCTATTGAAATATTTTAACCCATCGTGGTAGTAATCTTTTCAATTCTTTACGAGTTTATATTGGATTACCTTTAAAGTTTAATACATTTTGTCTTGAGTTTGTGGCGCAGTGGCTTAGGGGTTAAAGGGCCTGTCTCGTAAACAGGAGATCGCGAGTTCGAATCTCGTCTGTGCCTTTTGTTTGGTATTAAATTTTTTCAACAAAAAATATTTCCCAAATGAAGAACAAGTAATGGGTTTTAAACAATATTGAGATCAACTCCAATGTGGCGCCGTGGCTTAGTTGGTTAAAGCGCCTGTCTAGTAAACAGGAGATCACGAGTTCGAATCTCGTCGGTGCCTCACCATTTTATGCCTTTTTATTTATTCGGGGATTTAACTTGTTTCTAATTAACAAATTGAGTAGAGGTAAAAAATTTTTGGTTTTTATGTCATGAAATACTTCAGTAAATATTGCAGAACAATATCTATGTGAACTTATGTGGCGCCGTGGCTTAGTTGGTTAAAGCGCCTGTCTAGTAAACAGGAGATCACGAGTTCGAATCTCGTCGGTGCCTTTAGTGATTATTCATTTTTAGATTTACAGAAAAGGATTCATGTTTTTTAATAACCCTACTGATATTTAAATTTTAATTTTTCAATGTTAAACTTACTATCCTTTAAAGATTTTACTGCAAATAATTTTTTCGGAAGTTGTGGGGCGCCGTGGCTTAGCTGGTTAAAGCGCCTGTCTTGTAAACAGGAGATCGCGAGTTCGAATCTCGTCGGTGCCAATTACCATTTTGGAAACAAAAAAAATTGCTATTGAAATATTTTAACCCATCGTGGTAATAATCTTTTCAATTCTTTACGAGTTTATATTGGATTACCTTTAAATTTTAATACATTTTGTCTTGAGTTTGTGGCGCAGTGGCTTAGGGGTTAAAGCGCCTGTCTCTTAAACAGGAGATCGCGAGTTCGAATCTCGTCTGTGCCTTTTTTTTGGTATTAAATTTTTTCAACAAAAAATATTTCCCAAATGAAGAACAAGTAATGGGTTTTAAACAATATTGAGATCAATTCCAATGTGGCGCCGTGGCTTAGTTGGTTAAAGCGCCTGTCTAGTAAACAGGAGATCACGAGTTCGAATCTCGTCGGTGCCTTTAGTGATTATTCATTTTTAGATTTACAGAAAAGGATTCATGTTTTTTAATAACCCTACTGATATTTAAATTTTAATTTTTCAATGTTAAACTTAGTATCCTATAAAGATTTCACTGCAAAAAATTTTTCCGGAAGTTGTGGGGCGCCGTGGCTTAGCTGGTTAAAGCGCCTGTCTTGTTAACAGGAGATCGCGAGTTCGAATCTCGTCGGTGCCAATTACCATTTTATAAATTTTGGAAACAAAAAAAATTGCTATTGAAATATTTTAACCCATCGTGGTAGTAATCTTTTCAATTCTTTACGAGTTTATATTGGATTACCTTTAAATTTTAATACATTTTGTCTTGAGTTTGTGGCGCAGTGGCTTAGGGGTTAAAGCCCCTGTCTCGTAAACAGGAGATCGCGAGTTCGAATCTCGTCTGTGCCTTTTGTTTGGTATTAAATTTTCTCAACAAAAAATATTTCCCAAATGAAGAACAAGTAATGGGTTTTAAACAATATTGAGATCAACTCCAATGTGGCGCCGTGGCTTAGTTGGTTAAAGCGCCTGTCTAGTAAACAGGAGATCACGAGTTCGAATCTCGTCGGTGCCTCACCATTTTATGCCTTTTTATTTATTCCGGGATTTAACTTGTTTCTAATTAACAAATTGAGTAGAGGTAAAAAATGTTTGGTTTTTATGTCATGAAATACTTCAGTAAATATTGCAGAACAATATCTATGTGAACTTATGTGGCGCCGTGGCTTAGTTGGTTAAAGCGCCTGTCTAGTAAACAGGAGATCACGAGTTTAAATCTCGTCGGTGCCTTTAGTGATTAATCATTTTTAGATTTACAGAAAAGGATTCATGTTTTTTAATAACCCTACTGATATTTAAATTTTAATTTTTCATTGTTAAACTTAGTATCCTTTAAAGATTTCACTGCAAATAATTTTCCCGGAGGTTGTGGGGCGCCGTGGCTTAGCTGGTTAAAGCGCCTGTCTTGTAAACAGGAGATCGCGAGTTCGAATCTCGTCGGTGCCAATTACCTTTTTATAAATTTTGGAAATAAAAAAATTGCTATTGAAATATTTTTACCCATAGTGGGTGTAATCTTTTCAATTCTTTACGAGTTTATATTGGATTACCTTTTAATTTTAATACATTTTGTCTTGAGTTTGTGGCGCAGTGGCTTAGGGGTTAAAGCGCCTGTCTCGTAAACAGGATATCGCGAGTTCGAATCTCGTCTGTGCCTTTTGTTTGGTATTAAATTTTTTCAACAAAAAATATTTTCCAAATAAAGAATAAGTAATGGGTTTTAAGCAATATTGAGATCAATTCCAATGTGGCGCCGTGGCTTTGTTGCTTAAAGTGCCTATCTATTAAACAGGAGATCACGAGTTCGAATCTCGTCGGTGCCTTTAGTGATTATTCATTTTTAGATTTACAGAAAAGGATTCATGTTTTTTAATAACCCTACTGATATTTAAATTTTAATTTTTCAATGTTAAACTTAGTATCCTATAAAGATTTCACTGCAAATAATTTTTCCGGAAGTTGTGTGGCGCCGTGGCTTAGTTGGTTAAAGCGCCTGTCTAGTAAACAGGAGATCACGAGTTCGAATCTCGTCGGTGCCTTTAGTGATTAATCATTTTTAGATTTACAGAAAAGGATTCATGTTTTTTAATAACCCTACTGATATTTAAAATTTAATTTTTCATTGTTAAACTTAGTATCCTTTAAAGATTTCACTGCAAATAATTTTCCCGGAGGTTGTGGGGCGCCGTGGCTTAGCTGGTTAAAGCGCCTGTCTTGTAAACAGGAGATCGCGAGTTCGAATCTCGTCGGTGCCAATTACCTTTTTATAAATTTTGGAAATAAAAAAATTGCTATTGAAATATTTTTACCCATAGTGGGTGTAATCTTTTCAATTCTTTACGAGTTTATATTGGATTACCTTTAAATTTTAATACATTTTGTCTTGAGTTTGTGGCGCAGTGGCTTAGGGGTTAAAGCGCCTGTCTCGTAAACAGGATATCGCGAGTTCGAATCTCGTCGGTGACTTTTGTTTGGTATTAAATTTTTTCAACAAAAATATTTTCCAAATAAAGAATAAGTAATGGGTTTTAAGCAATATTGAGATCAATTCCAATGTGGCGCCGTGGCTTTGTTGCTTAAAGTGCCTATCTATTAAACAGGAGATTACGAGTTCGAATCTCGTCGGTGCCTCAACATTTTATGCCTTTTTATTTATTCGGGAATTTAACTTGTTTCTAATTAACAAATTGAGTAGAAGTAAAAAATGTTTGGTTTTTATGTCATGAAATACTTCAGTAAATATTGCAGAACAATATCTATGTGAATTTATGTGGCGCCGTGGCTTAGTTGGTTAAAGCGCCTGTCTAGTAAACAGGAGATCACGAGTTCGAATCTCGTCGGTGCCTTTAGTGATTATTCATTTTTAGATTTACAGAAAAGGATTCATGTTTTTTAATAACCCTACTGATATTTAAATTTTAATTTTTCAATGTTAAACTTAGTATCCTATAAAGATTTCACTGCAAATAATTTTTCCGGAAGTTGTGTGGCGCCGTGGCTTAGCTGGTTAAAGCGCCTGTCTTGTAAACAGGAGATCGCGAGTTCGAATCTCGTCGGTGCCAATTACCATTTTATAAATTTTGGAAACAAAAAAAATTGCTATTGAAATATTTTAACCCATCGTGGTAGTAATCTTTTCAATTCTTTACGAGTTTATATTGGATTACCTTTAAATTTTAATACATTTTGTCTTGAGTTTGTGGCGCAGTGGCTTAGGGGTTAAAGCGCCTGTCTCGTAAACAGGAGATCGCGAGTTCGAATCTCGTCTGTGCCTTTTGTTTGGTATTAAATTTTTTCAACAAAAAATATTTCCCAAATGAAGAACAAGTAATGGGTTTTAAACAATATTGAGATCAATTCCAATGTGGCGCCGTGGCTTAGTTGGTTAAAGCGCCTGTCTAGTAAACAGGAGATCACGAGTTCGAATCTCGTCGGTGCCTCAACATTTTATGTCTTTTTATTTATTCGGGGATTTAACTTGTTTCTAATTAACAAATTGAGTAGAAGTAAAAAATGTTTGATTTTTATGTCATGAAATACATCAGTAAATATTGCAGAACAATATCTATGTGAATTTATGTGGCGCCGTGGCTTAGTTGGTTAAAGCGCCTGTCTAGTAAACAGGAGATCACGAGTTCGAATCTCGTCGGTGCCTTTAGTGATTATTCATTTTTAGATTTACAGAAAAGGATTCATGTTTTTTAATAACCCTACTGATATTTAAATTTTAATTTTTCATTGTTAAACTTAATATCCTTTAAAGATTTCACTGCAAATAATTTTTCCGGAAGTTGTGGGGCGCCGTGGCTTAGCTGGTTAAAGCGCCTGTCTTTTAAACAGGAGATCGCGAGTTCGAATCTCGTCGGTGCCAATTACCATTTTGGAAACAAAAAAAATTGCTATTGAAATATTTTAACCCATCGTGGTAGTAATCTTTTCAATTCTTTACGAGTTTATATTGGATTACCTTTAAATTTTAATACATTTTGTCTTGAGTTTGTGGCGCAGTGGCTTAGGGGTTAAAGCGCCTGTCTCTTAAACAGGAGATCGCGAGTTCGAATCTCGTCTGTGCCTTTTTTTTGGTATTAAATTTTTTCAACAAAAAATATTTCCCAAATGAAGAACAAGTAATGGGTTTTAAACAATATTGAGATCAATTCCAATGTGGCGCCGTGGCTTAGTTGGTTAAAGCGCCTGTCTAGTAAACAGGAGATCACGAGTTTGAATCTCGTCGGTGCCTTTAGTGATTATTCATTTTTAGATTTACAGAAAAGGATTCATGTTTTTTAATAACGCTACTGATATTTAAATTTTAATTTTTCAATTCTAAACTTAGTATCCTATAAAGATTTCACTGCAAAAAATTTTTCCGGAAGTTGGGGGGCGCCGTGGCTTAGCTGGTTAAAGCGCCTGTCTTGTAAACAGGAGATCGCGAGTTCGAATCTCGTCGGTGCCAATTACCATTTTATAAATTTTGGAAACAAAAAAAATTGCTATTGAAATATTTTAACCCATCTTGGGAGTAATCTTTTCAATTCTTTACGAGTTTATATTGGATTACCTTTAAATTTTAATACATTTTGTCTTGAGTTTGTGGCGCAGTGGCTTAGGGGTTAAAGCGCCTGTCTCGTAAACAGGAGATCGCGAGTTCGAATCTCGTCTGTGCCTTTTGCAGGGCCGTGTGGTAGATTTACCCAGTATGAGGCAAGTCCTAGAAATGCCGCCCCTTATGTATTTTTCCTTTAAATAATTGATACTTCAAATTAATTAAGATTAATTAATGTAAATATTTAATTAAAATTAATCATAAATAACTTATTGATTGGTAATTAATGATATATATTTAATTAGTAATTAATGATACATAATTAAGTCCCCCAATAATTCTCTAATTATGGGGGAATTGCGTTGTAGCTTGTAGAAAACTAACCAATTTCTAGTAATATAATTAAATTACCATTAATTAGTTTCAAAAAGGGCAATTATATTTTACATGATTCAAAACACTTTTTTTTTTCAGCAATAAAAGCAACATTTTGTGATTTTCATATACACTGCATCCTTGATAATTCAGAACTAACGAGATAATTTCTAACCTAAACCATCATTCTAAGAATTGAGAAATTATGTTCAAAAGTGCCCCATTTGAGAAGTAGATTTAAACATGCATTTCATTTGAACACTTGAGTAAATTATTCAAAATTCATTTTTAGAAGCTACACATTTATCAAACAATAATTGAGGTTTTTGAGCTTTCAAAGTTAGCATACCCGCTTTGGGGTACTCTCCCCTATGGATTTAAATTCTTAAAGACACGACCAACAATCCCAAAATTGAATAAATAAATAATATAGTATTTTTTCAGGTCATTAGTATATTTAGTCATAGTATAATCTTCCCGGGAAATCCCCGGAATTTCAGTCATTCCCGGGAATGGATTAATTTTTGAAACTACTTCATAGAAATTATATTTAAACTTCAAAATAAAAGTCCAGGAGTTTAAATACATAAATTACAACACAATTTATTTTACTACTATAAAAATGAATATTTAAGTTTTAACTGTTTTTTTTTTATTATTATGGAAGGATTTTATTTTAATTACCAAAATACAATCAATATGAAAAAAGTTAAAGGATGGTAATATTTTTTCGGGGGGGGGCTTAGTTTTTCTTCATAAATACAGTTTTGGAGGTTCCTTAAAACTGTTTGCTTTCATGAAATTAAACTTATGGAATGAAAAAATAAAATACCCTTAGATTTGTATATAGTGTAATTCGGAATTTTTGTTTTATTTAGTTAATTTTTTTTAATCAGAGTATCTTGTTAAAAAAAACTCTATACAAAAGGTTATACGAAAATTACGGTTAGTAAAAACTAAATTATTACATGGGTAAAGCTATATAATTTTTTTTTGATTCTTCACTGGAATTAACTGAACGGTTTTTATTTTACATTGACCGGAATTTTCGCACTTATGAAACGTCCACTAAAAAAAGTTACGTTTTATAAAAGGCCTTTTGAGCAAAAACTGGAGAATTTTCAAGTCCCATGTCATATACAAATATCAAAAAATAAAATCAATTGTAATTATCTAGATAAAAATATAAAGAAAACATAAATCCTTAATCCCTTCACTCTACTTTAAAAAAAAATATAAACACAACCTAGCTCTTTTTGGGACATTATACTTCTAAGCAGTTGGTCTTCTTAAATAAATATACTTCTTCTATCCAGGAGGCAGGAAACTTGCAGCTTTTCGAGAGCACAAACAAAAAGGGACTGAAGGAGGCTCTGGTAAAATTTGATTGCCTTTGCCCTTGAAAATGTGCCCTCCCTCCCTTTGGTTCGTGGAAGGTGGGGTGGTAAAACAAGAAACTACGAACAATTAGTGGCCATAAAAGTAAAGTATGTCTGCCCTAGCAAGGCACGAGTGGCAAACCTAAAATCACTACCCACAGCAGAAAAAGCAGTGGCGAGTGCAGGGTATCGGGTATCTAAATAGAAGTGAGATAACCATCTTTATGGCTTACTCGCCACTGTTTTTCCTGCTGTGGGTACTGATTTTAGGTTTGCCACTCGTGCCTAGCTAGGATAGACAAACTTTAAAACGGTGGGCTATTCCATCTCCTGCGCTGCAATTCGACCTGCAAGGCGGCCGGCCACCCAGAGAACACACAAGCGCCCGCTCCTCGTCAACACAGGGGGGCTATAAATTGTCGGGGGAGGATTGTCAGCGCTGTCGCCCGGGTGTCCGGTCGGGCAGTCGGCCACTGCCGAGAACGCTTTTTCCCCTCAGGCTATGCGGAAGCTGGAAGAAGTGTTTTGTTCCCCTCTCCAATGTTGGATTCCGTTTTTTAAATTCTGGGTTTAGAAAGTAACTAAAGTACAGCATAGGTATTTAAGTAACAAAGAGTTAGTTACTTTAAAATTTTTGTAGTTAAATACCAGTTCGATACTGAAAAAGTAACTAATGTAACCAGTGGCGGATCCAGGGCCTCGGTTTGGGGGGGGGGGGCGATTTTGCTGCTGCCAATAATCGAAATATATATGTTACGGGCAAAGTGATTAATTGGGTATTATTAATAATGTCCAGAGTGGAGGCGGGCAAATTGATAAATTTCATTCATAAATTCCCTTTATTTTCGAGATGATTTTAAGATCCAGTGTTACTATATAGGTGGTAAAGTTTGGATTTAAAAAAAATCAAATAGTAAAAACTGGTTTTATATATAATGATGAAATAATTTTTGCATCTTGAGCAATAAGGCCCAAAAATATATAAAGAGAAACAATAGTAAATTATCTAAAATTCTTTTAAATTATCTATCCCTCAGAAAATTTTTGGAAATTTTTGACCCTAAGAAAAGGGTTTTAAACTGAGTTTAGTACACGTAAAACCCACATTTGGACAAACATTTTTAGGTAGAATTTTGATTTAAATGAACTTTTAAGTCTAAAATTAATTTAATAAAACGTTCATAATTTCGATAACCAGATGGACATCGATTAGCAGAGGAATATGATTTTGAAGTGAGAAAGAAACGCAATATCCGCAAAAATTTCCGATCTATCAGTAAGATTGTAAACTAAACGAAAATCCGTACACTTTACGGACAATTCTTAAAAGTTGGCAAGTATGAATATCCAATTATTTTTATGAAATTTATTGATTATTACAATAAAATACGTAAAACAAATAAGAACTTACTAGAAAACGATGCTCCAATCTGTATTTTTGAACTTACAAATTAAGAAGGTATCTCTCTGTAAACTCTTTTAACTGCCAATTGAGAAGCAAAACAGCTTATATGGAAGCGGTCTCGTGAACACTTTCAATGAAAGGGAGTGAAAACCAACCCCCTAATACACAGGATTGGTTTTGGTCTTCGTAAAATGACCAATAGCTGATGAAGAGCTCAAGAAGCGTTGGGAATCCTTTATCTTCGATTTATTTATGACCCCCTTTGAGTGGTGGCAATGGAACTAATTGGACGTCCTTTCCATCCCTGAATTCTTTGGTTAAGAAACCTGAAATCGCTGAAATGAAAAACAACACCACCCCCTTTGAAAACAGGAAGTAAGCCGCGAGGCGGACCAAAAACCTTCCCATAAATCCTTCACGCGTCTCACCATTCATTAACCAAATTCCTGTACCCACCCCATTCTCTGTCAACGTAAACCTGTCACCCCCACTGTAGTATCTTAAAACAACATTGCAACCGAAGTGGACACATCTGGTTTACACATGGGATTCATTTTATTGGGGTGTTAGTTGTTTCCCCTTTGTCCGATTCCGAAAAACTGGTCGGCGCGAAACGAACGCTTCGGCCACTACATGATTGCCCCTCCCGTGGGTATGTCAACCGTTTGGGGGGGGGGCGATCGCCCCCCCCCGTGGATCCGCGCATGAATGTAACTAAATACTTTTAAAGTATTTAAAAAGTATTTCCGTTACTAAGTATTTAAATACTTAACAACCTTGGTCAGAGTCAAGCTGAATCTGAGCTGAAACTGAAAAACTATCAATCACTGGACCCCGACACACTTTCCCCTTCCACCTTCGCCTTCGCAATACAAGAGAGGGGTTTGAGAACATCGCGTAAACAAGACGCTCTCGACCCCCTCTCTTTGCATTGCGAAGGCTGCGAGGGGTCGCGTGCCGGGCACCTGTTTTGGATCGAGTTTCAAGCTGACAGATTTTTCAGCTTGACTATAAAAATACTATTTCTGTTTTCCTACCACAAAAACGTGTAAACAAATTGCAGAGAAAGCTCCTTTAGAGTAAAAAAATAAAAATTCCAGGGGAATTTTGCCGCCCTCAGAAAAATGCCGCCTGAGGCAGCTGCCTCTTTGCCTCATACCACCACACGGCCCTGGCCTTTTGTTTGGTATTAAATTCTTTCAACAAAAAATATTTTCCAAATGAAGAAAAAGTAATGGGTTTAAAACAATATTGAGATCAATTCCAATGTGGCACCGAGGCTTAGTTGGTTAAAGCACCGGTCTAGTAAACAGGAGATCACAGGTTCGAATCTCGTCGGTGCCCCAAGATTTTATGTCTTTTTATTTATTCGGGGATTTAACTTGTTTCTTATTAACAAATTGAGTAGAGGTGAAAAATGTTTGGTTTTTTGTCATGAAATACTTCAGTAAATATTGCAGAACAATATCTATGTGAATTAATGTGGCGCCGTGGCTTATTTGGTTAAAGCGCCTGTCTAGTAAACAGGAGATCACGAGTTCGAATCTCGTCGGTGCCTTTAGTGATTATTCATTTTTAGATTTACAGAAAAGGATTCATGTTTTTTAATAACCCTACTGATATTTAAATTTTAATTTTTCAATGTTAAACTTAGTATCCTATAAAGATTTCACTGCAAATAATTTTTCCGGAAGTTGTGTGGCGCCGTGGCTTAGCTGGTTAAAGCGCCTGTCTTGTAAACAGGAGATCGCGAGTTCGAATCTCGTCGGTGCCAATTACCATTTTATAAATTTTGGAAACAAAAAAAATTGCTATTGAAATATTTTAACCCATCGTGGTAGTAATCTTTTCAATTCTTTACGAGTTTATATTGGATTACCTTTAAATTTTAATACATTTTGTCTTGAGTTTGTGGCGCAGTGGCTTAGGGGTTAAAGCGCCTGTCTCGTAAACAGGAGATCGCGAGTTCGAATCTCGTCTGTGCCTTTTGTTTGGTATTAAATTTTTTCAACAAAAAATATTTCCCAAATGAAGAACAAGTAATGGGTTTTAAACAATATTGAGATCAATTCCAATGTGGCGCCGTGGCTTAGTTGGTTAAAGCGCCTGTCTAGTAAACAGGAGATCACGAGTTCGAATCTCGTCGGTGCCTTTAGTGATTATTCATTTTTAGATTTACAGAAAAGGATTCATGTTTTTTAATAACCCTACTGATATTTAAATTTTAATTTTTCATTGTTAAACTTAATATCCTTTAAAGATTTCACTGCAAATAATTTTTCCGGAAGTTGTGGGGCGCCGTGGCTTAGCTGGTTAAAGCGCCTGTCTTTTAAACAGGAGATCGCGAGTTCGAATCTCGTCGGTGCCAATTACCATTTTGGAAACAAAAAAAATTGCTATTGAAATATTTTAACCCATCGTGGTAGTAATCTTTTCAATTCTTTACGAGTTTATATTGGATTACCTTTAAATTTTAATACATTTTGTCTTGAGTTTGTGGCGCAGTGGCTTAGGGGTTAAAGCGCCTGTCTCTTAAACAGGAGATCGCGAGTTCGAATCTCGTCTGTGCCTTTTTTTTGGTATTAAATTTTTTCAACAAAAAATATTTCCCAAATGAAGAACAAGTAATGGGTTTTAAACAATATTGAGATCAATTCCAATGTGGCGCCGTGGCTTAGTTGGTTAAAGCGCCTGTCTAGTAAACAGGAGATCACGAGTTTGAATCTCGTCGGTGCCTTTAGTGATTATTCATTTTTAGATTTACAGAAAAGGATTCATGTTTTTTAATAACGCTACTGATATTTAAATTTTAATTTTTCAATTCTAAACTTAGTATCCTATAAAGATTTCACTGCAAAAAATTTTTCCGGAAGTTGGGGGGCGCCGTGGCTTAGCTGGTTAAAGCGCCTGTCTTGTAAACAGGAGATCGCGAGTTCGAATCTCGTCGGTGCCAATTACCATTTTATAAATTTTGGAAACAAAAAAAATTGCTATTGAAATATTTTAACCCATCGTGGTAGTAATCTTTTCAATTCTTTACGAGTTTATATTGGATTACCTTTAAATTTTAATACATTTTGTCTTGAGTTTGTGGCGCAGTGGCTTAGGGGTTAAAGCCCCTGTCTCGTAAACAGGAGATCGCGAGTTCGAATCTCGTCTGTGCCTTTTGTTTGGTATTAAATTTTCTCAACAAAAAATATTTCCCAAATGAAGAACAAGTAATGGGTTTTAAACAATATTGAGATCAACTCCAATGTGGCGCCGTGGCTTAGTTGGTTAAAGCGCCTGTCTAGTAAACAGGAGATCACGAGTTCGAATCTCGTCGGTGCCTCACCATTTTATGCCTTTTTATTTATTCCGGGATTTAACTGGTTTCTAATTAACAAATTGAGTAGAGGTAAAAAATGTTTGGTTTTTATGTCATGAAATACTTCAGTAAATATTGCAGAACAATATCTATGTGAACTTATGTGGCGCCGTGGCTTAGTTGGTTAAAGCGCCTGTCTAGTAAACAGGAGATCACGAGTTCGAATCTCGTCGGTGCCTTTAGTGATTAATCATTTTTAGATTTACAGAAAAGGATTCATGATTTTTAATAACCCTACTGATATTTAAATTTTAATTTTTCATTGTTAAACTTAGTATCCTTTAAAGATTTCACTGCAAATAATTTTCCCGGAGGTTGTGGGGCGCCGTTGCTTAGCTGGTTAAAGCGCCTGTCTTGTAAACAGGAGATCGCGAGTTCGAATCTCGTCGGTGCCAATTACCTTTTTATAAATTTTGGAAATAAAAAAATTGCTATTGAAATATTTTTACCCATAGTGGGTGTAATCTTTTCAATTCTTTACGAGTTTATATTGGATTACCTTTTAATTTTAATACATTTTGTCATGAGTTTGTGGCGCAGTGGCTTAGGGGTTAAAGCGCCTGTCTCGTAAACAGGATATCGCGAGTTCGAATCTCGTCTGTGCCTTTTGTTTGGTATTAAATTTTTTCAACAAAAAATATTTCCCAAATGAAGAACAAGTAATGGGTTTTAAACAATATTGAGATCAATTCCAATGTGGCGCCGTGGCTTAGTTGGTTAAAGCGCCTGTCTAGTAAACAGGAGATCACGAGTTCGAATCTCGTCGGTGCCTCAACATTTTATGTCTTTTTATTTATTTGGGGATTTAACTTGTTTCTAATTAACAAATTGAGTAGAAGTAAAAAATGTTTGATTTTTATGTCATGAAATACATCAGTAAATATTGCAGAACAATATCTATGTGAATTTATGTGGCGCCGTGGCTTAGTTGGTTAAAGCGCCTGTCTAGTAAACAGGAGATCACGAGTTCGAATCTCGTCGGTGCCTTTAGTGATTATTCATTTTTAGATTTACAGAAAAGGATTCATGTTTTTTAATAACCCTACTGATATTTAAATTTTAATTTTTCAATGTTAAACTTACTATCCTTTAAAGATTTTACTGCAAATAATTTTTTCGGAAGTTGTGGGGCGCCGTGGCTTAGTTGGGTAAAGCGCCTGTCTTGTAAACAGGAGATCGCGAGTTCGATTCTCGTCGGTGCCAATTACCTTTTTATAAATTTTGGAAACAAAAAAAATTGCTATTGAAATATTTTAACCCATCTTGGGAGTAATCTTTTCAATTCTTTACGAGTTTATATTGGATTACCTTTAAATTTTAATACATTTTGTCTTGAGTTTGTGGCGCAGTGGCTTAGGGGTTAAAGCGCCTGTCTCGTAAACAGGAGATCGCGAGTTCGAATCTCGTCTGTGCCTTTTGTTTGGTATTAAATTCTTTCAACAAAAAATATTTTCCAAATGAAGAAAAAGTAATGGGTTTAAAACAATATTGAGATCAATTCCAATGTGGCACCGAGGCTTAGTTGGTTAAAGCGCCGGTCTAGTAAACAGGAGATCACAGGTTCGAATCTCGTCGGTGCCCCAAGATTTTATATCTTTTTATTTATTCGGGGATTTAACTTGTTTCTTATTAACAAATTGAGTAGAGGTGAAAAATGTTTGGTTTTTTTGTCATGAAATACTTCAGTAAATATTGCAGAACAATATCTATGTGAATTAATGTGGCGCCGTGGCTTATTTGGTTAAAGCGCCTGTCTAGTAAACAGGAGATCACGAGTTCGAATCTCGTCGGTGCCTTTAGTGATTATTCATTTTTAGATTTACAGAAAAGGATTCATGTTATTTAATAACCCTACTGATATTTAAATTTTAATTTTTCAATGTTAAACTTAGTATCCTTTAATGATTTCACTGCAAATAATTTTTCCGAAAGTTGTGGGGCGCCGTGGCTTAGCTGGTTAAAACGCCTGTCTTGTAAATAGGAGATCGCGACTTCGAATCTCGTCGGTGCCAATTACCTTTTTATAAATTTTCGAAATAAAAAAATTGCTATTGAAATATTTTAACCCATAGTGGGTGTAATCTTTTCAATTCTTTACGAGTTTATATTGGATTACCTTTAAATTTTAATACATTTTGTCTTGAGTTTGTGGCGCAGTGGCTTAGGGGTTAAAGCGCCTGTCTCGTAGACAGGAGATCGCGAGTTCGAATCTCGTCGGTGCCAATTACCATTTTATAAATTTTGGAAACAAAAAAAATTGCTATTGAAATATTTTAACCCATCGTGGTAGTAATCTTTTCAATTCTTTACGAGTTTATATTGGACTAGCTGATATGCCCGCCGTTGCTCGGGGGATAAAAGGCTTATCAAACTGTGTGTTAAAATAAATAAGAATTATTGTTTAGATGCAATAAAGTCAACAGTCTTCCCGCTAGGATTCTTTTTTGATGTCATACCACTTCGTTAAGATGTAAAAAAAAAACCTTTAAAAATACCACCTGTTTAGATTTAATGTGTGAAATCCCCATCCCCGTTTTTAAAGAGTAATTTTTCAAAATAGAAAAAAAGTCAGGGGACCTTCTGAACCCCATTATTTTTTTTCTCTTTTGTCCTTTTCTCCCTCCATCCATTTCTGCAATTGGTATAAATGTATATTTGAGTCAAATTTCTCCGCCTTCGCTCACAATAAAGATATATTATTGAACAGCAATGTCTATAGATAAAACTTATTTCCCCCTCATCTCGCTAAATTTTTATAAAATACAAAACAATTAAATATACTACATACTTTTATACTTTTTTAAAATCTTAAAAAACCGGTTTAGAATTAGTGTTTATAACCATTTTTTAATAATGATAATTTTTTTTTAAATCAGGGGGAGACCCCCTGAACCCCCCTTTGCTGATTTATCACCAAATCATTCATTGAAAGAAATTTCAAACATGAAATAAAAGTAAACATCATTTGAATCGACACTGAAAATGCCTGTGATAAAATATTGTTTAATTTGAACTTTGCTGGAAATACTTAAATTTGATTAAATAGAAAAAAGAATAAAATTTTTCAGTGGAACGGTTTTTGGTTATCATAAAAAAATTATTTAATCATTAAAAATTGTTTCTTTATCATATTTTTTAAAAATTCACCTGTTATAAAACATTTCAAAATAAATATTTCCAACAATAGAGTTTTTGCGTGTCCTGGAAAGAGCAATAATCGCAATAAATTTAACATTGAAGGCTAAGCATAAGAATTTAGAAAAGGGACAAAAAAGGCTCCTTGGAATGCTTTGATTCAGAAAATTCTTTTTCGCAAACCTTCCTGGTTGTGTGAGGAACAACATGCTAAAATTTCATAACAATCACATTAATAATGTGGGTGCTAGGATCCAAAAACTAAAAACGGGAGTGAATATTCAAACCCCCGTGCACCCCCTCCAGAATGGAATATCGAAAAATCCAGAAATTACTTTCTTTGAAATTCTCTCAAGAAGGTATTACCAACAGTTCAATTCGTAATATTGATTTCTCGGTATTGTTTTCTTCGAAAATATAAAACTTGGTTTATGCTCAGCAAAAATGGGTTTTTGGAATATTAAGACCTCTTAAAATTCGAATATCCAAAATCTGAAAAATGCCTTTCTAGAAATTGTTGCTAGGTACCTTCCTGCGAAATAACAAAGATCTGGGGTCATTTGGGACGCCGCTGGGCTCGAAAACGTCAAAAACGCTCCAAACCCCCCTGTGGGTCAGAAAAAAGATATGTCGAAAAATCCCTTCTTAGTGCGCGTATACACCGTAAGGTCTTTGACCCTACCAAGTTTCGAGTCCTTAGCCCCGGTAGATTTTGCTGTGCGTTGATGAGTGAGTGGTAAAGCTCTTTTATTATTATAGATTACCTTTAAATTTTAATACATTTTGCCTTGAGTTTGTGGCGCAGTGGCTTAGGGGTTAAAGCGCCTGTCTCGTAAACAGGAGATCGCGAGTTCGAATCTCGTCTGTGCCTTTTGTTTGGTATTAAATTTTTTCAACAAAAAATATTTCCCAAATGAAGAACAAGTAATGGGTTTTAAACAATATTGAGATCAATTCCAATGTGGCGCCGTGGCTTAGTTGGTTAAAGCGCCTGTCTAGTAAACAGGAGATCACGAGTTCGAATCTCGTCGGTGCCAATTACCTTTTTATAAATTTTGGAAATAAAAAAATTGCTATTGAAATATTTTTACCCATAGTGGGTGTAATCTTTTCAATTCTTTACGAGTTTATATTGGATTACCTTTAAATTTTAATACATTTTATCTTGAGTTTGTGGCACAGTGGCTTAGGGGTTAAAGCGCCTGTCTCGTAAACAGGAGATCGCGAGTTCGAATCTCGTCTGTGCCTTTTGTTTGGTATTAAATTTTTTCAACAAAAAATATTTCCCAAATGAAGAACAAGTAATGGGTTTTAAACAATATTGAGATCAACTCCAATGTGGCGCCGTGGCTTAGTTGGTTAAAGCGCCTGTCTAGTAAACAGGAGATCACGAGTTCGAATCTCGTCGGTGCCTCAACATTTTATGCCTTTTTATTTATTCGGGGATTTAACTTGTTTCTAATTAACAAATTGAGTAGAGGTAAAAAATGTTTGGTTTTTATGTCATGAAATACTTCAGTAAATATTGCAGAACAATATCTATGTGAACTTATGTGGCGCCGTGGCTTAGTTGGTTAAAGCGCCTGTCTAGTAAACAGGAGATCACGAGTTCGAATCTCGTCGGTGCCTTTAGTGATTAATCATTTTTAGATTTACAGAAAAGGATTCATGTTTTTTAATAACCCTACTGATATTTAAATTTTAATTTTTCATTGTTAAACTTAGTATCCTTTAAAGATTTCACTGCAAATAATTTTCCCGGAGGTTGTGGGGCGCCTTGGCTTAGCTGGTTAAAGCGCCTGTCTTGTAAACAGGAGATCGCGAGTTCGAATCTCATCGGTGCCAATTACCTTTTTATAAATTTTGGAAACAAAAAAAATTGCTATTGAAATATTTTAACCCATCGTGGTAGTAATCTTTTCAATTCTTTACGAGTTTATATTGGATTACCTTTAAATTTTAATAAATTTTGTCTTGAGTTTGTGGCGCAGTGGCTTAGGGGTTAAAGCGCCTGTCTCGTAAACAGGAGATCGCGAGTTCGAATCTCGTCTGTGCATTTTGTTTGGTATTAAATTTTTTCAACAAAAAATATTTCCCAAATGAAGAACAAGTAATGGGTTTTAAACAATATTGAGATCAATTCCAATGTGGCGCCGTGGCTTAGTTGGTTAAAGCGCCTGTCTAGTAAACAGGAGATCACGAGTTCGAATCTCGTCGGTGCCTCAACATTTTATGTCTTTTTATTTATTCGGGGATTTAACTTGTTTCTAATTAACAAATTGAGTAGAGGTAAAAAATGTTTGATTTTTATGTCATGAAATACTTCAGTAAATATTGCAGAACAATATCTATGTGAATTTATGTGGCGCCGTGGCTTAGTTGGTTAAAGCGCCTGTCTAGTAAACAGGAGATCACGAGTTCGAATCTCGTCGGTGCCTTTAGTGATTATTCATTTTTAGATTTACAGAAAAGGATTCATGTTTTTTAATAACCCTACTGATATTTAAATTTTAGTTTTTCAATGTTAAACTTAGTATCCTATAAAGATTTCACTGCAAATAATTTTTCCGGAAGTTGTGGGGCGCCGTGGCTTAGCTGGTTAAAGCGCCTGTCTTGTAAACAGGAGATCGCGAGTTCGAATCTCGTCGGTGCCAATTACCATTTTATAAATTTTGGAAACAAAAAAAATTGCTATTGAAATATTTTAACCCATCGTGTTAGTAATCTTTCAATTCTTTACGAGTTTATATTGGATTACCTTTAAATTTTAATACATTTTGTCTTGAGTTTGTGGCGCAGTGGCTTAGGGGTTAAAGCGCCTGTCTCGTAAACAGGAGATCGCGAGTTCGAATCTCGTCTGTGCCTTTTGTTTGGTATTAAATTTTTTCAACAAAAAATATTTCCCAAATGAAGAACAAGTAATGGGTTTTAAACAATATTGAGATCAATTCCAATGTGGCGCCGTGGCTTAGTTGGTTAAAGCGCCTGTCTAGTAAACAGGAGATCACGAGTTCGAATCTCGTCGGTGCCTCAACATTTTATGTCTTTTTATTTATTCGGGGATTTAACTTGTTTCTAATTAACAAATTGAGTAGAGGTAAAAAATGTTTGATTTTTATGTCATGAAATACTTCAGTAAATATTGCAGAACAATATCTATGTGAATTTATGTGGCGCCGTGGCTTAGTTGGTTAAAGCGCCTGTCTAGTAAACAGGAGATCACGAGTTCGAATCTCGTCGGTGCCTTTAGTGATTATTCACTTTTACAGAAAAGGATTCATGTTTTTTAATAACCCTACTGATATTTAAATTTTAATTTTTCAATGTTAAACTTACTATCCTTTAAAGATTTTACTGCAAATAATTTTTTCGGAAGTTGTGGGGCGCCGTGGCTTAGTTGGTTAAAGCGCCTGTCTTGTAAACAGGAGATCGCGAGTTCGAATCTCGTCGGTGCCAATTACCTTTTTATAAATTTTGGAAATATAAAAATTGCTATTGAAATATTTTTACCCATAGTGGGTGTTATCTTTTCAATTCTTTACGAGTTTATATTGGATTACCTTTAAATTTTAATACATTTTGTCTTGAGTTTGTGGCGCAGTGGCTTAGGGGTTAAAGCGCCTGTCTCGTAAACAGGAGATCGCGAGTTCGAATCTCGTCTGTGCCTTTTGTTTGGTATTAAATTTTTTCAACAAAAAATATTTTCCAAATAAAGAACAAGTAATGGGTTTTAAGCAATATTTAGATCAATTCCAATGTGGCGCCGTGGCTTTGTTGCTTAAAGTGCTTATCTATTAAACAGGAGATCGCGAGTTCGAATCTCGTCGGTGCCTCAACATTTTATGCCTTTTTATTTATTCGGGGATTTAACTTGTTTCTAATTAACAAATTGAGTAGAGGTAAAAAATGTTAGGTTTTTATGTCATGAAATACTTCAGTAAATATTGCAGAACAATATCTATGTGAATTTATGTTGCGCCGTGGCTTAGTTGGTTAAAGCGCCTGTCTAGTAAACAGGAGATCACGAGTTCGAATCTCGTCGGTGCCTTTAGTGATTATTCATTTTTAGATTTACAGAAAAGGATTCATGTTTTTTAATAACCCTACTGATATTTAAATTTTAATTTTTCAATGTTAAACTTAGTATCCTATAAAGATTTCACTGCAAATAATTTTTCCGGAAGTTGTGGGGCGCCGTGGCTTAGCTGGTTAAAGCGCCTGTCTTGTAAACAGGAGATCGCGAGTTCGAATCTCGTCGGTGCCAATTACCATTTTATAAATTTTGGAAACAAAAAAAATTGCTATTGAAATATTTTAACCCATCGTGGTAGTAATCTTTTCAATTCTTTACGAGTTTATATTGGATTACCTTTAAATTTTAATACATTTTGTCTTGAGTTTGTGGCGCAGTGGCTTAGGGGTTAAAGCGCCTGTCTCGTAAACAGGAGATCGCGAGTTCGAATCTCGTCTGTGCCTTTTGCTTGGTGTTAAATTTTTTCAACAAAAAATATTTTCCAAATGAAGAACAAGTAATGGGTTTTAAGCAATATTGAGATCAATTCCAATGTGGCGCCGTGGCTTAGTTGGTTAAAGCGCCTGTCCAGTAAACAGGAGATCACGAGTTCGAATTTCGTCGGTGCCTTAACATTTTATGCCTTTTTATTTATTTGGGGATTTAACTTGTTGTGATTAACAAATTTAGGGGATTAACAAATTAAGTAGAATTAAAAAATGTTTGGTTTTTATGTCATGAAATACTTCAGTAAATATTGCAGAACAATATCTATGTGAATTTATGTGGCGCCGTGGCTTAGTTGGTTAAAGCACCTGTCTAGTAAACAGGAGATCTCGAGTTCAAATCTCGTCGGTGCCTTTAGTGGTTATTCATTTTTAGATTTACAGAAAAGAATTCATGTTTTTTAATAACCCTACTGATATTTAAATTTCAATTTTTCAATGTTAAACTTAGTATCCTTTAAAGATTTCACTGCAAATATTTTTTCCGGAAGTTGTGGGGCGCCGTGGCTTAGCTGGTTAAAGCGCCTGTCTTGTAAACAGGAGATCGCGAGTTCGTATCTCGTCGGTGCCAATTACCTTTTTATAAATTTTGGGCATAAAAAATTGCTATTGAAATATTTTAACCCATCGTGGAAGTAATCTTTTCAATTCTTTACGAGTTTATATTGGATTACCTTTAAATTTTAATACATTTTGTCTTGAGTTTGTGGCGCAGTGGTTTAGTTGGTTAAAGCGCCTGTCTAGTAAACAGGAGATCACGAGTTCGAATCTCGTCGGTGCCTTAACATTTTATGCCTTTTTATTTATTCGGGGATTTAACTTGTTGTGATTAACAAATTTAGGGGATTAACAAATTAAGTAGAATTAAAAAATGTTTGGTTTTTATGTCATGAAATACTTCAGTAAACATTGCAGAACAATATCTATGTGAAATTATGTGGCGTCGTGGCTTAGTTGGTTAAAGCGCTTTATGCACATCCTCGAAAGAATCCGACATTTTGATACCAGATATGTGTCATTCGGATCAGTAACTTAAATGTTTTTCTCTGGAAACAGTTCACCAAAAACATTTTTTAAGAATAGAGAGATACATAAGAAGCATTAAGCTCAGATTCATAGTAAATGTTATTGGTTAAACTGTTCGCACACATTACATTACAACCATTTGAGAGGGATTTAACTTATAAATTATCACACTACAAAACCCCTCTGAATTCTCCCACGTTAGAGAATACGGTTCATTAGTCACGGCAGTGAATCAAGAATGTTGTCTGACGTTCCCACACTAAACTCCCTAACTACCACCCCACGCAGAGCAGTGTTAGTGACTCTAGGGTCATCAATACCGCAGAGATATAGATGAGTGCTATACCGAGTATTGTCACACATCAGGAATGTAACTGCCTGTTACTGACGGAAATGTTAGTGTATGCTGTAACACAGTGTTCATTTAGTGGTAAGTAATATGTGAGGGGTAATAATTAACCTGGTTTACAACAAATACAGGCTGATTCAAAACTAGTGGTACATAATTCTAGAGGTTGTAGGGGACATCAAGACGAATAGGAATAAGCGGTAGGAAACGCACCCCTAATGACCTGCTGGCATGGGGGATCGTAAAATCCGAAGGGTATTTATTGAAACTTATTATTTTAAGGTTTGATAACCAGCTGGAAAATAGTTCGATTCAGGTATTTATTACATCGAAAAAATTTAACACGTTCACTGCCAGCTCTCCAAACGAAAACTAATGGCAATACTACGGTAGTCGGTTGTTGCAGCAACTGAGACTCACAAAATTTGCTCATGCACTTGTCAAACCATCAAAGACATCAAAGAGAAAGACCATTGAGAGTTGGTTGGTGAGAGTTGATTAATTCTCAGTTGGTGCAACAACCGACTACCCAGTAAACTATCGAACAGTATTTAGACGTTCAAATTTATAAACTTCTTTAATACCATTTTTCGATTTTTAATATCTGAATTTAATATTTTATTCTCATTTATACAGAAAAAGCTACCTTTTTTACTGACCTCTTTCTTTACTTTCTCTTCTTATTTTTCAGATTCTTTTAAAATTTATATTTTCATTCAAGGTGGCCATTACAAATTTTGCATATTTTACGTAGTTTTACCTAACTTTAGATCCCTGGGTGTATTTTCCTTCTTTGTGCCAGTAAAAATTCTGTTGTGTCTGTCTTACTTGACGAAGGTGTATAAGCGGATCCTTGAGATCAAGCACACAAACCGGAAAATATATGTAACCAAAAAAAAACAAACCAAACCTAACTTTAGATTGGCGCAATATTATCTAACCTGATTCTTGCACCAAAGCAGTAATCAAACTTAACTTTAGAGATTAGCTACACATATTGAACTTTAACTATATTTTCCATTACTTTCCTAAAAGAACGCAATCAAAAAATAAAAATTAATAATCAATCACGGTAATTAATAAAAGGCTATTCGGCAGACAACAAGTTTTTAGTGTTGAATTGATTCCATTTTGTTTTATTTTTAACCCAACTTAATTAAAAGAAAATATTCCCTACAACTAAAATTAAATTATTTTTTTTATATTGTTTACCTACCCTGCTCTATGACTTTGCAAAATTCGTGTAACCATACTAGATTTCTATTAAAATTTCAATAAAAAAAACCTCAGCTCGCTTAAAACAACTAACACATTTTCACGCTCTCAGTTGAAGCAATCAAGAAACAGGGTCGAAGCACCTTGATTTACCGTCTTTTCTCGCCCCCTACTCTCATAAAAACGCAGACACATTGAAAACAATTCCCTTCAGCACAGGCGCGAAAAAGCCCCAAACCAATAACGATTCCCGATAAACGCATAAAAATTATCCTTTAGAATTATACCCAGTGATTGATGCATTAAGAAAACGAAAGAAAAAAAAGACCCTCCTCTATTTGCCAAATACTTTACCCCAAATGGAAACCGGAATTCTTAATATGAGCACCTTCCCCAGGAACTAAGCGCTATTTTATTGCGCTCCTGCACTTAGCGCCGCATCGATCCCAACAGCAGCAGCATCGAAATTAAACGGCGCAAAAATTAATCCTTTTTTAACCAATCGATAAGCTCATATTCTGCGGAAAGAAGACTCCCCTTGCTCAAACACTAATTTAAGCAAATGGAAAAATCCACCCTCCCTCCAAAAGACAGGCGAACTTTAATTAAAGACCGAGAGCCTTATTAATTTTCATCTGTCTTCATCTCCTTAATTGCTGTGTTCTAATGAAGCACCGAATCATGCGGCGGGCCCTCCTTAAATTCTCACTTAACCCTCCTCCCGAAGAAAAAAAAATCCCCGATGATGAAGAAAAGAAGCGAATGAAAAAAATGCCAGATTAAGCAGAGGGGTTGGAGAGAAAAAATCCGCATTACGGTCGCTGCTCTTAATTTGGTATAACAACCGTTCTTATCACTCGGCCACTAATCAGACTCCATTATTGGACTCGTTAGGCCTAATTATGAAGCAAAGAAGGCGTCTGGAGGGGTCGGATATCGCACTTTTGTCCCGGGCTTAATTGGGGGGAGGAAGTCCGGGTCGCGGTCTTCCGCCCAGAATGGACCTGTAATTGCTTCATTAGCAGCTTGGTCACGGAGGAAATAAATAGGAGGGAAAAAATGGGCTCTTCCGCCGTGGGGTGGGACCGGGGAATTTAGTGCTGGGTTAATTGGAGGCACCTGCCTCCCCTTCGACTCCTCCAAATACGCTAATGAGGCAGAAGGCTTCTTGTGTCAAAGTTGTGGGGGATCGCGGTTTTGAGGGTGCTTGTTAGACCCCTTTCTGATTGACAAGGACGGCCAGGGATTAGGCACAAAATATGAAGTCCTATCCATCCTCCTCCGCCTACACTTTTCGGCCCCATCCTCCCTCCCTTGTTAGGGAGAGACGTATTCTTGGAGTATAGACCATGTTAAAAGGGTATTTTCTCTAGAGAGAAAAGTACATTGATAAGACCTCCCGACTGACTTATAAGTGCGGAAGTAGGACCAAAGTACTACTACAGTATAACCTCGTTATCTCGAACTTTCATATATAGAAACCTTTACTAAACCTTGAAAAATATATATCCCCTTGAAACTAAGTACTTCTCTATTTTCCCTTGTTATCCCGAAAACTTGCTTTCTCGAAATTTTTCGGGTCTCTTCGATTTCGAGATATTGAGGTTATACTGTGCATAAAAAATGCTGTATTAGTATACACAGTGTAACCTCAATATTTCAAAAGCTGAGGGACCCGGTAAAAAAATTCAAGGTAGCGAATTTTCGAGGTAACAAGGAAAAATAGAGAAGTACTTAATTTCAAGAAGATATATATTTTTTCGAGTTATAAAGGTTTTTGAGGTACCGAAGTTCAAGGTAATGAAATTATACTGTATTTTAGTTGAGATTTAAAACTGCAGTTTAGAAATGATTGAGGTTATCACATTCGTATGTAAAAATCCCTAAAATGTGCATGTCCCTTAAATTATTATACTTATTGAAATGATTTTGTTTTCAAATATACAAATTCAGAAAAATAATTTAATTATGTTAATTGCTAAAAAACTTTCATATTAGTTGAAAAATCAAGTACTACTACTACTATGTTTACCGATAAGTGGCTTATTTTTACATGAAAAAGTTGACTGAAAAACACACCCTTGAGCTCAGTTTAAGGAGATGTTTTAGTACTTTATGCAAAAGCAATCAATAATTATTGAAGTTAAAAAACTATCCAAATTTAACAAAATCATATATTCTAATTATTATTTTGATTTTATTTGGAATATGTTTATTATTATCCTTGTTTTGCTTCATCCCGAGAGATATTTTTCAGGGGTTGGGTGTTTTTTTTTTTTTTTTTTAATTTTATAGTCTAGAATATTTTATCAGCTTTTGATAGAAAAAGAAAATAATACATACTATATCTCCAGGTTGCACAGGAACATAGATCAGTCACACAAGTAAAAATATTGATCAATATCGCTAAAGGTTACACATTTTATGAGATTTTTTTAATTTTTAAAATCAAGGTTAGGGTTAAAAAACATTCTTAACACTTTTTGAATAAAAATAAACCTGAGAAAATAATATTGAATTTTGTTACTCCTTTTTGATGATTAGTATTGGAGAAAATATATTTCCTATCTCAAAAACCAATGCTGGACAATATCGTCGATATTTGCCGATATTTCAGAAGGTGTAGTCAATATTAACAAAACTATATTGGCAGGTATCTTGTGTTTCCTTCACTGGGGGACTTACTCCAGTGAAGTGTATGAATTATCCCTCCAAAATATCATAATATTCATGCAAAATTATTTATAGTAAACCTAAAATCCGGAACAAATAGCCCGAATGTAATATTGTACCCTTTTATATAAAATGTTTTGTTGCAATATTTAAAATGGCTTTGAACAAAATAGTTTGGGCATTAGTCAAAATCTACATACTTCAATCACACAATTCAAAAAAGTATTAGTGAGGAATATTTCAGTATTTCAATGGTTTCTCTTTGTTTCAAGGGTTAAACCCCTTTTGATTGACGAGTACAGGTGACAAAAAGGATTAAGATCAGAAAACAACTGGGTTGAGAAGCTGCAAAAATCTTTCGAAATATTAAACACCAATTACTTAGTTTTGGGTTTTCTCCGAAACCTTATGACAAAATAATAAGAATGAATCTAGGACATGAGTCCTAATTATCTGAGTCCATTTTTTTGTTAAAGTTGAAATAATTCAGTCTACCTGCTAACTTCGATTAATTCTACAGTGATAGTGAATAAAAATACAAAACAAGGACGCATTTTTTTTTTTAGAAATCCTGACTTCATTAAATTAACTGTATTACCTTCATTGGAAACTATTAAATACAATCTAAATAAAAATTTTTAAAAATATTTTTAAACTTAATTTAATTTACTTTAAAGTTGACCAATTCTGAAAACTGTATTTAAGTTTAATAATTAAAAATGCATAGGTAATACTGTTTTTAATAATTTTGTGGAATAACTTCCACACATTTCTTAGTACCTCGAAATATTTTATTCTAACAGATACAAATTAATCAATGTGTAGGTGTTGTCATTTTAAAAATGTGAGTCATCTAAAGTTTAAAGTATTTGTATTTTTGGTAATTGAATAGAGCATTTCAATCACATGACTCGGACCTAACAACGGCCTTAGCAACAGTAGGTGTTACAGTTTTTTGCCCTACAAAGGTTAACAGTTACTAAAAATGACTAGCCGTGGAATTCTTCTATTGGAGAATTTGCAATCACGTGATCCCATACCTAAAAATCGCCTTAGCAACATATAAACAACGGCCTCAGAAACAGTTAAAAGCCCTACAGAAGGTACACAGTTAAAAGAAAATATCCGGTTGTGACGTCACCTGAAAACACTCTATATGTATAATTAAACTTTTCTAGTGGATATAAAAAGAATATATTATTTATAAAAATGTTAATAAATCTTAATTTATAAAAATGTTAATAAATCTTAATTTATAAAAATGTTAATAAATCTTAATTTATAAAAATGTTAATAAATCTTAATTTATAAAAATGTTAATAAATCTTAATTTATAAAAATGTTAATAAATCTTAATTTATAAAAATGTTAATAAATCTTAATTTATACAAATATGTACAAATACAAATACAAATATAGTCGATCAACTACAGGCTAAAAGCCCAGCAAGGTTGATCCAGTCTATTCAATTCAACCCCCCCCCCGATTTCCAGTATTCGTCTACTTTTCTTTTAAACTCGTCCACCCCACTTGAGTTAACTATCGATTCAGGTAATGCATTCCATTTATCCACTACTCTATTAAAAAAATAATGCTTCCTACAATCCCGTTTAAAACTTGCCTTATTCAATTTTAAACTGTGACCCCTCGTTCTATTACCCGTACAGAAATCTAGTCCCTCTGTGTCCCCTTGTTTTAACATTTTAAAAAGTTGAATCAAATCCCCTCTAGTCCTTCTTTTCTCTAAAGTGAACATATATAACTTCTTAAGTCTTTCCTCGTAACTAAAACTAGATATACCCTTGACCAATTTAGTAGCCCTATGCTGAACCCTTTCAACTAAATCTATATCCTTTTTTAAGTATGGAGACCAGAACTGAACAGCATATTCGAGATGAGGCCTTACCAAGCCTCTATATAATGGCAAAATAATGTTTCCGGACCTTGAAGAAACAGTTTTTTTAATGTATGTATGTATGTAATGTATTATAAAAATGTTAATAAAATAATGTTAATACTCTTTGAAAAAATGAATGAAAACTGATATGAAAATTTTTACTCTTTCCTTGGTAAGAATTATACCTGTATTTATTTTATGCACCTGTTCTAAAAATACCCAGGGATGCAGAATATGTAAGAACGCCCAAACATGGTTTGGGGGAAATTTAGGCAGTTGTGAGGAATTTTTGCCTAAATTTATCAAGATAAAACTCTACAAATCAATTTTGTTACTAGTAAAAAAATATTTTGGCTAATGATAATATCGTACACTTCAAATTCTACGGATCTACGAAAAATCGGATATATAGCGGAACACTACGGATCTACGCCAAAAAACAAGTTTCCTCGGTGAATACCTGAAAGTTTGCTTTTCCTTGCATTTTGTTTAATATGCTGGACAAAATTTTTCCGTTTTCAGTAAAAATCATTCTTTTGTTTAATCACAACGAAGTTTTTAACTTATAAAGAACATTTTTGTACTATGGGGACATTTATATAAAGAATAATAAAAATTATACCTTATGGATTATTTGGTAGGTAATGAACCTCGAAGAAGTTCAGTAATTACGAAAAATACACTTTTAAAACTCTTTGCACTTTAGTAATAACATAAACTGGAATAAAAATATGGAGGAAATTTTGAATAGAATTGTGTTCTTGGGAAATATTGGGCCGTGGAACATTTTCTGCACCCCTGCAAATACATAAATCATATCTAAATTCCTTCTTTCAAGGATTCAACATGAAACATAGCATATAGTTTATGTATTCATCCCAATTTTTGAAGACTTTGTTCGACCCAAACACTGCGATTTTTTTTTCAAATCTATGTCTAATTTTCTTTTTTAATTCTCCTTACTTATTCTTTCTACTTGAATCTTCCTCTGTTCTTTCTTTTCCTTTTCCATATCCTTTTATTCCACTATGGTTCTTGCTCTCTCTCTCTCTACTAATTATCTTTCGTTCTATCCTCTCTCCATTTTATGCTATACCTACTTCTTTCTTCTCTATCTTCATTATTCACTATTTCTTTCTGATTACAAAGTAAGAAGAAGATGGCGAAGAAGGAAGTAATCACTAACGTAATCGCAAATCAACTAAGCAAACAAATGTATCAGAAAACCCTGAACTGAATAGCCGTGTTCCTCGCGACACTTTTTCTACCAAAGCAACTCCTTCTGCAAGAAAATATAACATCTAACCCATCGATAAAAACCAACTGATCTTAATGCTCAACCCCTCTCCACTTATACCTCCCTCACTGCGTGAACGACCCCCAAAACTCCAGAGTAGACAAGGCCCAGCTGGCTGGCTGGAACGAGCTGCACTTAATCACGAGCGAAGTCTGCGGCCATTTTAATTGGCGAACACCTATCAGCGAAATGAAGCCTCACAAGCGGCTTCTCCGCAATTTCACTCCTCTTGCATCATATATGCCCCTTCTCTCTCTCCCTCAATTTTTTCTTATTCTCTCTCTCTCTCTCTCTTGCCTTCTTTTCCAACTATTCCACTAAGGTTTCTCCAGCAGTTTGTTTGCGTCTCTTGACACCTTCCTTCAATGCCGATGCTGAAGAAAAGCAATGGCGAAGGCTAAATTGGAACCTGCACAGTTAATTAACGTCCCAGGATGGGTTGACGGACATGAATGCATTGGGTGTGTGGTGCGGCTCTACCGCTACGGCGATTCCTTATGGGGGATTTACACCACCGCGTCAAAAGAGGTTAAAGCGGCAAAAGCGAGACGAGAGCTGCAAAAGCGATCAATTTCGAGGCTTCCTATTGGTTCTTTTGAAAAAAAAATTGCCGCTTTTGACGCGCTGCTGTAAATCCGTCCTTAGGGCGGATTTACATGCAGCGATTTGAGCCATGCGACCGGGACGCATATAAACTACCTGTACATTATTAGATGCCATTGAGTTTGAAAGACGTAGTTCACGGGGCTTTCAGAAGGGAATTTCTTCATTCTTAGTAATATTTTCAAGCATATATGGATTTTTTAATTGTTCTTTCTTTAAACTAGTATATTTCCAGAAATATGACTCGTATTTTATTAGAAATTAGAAAGAAAAATTAAGTTTATACTTGACTAGAGAGATGATAATTAATCCCAGATAGCAAAGTATGCTTGCTTCAAGTTTGAGGTTTCCTGTAATTATGGTTGAAATTTCAAACTTGTAGAAACAAGCATACTTCAACAATTTTTAATCTGGATTTTTCAAGCTAGAAAATATCCAACGGTTTTCATACTTGAAAAATAATTGATTATATTTACGATATGTATCGTAAATTTCCTTTTCTTAATATATAATTTATTTTTAGATTAAATGTAGTTTCAGCTTAATATTTATTTTTAGATTAAATGTAGTTCCAGCTTAATATTTATTTTTAGATTAAATGTAGTTTCAGCTTAATATTTATTTTTAGATTAAATGTAGTTTCAGCTTAATATTTATTTTTAAAACTAGTTTAGTTTGACAGATTTGTTTGAGTCGGAGTCGAGCCTTATATGATTCGGAATACTAAAGACAATTATTTTCAATACTATTTTTTAAAATGTCATTTATACTGTAAAAAAACTTTTAATACTATAAAAAGTTATTTTCTATCCCGTTTAATCATAGGTACAAGAGTCTCCCCTATGATCAGAGTGTTATGTGAATGATGCTATTTCTGGGAGGAATCATTTTTACACAATTTATCCAATTACTGTAGGTTTATTTCCATATTTTATAGCATGTGCGATTACATATATTAATAAATGTGTATCAAAATATTTATTTTTTGCTTGATTGTTTGAAATATGTAAATAAACCGAAATATAGAGTGTTTTCAGGTGACGTCACAACCGGTTATTTTCTTTTAACTGTGTATCTACTGTAGGGCTTTTAACTGTTGCTAAGGCTGTTGTTTATCTGTTGCTAAGGCGGTTTTTAGGTTTGGGATCACGTGATTGCAAATGCTCCAATAGAAGAATTTCACGGCTAGTAATTTTCTGTAACTGTTAACCTCCGTAGGGCAAAAAACTGTAACTCTTCTGTTGCTAAGGCCGTTGTTAGGTCCAAGCCATGTGATTGAAAATGCTCTATATACAAAGGAGGTCTAAAATAATCCATTATCTCTTAATACGTGTGTGTAAACGTGCGATATAATTTCTGTATAGGAGAACACTCGTCACTATCAGGTTTCTTAAATAGTATAGTTGGATCATTCCGTGTAAATAAAATTGGTGGTTCACTACTATACTAGACAGCAACTTAAGTTGACCCTATGACGTAACTAACAAACGAAGTAGCTCTCATCGTGGTGTCTGAATTTTGAGTGAAATGAAGAACGTCAATTTAAAAATATGATTATTTTTTTATACCCATGTATATTTATAGTGCTTTCTCATCACGATTTGCGTACCGAAACTCCTCCTAGCAACCCAACAGGCTTTCTGTTTACCGATTTCTCCTTCCGCGTTTGTGACGTACTGAGTTCAAGAAACGTTGCTGTCGAGTATAGTCATTTCCCACTAGTCACAATGCATTTCTATTGCACTGTCTCATCGTTGCCATGGTGACGAGCCGCCAATTTCATTTACACGGACTAGACATTACTAATTGCATATTTTAAAAAAATCTACATCAATTTAAAAGTTTAATTGTACATAAGCATTGAATACGATTATTTTTCTCTCTGTCACTTTGTTGTATTTTCAAAAAGCTATTCTATACTTAGTATAGTAGTTTCACACGGAACCAACCACAACATTTTCAGAAGTCAAACTGCCTTTAACACAATCCCAAACACCTTAACACTCCTTCACACGCGAAACTTAACACAGCGTAAAATATTGAGCGTCTTCTCGCTGCACGACCCCCAGAAGTCCGGCCCCATGAATCCTCACTCAATAATGGAGCCGGACTCCCCGTTTCAATTCCGCTCTCAACAATTTATCAGCCGGACTATCGTCCTCCGGAGTCGCATCCCTGGTCCTGAATAATTCCTCGGTCAAAAGTGCCTAAATGATTTAGTGCCGCTTTACCTGCCCCTAATTTATCAGGCACTCGGGAGTCGCAGAGCGCCTTATCCGTAAAACTTGACCTCCCGGATTCATTAATTAACATTTACAGCTTGGCGCAAATCCGGCCAAGAGGCGCTAAACTCCCGACACTGGTCAATCCTAATATTGCATTCATTAGGAGCGGCACGAATGTGCTTGCTAATTGGAGGCCGCCCCATCTCGTTAAGTCCGGGACTGCCGGATAGTCTTTAAATTTTGCATAATCTCGTCGGCTCGGGCCGCTAAAATGCTTATCTCTTCCGCATGCCTCGTAACAGCTTCCAGCCCGCTTGCCGGACAGCCGGCATTACTTGAACGCGCGCGTCCATTCCATTTTCTGTCCGGACTTAAGGGATCGTCCACTTAGTCAGGGGGCTTTAAAGCGAGATTCCATTTCCGTATCAGCCCTTTTTTAAATTTTAAGGACTACATTTTCAACTTCTTGACCCTCTAAGTTGTTTTTTGAATTGCTTTTTGTGTAGATACTTTATAGAAAATACTTGTATAATAAAAAATTATTGGTCAAATGGTATTTTTTAATCTCCAAATAATTCATGATTCTAATTGGGGCCTTGTAAGACAGAAGAAACAAGTTTAAAAATAGTTGTTAAACGTTTCATTATTCATAATTGTTTCTCAAATCTTAATCAAATGAAATTTGTTAATAACTAATTTTCATTAATTATAATGCATCAATATCTTTAATCACAATAGCAATCAAAGAATATTATGTTTCTTTCCTTCAAAAAGTTTCAATTAAAAGGCAAAACTCTAATTTAGGTTTAAAATAATAACTGTTTCATTTGGTAGAGCACAAATTTAATTAAAGAAAGTACATTCAATTAATATATTGAAATATATCGGAACTAAATCTTTAATATTCATTTGATGAATAAGAATAGTTAAGTTAAAAGAGAAAGATGGAGAATCTCCAACTGCAAAACTGCTACTTAGCTTCTTTATGAAATATTATGAGAGAATGTATTGAAAAACAACATTTAAAAGGATTTCTAGAAAAGTTTAATGAATTAGTTCCATATGGTCTCTTGTATTCATAGTTAATCATCATTGATCTAGTTTCAACATTCGTTCATGGAACTCTTTAAACCTTTTAGAAAAACCACTTTGGAATTCTGAAATTACTTTCATCATGCCATCTGAATTGTTTTGAAAGCCAAGTGAAGCATCATATAAAGAAATTTAAAATTAAGAAGATTAATAGAAGATAATTTTTTTTTTCAAACGTTCTTTGGTTTTACTATGTCTAATTATACTAAATCATCTAACCTTAAGGCTACATGAGTGGGTTAGGAACCAAGGGATACAATTAGCAATTCGGTATAATTTCTGTTTATAAGGTGGGACTAACTCAAGGTTAGTAGAATAAGACTGGACTAACTAACTTGCAGAGTTTATTTTCCCATTGAATAGGTTCATGGCAAGTTTCAACTTTCTTTAGCTTTCAAAGGTACTAGTTTATAAATCAGAGTAGAGAATACGCTGCAAAAAAATTAACATATTGTAAACATATTTAAGAACACCCTACTCTATCTCCAAATTAACAACACTTCGGTTGCGTTGTTAGGTAGAACACTTTATCACCTTATTTTGTTCTGAATATGTTTGAAAAGTGTTGGAAATGTGTTGTTCTATCCAATAATGTGTTCTAAAATAGTGTTGAAAAATAGATTTAAAATCTGAAACTTTTTTAAAAATTTTAGTCGTAGCACTGTACGAACACATTTTCTGTCTCTAGCAACACTTTCAAAACACTATCTTTTTCTCACACAACCCGATCGAAACGCTTATTACAGTATAATTGTTAATAATTATTGGGTCTATATATAGAGCATTCGCACATGACGTCACTTGGACGAATAAACAACGTTGCTAGGGCTGTTGTTAGGGGCGGGAAATAGAAGCATCCAATTAGAAGCATTCGCACATGACACTTGGACGAATAACAACGTTGCTAAGGCCGTTGTTAGGTCCGAGTCATGTGATTGAAAATGCTCTATTGTGCTACTTATTGTTTCAAAAGTGTTTCACGCATTTGCAGTGTATCAGAACTCAGAAATTTGTTAATTAGAAATTTATAATTTTTTAAACAACGATTCGTAAACATATTTTACATATTTTCACTTGAATCCCATGGCTTTTCTCGCCCACTATTTTATCCTACTTCATAGAGGATAAAATGTAAAATTATCCACACTGCAAACAGGCTTCAAACACTTTTGCAACGCTAAGTAGGCGCAATAATAAACACTTCTTATCAAAAGCATTTCGATTGTATTGCGATTGTGTGAGAAAAATATAATGTTCTAAAAGTGTTGTTAGGGACAGAGAATATGTTCTTATATTGTTGCGATCCAAATTTAAGAACACTCTAAGATTTTAAACATATTTTACAACACTATTTTTAGAACCTTGCTGGATAGAACAGACACTTTGCAAACATATTCAGAACACTATCACAACACAATAAGGTATTTAAGAGTGTTCAACCTAACAACAAATCGAAGTGTTGTTAATTTGAGGACAAAACAAGTGTTCTTATATGTGTTTATTTTTGTGTTAAGCGTTTGCAGTGCACTCCATACACCAACTTCTCTTTAGATTATCAGCACGTAATAAATTCAATCTAACCATAAAATCCTCGAAATTTCCAAAGCAGCGAGTACTTTTTCCAACTTAAGACCATGATGCACTCAAGTCAGTCCCTAAGTAGTAAGTACTACTAGCCACCAAAAGGGCCTGACGCATGCATGCAAAGAAGAGAACTCGTGGGTTGCATCAGGCAATTGGTAAAAGGGCCGTCCCTAATTAATCTCGTTTCCTGTTTACGCCCTTTAATTCGGACTCCCACCGTCTGCGACGCGAGTGATAACTGCAGGATCAAAGGACGCATCCAGAGCCCCTTTACGCTGAGCCCGTAATGAGATAGAGCAGCCGCCGAATATGGAGTCCGCTCGCCATTAGCGGGCTTATGGGGGACTCCGTGCCGATTTCTTGAGGGATGATTAAGAGAGTTTTCCGGTTGTTTTATTGTGACACCGCGCTTCGGAAGGGTTAATGATGCAGATTGGGTGTGGAGGTGTTCGGGTGTTCTGCATGTGTTTTGGAGTTTGATGGATGGATGGAAGGTTTGAAGTATATTTATAGAGAAAGCTCTGTCACTTGTAGTACATGAAGTTTAGAGTGATTAGAGGATTATCGATTTGGGATTTGAATTGTTTGGTGTAGAAATGGTTAGTGTGAAGTTGTTTCATGTGATATTTACCAAAGAAATCTTGGTACAATATCGCATTACAAAAAATATTCTTAAAAAAAGGAAAAGAAAATGTTTGATAACATATTACATAAATTTTTAATTTCTTCTCTTAGAACATATAAATTTTTATTTTTTTGAAGTATTCAAATTAGTATTATCATTATTTTAATTTTGAATACCAAAATATTTTATTTTAGGTATTGCTTAATACAGTATAACCTCGTTATCTGGAACTTCGATACCTCAAAAAATATTTTTCCCTTGAAATTAAATATATCCCTATCTTTCCTTGTTATCTCGAAAATTTGCTATCTCGCAATTCTTTTCGTATCCCTTCGATTTCTAGATATCGAGATTATGTTGTATAATAAAACACTATAATAATCTCATCGATACTTCTTTGATACTTTAATCGCTCGTCTTGAAAGTAACTACAGGAGAGGCAATATCTATACTTTTATACTCTCCTTTCTTGAAACATAAATACCCATTTGTTGCATGATTACAAACACGCACTATGGATTTCAAATTTTAAAACACATTAGACCAAACACTAAAGTTTTATAATTGACTCTAAAGTAGTAGCAATAAAATAAATTTTGAAATATATTCTCCCAAAATTCAAGCGAATGAAATATAATGCAACTAATTATTCCATTTTATTTCACCGCATAATAAAACAAACTCTGAAAAGATTAATTTTACAGCTTTCAAAATTAAATTTCGACAAAAGAAAATACCTCCAGCTTCATTCCAACTCACACACCACCATACTCCCCCAACTGCATCAAGGTGTGGACAACCCTCCCTCACCAAAACGACACCCCCGCAGAAAAACCCCCTCCCCAATCAACCCCTCTCTCATAACAGCCCGTCTCATTTCCTCCTCCTTTGCACATCAATCCCACCCGCTTTTTCCAATCCCAGTCGGTCCGAGGAATGCCCCCGAATGCTGATTGAAAACGCGGCATTCCGGCCCATAATCAGACGGCCACCAATATATCTATCCCGGGGCTTAATATCTGGGGCATTCAAGGGGCGAAACGAGCAGGCATTTCCTCCGGCGTCTGCCTCTGAATCACTGGCGATAATACAGCAGCGCTTTATTAAGTGAAGCCATTTAAGGGCCCAATGCTATCGTTCTAAAGAAGCAATAAGCTAACTGCTGCTGCTGCTTCTGCCTGGGCACTATTGGACCGGCTGTTGTCGGCCTTCTTATTATTTCGGTGTTGGGTTTTGATCCTGGCAGGGGACGTCCACTCAGTGAGGCGATCCCCTGAGGAAGGAACCCACAACTTCACCATATCTTCTCTTCCAACCTACTTCCATCAATCCTCGAGTTCCACCTCCACTTAGCATTCATTACTTTTTCTTCGTGCTACTTTTTCGTACTTTCGGTGAAAGCGTTCATCATGAGATTCATTTATCGGTAGCTGGGATAAAGTGTCCTAACTTTTCTAATTGCTTTGAAAATCTCTTTCTAACGTAAATCCTACATCTTTAAATTTTCTTTGATCACACCTTCTTCCTTTGTCTTATTGTTTTTTTCTTTTATCTTTGACAAACCTTTCTATCATCCCTCGTGATTACTTCTGATTCAAATTTTTCTTCTTCATCCTCCATGAGTGGTCTGTGAGATAACTGGTGGTGATCTGAGTCGTGCTTCAGTTAAGAGTCACAAAGAGAAATTAAGATACACGTGTAAGACGTGAGATCCATGCATGGGCATGAAAATAAATCAAAATGCATTTTAGGACTAAAATGCTTATGAGCTAGGAGATGCTGAAAGACAGAGAGAGACTGAAGAGCAAAGACATATTAGAGAGAAAATGAATGCTAAAGAGAAGAAAGAATTCTTTCTTCTCTTTAGCATTCATTTTCTCTCTTGATCTTGATTATCTTGAACCCTTAAGGGTTCAAGATAATAACGAGGCTTTTAAAAGAATAACGAGGCTCAAGAGCAAAGAGATGCTAAAGTGGAGATGAATGCTAAAGAGCAGAAAAAGATTCAAGATGAAAGAGACGCGGAAAAGTTAAGGGATAAACAAGAGCAGAGAGAGGCTCAAGAGCAAATGAATGTCTATCCTTCAATCTATTCTGTTATTAAGGCCAGAGTAACTTTATAGACGCGAAAATATCCTTCATACTGTATTCTTTAATTCTTTGGAAATAGAAAATCAAGATCATGTTCAGAAATACACAAGCAGGCAAATATCTTACTGATATTCCATCAACACAACAATGACTTGACTGCAACATTTTCTAAAGGCCCATTCAAACTGTTTCACTTAAATCTTCATTTTCGAGGAATCATCCTAAGTGAATAGTGTGATTTGGCGTTTCACTCTACACTCCTTCACTTTTTTATGGAAACTAGCGATTCATAGGAGTGAATCACTTGGAATAAACAGTGAAAATGAAACATTGGGAATGAGCCAAATTATCACAATCCATTTTCATTAATCCTCTTTAGTCTAATATAAGCAGTACATTTTTTTCACCTTCATGTATTCCCCCCTTCTGAACTAATTTTTACCCTCTCACCTCACGGGTACCCTACCTGCGTCTTTCCCAACCGCACTCACTACCCCCTCCCCCTTTCTCATCTTCCATTCGTGCCGGTGTCCTAGCAATAGAGGCCGTGGCGCACAGATAGAAAGTAGCGGGACTCCTCTATATCGCCGCCGCCGACTTGATTGCAGGTCGCATGAATGGCCGGGATTCCGGAGGACGGCCGGCCACAGGAAATTAAGCGCCGTTCTAAAGAGGAGTAAAAATTGAAACTGCTTAATATGGGGAGAGCTCCGTGGTTTCCGGGACATCTCTGATTCATCGCGGTGGGGGTGCTCCGGGGTGTGTGTTTCGAGGGATATTTTTTGTGGGAGTAGTATGTATGTTTTGCTTTGGGAGAGGGGAGGAGGATATGATAGGGAGAAGAGAGAGAGACTGTGTGATTTTTTAGGGGTTGGAAAATTTATAAGCCGTGAATAGCTTTCGTTCCATAAGCAATCCTGTTTTATCTCGAGAGAGAGAGAGGTATGTTTATGGGTCAGTGGTTCCCTACCTTTTTATGTTTCTAGTGTCCTTCGAGGGGTTTTGCGTACTTTGTTATCCTCTTTCATCAATACTTTTTAGCGGGTTTAGCTTTTGAAGCGTGCGAAATAAGTCTTACATTTTTGGGTAAGGTTCGTAAAACATTTAAAATAAAGGCTTCTTAAGATCTTACTTAGTTAAATTTTAGTTTTTACCAACTACTATTCCAAAATAATTGCCAACTTTCTTCAAGTAATGAAAAGAAACTTTTAATAAAATACTCTATTGATTAGTACGTAAAGAAAAATTAAACAGTTTGCCTAAAAAATTAATTATTCATTAAAGAATTTATCCCTTTTAACATCGTTTTAATATGTGTTCAATATATGTGAATGGAATGTAGAGGTATCCTACCGAAGAAGACTTGCATTCAGAATCAGCAGTCGGCATAGCAAAACTAATCCAAACGCACCACTCCAACTGATCTCCTAGGACACAACAACGACAACAACAACAACATCAACTGAAGTTAATCAAAAATGAAAAAAGGCAGCGGTTTTGTATTTGCACGTTTAATAAAATGTTAAAATTGTACAATTGTTTCGGGGATACTTAAGATCCCCTTCGTCAGCAGGAAACCAACACTCTGATCAAACACAAATATATAGTCAAGCAATTGGGTTAAAGATACAGTTATAACCTACAGGGAAACAAAAACCCAAATAATAAATACAAAAATCAAGATTTCCAAACATCAGAAAGGGGGGGCACACTTGAAAAATCCTTTACTAACATACTAGAGTTCTTATGGATAACAAATGCTTCAAAAAAATCCAAGTCAATAGGTTTATTGCAATTTAATATGATAGATGCAGAATTAAAATCAAAAATATGGTTAGAGTCCCACGAGTGTTTCGCCATTGATGACTTTTCGAGTTCTTGTTTTTTAATGTAATTTTGATGCTCCTTCAGTCTAAATTTTAACGCCCGTCTAGTCTGTCCAATAAGTAACTGAAGTTAACTTTTTATAACATTATTTTTGGGGATATTGTAGCAATGGCGGAACCCTAAAATGCACTCACCTAATTAAAAAGAACAGAGGGAAAGAAAATACTTTTTGTACGACTTTATATTTTTTATGACTAAAATCTTAAGCCTTGTTCTTGAAAGGAGGAAATAATAAGAATACAAAATGGGGACTAGGAGTGCTGTTCAGCTTGATTGATCATAAGACATTCCATATTGAGCTTTATAAGAAACGTACTTTATAGGATTGATGAAATTTATAAATTTAAAATAATTTCCAAAATTGTTTCCATATTTGATGACACTTTTGTGCTACTGATTGCATAAACAAACATATTTTTAAAGTAACCTAGGTATAAAAATACCGTTTATTGGGTCCATATTATATTTTTCCATCTGTTTATTTTTTTTAGAGTTTCGCATTAATATCGTAAGCATATTTTATTTCAGCCAACTTTTTAAAAAATATTACTTCATTGGACCCAATATTCTTACAATTAATCTCAAATCTTACATAGTCTAAATCAAAAGTTCTTATTTATGTATTCATGCTGAAAGTCATTAAATAGAAAAACACGCCTTAATTTTGTTCTATATGTAGCCTGTTTTGCCTCAAGTCTTAAATTTTATTAACATAAACTTACAAATAACATATTTTGTAAACAATTTTTCCTTTTAAAAGCATTAAAGGAATATAAGATTCTTATAAAAAAGAGATTCCTATGTTTAAAAAAATTCTTTTATGAAAACAAATTTTTCAGGCAGCAATAAAGATAAAGAATAAGGTTCGTTAAGTATCCGGTGATGTTTTGTATTTTTCTACAGTATTCTTAAGTTTAATTAAGATATTTTAAAAACCAATTTATTTTTTCAGTGCACGATTCATTAGATTAACTCTCCTGGTGCATAAACTCTTCAAGATGTTTTATACTTTAATCTCCAAAATTTAGATCAAACACAGATTTTTTGAAGAGAAGATAATTTTTACGCGAAGCAAAAACATCGTTGAGGTTAATAAGAAACATTTTGCATTTTAATGAAGCTAATGAGAGGGCTTTTAATTAGCAAGAAGTCGATGATTCGGCGAACAATTTTTTTTTCTCCTCTTCACAAAAATACAAATCTCAAATTATATAAAAATTCATTTAAAAATTCCCCTTTTTACTAATTTCAGATGCAAGAAACTTTTCAAAAAGTAATTAACTCGAATATGAGTGTTTCGTTAAAAGAAAGGAAATTGAGAGAAATACAAAAAAAAAAAAAATGCGCTAATTATTAAATATGATGTTGACAATTAACAGCGAATGTCCTGAAAAATACTGGAAAAAACTTCCTCTTAAATCAAATACCCGAATGAGATGAGAGAAAAAAATCCATATCTGTAGCATTCACAAACACTATTGAAAAGGATGATAAAAAATTATCAACGAACTGAAAAGTATTTTTTTCCACTTCTGATTGCCTCTCAAAAGACGCCTGTTTTAAAAACGAAAAATTTCGGGTTAATTAGCAGCGAATGAATACAGAATAAATTTTTGTTTCAAGAAGAAAAAAATTATTTCAGCCTTAGCTCCGGGCAATGAAGGGTTAATTAAACAACTATCAAGTAAACCGATCATTAGAATGGTCACATTCCTTGTTTCATTGATATTGGAGGACGTAGGATTAAAAAATATTGAAAAACCTTTAAGTTTTGCAATTATAATTATCATCTTGTTTTTAATGAATAGCCCATAAAATAAATTGAAGAGACCACTTTTGAATTTTTTTTGCTGCGTTCATTTTTTGTGCCTTTTGTTCTTATTTTAACGGGACATGAAAATGATTGGCTATGTATATTTATCAGAAATTATGCGTATGTTCTTTTTAATCATCGCAAAAATGTTTTTATGAAGTTAATTATTATTTCAGTACTTTGGATGACGTACTTAAAAAGTAGGAAAAAAGTTAAGATAAACTAGAAGAAATTAAAATCTATTTTAAACCCTTGTATTTGTTTTACAATATAGTAAAAGTTAAGTTCTGGTTAGCTTAAATTTATAGTCATGCTACATACAAATTATGAACCTGAATATTTGTAATTTTATAAAGTATGTATTCGTTGTATTGGTTTGTATGTACTTTTCATTCGACTGAAAGTAACTTAAATTCACAAACATGGCTCTATAATAAAATTTTACTATGTCGATAGACACAGCGGTCGAGAACCTAGATAGGTTGAACTAGGAATGGAAAACAATTATATTTCCTATAATTTAAATAAATGGTTCATAAGAATATTAAAAATATCCCATTGACTAATTAAATTATTAGGATTTGGGTCCTAAATATGGGGAATTCAAAAGTTAGCACTGAAACTGCAATGCAACAACTTCTTAGGATTCTTCTGTTACTAAGTGATGGTCAGAAATGATACTTTTAGGTATCAGTACTTTAATATTGAGTACTTTCGTTGCTCTAATGGATGGAGGTGGAACTCGAGGATTGATGGAAGTAGATAATGACATTTGATGCGAAAAAATAATTCAATGCATACGAGAAATTGATACCTAAAAATACCTAATATCTAAAAATATAGATTAATTTGTTTCTGAGCTAATTTCTTACAGTTTCCAGATACCCTTTATATGCAAGATCTCTACTTATCCATAAGTTAGTTTAAAGTTTAGTTTAGTTTTAGTTACTTTACAGGATCTCTAGTAACCAACAGATTTTGGACAGATGGCCGAATTCAATTCCTCAGCAAATATTTCTTCCTAAAAATAAATAATATATTTTTCACTCCTCTGAATTTTTAAGTTACAGCTGAGTTTGTGAGGGAATCAAAATATTATTGTGAATTGAGTCCATTTGAAGGCAATGCAGGAAAACAATGATATAGTAACGTTACAATGCAAATTATTTATTAATACCTTAAATCTCTAACCTGTTGGTATAACTAGCCTTATAAACTATGACAGTGTTCTCTAACTATTCCAATGTCTTTTCTATTAAGAGTTTTAACCTCCTCACTAACCTAATTATAGCAGATAATTGGCTAATTTTGATCTCCCTCCAGCCTCCCCCCCCCCGATATCTTATTGATCCGAAACCTAATATCCTCCGTATGATCCGAGAAATAGAATGAAACATCCTGGGAGACCTCGTTTCTCATGACAGATTAATGTGATTCCTCCCGGTGGGGAATATGCGGGCCCAGAGGCAATGTCGCTTATATGGGAAAGCAAAATGAGCAAGGGCGAAGCTAATGCCATTTGAGGGCCTGTTTAGTACCAAACCTGAGGAATGGAAATAACTCGCCTTGCGGTCACTTTTATTTTCTTATATGTATGGAGATGGTGGGTTTGCTTGGTTCATGGGTTAACTTTATGTAGTGGGATAGCTTGTACTTTTGCAGAAATCTAAGAGTCAATATCAGTTTTTCCAGATTTTTATGGTCATCTTTGAATCTAAGAAAAATTTTCCCTTGTCACAGATTTGGATGAAATTTTGAATAAAATGATCATGATGGTTCTTCTGGTTGAAAGGTACGTTTTTAAAATTTTTTAACCATATTTTTACTAAAAGAATAATGTGGCATAGAACGTATGCTTTATATATTATGTATCCATATTATTATTATTGATCTAAACGATGATGGAAGTACAGTTAGACAAATATTACATTTGATAAAACAAAAACGTAAAAAACTGTTTAAAAAAAACCGAAACTATTATTGTTATTCCAATATTACTCCTTAGTTTTGTATGTAAAGGTTATCACTTTTATACAAAACTATAAAAAAAATGCTATTCTAAACTAATTTACTTTTGTAAAACGCAAACTTTAACTTAACTAAATTTAAAAATTTTACTTAAAACTTTATAAACATCTTAAAATTTTCTAATTACTTCAAATAAATGTTAAAATTTTAAGTTTTCACTGATCGAGGATAACGATTAAAATAGGTTGAGCAAATATTTTTGTACTACTATTCCTTTTTCAGCCAAAAATACTTCATAATTGCCAAAAATGAAACGAAATCGAAACTTATTTCATCCTAACTTGTCAAGATTTGAAAATGAAAAGTAACTCAAAAACAAACACGAAACGAAGTATGCAAATAAAAATAATTTAAACTTGCAATAACATTTATCATCCAAAAATAAAAGTTAAACATGTTATTCTCACAAGAAATTCTGAAAAAAAAAATTAAACAAAGAACATTTTGAATTTATTGACGTTTAAATCAAGCGGGACTTTTAAGTCCCGTCGTGTCGGTAAGTAAAGGGTTCACACCATACCTCTCCCAAATTCCCTCGGCGCTAAATAACGCGTCTCCACTGACCACCCAAAACCCATCACCCCTCTCCAGATGAACGGTCCCATCCCAAACCATTCAACCGCTTATCCCCACAAGTTGCCCAGGGATTAAAAGCCGCCAGCTTAAACTTCATTTGAAAACGAACGCCCCAATTTTTCCCTTGATCCCCCTCTTCCATGTTTACCCATCCCAACATCCGTCTCTCTCCGGACGATCATCCTCCTCCTCCTCCAGGGCTCTCCTCTGCCCGAGGATTACCGACCCCCATTAACAGGTCTTCCCTTGATTACGACTTACTCTTCCTTTTGCCATTGGAAAGATGACTTTCCAGGTGATTAGTGGGCGAGCAGAGAGAGGATTATGGCATCCATAATCCTCGGGGCCGGAATCCTTGTCCGCCATTAAGGGGAAATTATCGATGGGAAGAAGTATTAGGTGCGAATGGCACCACAGGTCATAAAGTAAAGGTGCCATTAGCGGTTTTAACTCTCTTGAAACTCGGGGCTGGGTTATGGATGGCCCCGGGTGTGTGGAGTAATGGAGGCGATATCCGCTGAGGGCTGTTGACACATTAAAAGGGTTTTTTTTCTTGGAACGGGAAGTCTGGAGTGTGTAAGTGGGGATGAAGTTTTTAATATTTCCTGTAATTGTTGTCGTTGTGTTTTTGGGAGAGAACGGGTAATAGGTGTTGAAAAGAGTTGAAGGTCGTGGGTTGCTTAGGGAGAAGGAAGTCAAAGTGAAATGACTTCTTATTTTAATGAACTGTAGAGGTATTTAATGGGTTTAATTTCACAACTAAGGAATTTCCATACTAACCCATTTTCGGCCGAAGATGCGCAAACGCACCATTTCACTAAATATTTTTATATTAACACTGTGACGCATATTTTTCAATAATTTTATTTTTTTGCTATTTTTAAGGGTTCTGAAGACATTTAAAAAATATTAGTAATTATATTGAAGTAACCATTATTTTTTTTTAGAAATTTTCAAAGTACGCGATTTTTCTAACTTGAAACGGTTATTGGCTAAGTCGATTTTTTGAAAATGTAGAATAATTCCATATAAGACCATTCATACGTTTTTAGGGTTCAATTCCGTTAGAGTCCCCGCTAAATATCTCCCGGTTCTATAGTAGTATAAAAAGTAGAAATATTCACAAATAATTTCAAACTCTTGAATTAAAATGTTTAATTAGGTCAACAACTATTCAGTTTACTAACAAAAGTCAGAAAAATTTGTTGATATTTGGATATGTGTCCAAAAGAACCGGGCGATATTTAGCGGGGACTCTAACGGAATTGAACCGTTTTTATAATGGACTAAGGTTGCAAGTTTTATAAATAAAACTAGCTGATATGCCCGGCCTTGCACGGGTGGAGTGTATCAATTTATTAAAATTTTCTCAAGTTACATGCCTAATTTTCTGTAACCATAATTACCAATCATCCTGGTAGTTTTTCATATCCCGGTGTTCCCAGTATTTTTTCATATCCCGGTGTTCCCAGTATTTTTTCATATCCCGGTGCCTTTTTCATCTTGGTGTCCCCGGTGCCTTTTCATCTCGGTGTTCCCGGTGCATTTTCATCACCGTGCTCCCTGTGCCTTTTCCCTCCCGGTTCCAACTGTGTAAATCTAACCTAACCATCCAGTTCCGGTGTTGCACATTTAATTACGACAGTTACCCAATTATCCATTCTAAGTGAAAAAAAATCCATTAAAATTATTACAGACTTTTGAAATCCCAAAATTTGTAAATACCCCCTGTTTAAATTGAAAAAAGAAATCCCGTTAAACTACACCAAAGAAACAAATTATAAGGTTAAATAACAAATTGATCTAGTGTTTCTATCATCAACTTTCTAAAAAAACTGCATGATGTAATCTTTACTTTAACCAGTCTAATTCTTAAAACTTTCTATTTCAACTTAAAGTTTCATGGAAAATGAAGTTTTTAATAAGAAAATACTGTTATAAAGTTTTTTATAAGGGCCGTTTTTAATTTTTTAAATTATTAATAACCTTTTTAAAACATTTAAAACAATTTTAGCCAAGTTTTATCTTTAAATACTTTGTTTTATGTTTAAAATTGTTTTTGTTGTATTATTTGCAACAATGCGAGTTAAACAGATCTTCTTTAGTGGAGAAGTAAGGCGATTTTTACAAAAAGGCCTAAAAGGGGGTGAAGGGGTGGTTTTAGAAATTTGGAAATGATGTCATTGTCTTTCCCCCGTCCCCATACGTAAGTGTACCAAGTTTGGTTCGATTCGGACGGGTAGTTTTGGAGAAATTGAGCCAAATCTGTTCCGGACAAACCCAGGCAGGAACCCAGGAACCCAGGAACCCAGGGACACCTTCATTATATATAGAGAGACTAGCTGATATGCCCGGCCTTGCACGGGTGGAGTGTATCAATTTATTAAAATTTTCTCAAGTTACATGCCTAATTTTCTGTAACCATAATTACCAATCATCCTGGTAGTTTTTCATATCCCGGTGTTCCCAGTATTTTTTCATATCCCGGTGTTCACAGTATTTTTTCATATCCCGGTGCCTTTTTCATCTTGGTGTCCCCGGTGCCTTTTCATCTCGGTGTTCCCGGTGCATTTTCATCACCGTGCTCCCTGTGCCTTTTCCCTCCCGGTTCCAACTGTGTAAATCTAACCTAACCATCCAGTTCCGGTGTTGCACATTTAATTACGACAGTTACCCAATTATCCATTCTAAGTGAAAAAAAATCCATTAAAATTATTACAGACTTTTGAAATCCCAAAATTTGTAAATACCCCCTGTTTAAATTGAAAAAAAAATCCCGTTAAACTACACCAAAGAAACAAATTATAAGGTTAAATAACAAATTGATCTAGTGTTTCTATCATCAACTTTCTAAAAAAACTGCATGATGTAATCTTTACTTTAACCAGTCTAATTCTTAAAACTTTCTATTTCAACTTAAAGTTTCATGGAAAATGAAGTTTTTAATAAGAAAATACTGTTATAAAGTTTTTTATAAGGGCCGTTTTTAATTTTTTAAATTATTAATAACCTTTTTAAAACATTTAAAACAATTTTAGCCAAGTTTTATCTTTAAATACTTTGTTTTATGTTTAAAATTGTTTTTGTTGTATTATTTGCAACAATGCGAGTTAAACAGATCTTCTTTAGTAGAGAAGTAAGGCGATTTTTACAAAAAGGCCTAAAAGGGGGTGAAGGGGTGGTTTTAGAAATTTGGAAATGATGTCATTGTCTTTCCCCCGTCCCCTTACGTATGTGTACCAAGTTTGGTTCGATTCGGACGGGTAGTTTTGGAGAAATTGAGCCAAATCTGTTCCGGACAAACCCAGGCAGGAACCCAGGAACCCAGCCAGGCAGGCAGGCAGGCAGGGACACCTTCATTATATATAGAGAGATAAATATCATAAATAAACTTACATTTTTTTTTATCTGAATTTAATGGTACGTTTACGCACCTTCGGCCAAATCCATGTAAAATTGCCTAAAATATTCAATTTTTTTTATTTCCTGAAATTTATGATAAAATTTGATGCAGGAGAGTACAAACATTTTTTGTCCTCGTGTGATTTTTGTCCCTTTTACAAGTGTTCAAACATTTTATTTCGCTTCCTGATCTCCAGTTTTCTTCGCAATGCACCTTCCAAAAATGAACATTTTTCTTCAGTTTTTGTTTTTGTTTGTTTGAATTTTGTTGTTTTGTAATTTCACAAAAAAGTTTTTTATACTTTTGACGTTTAAGAAATTTTAAAACGATATTACTTTTTTTATTTTCCGATATTACTTTTTTTTGTAAATCAGCGGGGTAAACAGTTCAAAAACGTTTTCTCATAGCCTATTGATTCATACGCCTTAAGAACATCTCGCAAAAATTAATATTTTAAAATTTAATCTTTGTTTTTAGTGTTATACAAGAGATAAAAGAGAAGGAGGAGGATGGAATAAATAGATAGCAACTTTTCTTTAGAATGCCATTTCAATGCATATTGAATTTTATTACCATTAGTGAGATAAAAATGGCTAGCTTTAAAAGTTTACTGAAGCATTTATGCTAGTGTTCTTAGAATTAAGAAAATATGAAACTTGATAATAATAATAATAAAGTAATTAAATTTTATTTATAGCTATTTTGAAGAAAAAGGCTAAAATATTTCATTCTTTACATTCGTTTTCACCACTGGAGTGGAAATATGATCTTTATGTGCCTCTTGATATTAGTAGTAAGCTAGTATTTTTAAAATAAAGTTATCAACACGTCAGAAAAGTCTATTCTTCAGATGTTCAGATGTATTTGGCACAACTTGACAGAAAAAGAATTCAATGCATTCGGGGGGGGGGAGCGGAGTGAAAACATTTAACAATAAGAATTCGGTTATTTTGATACTAGTGCATAACTATTCATTTAATTATAACATTTTTACGTACTTTTAAATATATAGAGCAAAATTTAAGAAAAAAAAATAAATTCTTGAATTATTAATAAATAAATGGGTTAACATTTCTTGACATTTATTATTACATTATTAACATTAAAATTTTATGAAAATGTTCGCAAATTTGATAAAAAATAAGTGTTTTTCTCCTTTCTCCTATATTTAAGCTAATTAATTTCAATAAAAGAATTAAAGTAAAGCTTCATACCTGTGAAAGTTTTGGGAAAATAAAAGAGATATACCTCTCAATTTTTAAGGGAAGTAAAGTATTTGTGAATAAAATTAGATTTTCTTTTATTTATAGAAATATATTAATATCAAACAATAAAAACAAACAATCAAACAAATAAAAACACCAACATGGAACAACAAAATCTTATTTATTGATCATACATGAATTTACAGACATTGCTTCTATACAACTATACATCAACAAAGAGGAATGCAGAGCACCAAACAAGTGCACTGATATCGTATTTACAATGTTTTTACACTTTATGCAAATTTTAGCGCACATTTCATTCCATGTTTGGCAATCTGTACAAATATGGCACACAAATATGTTTACAAGAAACTGCACCATTCTTCAAAATGACTTCATTAAGTAGTAGTCGAAAGCAATACCACTATAAAATCTTGAAATATTGCACAACATAGGTATTAAAATTCTCTGTGAGTAAATAATGATCAACTTTTTGATAAATAAATTTTTCACATAAATTTACACATTTACACCAACATTAAGTTAGGGTTTTTGTAACTCTTTTGTAGTGTTCGGCACTAGTTAACTAGAACTAGTTGCAACTAGTAGTTAACTACCGATCAACTAGTAGTTAACTAGTAGTTTAACTACTTTTGGTTTAAACTAGTTTAACTAGTAGTTGAACTACTTTTTTTAATAACTACTAGTTGAAACTACTTTCAAATTTTCAACTACTTTAAAAAAAAATTTGTTTAAAATTTCAAAAATATTTAAAATTTTTATCAAAATATACAAAAATTACACTGCTATTTATAACTAGGGTGGTCCAGGTTAACATGGGGAAAAAATTTTTTCGTCCAAAGTTTCGGGGCACCCCCCCCCCAAAATGGGACCCTCGGTATAAAACAAATATTCTGAAAGTTTCAGCTCAAAAAAATAATATTTAGACCCCGCATCAAAGCGTCAAAGTTCCAAAAAAACTCGAAATTTTGCACTTTTTCACCTATAAAATCCGAACCCGTTATTGCTGTAAAAATACAAGACTGGTTTCATTTTGTAGATTATTTATTTAGCTTCAACTTTTCTAATAGAAACTTGTTTTTAGAACTTACAGATCAAACGATACAAGGGGTTTTGCTAACTCCCCCCGCAATATCAATTTTTTAAGGAGTGTCAGGTAATTCCTTAAAATGTTTCAGCTTCAGCTACCGTAAAATGGTTCAAAAACATATAAATAATGGTTATTGACTGCATAGGTATAAAATTTAAGAGATTTACAAAGAAAAAAATAATTTTTGTTCTTACCTGTTAATTGCTTAACTATCTTAAAATAATTCAAATAAAATGCATAAATTAATTTTTTAAACTAGTTAATAAATGCATAAGATGTAACAGTTGACAAATAAGCAAAAAAAGTTCAAATTTATTAATTTTAACCCATTTCCAAAATTTTTCTCTTCACTGAGTTAGGTGTAAGAGAAGACTGAATAGAATAGTGTATTTTCCCACAAGATCGCCCTATTTTAGAAGAAGTTTTGAGAGCGGTATTTGACTTAAAAAATGGGATCAACTACAGGACCTCCACCTGAAGATTTTAAAAGTTTTAATTTAAAATGGACTGAAACCAATTAAAATAGCTACGGAGCAAGAGTTGATAAAAAGAGGTCAAGCGAGTTAAAATTAAATGACATTAAAAATGTTGGAAGCTTATACCTGAACAATTGAAAAACCCGAAATATCTTTCAAGACTACAGGGAAGTATTCCAAGGGCCAAATATTTATAAGGCTTGATACATCAAACCAAATATCAATTAGACCCCCAGGTGCCATGCATCATTCTAGAATCTAGATGGATGTCAAAAGCCCTCTACTGCGTGATAATTTTCTGAAACTATTAGCTAGTATTTTGATTAATGGAAACTTTTCACTTTCACTTTTATTATTCTATTTTCTTCACTATAGTCTTCATCTAGTATTCCTCATTAGACAAAGGCATGTTAATTTTAATTTCTTTTATAAAACTTTCGTCAAAAATTCAAATGTCTCAGGGTTTAAGACATCAAGTTCTTAAACTATGGTACTGTGGTTATAACTCTTGATACTTCTACATTTATTTTTCGTAAATAGTTGCAAATTTCTTTGGTGCATTTAACCCAACTTTAATTTTGATGTTTATTAAGGTAATACAAATACTTCTAATGGTATGTATCTATCTCTGTAAGAGTTAGAGGGAATTCGTACCCGAAAAAGATAATTTTCACTCAATAGAGGGCATTTGTCATCTATCTAGCACTAGCATGATGCATGGCACCTGGGGCTCTAATTGATATTTGGTTCGATGTATCAAGCCCAGTTATGAAGCTTCCAACATTTCCGATGCCATTTTGATTTTAACTTGGCCTCTTTTTATCAACTCTTTTTATCAACTCTTTTTCCGTAGCTATTTTTATTGATTTAAGTCCATTTTAAATTGAAACTTTTAAAAACTTCAGGTGGAGGTCCTGTAGTTGATCCCATTTTTTAAGTCAAATACCCCTCTCAAAACTTCTACAATAGGGCGATCTTGTGGGAAAATACACCAAACAGTCTTCTTACACCTAACTCAGTGAAGAGAAAAATTTTGAAAATGGGTTAAAATTAATAAATTTGAACTTTTTTTGCTTGTTTGTCAACTTTTACACCTTATGCATTTATTAAAGTTTAAAAAATTAATTAATGTATTTTATTTAAATTATTTTAGGATAGTTAAAAAATTAACAGGTATGAACAAAAATTATTTTTTTCATTGTAAATCTCTTAAATTTTATACCTATGCAGTCAATAACCATTATTTATATGTTTTTGAACCATTTTACGGTAGCTGAAACATTTTCAGGAATTTCCTGACACTCCTTAAAAAATTGATATTGCGGGGGTAGTTAGTAAAACCCCTTGTCTCGTTTGATCTGTAAGTTCTACAAACAAGTTTCAATGGACTCTAACCGCCTATCTGGTTCGAGACTTCACGGAACCAACACGTGACCTACAACTGAGCTTGCAATTGGTTACCACAGATACTACACTAGTAGATCTACTAGTGTAGTATCTGTGGTAACCAATCGCAAGCTCAGTAGGTCACGTGTTGGTTCCGTGTGACGTCAGACGGTTAGAGTCCATTAAAAAAGTTGAAGCTAAATAAATAATTTACAAAATGAAACCAGTCTTGTATTTTTACAACAATAACGGGTTCGGATTTTATAGGTGAAAACGTGCAAAATTTCCGAGTTTTTTTGGAACTTTGACGCTCGGGGGCGGTGTCTAAATATTAATTTTTTGATCTGAAACTTTCAGAATATTAGTTTTATACCGAAAGTCACATTTTGGGGGCGATGCCCCGAAAAAAAATCGGACTTTTGTTTTTTTAGACCACCCTAAGAACTACAGTGTCATGGTAGAGTACTCAAATACCATAACCATAAATAAGGGCGAGCGCGCACGGGCGACTTTTTTCACGGTGACAAAGACAAAAACAACGTTGCTAAGGCTGTTGTTAGGGGCGGGACATAGAAGTATCCAATAGCAGCATTCGCAGATGACATCACTGGAGGATAAAAACAACGTTGCTAAGGCCGTTCTTAGGTAAAGTCATGTGATTGAATATGCTCTATTGTTTTCTAATGATATTTTTGATACTAGTAATCCTGGTCGCCGTGACTTAAGTCACTCGTGCGCGCCCAGCCTAAAGCGCCGTTTTGAGCGAAGCATAAAGTTTTTTGTGATATAGATAAGAAAGATGTATTAGAATTTGGGCAAAACATAGGTTATGAAATTAAATAGACTAGTTAACTAGTAGTTAACTACTTTGGGAAATAGTTAACTACTAGTTGCAACTAGTCCCAGGAAAAAATAGTTAACTACTAGTTGCAACTAGATTTTCCCAGACTAGTTAGTAGTTGGTAGTTAACTACTTTTTGACCACTAGTTGCCGAACACTACTCTTTTGTTGAAAAGGTTTTCAAAAACAGAATCTTATTCAACAAAATTATAAAGTAGAATTAAAAAAAAACATCGTTGTAAGAAATCAAAAATTAAATAACCTATTTTATGATCAATAATCATGTTTCTAAAGAAAGTAACATGGTTTTTAGTGTTTTACAATTTATACATAATTTTTTGAAATTTAATTAACTAAAAAATAAAATGATTACTTTTTGAAAAATTAATTAAATAAACTGATCATATTCTTGGTTAAAAATAATACAAATAAAAATTAACAATTCTCTCAACAAAATAAATAAATTCATTATAATTTTATTCTTCAATCTTGGCAATTCATGTATGATTAGCCAGTAATGGAATATTGCACTAGAACCTTGTGATCTATTTCATCATAAAGTAAAAAGAATAAATATCGAAATAATTATCAAAAATTAAATAATGCAATTTTTTTACATTATATTCTTGTTTAAAGCAAATAAAAAATAAATTCATTCTGAACTTTGTACTTGATTAACATTACAAATGGTGCAGTTTTGACAAAACCTTGAAATAACCTTCCCATCTCCTTTCTTCAAATACATTTCCTTTCAGTTACTTTTCATGCACTTGTTTCTACAGTCAGAAACAAATCGAACGGATCATCGTTCTATAAAACCGATTCTTCGACACATTATTCGATCTCCAGGAATCGATTCATCTATAAAAATTTCCTTTGACCCGCGAATTCTTCGCGAGCCTTGGGGATGGATTGCTACCGACCATCATAGGGCGAATCCCCACTGCCGTAACCACTGGACCCATCATCTCTGACAGTGGTCTCAGTGATCTGTTGGGCTTGCCTTTTCAGCTGTGCCAGTCCGGCGCATGTGAATGGTAAGGTGGCAAACAGAGCTCGTTCCTCGTGGTCGTATTCACAGATGATTTTGTTGTCGTGCAGGTAAAACCGATCTCCGATGCAAAATCTGTAAAATTAAAAGTGTATGTTGTAGTCTTGCTATGCGAAGTATGAGAAGTACACGGAAAGAAAAAAAAAGACGATTAAAAAGCTTACAACCCTCTCAAAAATTTTATAAAATATTATCTTTATTGGAAGAAAATTCCAAATTCTATACCAATGAAATTAAATTTATTTACGGACACTGCATTTATGCGGGTCCCGGGCTGGACAAGGTTAACTCATCCTTTCATCACTTCAGTGGGTCGACAAACTGAGGACCAAGCGTGCTTATGAACTAAACACTGGGGGTCTCGCGTTAGACGGACCACCTAACCTGGACATACGCACTCTCCACGGTCATGAAAACGAAGATAGACATCGTAGGTCTTGGCCCACTTGGCCTGTTAATGAGTTTAGTTTAGTTCTGCATTTATGATTTTTGAGAATTTTACATTAACGTTAAGCTCAAGTTTAGTGACTCCCTACTTCAACTTAAAAATCATACTCCCAAGTATTGGTAGAAAACTTATAGTTTATAATAATTATTGAATCGTTCGCATAGGCGAAGGCCGTCTGTGACAGGGTAGAGAACACTTATTTTAAATTTTACACAGCCTGAACAACGTAGTGTATGGCGCTTAGCGCTAGTGAACTTCTAACTCTTGGCAAAATTCTTATCCATCATTATAATACAGCGACAAAAAAGGATGAATAACTAAGTTTTTAGAAATTATATCACGCAAAATTGATGCAAAGTTAGAAATATCTAGTATTTTAAGCTGACGAGAGTCCAGATGTTACTCATGCATAAAAACCTCATAATGATAATATTATATTCCTTCCCTTTAAAAGTGATCCTCCATTTAAACTCCTGTTTACGAAATTAAGGAATCTCGCCGCTAAAAACGCCCTTCCTATATCCCCCAACCACAGTCTCAATTCAGATTTCCAATCACTTAGATTACACGGGAGACCCCACAATTATCGCCCAATGGAAACAGTGCGTCGTCTTCAAGTAACACCGAATCGTCTCCACTCACCTGTGATTGCACTGATGGCAAGCGAAGCACTCCAAGTGGTACACATTCCCTTTTGCCCTCATCACCATTTCAAAGGCAGGAATCGTCTTATTGCAAGCCGAGCACAGGCCCGTCGTTCCGAATAATCTGAAACAAAGAGAGGCATCGTTAGAGCTATCGATGAGTTGAAGATGTGTAGTTATTTCGTTATACACGGCTCTCTGGTTTTAACTAATGAACAATCTTGCGAGATTTAAAGAGGAGGGAGGGACTATTGTCAAGGGACAGTTGATGTAACGAACTGATTTTACTTTTTGTTTACGTAATTGCGGATGAATATGTTATTTCTAAGTAAAGGCGGCAGTGATCTCACTAAATGCTCATTTTTGAGATAAAAATCAACAGTTTAAAAGGGTAAGTAAAGATAGTGTTAACGCTCTTAAAAATACATTTTCAAATGAACGTATCTAAAAGCAGCTAATTTAGAGCTCACTTTCATAACCCTACAGTCCTCCTCATATATTTTCTTTTTGTATGTCACACAGTTTATCATAGGTGTTGAATTACAATATATGCTCTCTGACTAGAGATAGTCCATCTTTCAAATGATATGGTTGGCCTTGGTGAAGAGGGTAGATCCATGATCAATTAAAACAAAGACAGAGAAGCTGGAAATTGTGACTTCGGATAGATAGATGTCTTGACGTCACGATATATAGCTATTTTCCAACAACTCAACTTCCCACTGAAATCTTCCATATTCCACATATGTTTACAGATCCTATTCGGTCAGATGTCGACGAAAGTTCTGACTAGTTCCCCCAAAGGATTTCATTCTTTCGTAAATGGCTAGTATCTCTGATTGGTTCTTAAGAATCTTACCGAGTAAAATCTGCTAATATGAGTGGAGCATAGATGATTTCAGCTTGAAATGTTTGGTTGTTGTAAAATGTTGACTTGTTTGGAAGGAGCTTACAGTCGTGATGTCACAATTGTGAACTTCCTTGCCCTTATTCGTCTAGTTGGCCATAGAAGAACCCATCTTCGCCAGGGGAAACATCTGACAGAAGCGCTTATAACTGATTAGATCTTCAGACTTTAGTATAACCTATCGCCGCTTGGTGGAGCACTAAGCAGAGCTGTTAAGAACGCATGTGGCCTAGGGCCACGGAATAGCTGTCTTCAAAGACTGGGTGGGAGTCAACCCATCTTACCATGCCGACAGTCCCACTACCTACTCTAGTATGCCCCAATAAAATATTAAATATACAATATCTTGCCTCACATTGTCAGACATTGCTCAGACATTGTCTCACCCGAGATAGTCCCACTTGCAGAGGATGAGGTTGGCCTTGATGAAGAGGGTGGAGCCCACCTCGCCCAGCCACCCGTGCCACCCACACTTATATCTTTGTATGCCCCAATAAACTATTAGATATACAACAGTGATGAGTCCATTGTCTCACCTGAGATAGTCCCTCTTGCAGAGGATGAGGTTGGCCTTGGTGAAGAGGGTGGAGCCCACCTCGCCCAGCCGGCAGTCGCAGCAGGCGCATTTGAGGCAGTCCTCGTGCCAGAACTGGTCCAGGGCCTTCAGAAGGTAGCGCTCGCGGATGGGCTTCTGGCACGCGGCACAGTTGGCACTTGCACAAGCGGGCAGCTGACCGGCAGTTCCCACGGTGCCCATCGTGACGCCAGGACGCGCCTGGGGCTCTGTCTTCAATTCCATACAAAGACTGTAAATAAAAAAAGATAATTTAATTATGAAGGAGTGGCAGAAAAGTATTAAATTATTAGAATTTTAATCTGAACTTAAACAGAGTTTGGAAAGTAAAATTAATTATATCATAGGATGTTCAATAATTAGATTTATCGTGCGAAGAAAAAACTAACACACAGCACACACACAAGTGCCTTGTTTTTTGCACAGTTGACAACGGAATGGTGAAGAAAGGACTGGATGGTTATTTTGTCGACAGAAAAAACAATTATCGCTAGGAGATCTTCAGCCAAGTACACCGGCAAAGAAAACACAGGTACCTCCCCAATAAATTCATATTTTTGCCTCTCCTTAGATAATTATAGTTTGCCTGGTTGGGTACTATTACCACTCTTCCTTTGTTTGATAACAATATTTCAGACTATTATATTTCTTAAACGACTCAGCAAAGATTTTTTTATGAAAAACTAATACAAGCTATGGAGAGAATTATCACGTAGGAAGTTATAGACTATCACTATTACTTATTCATAAACTATTTATAAGTATTTATTTATAAGATATTCTTTATAAAGAGTATCTTTCCAAACGATTCCGTCGGAGTCTTTACAAATAACTGTATACTATGTATCTAACATTTGAATTTTACTATATATCTTAAGTAATAACTTCCTTGAAATAAACATTGTAACTACAGATGCATGTTGATTACTTAGTCACAAAATATTCCCTATGATAGATTTCTGTAACTTGTTACGCTTTTCATCATTTCTCTCTTCCCAACCAAGTCATCCAAGAAAGCTATCTTAAAACCCCATTAACATCGACCTTCCAACATAACCCATTATATTCAAACGAGAAAAAGCCCTCCCCCATCCGGTCATTTAATCCCATAAAACCGCAATTCGACTCCGTTCTGCATCAGGCATCAGATCCGATGAAATTAGCGTTAGCATTTTTAAAGGACGGACGGGTCAGCGTAATTAGCTAAATGAAATTGGATTTGGGCCTGGAGTTTAAACCCGGGCCCCCCTAATCCCATTACAAATTCCTCTCGGACCATCCCGTAAATTCAATAAAACCATCTCCTCCGCGCCACCAACAATTTGCATTAATGCGAGAGGCCGGCCACACCAGGAGTTAATCTTTCAGCCGAGTCCATTAGCCGTATACAGCTACATCTGCCGGGGCTTTTAAGTTAACCGCATCCAGCAGCGCCTGTGCAATCTTCATAAAAGCGCAAGCCCCTCTCTCTCTCTTTCAAAAATAGCCCCTTCCTTTTTGACATCGGAATCCGGAATCGCCATTATACAGATTGGGCATTACGTATTCATGAAGGGCGCCCGCAATCGGAATGGGGGAATTAAATTTTCATAAGTCCAATAAAATGTAATTTATGTTAAACCATTAGGGGCGAGGGAAAGTGGTGGCGCGGCTGTAATTGAATATCGTTCATAATTTACTTGATGAGCCAATTGGTGGGGCGGCGTAAGTGGTCTTTTCGAGCTCGCGCCTTTCCAGATGTCTGTTCTGTCCACCTTCGCTGCTGCGATTCGATTTTCCGACTTCGCGAGCAGCAGCCCCCTCGTGTGATTAATCAGGGACGGAGGGGTGTCTTTTGCAAGGTGCTTGTCGAGAGTAGGGGGACGTTTTGTATGGATGGAATGAAAGAAGATTGGGAAAAGAGGGAGTGATGTAAAAGAGTTGCCTTGTGATTCGGAATCAAATTTATGAATTGTTGGGACAAATGTATAGTAATAATGCAGCTTAAATACGATGTAACTTTACACACTAATTTCGTTTATTAAATTTAATAAGGAATTTCTTATCGATATATTTATCCGATGATATTTTTAGAACTAACTTTTAGAATTTAGAATTCACTTTTCGAAACAAATGAAAGGGTTTGTGAATAAAAAAAATCACGTGTAATAGGACAAGAACAGGGGTAAAGCATTTTTCTTTTCAAAAGACTGCATATGTTTTAACATCTCCCACAAAAAAAGGCTTGAAGTTTAAAGCTTTATAATTTACTGGATAAAGCATTGAATTTTCTTTTTAACATTTAGCTGTTTTTAGTAATAAAAATTTATTTCGACTGACCGTAGGCTTCTTGTCTTTCTTCGGGGATATTGCTCCCCCTAAGAGATAGTAATTTTTTAATAAATGTAGTTTCTCATACATTAATTAAACTGATGAAATTAAAACATTCCCAAGGAGGAATAGAAGCATCTCTGGGGTTACGTATGGTAATATCTACTATAATTTCTCATTTATGGGGATCTTCATAATTTCTGTCAAAGGTTAAAAATTACGTATTAATAATAACACTTTTTTTAAATAATACATTAAATGGTGATCTCCTTCTGATATATCTTTAAGGAGTCGTATGAAAAATTCTATACTTAATTTAGCTGCTGTTGAAACGAATAAGACAGCATGCCAGAAAACTCAAACGAAATTCCTCAAACAAATATATCGAAATAATCAACATCATCCCCACCAAATCAACACCACCCCAAGGGGGCTACCCCCAAACCCTATCAGAAATTAAGCCTCCTAGACTACCCGACAACCCCTTCCTCCCAGATTACCCATCGCGATAATGATAGCAATCCGGCCGGTCCTGTCACCGGACCGTCAGGCCAGGAACAACATTAAAGCACTCCCGACTGTTGTATTTTCCTGGCGGTAGTAGCTGCTGCCTCCGCAATCCAATTCGCGGGCCCACTCGTAAATTTTCACGGTTGCTTTTTAATTTGGTCACAGGGAGAGAGAGTTTTCCATCAGATTCCTAGGGCCCGGGCTGATGGATTAATTTTCTCCGGCTGTCCATTTAGAAAATGGAGACGCGGGTTGTCCCGGAATTAAATGGATTGCAGGCGGAATGGGGAGGACGAGTCCGGAGATGGGTTATTATTTGGGGCGCATCATTCTTATTTCTGTCTCCTTCTTCTTATCAGCAGCAGGAGGGAGTAGTATCATCTCGGGAGGGAGGGGAGGAATGAATGTCTCTGATGGGGGTTTTATTGAAATGGTAGTTGAGGGGGTGTTTATTTCTGAGGATTGTTTCGCTTGGGATGCTTGGGTAAATACCAGTGGATCTGCAGAGTAATTATGGTAGTTTCATCGGATGGGATGCGTCGCGTGCGTAGAAATGTATCAAAATAATATGTCATGGTGGGGTAGTTTGGTTCATGTCTCTAATACAGAAAATTTTTGTCAGGAATGTTGGTGAGAGAAATATGTTTTAGTGTGATAATTTTTATTACCTCAAAACCTATTTTATGTAACTTTGTAAAATAATGTTTACAATAAAAATTAATCGTATCGAAAATTGTTAAAAATTAATTGTATTATTGTAAATACAGTATTATAAATTCCAAAACCTAATGCTTTGAAAAAATGTCATGAAAGTAACTTCTGTAGACGGTTTGGAAACAATAAGAATAAAACAACTAAAAGAGTTATCCATTAGATTAATGAAGTTGAAATTCGAGTCGGACAGTTTTCTGCTTAGTAAAATTATACATATTAACATATTTAACTATAATGTTCTTAAAACGAAATCAATCTCCCTTGAATTTTCTCAATGTTTCATGGAAGATAAATTGGCTTAAACAATAAGAAAACAATGAATACATAAAAGTTCGTTGATATTTTTGTAATGCGTAATTTAATGCGATATTTTTGTAATAATTTTTGTTAACCTTTGCGAGAGAAAAAGAATATCGTTATCACAGCAGTAGTCAATTCCAAGCTCATATCTTCACTTAACATTTCCTAATTAGTAAATAAAACGTTTTTCATACTACCTTAAAAATTGTTTCCCTAATAATAAAGCGCATAAAAAATGTCTCATGGCAAGGTTACACTTTAGAAATGTTATAGGCGTTACATTTTTAGTCACTGTCCCGATCAGGCCCGGATCCAGCACAGCTCTTAGGGGGGCCCTTATACAGGCCATCACATATCTTTTCACACAAAATGTTGGGGATTTTCTAAAAAGTATCACTCAAGATCCCCTTGGAGCGTAAGGGGGTCCTCCCAATGTAAAAGTAGAGTTTTAACTTATTTTGAGTACACTTTGGGTCCAAGGGAAGGCACTGTCCAAAGTGCTCCCCTTGGATCCGCGCCTGGTCTCGATACGCCTCATCTGTAATGAAATAATTCTGTCATTAATTTTCAATTCTATTTTAAACCTGTTACTATTTGTATCTAACTCCAATTCACTCAATATGAAATATTATTTCAAACACATTCATGATTGACTGTCAAGTTTCACTGTTTCTTATCATCCCCCCCCCAAAAAAAAATATCCTTCGCATCATCATCATCACGCAATCATAAAACACTAATAAACACAACTGCATCCATCTGATAATATACTCCATCAGCTCACACCTCCCACTCGACTTCTCCTTCAAGAAGAGCACTCCGCGAAGATCCCTCTCCCATTCTTCCATCATTACCGCCGCCACCCACACTAAGGAAGAGTCCATTCCTAACGGAGTTCGCGTGTAAGCACTAAGTGACGTCCGCAAGAAGTGCCTCCATCAATCCACGGGGCTGCTCCAGGGGCGCCCGCCCCCCGCAATAAATGGGGCGACATGTCCAAGGGTCGGGACAGTAATTGCCGACCATCCTTCAAGCGGAAGACGAGCCGTGTCCGGCAAGCCCCCTTGGATGAGGAGGGGGGGCCACTTCACCTGGGGGGAGACGACTGCTTATTGGATTTGGTGTGCAGATTGAAATGTAGGGATGAAATGGGATGACTGGGGAGGAGTGGTGGTGGGGGCAAGTAACGGGGAATGTTTTAATGGCTCTGTCTGATGTTACTGAATATCGAATGATGGTAGTATCAGGTTCCTTTCTTCGGAAATTCTGACTGCGTACATAAGGATTTAGAATTGGGAGAATGGAAGGTGAAAAGAACACGATCAAAACTGTGGTAAGCCTCAATCAAATGCAAATTGGGAATGAGACAAATTAATAGATGGAAAGAAAATTTTCAAATGAGTTAGTTGAGTGATCCATTTATAAAACAATCATTAATAGACATTCTTTTATCTTAAGAAACTATTATAATAGTCACAACAGACCCAAAAGTTTGGAAGGCTTAGCAATCCTGGTAAAGGCGCGTTGAAATCACTTAAAAGCTCTCTAAGGATACATTTACTGTAAGTCTTCAGAGATCTCTCAAATTTTCTTGAGTTTGACAAAATACGAAACTTATCCAAATACACGCTATAGTATTTGTAATATTTTAAAGGATTTCGTGAAATTTTCATAAATAAACTAGGTATTTGAAAAGATATTACATCAGCTTAAATATGTATAAATTTTCAAACCTTTTCAATTCCTTTCTAAACAATGGCCCATAACAAGCAAAAATAAGGAACGGCTTACCCTAACGCCGAGTATATACTTAGGCGGTTCGGGTCTTTATTTAATGAGGAACACTCATGCAAACGAGCACAGGAACTTTAAACACAGATGCCCGATTCCGGTTAGACGCAGTTTAATGCATTATGTAATGCCGCATGGATTTGAATGTCGAAATTCTCGAATTGTGTCCTGAGGAATTTCGGATTCATTAAGGCAGTGGAGCGCCATCGTTTCATCAGTAATGTGGGTCGCAGGGGATAGGCTGTTGATACTGATATTATTCCAACTGCATCCCGATACTAATGAGCCATGATCTCACAAGGACCCCGGTGGAGGTTAGTGCATTCGCTTGTTTGTTTAAAATTTAATTGATTCCATATAAGGATGCGGCAGAGATTTTTAGGGTTGGTAACATAAAGTTTATGGTCGATTTATATAAATGGTGTGTGGTTTTAATGAGGTAATGTTGAAATCTCCTAAATGTTCAATACTTACAAAGAACGAGCAAGTTTCTTATCAATTCAAAAGTTATTGATATTTCATAGTTAATCAACCTAAAACTTTAGGACAAGAGATTATGAGCCAGTTAGTTACATGGAGAAAATTTTTTAGGTATCGATTACTTTTGGGTGTTAAAAGAAAGAAATAAATCAAAAACTCGTAAGAATAAAATTTTCCGATATCTAAGTATTGAAGCATACATAAACAGGTTTTAGAAAAATAGATATCATTAGTCATTTAAATACTTTGTAAAAAAATTTCAATAGGACTAAATACATACGACTTAAATACAATAAAAAGATAATAGTCAACTCTACTAGAGTTTCATGCAATCTTCATGAAGGTAAAAAAGAGACTCCATTAGTTTGATATTTATTACATTATAATATACATTAGAGTAACCCTATAAAAAGAAAGCAAACTACTTGTAACAATAGGAGAGAGACCCTTAAATGTATTATCAGAGCACATCATGCATAAGTTCTTAGTGAATTTTCCACGAAAAAAAATTTAAATTTAGCAAGTTAATGGATGTACAAATATTCATTAATGTACGCCCGGGGACTCGATGATCCTGCAAGATAAAGTAAGTCCGACATAATCCCTGTTCATTCAAAACTTTAAACTTCCAAAGTTTTCAATTAAGGAGGATTACAGATAACTTATTCCGAAAAGTACTCAACGCAACACAAAAATCGGGCCTTTACTTCATTAAAATCAAGTTAAAACTCCCGTCTCCGGCCCCACTAATGCCCCATCATCCCCTATACAAAAACAACCCCCGGATTTTTAGCCCTCAAAAAGCCACCGCTAACAATATCACCCACGTCAAAATAATTAATAGAGGTAAAAATATGCATCCAGCGGTCTTTATTTGTTATCAGATGGCTTTCAGACTGCAAAAGCAAACATACCGTCCGTAATTGCGTTCATTACGCATTTCGAAGAGCCTTTCTAATGGGCGGATTTGCGCCGCGAAACGATGCATTTTTGGAGGAACTTTGTTCCCTCCTTCCTCCCTCCAGATCCCCGGGGGTCGAATTAATGTAAATTGCTAATTTCGGTAACGACGTTCAATACAAACTGACAATGGGTATTTGCCTCATCAGCAACAAGATGGCCTTCATTAAGCGGGGCCATCATTAGTGATGGGAAGGTTTTCCATCAGATCGGGTCCGTCAGAGGGCTTAAAAGCTGCGTTTTTCTCTCCGGCCTCTCATTTCAATCGGCCATCCCTATTTTTAGCCTAATTTGTGTGGTTTTCTCCCAGTTTTTAAATGGCTGTCTAGTGAGGATGACGAGGAGCGGAAGGGTGTTGAAAGTGGATGGTGATTATGGGGTTGGTTAGTTGGTTGTCACTTCTTGTGAGGTTGCGACTGAAAACTATGGGTTTATATCAGGGTTGGCAAGTATTATGATATTTTTATAAATATCAAAGTATCGGATATTTTTTATATATATCGGATACATATCAAGATTTTGATATATATCCGATATATTCATATTTAAAGTAGAAAATTACTGTTCTACTACTAAGGAATATTTTTAATTAAATCTTAATTATCAATTGCTGATAATTGCAAGAAAATATCAATGTAACAAGAATTATTATATGCATGTATATTATATATAATTCCATTTCTGCTTCTAAGAAAATATTTTTTCTTATGAAATTTTAAATCATTTTTAATAATGAAATAAATAATTAATATAAATTGGAACAATTTATTCATTCATGATTTGAAGAATACTATTAGTTTATTTAAATTATCTTTAATTTTTTTAAATGATGATTCTAGCAATCATTACAAAACAGATAAAACATTATGGTAATTTTCTTTTAAAATAAAAGGATAGAAATAATAAGATTTGAAAATACAAACTCGTAAGCATTGACATTGTTAAATGCAATGTGCCTGAGAAAAAAAAATCAAAACTGCTTTTAAAACACATTACTCCCTACGTTAACTTGTATAGTATGTTGCTAAGATCTGATCAGGTTTCATGAAATAAGATAGTTTAACAGGTTTTAAAATTTTTTAGGTATTTTATTATAATAACAATGTTAAAATTTTTTCACAACTTAATTAACCTGTTAACAAAGTACTCGAAAATGAATTTTGGAAGATTTTAGCTTGAAAATTGTTGATTTTGTTATAGACTGATATATATCATGATATTTTTTGGATAAATATCATGATATATATCAATTAATATATATAGGCCAACCTTGGTTTATATGAAGGAAAATACGAACATATGATATATTTATGGAGTCCATAATGATACTTCAGTTGTCGATTCATAAAAACGAAAGAAATTATTTTACCGAATTATTACTCGATGGGATGTTTAGATTGCATATCTGCATAAGATGGACCATCCCTGGAATTTTTGAGAATACAGCTATGTGTCCCTTGAAATTTAAAAATTAGAAACAATTTAAAATGAACGGCTGATTAAAAAAAAATTTTTTTCTTACAAATATATCTTCCTTCCCTTTTTTGGAGTGAGATTGTTAAAAATTTCTCTAAAAGAAGAAGAGATATATTTAGGTTTTATAAATTACTAAGGTTTTATAAACTACGAACTCAATATTCATCCTTCGTATCCTGGAGGTCTCAATTGCTCATAAACCATTAAATAAAAGTTGAAACGTTTAACAAACCTCCAAGTAAAACAATTCAAGCAACAGAATATCTGTGGTAAAAGTTTCAAAATATTGAATGAACATTAAATATATACTTGATAAAAGGTTATACTATTAAAAGAAAAGAATAGACTGCCAACGTTCAAAAGAATGCGCCGCAAATGGAATTTCGGGGACCCACTTGACGGCTAGTCTAATTACGTTCGGAAGATAACAAAAGCAAGCAATGATATGACCAGTCAACATTTCAGCAATCTGCCTCGCTTGTCAGAAAGGTAGACCTCTTATCGCTCATCTAGTGCCCCCTGACAAAAGAAGTTACGGGATTCCTCTTCAGACGAACAGCCGTGTCGATCCGAGACTCGATATAGTAACCAGAATCTCCCTGGAAAGCTAAGGTTTTTAGTTTTTATATTGAGACGGTTTTCGGTTTTCTAATCTTATTAGTAAATAAATATTTTACCTGTTATACATTAAAAATAGTTTTTCGTGATTTTCCCCTTTAATTTTTTTTCTTTAGAAAAATGTATGTTAAAAATAGGCTGAATCGAAATTACTCAACTTTTGAATAGCATTTCCAATTTTATCTCAGGAATAATTCAGTATTCAAAAACGCATGATTATGTTAGATTCATGAAAATGATTTGATTTTCTGTACTTTAAATATTAATCTCTAAGAATTTCTTAAAAACTCAAACCAGGTTTTCTGTTAACTCGTTTAAAGAGATTCCCTCAAAATTGTTAAGAAAATAATATCAATTAGAAGGGCAAAAATAAATCAATTTTTAATAAATACATGACTTGACTTAGTCGTTTTGATAGGGTTATATTTACATAGACTGACGGTCCACCTCTCTCTTTCAAAAAGACATCTTTTAACAATACTTACGTGTGTCCAACGAAGTAACAACCAAGTTTTATTTAACTTCAAGTTGCCCCTTTCTCATTAATCCCTCTCTACAAAAAAGTGTTTCTGAAAAAAACATAAAACTAACCTGAGGAAAATAACTTTTTAACTAAAATTAGGATTTACAAACCATCAACCAACCGGAAAAAAAAAACATAAAAAAGACTAAATACCACCAACCAACTTCTGAAAAAAAATCCTCTAATTGATAGCCTCCATCAAGAGAAACCACCAAATAGCAGACAAGAAAAACCGTGTCCAATTACAGAAGGGCGATGCAAAAAGGGCAACTCCGAAAGCAGGGCAATGGGAGGCGGCCCAGTCCGTATTTCAACAATCAGCCCCGCTTGTCAGAGGGAGTCCATTTAATTTCCAAGTCAACGTACATCCCTTGTCAGCGGCCCTTGTTCCCCATCCATCAGGAGATGCGAACGTGACAACCCCCTAACGACGCCAAATTCCGAGGGATATGCGCGCGGGATTAGGCCCAAAAAAGACGCCCGGTCCAAATGGTCGCTGGCAACCGGACTTGTCCACTTACTGTCAAGTGTCAACGAATTCCATTTTGTTAAAGGGACAGAAATATAAAAGGAATCAAATGGGAGTTGACAGTGTCCGAGAGCTTTGGAAAGTTAATGTGCTGTCCTGCCATCGCCGCGGCTCTTTCAAACCATTACGGATAAGGATCTGCGACGAAAGGTCGGATTTTTTTTCCCGTTCGCTATTTTCCGGGGATGAAATTCGGTTCCAATCGATCAAAAGGAGCTTTTCCGGGGAGAAAAGCTGTTATCGCAGGAAAAACTAAGGGGTGAAGGAGAGGAAAAAGGGGCGCAAACGGTTTTTGCTCCTTTCGTTTTAATCAGGGCGCGGATTTTGAGTGGATTTCGGGCTTCCTCCGGGAGCTAACCTGATTGCTGTTTTTTTCGCCAGCAAAACACAATTAAAGGAGAGGGCAGCAGCGGCAATAACAAGTTGTCCCCCGGAAAATAGAATTAAATCTCTGAGTGCCGCTGTTAACGACACAACGAGTTAAAAGACTTTGATTCCCAATAAGAAAACGCCGCCACCGCTCTCCTTTCCACTCTCTCTCTGCTTAATGAAAAGAAAGGTTTTTATTTAATTAGAATTCTGAACGGCCTTTTCCACTCAGGGTCCGCTGCAATTTGTCACACGCCATTTGCGGCACTCTGTCCGAAGCTGAAACAAAACAAGCCACTATTGATCTGGATGGCGGCAAACACATTTAGAAGGGCAAGAGTAGTTCTAATTAAAGCTGAAGTACATCGAGAACCCTTTTTCTCACTTAACCTTTAATCTAACAAGTTAATGGATGGTCGAAACTAAAACATAAATGGAACTCAGGGGAAAAGATTTTTACCCTTTAAGGGAGAACAGAGCATAGGCGGTATAGTAATGAAATTATTTATATAGATCAGCTGCATCTTATAACTTTGTCCTTAGATTTTTTCACGTAACTTATTTATATCGAAACTTGATTAGTTTACAACACTTTTTTAAAATGTATCAAGCATTTATGATATAAATAAACTTAAACATTTTACTGTCACATTTCTCTTATATCTCAAACTACCATTCTCATTATCTCATACAAATACTAGATTGATTTAGAACCTTATGATCAGTTACAAATTCAATACATATTTATGTCTCGAGTCACTGATAAGAAAGTTCCAAGATTTTATAGTAACTTTAATTTTGAGAAAAGAACAAAATGAATATACATATAGCTAAAGAAGTGCTCTTAAGGTTTATAATCTGTTACATCTGGGAAAATAGTTCCACGACCTAAATCGAAATAAATGGAAATAATATTGCATTTAAGGTTGGTTCTCTCACAATATCCTGATTAGAGAGGAGTGATTTAATTTAAAGAAATTCTGAACACAGAAAACCTCAGGGTAACAAATAATTTTCCAGAGTTTGACATATTTTTCTAAAGTTAAAATCACTCTGAACTTTGTTTTCAGAAGCTAATACGAACTATAGCTCCCACAATTTAGTTTTTAGAATTAGTAAGAAAAAAAAACGATAAGTGAAATTAAGGTTTCAGGCAATACGACTGATTGAAAACAAGTCCCAAAAGAACGTAACATTAAATTGGGGTCTTGCTAGTAAATCCACAGGACAATAAAGACTAAAAACTATCCATATTTCCCAACCACCTCCAGTTGTTCCTGTAAGTAACCACGACCGTTCTATACACCAAAACAATTGAAACAATCCTTATGAGAACCGTCTAAAAACAATTGAACAGTAACAAAGATGGGGAAAATAGTATTACCAAGTCTAATAGCAGCTGCATTTTCATAGCATTCCACTCCAGTTCCATTTACATACAAAAAGCTCCTCTCTTTAAGACGACCACACGTTCCACATCTCCCTTACACCCGGCATTACCATAATTCGCGTATAAAAGACGCTGGTCCCGCCAGAAGAAACAATGCTCCTTACCCGAAATTGCCGCCGTATACATTCTCACGTACTAAAAAATACCGGTCGCAGCGGTCCTTACGCAGCCCGCATAAAAACTTTGTTGCGGAAAATTTGCCGAAAGTGGACTTATATTATGTATATTTAAGGATAAACTGTCTAGGCGGGCAGTTCCATTTGATGGATAGCCTTCTGGGGGATGTTCCACCGCCCCCCAAAAGACAGGCGCATGCAAAAATCTTGCGAATTCCGACATTTTACCCTCAGACGAAAAGACGTTTCGAGCATTTCATTTTTGCGCATGCATTGTTTGTGTGTGCTTTTATTTCGGAATAATATTTCCATCAGCGTTTTGTTTCCAGCAGCGTCCCCTCTCGAAGAAGAGGACTTCATTTAAAACTCTTTATCATACAGAAGATTTCTGCAGTTTTGCTATCTCTATTCCCGTTTTTTTTTTTTTCGTTGTTGTTGGCTTTTATTCGCTAGGAAAATGAAAGGACGGCGAGGTGCTGGAATTTATGTATGGCGCGGGCGTTCGACTCACAATGGCCTTTTGAACGAAATATAATTTGTTCGGATTTTCTTTGAAAAGCGTGGAATGGAACTGGACAGTTGGAGATTCGGCTCGTCTACGGAATAGGGAATTGAATACCGTTATGCAGAAGCCGGGCGACCGACCATGTCCTATTTTCCAAACTCAAACAAATTTGTCTCGCATTGAATTCGACGGGACAAGTGTTTAGTAAATAGCTGAATATATTTTCCCCCTTAAAATATGTATTGAAATAAATCGCAATGCTCCATCTAATTTCCAAAATTGTATTTAAAGAGTGGATATGTAGATTTATAGTAGTACATTTTATAACGCTCTCGTTTTAATGTGCATGTATTTACAAAGAAATTTAAGATAAAAACAATGGCGAGGGGAATAGTTAAACGGATAACATATCTAATCGACAAACCTTTTTAGAAAACGTTAAATATAAATTTTAAAAAATAATTCTAAAAATTTTATAAATTTTAAGTCTTGTGTAAACGAGAAAGTAAATAACAAGTTCACAAGAGGTTATACGAAAAATCGGTCAATAAAAACAAATTTATTACATGTGTAAAGCTTTAAGTTTTTTTACCGGATTTTACTGATCTATTTTCACATTGACCGGTATTTTTCTCGACACCGTTCAGAAATCCTTCTAAGGATTTACTTTATTCAAAAAAATACTTTAAGGTAATTAAAAATATTGATAGATCTTTTCTCATTTTCTTGGCAACAAAATGGTTCAAGACCCACTGTAGAATATATCACTTGAGAAGTACTTGTATATAATTGTTATTTTAGCTTTTCAATAATTTTAAAGATTGTTTGAATTGTTAGTGCATTTATTACGATTAACTGACAAAAATAAAATAATTACTATAAGAATTGACGATATAGACACTGGGTAATTTGAATACGAAAATTAACTTTTGTCCTCATATAAGCTGTAGGGAAGTCATGTTTTCTACTTTTCTTTGCCATAATTTAATATTTCGTCGTTATAAAAAGTGCTGGTCTGTAATGGAATAGCCAGTTAGAGCGAATTATTTTAAAACCTAAAGTGTAATCAAATATAACTCATAACTAATCTCCTATGAACGCTTTCGAGTTGAAAACGGTCCATTTCATCGTGAGCCTTCACCGAATAGTCAAAGTACCCTCTTCAAAAAGAGAGTCCCTCCTATAACAAGCTTCAGCCCCTTTTCCAACCCTGATTTACAGCATCAATTCACCTAATTTCCAGATTTCAAAGCATTTCAGTCGACTCGCTTCTAAATAAAAGTGCTTCATTACCTTGAAGGATGCGAATAAAAGCCAACAGAAACAGCCCGACAAGCCGGGGCCGAAACACGAGATAGAACATCCCATCTCCCTAGACACAACAAGCGTAATTCACTAAGCGAAGGTTTAGCTCCATCCACTTAATGGGAGTTAGTTATTCCTCCCTCTTACTCACTTTTACAAAGTGGAAATTATTAGTTTCGAAGGAGATTTAGAGCGGGGCGGCGGCATGCATGGAGGAATTTTTGGATTAGACGCAGCTCTGGAGGAGAATTAGGCGAGAGATCTAAATTAATAATGCAGCCTGGAGTCTTCTGAGGAATAAGAAAATAGGTGTTTAACTCCAGAGTAACGGACTGAAACAGACTCTTGTATTACTGCTTTTAACAAAGCGTCGAGGATGCAACATTGGGTGTTTAAAAATTTATCTTCACCTGGCACTTTTGTGTTGCAAATTTCAAACAGAGATTGATTTCTATGTCAACGAGGATTGGTTTCTTTGAGTCACGGTTTGAGATAGTCGTTAGTCGATAAGGTCCAGATTATTCTAGGCTATTTTTCTTCAGGTGATAAGAGAATAGTATTTACAGTTAGGTTTTAGTTACTGCATCTGCTTAATCTTTTCTCCATATCATCTTTTTAACCTGTGATGAGTTGGAAGAACTGTGACAGGGTATAACGAGATATCCAGCCTGCATTTGAATTAAGAGGTTCGTTGTAATGTTATTCATAATCATCAAAAAGTTACATTGTTTTAACAGATATTCTAATATACCTACTTATAACATAATATCTCGATTCTATACAATGTAAAACACACCCAGTTAGTCAAAATATATTCAAAAATTTATTTGATTCCACTTGAACCCTAAACAATATCCCAGTTACGAATGTATTTTTAAATTTAATTGGAGTTTTAATTATCTGCTTCACCTATTTGATTGCATTGTGACAATGATAAAATCATTAACTGTCTTTCTTGAAACACGTATTATTGAGCACGTATTTCATTAGCACCTCGGTGCTGCGCAAATCTCGAAGCCTCCCAGTTGGTGAAACCTTTCGCCAGATGTTAGTAGAAGCTTATTAAGAAACGAATATCTCCTTGAGACATTAAACCAATAATTCTTATATTCAACCGATGATCCTCACAAGCCAAAGATTCATCCCAGTACCCTCCAAAGAATGTTAAGCGCTTGTTAAACCCCTAACTCCACATTCCTTCCTCCCCAACACGAATCATCTCGGGGGTTCCCCATCAGGAAAAAAAAAGGTGAGGATCATAAGCGGAACCCCGCACAGCTGTCACCCATAACCACCCAGACACAACAAGCGCAATTCGCACCCAGCGCGTAATGGAGTTGTTCCTCCCATTCTGTCAAGAGCGGGAATTATCGGCTGCGATCCGATTTCAGAAGTCGGGCGGAGAGCGAATTTTTCTCCCGCACCTGCGCTCGCTCGGCTCCGGTGTCTAGTTAGTGTGTGGCTCGGCGCTAACGAGCGGGGAGTAGGGTTCCTCATCATTGGAATACAGAGGTCTTGCGACTGATTATGACTAACACAGGTGGGGCGGTTTGAGGTTTCGTGGATGGAGGGCATCATTAAGATGGGGACCTGGATCAAAATATTATAGGAAACCACTTCTGAGAATTATTGAAAGCGACTATAGTGTATAGTAATGCAGAGAAATTAATATTGAAGCCGGAAATTTCTCTTTCACTTTAATCAGGATTGAATTTAATTGCTGGGCTGGAATGAGGACAACATTGAATGATTTCAGCTTGTTTTTTTTTAATAAAATGTAAGAATACTTTACTTTTAAATTGAAAAACTGGCATTGAAAAAGATAAAAACGAAAAAAAAAATGTTTTTAACTCTTTTACGTTTAACGTTTTCGTTACGTTACGTTCCTCCCATTTTTTACGTTACGTTACGTTTACGTTATTCAAGAGACCAAAGAAAAATAACGTTAAATGCGGAAAAACTTTAAATGGGGGTAGGACATCCTTTAGGAATTCCTTTGGGACCAATGAAATCAGACGTTAAATGCGGGAAATCGTTAAATTTGGGAAACGTTAAATCGGAGTTTCACTGTACACACAAAAAACGTTACATCAGTTTACTACTAACGCCATCTCTTGGCATTTACTTTCCCTTCCACTCATCCAAGGGCTCTTCTCTTTTTAGAGCTATTGGCCTTACTTCAACAAAATGCAATTCTAGCGTTTTCGGGACTGGCAAATTGTACATGTCCGATTTTTCAAATACAATTTCATTGAAAAGAAATTGAAGGTTTTATTTCATTTAGATATGAATGATGCTTACTAATTTATAGATCCAAAAAAAGAAACATAACTCAAAGAAACTAAATTGTCTTAAAATTCTGATTAAGTGGTTTTAAAGGTTTTAAATATAAGGAAGTGCGATCGAAGACAACAAAAATGAACTAAGAATCTTCTAAAGGAAGATAGTGATAACATAACACCTTATAGGTAACTGAAAACTGTATAAACGGCAAGATATTACATTACAAATTTAATTTTACCTATTATTACAATTTTAATTATATCACAAAAATTAGTTCTGTATCAAAATTATTAAATTAACATTTACGAATTTCTTACATGGAAATTTTTTAAATCTCAAAACATTATTTATTCTGTAACTAACCACTGATGACAAAATCTAGAAAGTACTTCTAAAATTTTAAGTGCAGATAGGTACAATATGAATTAACTCTCAACCATCTATTTAATATTAAAATTGTATATTTATATGAGTATAGTAGGTCGAAAAAATACACAGAAATCGATGGAATCAAGGCATTAGAGTTTTTTTTATTCGGAAAAACAGATGAAACTTCGCCAACTTATTAGACAAAATGAAAAAATTTTCAAAACTCAAAATATTGATTAAAGTTGCAACACTGCAATAGAAGAAATAGGTAAAAATAACAAAGCTTCGTAACGATAAAAAGCAAGAAGATTATAAGATGAAATGGATATGGCATTACTTATTCATAACCTATTCATTATTCATTCAAAATGCATAAAGGTGGGAAATACATTCCCACTTACAATTCAAATTTAATCCCTTTCTTCATATCTTATTACCATTTGCAAATGCTGTTTATCACTTATTTTGGCCTAAAATAGGACAACTAAATAACTGAAATGCTTCGGGTGAAATATGTACGGGAGATTCAGTAGCTTTTTTTAAAGAGCCTTAAAAAAGAGAATACCTTTCTCGCGTATATTTCGCGTGCTTTTATTGCAACGCATTTTGACTGTATGAATGAAAATTATAAGGGGAGAAGGATGTTATTATGGTAAATTAGAGATGCACAGTTTTTTTCACGCACAAATGAAAAAAGTAATTGATTGATTTGTCTTGAACTCAAAGACACATGAAAATAACTTTCTCTCTGTGCTACAGAGAAAGAAGCTTCAGTGCACTGTAGAATGCTTGTAACTTGGAATTTAATGACGAATTTAAATAAAAATAAGAAGCGAAAATGGTAATTCATTATAAAAATTATCTAAAACACTCATTTTAATGCGAGAAGCATTGAAAAACACCAGATAAAATATTTGCAAACAATTTCCTCAAAAATTTCCGTACCAAAATTTTTTTAAATTATTCACACTGATTTTATAGACTTGAGGAGGCACGAAAATATAAACATCTACATTCTTGTAGATATAAACAGAGCAGAAAGGCTCAATTAAAAAAAGAAGATCCAAACATTGAGATTTACCAAGTGAAGTAATGGATCTAAAATCAGTAAAAAAAAAGAGAAATAATACGTTCTGGGAGAGACACAAAACAGTCTCATCCAGACAACATACCTCGTCAGTCCAAACATTCCCTTCCCAAAATAACCAAAACAAACCTACCTTCAAAATTCAGGAAAACAGCGGCAAAAGATCCTCAGATAAATTCCAACGGTAAATCTTTCCCTGGTCGCTGCGAAGAGTCGTCGATGTTATCAGAGAAATGTCAATTGCTCGTGGCAGCAGTCATGTCATCAGAGTCGGGGGCGAGATGCAAACTGAATGGTCACGTGAATTTGCGCACCGAGCGTAAACAGGGAGCTGAGCCTACGGAATCCGGTGATCGCTCAGATGCACAGGGCTGGTCTGAGGAGAACGGCGAGCGTTCTGTGGCGGCCGCCGCCGATGCTAGGGTTGCCGGAAGTTGGGAGGTTTCGTCGCCAAGTGGAGGTGAGTTTTGGCTGAGGTCCCTTGTGTGTATAAAGTGAGGGGGGCTGTTTCGTGATACGGTAAAATATGCTTTGGAATGTTTTTGGGAGGGTGTAATTTTTCTGGGATCTTTTTGGAATGATTTTTTTTTAAATTAAGTCAAATGATGTATTTACAAAAACATTCTCAAACATATTTCTCATTTTTTTTTAAATATTATACCATGCGTATTTTTATTATATTTTAATTATGTATTTAATGTGTTTATTAAAGTATTTATTTCAAAAAGATGTTTTGAAAGACATAGGGTCTTCTTATAAATTTTAAAATTAAACTATTTTCTTTTAAAATTTTATTTTTGTTTAAAATTTAAAAATAGAATGAATATTTTTAAATATTCAGATTTGGAAATTATAAATGTACTGAATTAACTGTCATGGAGTAAAAGGTTTGTGATGTAAACGAAAAAATACGAAGTATATATTCAAACTCATTTAAAGATGATGCATTTGCTAAATCTGATATAAGTATAATATCCTCCACAGCATTTTATTTTCTCTACTATTCTCTTTCTAAAACCCATGATTGTTTCTCTTTACACCTAATATTTTGTAACTGTTTCTAAAAATAAATTTGTTGGATATCTTTTTTTAGAAGAAATATAATTTATCGATTCAAAGAAATTTTTCTAGTTTTTTATGATATTTCATTCTGTTTTATAGAATATAAGAATAATCATATATCCATAAAAAAGAATGTTATAGTTAGTTTTTAAAGAAAGTGTAGTTTACATTATAACTGTTATGTTTGGTGCGTTTTATTTTTTCTCGTGATTTTAATTTCATAGTTATATATTTAAAAAAGATATTTTTTATTCAATATCAGTTATTTAAAAAAAATCAGTATAATACTTTTAAAGTTAGGTAGATATATTTAACTTTTAAATATCCACCTTTATTTATTCAAAAGAAACTAAGATTACCTTATATTTCCTACCCGTGTCAGCTGATTACTACTAAATATTAGGAGAGAGCAGGTTAAAGGGCCGTTTTTAACCGGTATTTTCCTATTTAATTAGAAATAAAATCATGCTGATTGCGGCCCAAAAGACAAATTATCTGTCTATGGCTTCTTTCATTTCCTTGAAATAAATCTGTTATAATTATTCATAACAAAAAATTCAAATACAGTTCAACCATAATAACCCACTCATTAGAATACACCAACTCAAAGATCCCCTCCCAAAAACGATGACCAAATACACCCATTCCCATAAAACGTCATCAAAACACACCCCGAAAAAAAAAATCCCCCTCCCAAAGTGCTCAAGTGCCAAATGTGGCAACCCCCACCAAACCAATTTCCTCGGACAGAGAAAATCCCTTTCACCCAGCGGCGGAGAGAGAGATGCTGAAGAGCGGGCGGAGGGAGAAAGAAAAAGAAGAGGAGTAATAAAAGCAGAGCCTCCGTCCGCCAGATGGCGTTTTGACCATCGCACGGCGAAGGCCCAATTAGGCCCCCACCCCCAATCTTTAACCTCGGGAGGAAGTGCGCCCACTTAACGAGAGCCGCTTCTATGAAGCGACTAATGCAATTTGAGTGATCCCAGCTTCGGCTTTCTCGAGGAATTTTGCTTTTTCCACCACCACTCCACTTTGGCAGAGTGAGTGGACCCAGATAGCACGTATGCTTGCTTCAAGTTTGAGATTTCCTGTAATTTAAGTTGACATGTCAAACTTGCAAAAAAAACCTTACTTCAATTAATTTTCAAGCTGGATGTTTCAAGATGGAAAAAAATCCAACTATTTTCAAACTTGAGAGTTCAAACGAAAAACAAGCTTGACTTTATCAAACTTACTTCGATCATTTTTCAAGCAAGGAAATTCTAGCTTGGTTAATACAATATTTTTCAATCATTAAAGTTGGTTGAAAATACAAGCAAATCACAAGCTTGACTTTATCAAACTTACTTCGATCATTTTTCCAGCAAGGAAATTCTAGCTTGGTTAATAAAATATTTTTCAATCATTAAAGTTGGTTGAAAAAACAAGCAAATCACAAGCTTGAGTTTATCAAATTTACTTCGATCATTTTTCCAGCAAGGAAATTCTAGCTTGGTTAATAAAATAGGTTTCAATCATTAAAGTTGGTTGAAAATACAAGCAAATCACAAGCTTGACTTTATCAAACTTACTTCGATCATTTTTCAAGCAAGGAAATTCTAGCTTGGTTAATAAAATATTTTTCAATAATTAAATTTGGTTGAAAAAACAAGCAAATCACAAGCTTGAGTTTATCAAATTTACTTCGATCATTTTTCCAGCAAGGAAATTCTAGCTTGGTTAATAAAATATTTTTCAATCATTAAAGTTGGTTGAAAATACAAGCAAATCACAAGCTTGAGTTTATCAAACTTACTTCGATCATTTTTCCAGCAAGGACATTCTAGCTTGGTTAATAAAATATTTTTCAAACATTAAAGCTGGTTGAAAATACAAGCAAATCAAAAGCTTGAGTTTATCAAATTTACTTCGATCATTTTTCCAGCAAGGAATTTCTCGCTTGGTTAATAAAATATTTTTCATTCATTAAAAATGGTTGAAAATACAAGCAAATCACAAGCTTGATTTTATCAAACTTACTTCGATCATTTTTCCAGCAAGGAATTTCTCGCTTGTGTAATAAAATATTTTCCAATCATTAAAATTGGTTGAAAATTTAAGCGAATCACAAGCTTGAGTTTATCAAACTTACTTCGATCATTTTTCCAGCAAGGACATTCTAGCTTGGTTAATAAAATATTTTTCAAACATTAAAGCTGGTTGAAAATACAAGCAAATCACAAGCTTGAGTTTATCAAATTTACTTCGATCATTTTTCCAGCAAGGGATTTCTTGCTTGTGTAATAAAATATATTCCAATCATTTCAACTGCTTGAAAATTCAAGCGAATCACAAGCTTTAGTTGATCAAACTTAGTTCGATCATTTTTCCAGCAAGGGATTTTTTGCTTGGGTAGTAAAAGTTTTTCAATGATTAAAATTATTTTGAAAGTTCATTAAAAGTTTTTGTTCTAGTTAATATATTGTTTAAAGGATTTCAATACAAAAATGGGAAAATAAGTGTGCCTTTTTAATTGTTCAATAAATAATTGTTGGTTCAGTGTAAACCAAGAATATTAAATATACAAATAAATTTTCATCCTATAAAGATAAAGACTTATGAAATTTTATTATAAACTATCGTTAACTACGTAAAACAATATAATTAAAGATTTGGAGAAAAGTGCATAAAAACATCCCTGAAAATTCCATTAAATGTTTCCCCAAAGTTTGTGTTGTTTAGAACTATCTCTGGTCATTGAAAGTTGAAATACTAATGAGATAACGATGAAATATGATACTTTATTTTTAATGAGTAATATTAATTTTCTGTTGACATAAAAACAGTTAGTAATAATTAAAAGCATTTAACAATACGCATGTTAATTACTAGAAGAAAAAAGCTAAAAAAACCCCAACAGGTTTCAGTAGGATAGAAGATTAATAGCATTGATTACATCAATATCATGGTGGTTGATTGAGACGAAGAGGATATTTATTGCAACAAATATTTAATTTTGGTATTCTAGAACATATTTTCCTTACGAGAATTCTAATTAAACGGATTCTATTATGTCCGGTGTTTTACCGAAAATCGCCGATAATTCTTATATAAATCGGTTTATTTTTTTAATAATGGTTCAAAAGGTGATTGATTCTTAAAATATACATCGAGATTCATGTCATATCCGATTTTCATGAAAAAATCTTTATAACTTAGTAAGTTATTAGACTTATTAAAAAATATATAGGATCGTTAAAAAACACAAGTCCAATTTCTGCTTAATAAATCGATAAATATTATTTAATTTTTTTATTTTATTTTACTTATGAGTAAAGGACCGTTATGGCAAAGTTTTTCCAGAATTACGGGTTTTCATGGTGATTATGACGTAATTGAGAATTTTCGAAAGCAGAATGGAGCTTACTGGTCTTTGACGCGAATGACTCTGGAATATTTCCCAGATTTGAGTTCTCGGTTTGTTTACTTTTAAAGTTAGATTTTAATGCTTTACATATTTAGAAAGCTTATAAAAAATGATTTTAGGAATTGGAAATTTTGAGGGGAATATATACATATTGCGCTTGTAATTTAGGTTCAAAGAATTTTCGTTTTACTTGAAATTTTTTCCAAATATGGAGATAAATATTTAAGATTTTAACATGTTGTAGTAGACCTTTAGACGAACAAAAATATGTATCGCAATAAGGGGTTGATGAATTAGTTCTGGATTTATAAATTATTCAAGTTTATTACTGTATTTATTATGTATACGGCCCCCTAATTGAAATTGGACCCTGAAAATTTAATAGATTGTTTGAATTCACACCATGAACAACATATTAAAATTTCATGGTCCTAGCTTTATGGGAAGTCCCTTAATTAGCTTAATTACTTGCACATCCGGTGTATTTTAATACTTGGAAAAAATTCCAGTTCAAAAACCTGCCTACCGATTTCGATGAAATTTTAGTATGTTGTGGAACTCGAAGAGACGCTTCGTACAGCGTATCTCACTAATGTGGCGTGTGAAATTTATTTATTCCCACAGTTGTCACATGCAGGGCTTAGGCTTAACAGCTCCATGATACATGAAGCATGGGCATGCCAGAGAGTAAACAGTTGTCATTTAAAAAGGAAAATTCATTATTTAACAAGTTTGTTAAACTAAAATTTAAAAAAAAATGTTTTCTTTGATATTTAATAACTATTTAAGTGATTTATTACCGAATCTTGGTTGTTTTGATTGGTTTGATTCTTATTCAGTTCATAAAAATTACCTATTTACTCAACGAACTAACATCCTAAATGAAAAAAGAAAATAAAAATTTCAATAACATGGACAGTTTGCTTGAAATAATTGGAAATAATGATAAAAAATACTAATTGTCGGTTTTTTTTGTGTTTAATTTCACCCCACACACAAACCAAGTGAAATGAAGCAAGAAATATTGTTTTGGCGGGCGTTAGTTAGGGTTAGCCACTAGCGTCAGCGTGACTAGCGTAATTCAAGTAAGTACAAATATTTGCTTATATTGTTGATGCCCTTTTAAATGCTTTTAAAATATATTTTCTCTTTAAAAGCAAGGGTTTTTATGTTTGCACATTAGAATGTAACAAAAATTAAGAGAGTGATAGATAAATATAGTGCTAGTTGAGATATTTTGAGGGTGTTACACAGGGCCGTAACCAGACTTTTGTTTCGGGGGGGGGTTTTGACTCAAATATTTTCTGAGGTACCTCCTTACAAGTACTTTTATATGTTAATTTTTGGATGACAACACTGGATTGAAATTTTGATGCACTAAATTTCAAATTGTATGGACAATATGAATTCCAAGCAAAAGGGGGGTCTGGAGAAAATTTTGGAAATTTGTCCCTCAAAAGAGTGTTTTAGCTCATTTTGAGACCCTATAGATAACTCCCAAAGAGAACCACTCATTATAAGCGGCCGAATTTTCAAGGTAGGTATATTGTCATAAATGGCAAAATGTTGAGGGGGGGTTTGGGTTCCTACTCCAGAAAATTTTTTGAATTTTGCCCCTAAAAGTGGCATTTTAACTCATTTTGAGACACTTTAAGTTGCATCAAAGAGGACCACTCCCTGTAAATCACACAAATTTGAAGGAAAAACCATACTTAGTAGATTTCAAAATTTCGAGGGGGTTTGGGGGTCCTCCCCCAGAAAATTTTTGGAAATAAGTAGGGTTTTGACTCATTTTGAGACCCTTTGGGTTATACCCGAAGAGGATCGCTCCTTGTGAGACATAATTTTCATGAAAAATAGCAGTATAAAAATTGATGTCAGAATTTCGGGGGGGGGGGGGTTGAACCCCTAAAACCCCCCCTTGGATACGGCCCTGGTGTTACATTTCATTATTTGATAAGTTTCGGCAATTCAGCATATTCTATGCTGCGTCAGCTAATCCAAAAAAACTTCCGAAATCTTCCCAAGATATTTTGGGTAAGAAATTTGATAAAATTTCCAGACCTGTGCACCATATAACAAGCAGCCTATATAGTAAAGCCTGATTTTAAAGATTCAACTGCTTTAGTTTAACAGACTCCCATTTTTAAGCTCATATTCATTAACACGTTAGGGGACATCCATAAATTACGTGAGGTCAAAAGGGGGGAGGGGTTTGGAAAAATCTCACCAAGGGGGGTGGGGGGGTCCAGATTTTGGAAAAAACACCTCACGTAATTTATGGATGTCCCATTAGGTGTGCAAAAGTTCAAATCCTTTGTATAAGTACCATTAAATTTAGTGTGTAAAAATACTCCCCATGGGGTAAGGGGGGACCAGGGAAATAATGTTGAGTCAACCCCTAGTCTAGTCACTAGTATTTGCAACATCAAGAGCGAAGGTAAGTATCCTTGCCCCCCCCCTAACATGAAGGTTAAACTTTATATGCCAAGGCCTTTTTCGCCAAGTTCTGTTGTAACAATACAGTCGAGTCCTATGTGATCACATTTGTACAAGATCACAATAACAATATCTAATTGATGATAATAAGCAGTCTATAAAAAAGTGACAAACAGTATAATTCCAGTGTTTGCATTAAAATCAAGACTAGTCCTAATTGGAGTGAATTTCTAGGGTGTATTTTGCAACTTAAACATTGTTAAAGAAAAATATGAAAAAGTGGATCATATTATACTTCACATTAATGACTCATTTTGTATGTTTATGTACTAATAAAATTGGCCTTCCAACAAGAAAAAGGAGATTTTTAAGGGATTTCACCAAATTTTGATAACATTAAACGATATTCTGATCACATAAAACAATTGAATTAATTTTGCGTTAATTTAAATGGGAGTGATCAGGACTAGACAATTTTGATAACATTAAGCGGAGTCGACTGTACCTTCAAAAAAGTAATGGTTTAATTCCTTTAACTGTCCCATTAAATACTGCCTAATATCACTAAATTTTTATTCTTGTTATTTTAAGGAATTGTATATTTTATTGATTAGAGTTTGCAATTTTACAGAATATTTCTAATTTTTGATGTCTAAAATAGCTTGGTAATATTAAACAGGATATATTCAATGAAATTGTACCAAATTATTTTTTATGATCTGTAAATGTGTGAGATTTAAGTGGGCATTCCACATTTTAGATTGCTGTATAAGAATAATCTTAGTTGGAGGGTGGAGTCTGCGTTGACATAGACTGAGATTGGCCACTACTGACTTCCTGTTCTCGATGGCATCCCGGCGAGCTGCATCTCTTCACCTGACAGCGACTTGGATGTCCTCCTCATTATGTGCCCCCCCCCCTCCCCGAAGATCCCCTACGCCACTCTTGGATGGAACGCTACACAGCAGCAGGTGGGTGCTCCCTTTCTTCCGATTCATGTATCGGTACTTACGTATTATCCCGTCAACCGTGACGCTTAATCCGAAAACGTTATCAAATCCCATTGACTTAACTACTACTGTGCCACTGAATTAGACGGCCGCTGAACGGTCGACGGAATAATACATAAGTACCCAATCTTACAAAATGAATTTTTGTTTTTATTTACGGGCCTTGCAAAACTCGCTTTCTGAATGGCCCCTGTATTCATTCAGATATTTTTAAATGTTGTCACACCGATACCAGGGATTTCGTGATACCCGTCATGCTGATTTGTCTCGCCCGTCACACAAAAAGTCATACAAAATGATAATTTTAAAACCTTTTAACATTTTACATGTGTTAAGAACTGCAACAATCAGAACTACTGAAACCTTCAAGTATTCAAGTGAAAAAATTGAATCTTGTGTAATAACCATCTTTTTTTGTGACGAGTGTGACAGAAGGAGGATCTAAATTTAAATGCATCAAAAAATGTTTTTTCAAAAATTGAGTGTTTTATTGGATAATCAAGGTCAAAAATAGTGACATTATGCTCATTCAATGAAAATTCTGCTGCATTTAGTATTTTTTTGGTCAATATGAAAATACCCTATTTTACATACTTGAAAAGTTTTCAAGTAACTTTGAGCCCCCAAAAAATTATCAAATAATAATATTGTTAAAGCTTAGCTCTCTTTAAATCCATCTTGTTCATATCTCTACCTTTAATAATAAATAATTTATAGTATAATTTATAAACCAATTTGCATCAATTTAGCCCTTATGTCCACTTTTTCATGGAATGACCCTAATATTTATGTAAGGCATTAAAAGTGTACTATTTTCAAAAATATCTTCTTGCGTATAAAACAGGGTTCCCACGGTCCTTAAAAGTCCTTGAATTTTGAATATACTCCAGCCGTCTTTCGCTGATTTATCTAAATTTCCTTTCCACATTTAACGGCAATGTTTGAAACCATAAAACTGTGATAACTAACTTAATAACTTAACTTAAGATGATTAACCAAGGTTATCTAAATTATTATCTAAATTTCCTTTCCACATTTAACGGCAATGTTTGAAACCATATAACTGTGATAGTAACACCCTCTACATCGGTTCCACAAGTGAACAAACTAGTTAGAAAATTAAGTTGGAGTCAGTAGGCAGTTTAAAAACACCTCCAATTGCTCTAGAAAGATTATAATTTTTAAATGTCTGCAAAAAAAGGTCCTTGAAAAATTTTGTTGAGGTCCTTAAGTCCTTGATTTTCAATGTTTTTGAAGAGATGAGACATTTTTTCTTTTAAGCCATGTAAGTTGTTCATTGATATTTAGTACTATATTTAAAATAATGTCATTACTGAAAGTTTGGTGCAAAAAATAACTGAAAATTAGAGTTTTTCTTGCATAGTTTTAAAGGGAAGTTAATATTAGGGTGACCATAAGTACCGCTTTTGACGGGTTGTCTGTGGGACATCATGAATTCCAAGATCCACTTCTGCTTATACTGGGTATGCTTATACTTATAACAGGTATGCTCAATAACAATTATACCCTAATATTATAATTGCTCAATAACAATTATAACAGGTATGCTCAAACTCTACACACCCAGATTCCTTGTATGTAGTGCATTAAAAATGCCTACTGAACTATAACTCTACAATGTTTAGTTTTCGATGAAATCACAACAGAAAAGCTACATACTACTCCGAGTAGGGATCATGTAAAAAAATTCACTGGTAAAATGTGATATTGTTAGGTATTATGCATAATTTTCGGATTAATCACAATTACTGTAACATAAATTTGCTAAATTATTTAAGAATTATCATTGTGTACATTCTATTTTGTTTAACAGGTTTTTGACTGGAACCCCCAGGGCCATTGAAACAGGGAAAGGCTACAAAAAGATTGGAATGTAACAGAAGCAAAGCATCTTGCCACCAACTGTCAGGTGTAAACATGATGGAGGCCCTATGCTCCAGTTAATGGAGTGCGAGAGGAATAAATTAAGTAAGTCATTGTATTTTAATTACAGAAACCAATAAAATTAAGAACATTAAAACTGTTATAAAATTTTTGGATACTGGGCTTATATAAAATCAACATTCTAGTAGAATTGATAATCAATTATTTTAGTCTATATCTTTTTGCGCTAAGTGGCTAGGAATGAGAAAATGCAAATTCAGGTAGGGGGTGGGAAATTCGGGTAGCTAGCATGGGCATGAAATTTCTCACTAGCCAAGAGGGTACTTACGTATTATCCCATCGACCATTCAGCGGCTGTCTAATTCAGCGGCACAGCAATAGTAAATCAATGGGATCTGAAAATGTTTTCGGATTAAGCGACACGGTCGACGGGATAATACGTAAGTACCACCAAGAGTAAAAAATCCGATATTCTTGGACGTAGAAATTATAAAAATTTTAAGAAAAAATACTATGGTAAATTGTCATCTGCTTGACCACAAGAGTTAGTGTAACAAATAGGACCATATGGGCTTAATTAAAAGACCTGCCTGTAGCAATGAGCTTCATGAAAGATAAACCACTTCTTAATAAGTAGGGGAAAGTGGGAGATAATGGGACATTTTTTAAAAATAAATGCTAGTAAAAAAAGCATAAAAGCAGTTATTTTTATAATGTTTATGATTTAAACCATTTACATTTAAGTTTTGTTTATAAAAATATTCCTTGAAATGCCTTTTTTATTTACATATGCTACTCTATATATTGAATATGCAAAAATTGTTGTGGATGAAATTTCAGCATTGAACATTTTAATACCACAATGTCTTCTGCAGTGTTTAGTTTCACTAATCCTACTTATTTCTTCACTAATTGGAATTATCATAATAGGGTATGGATAATTCTAGATTTAGTAAAACTTATGGGTTTAAAGTAATTTATTAATTTATTAAAATATTGACTTTGGTAAAAATATTGACTTTGGAACAAAGTATAATAAAAGTCCCTTGTTTTGTTTTTATGAATTTTTTTTTTAAATTCATTTAGAACTAGATACTTGAATGCATCATAAAAACCACACAATTGATTTTTTAATGCTTTAAAAAGAAACTCTTTATTTTTTTTTAAATATATGAACACCAAATTTGTTTTTAATCCATAAAAAAGACAAGATATTTGAATCTAGGATAAAAAACAGTTGGTTTTTATTTATCAATAAAAAAACCTTTCTTATTATAAAAATGTACATATAACCACTGTCTTTTCCATGCTATAGAAACTTTTTAATGCAGCTAAAAAATCTGATGGTTTATATATAATTTTTACTTTTTAAAACTTAAATAAAATTAATTTTAATTAATAAATTAGTTAAGTCACTTGAACTATTTATTCAATGCATTCATAATTTAAATCAATCAGAAATATTTATATTTATGTGTTAAAGGGAAATTTAAAAAAAAAAACAGTTTAAACCAAACCTGAAAAAACCTGTTTATTTTTTCAACCCTGCTTAATACATATATAGGAAATTTTTTTTGAAGGATCCTATTTAAAATTACTAATTTGTTTGCCTAAAATGTTAAAATTTGTCCACTTAAAAAACTATTTAGTTCTTATTATCTTATTCTATTATTAACTTTTTTTTTAAATTTTATATGTTGGTAATGACTGTCTAATTCTGTTTCCATACTACCTAATTAAATATGCAAAGTCAAATAAACACTACAATGTTCTTTTAAGAAATATTCAGCCATATTAAGTTGTCCCATTAGCCCCCACAACACATGTAACATTAGCCCCCATGATGAGGAATTTACAATCCTAGAAATAGTTCTTTAAATGTGCAATTTTTCAGTAATATTTCTTATTTTCCAATATTTGTAGAATATAAAAGTGTCCTTAAATAAGATTAAAATATTCTTAAAATACAAATGTTTGTTTGAATTTTTGCAATTGATATCTGGTTTTGTATTCCAATGAAATTTATATATTTCAAAGAGCATATTAACAATCACATTAAATAAAAGGAATTTAGCAATTTAGAATAGACAGTCTTTAGATGTTAAGCAAATTGCAATTCACTGTTTAATTTCCGGATAGTTGCAAACTTATTTATCAGAATTTGAGGACAGTAAGCAGTGTTTAAGGGGTTTAAAAAAATGTCACTAAAATATAGGGGTTTCTTTCAAGAAGGTCCCATGGAAAAACACTTTTCTAAAAGGGTCCCATAGCTTTACTCAATTATTATTATTTTCATTTTATTACTTTAAGAAGTCCAGGGATTATCGTGTCAAATTTTCAGGTGAATTAAACTGCACTACCCTCAAAAAATTGTTTGAAATAAGTTAATTTCTTACAACTAAAATCTAAACCTTCGTCTTGAAAGAGAATATACAATGCAAATAACAATGAGGTACAAATATTTTTTTTTATATCTTAAATTTTGCTTATAAATGGTAGTAATCTAATATTTATCCTAATACATCTTTAGTTTTGGATTTCAGATAGTACCCAATGCCTAATAAATATTGTAATTGTATCATCCACATTAAAGAAATATGTATTTATAATCTCATCTTAAATAATAACTCTTTGTTTATGACTCAGTCACCATAGGGGTAAACATTTAAGACCATGTGACAGGTCTATAGAGTAACAGCAATGGTGGAAAAATAAATTTAATTTTTAGTTTGGCACAAAACCAGTTGCACTAATCTTTTACTATGTGATACTTATAAGTTATACATATTATAATATTTTTTACCTTTTTCACAGGAAAAGAGAAGAAGAAATAATAAATGATGGAAATGATCTATGATCTGGTCTTTTTATGTTTAAATTTTTTTGTGAATAAAGCATTATTTTGAATATTTTAGTTAATAATTTATTTTTAACAATGGTGTTTGTGAAAGTGAACTTTCAATACTAATGATTCAATTAAATCTAAAACAATTAATTTAACAGATAAGTTGTTGAGCATTTAAACTGGATTAATAATTATGATTTCAACTTTAAGAACGGTTAATTTATTAATCTTTAACGTTACCATAATTCAAAGCTGCTATTATTTCAACCTTAAAACGGTGTAATATTCAAGCTTAAAATTAGCTATTAAATATTAATTTAAGGCTGAAACAAGCAATCACTGGTACAAATATATGCATAAAAAATTAAAAAAAAAAGTTTGAAATTTCAAACATGGAAAATAATTGAAATTCAAACCTGAATAATAGTTGAAATTTCAAACCTGAATAATAATTGAAATTTCAAACCTGAATAATAGTTGAAATTTCAAACCTGAATAATAATTGAAATTTCAAACCTGAATAATAGTTGAAATTTCAAACCTGAATAATAATTGAAATTTCAAACCTGAATAATAATTGAAATTTCAAACCTGAATAATGACTGAAATTTCGAACATGAAAAAAGATTGAAAGTTACAACATGAAAAATGATTGAAATCTCAAGCTTTAAAGTATTCTTTTTTCCATCTATATTTCAAACTTGAAAAATAATTGAAATTTCTATCTTGAAAAATGCTTACTTTTAGCATGAAAATTCAATCCTTCTTTATACATGATTCAAGATCGCCGTGGTACAACTATACACATTAAATACTGCTAAACTACCGTAATTTTCAAGTTTGATTCAGGTTTATCAAGCTTGAGCGCTTAAGTTTGATTCAATCTTTTTTCAATCTTTCTGTGCTATCTGGGGAGGGTTGGTTGGCTGCCGAGCGCTCTTCTTGGCGGGTTCGCTCCGGAGTTAGGTGATCGTTACCGATTGTTTTTGTGGTGATACATTGTTGTAAGAGATGGGGAAATCATGTTGTGGCGGTACTTTGATTTTTTTTTTTTTAATAAAGTTTGATTGGAAACTTTCCTTTTTTTTCTGACCAATAAAAGTAATTCAAAATTAAACTTTCGACATCAGTGTAATAAAAATAAATTGAATAATTTTGCGTCATTCTTTGCAAATATCAGAGATTTTTTTTTATCATTATAAAGTTGTGGTTCGCTTGATAAAAGCACAAATTGAAATAACCTTTTTATGCAAATATGTGTGGATAATTTTATAAAGATATTTTGGTCATAAGTTTGAAAGAAGCAAAACAAAACGGTTGCTCTTCTACACCATTTTCTGAAAAATACACAAGATGAAATAAAAAAAAAGAGTAATTAAAGTGGATATATATATAAAGAACACGGGATATACAAATGTACGTGTATCATTGAGGCATATTTTAGAGTAGCAGTTGTTTTCTAATCCTTTGTATTGAGTTTACATCAATTAATAAAATTATTACTTTTTGACCAATCCATCTTCTTTTTTTATTCATTGATCACTAAACATATAAATTTATATTTCGTAACAAAAAAACAGCACTTTTCAATTGGGTGGTTACGATGAGCTGTGTAATACAAAAACCAAAATTGCAATTATTTTTTTTAATCAAAATTAAAGGTATGACACACGAAGAGCAATTTTTCTTCCTAATCCCGCATGACACATCATATTCCAATAGATTGATAGACCCACACAAATAGCACAATTTACATATCATTACAAACACCCCCCCAAACCACCTTATTTCTCATCCCCACAGAGCAAATCCCAAAAACCCGAACACCTCTCACCCCCATCACCCCAATCATCGCCCCCATTGTCCTACCACCCCCTAAAAACAATCCCACCCCTGATGGCCCCTTTCCCAAGCTGCTCCACCCTTCTCCAAAACGTGAAAAGGCACTCCCTCCCAAACAAAAGCCTTAATCCCGGCTATCACCTGTCTCCCGGCATCCCTCCATGTAGATCACGTCCATTTATGGAGGGGGGGAGGGAGAAAGAAATGCAGACGATACTTGGGGATGTCACGAACATGCAACTCATCTCTCTCTCCCTCCCGCCCTGCAGGACCCTTTTAATATCGGCTTTCCGTAAGACCCCTCTCAATTTTCGCGAGCCGGCAATCTGAAGTTGTCGCTATGGTAGAGTATAGTGGCGTGTAACGGGGGAGTATAGAGTGCTATATAGAGGGATTGGAATGGGTTTTTGAGAGGGGATGTTGGAAGGTTTCGCTTTTTTTTTTAAGGAGAAGTATCGTATAGAGTATAGCTTGTAATGGCTGAGAGGATTAATGGAATTTTAGAGGGAGAAACACTTTGAAAGATAACCCTCAAGAGGAACTCCAAAAAACTCTTGAATAGATCCATTCTATAATACTACCTAGGTTCTATGTTATGTGTCAAGCATATTGGTATTCTATAACACTTTTGAAGGGGGACAAGGAATAACACTATTAGAAACACAATGGCTGTTCACTAGCACAATGGACCACATGCCCAAACAATTTTACAATGACAAAAAGCATTTTTTTTTATTTTAAACTAACTTGTAAACAGATTTAATTCCGATTTTAAGGTATGAAAAAACAGCAGCATTAACAATCAACCAAAATTACAATATCATTTCTCTCTATCACATGAAATATTAACGTAAAATGCTTTAAAAAAATTTTCACAATTCAAGTCACAACTATTTTCTGAATATATTAAAGAAAGTAATGACAAAGGCTAGGAAAATAATGTAAAAAATTATATATCTCGATGGAAAAACTATAAATTCATACCTATTAAAATTTTATTTATGTTTGCTAATTTAAATTAATTTTTAGATTTCCAGTTGAAGTCAATAATTTGAATTAAATAAATGTATCATTTTGATTCCGAATCATAAGATGTTCCTCCATTGCACACTTTGAATGAAAAGAAGGAGATACTAAGAGTTTTGTTTTTTCTGAAAGGTTTTAGAATAAACATCCATACTTTAAAGATACAGAAACAAATATTATTAATCCTTTTGGTCAACTTATGACTTTAAGACAATCAGTAAATGAAAATGTTAAAAAACTTGGTTAAAAAAAACTTTTAAATCGTGTTGTTCTGACCGGAATGATAATTTTTTATTTAAAGATAAAATACTACTTCCATTTCGTCATAGTTAAAAGCCCGCTTTTTTGTACAGTGCATTTAGAATTTATCTAGCAAATGCCAAATTTGCAAAAAATAAATAAATTCTTATAAAATTGTGGTAAATATGATACATACCTATTGTTGAATTACTTAAATATTCATTGAATAAGATGTCCGACAGGACGTTGTAGAATATGATTCATATAGGAAATCCAACCCCCACTCCAATTTATGAATTAACGTTAATAAACCCTTTAATGTTATAGGGTAGTTTAAACATTATGTGTCGTTAGACGAAAGGGGTGTTAGGGGTAATTGAAGGAGGGTGTGATTGCAAATCGCTGCTTCCTTGTTAAGTTTCGAACGTTGGGTGATCTAGAATCCTCTGGAGTATATGTTTTGGCTTATAAAGGAAAGACTAAATTTACGACATTTGCCAGTAATTTGAAAGTGTCAGTTATAATTTATAAGAGTTAGTTGTTATTAGTATAAAGCAGGATACACTTAATTGATTCTTTCTATGAGTTTATATAAGCTATGATAATGATTTATCTCTTATTGATCGTCAAAGAGATCGAAATTTTCTGTGGATTATGGTTCTTATGAATTTGTGTACTTCCTCTTGAGATACTTTTTAAAGATACTAAAATTTTTTGATGGTATTCCCGTATGCTTAACAGAAGGACCGAATGTGGTTATGCTAAAAAATCTGTTATCAACTTTAGGGATGAAAAACCTAAAATTTTAAACCTTCTAAAATTAAAAAGTTCTGAAATGCTAGCCTACTTTTACATTATTAGATGCATCAGAATACTGAAACAATAAAAAAACTTGCGTTTAAGTAATATGAAAAGAGATTTATATATCGGGTTAAAATATGAAAAAGACCATACTTCTCAAAAAGGCATTCTTATATTCATATTTTTCTCTATATTTAATTTTTTTTTGGTTAACTTAAGATCTTGTTAAAGTTAAATAAAAATTTGATTTCTTATAAGTTTTATATTGATTTTTATATTGATAAATTTTATTGTTTTTATAGCTATTCTAAAGAAAAATACATGAATATAATAATAAATGGTTCATTTATATGTATTTATCATGGGAAGACATTCTTGATAGTATATTTTTCCTTTTATAATCCTTTATTTTTCTTGTATTAGATGAGTAAAGAGCTGTAATATATTTCATTAGATATTTTTCTGTTCGTCGTGACACTACCCAAACCTAGTATCTCATAAAAGGTTATAACTATGTGTCTAGAGGAGAAGTCATTACTGAAATTGAACACCAAAATAAAGTACCGAAAGCAGAATAGTTTCCCAAATTAAGGAATATCATTCGCCTAGTTATTATTATTCAGATGCATTATTATTATCATCATCCAGGGGCTATGAAAATGAATACGGCGGAACAGCATGAAAAATGCCTTCTTTCGCGGATGGCTGAGCACCAGGACCAAAATAGACATATTAGACTAAATACCACTCGTCGTCGAAGTTATAACCCGTCCGCAGTTTGTGTTGCGAACTCTAAGCAGATTGCTTAACGAAATACTTTTTTTTTCTCTCGCTTCGCATTTTTTCAGCCGGAATGCCGTAATTACGTTTACCCAAGACACACACGCGGCAGAGGCGGGGACCTGAGTGATTTCATCCAAATAATTGCAATAATTGCATTCCGCGGCGCAAAAATGTCAACTCTCCGGAGCCTTGACAGCCATCGGCATTCCGATCTGGACTTTTTCGGACACTAAAGGGCCCTCCCTCTAATTTAAATCGCGCCGTAACTTTTAAATCAAGACCCGCAATTAACAACGGCGGAAAATTCCGCAAATTAGAAGCGGGAAAGAAGCGCCGCGTTGAAAAAGAAGCGGCGCGCGAGGCTTAATTTGGCCCGCTCGGAATACCATGACAACGGCTGGAATGTGACGGGGAGAGGGGGCGGAAAAAAATTAACGCATACCTTCCCCAGCGCTCGCCCGCTAATTAAAATTTTATTTACACTTGACATTTTCACATTTCAATTAATTTTCCTGCAACCCTTGCTTTAACAGAGAAATTAATTAAATCTGCGAAATTACGGTGAGAATGGGGTTGGTTATTTTTTTTTTGCGGGCGCTGTTTCCCCCTTTTTTTTATTGTTGTTTTTTGTTGTTGTCTTTTGTGCTTTTTCCCTTCCCCGGTTTCCTTCCCTCCACCAAATATAAACATCGGTTCATTAAAAATCATTTAGTATAATTACTCCGCGCCAGACGTGGCTGAAAGTGAAAAGAATATTACGGGGGGGGGGGTGCCACCCCCTCTTTTTAAAGAGGGTGGTAGTTAAACTGCGCGGAGTCATACACTTTGCAAAAAAAAGGTGGGGGCCGCTTCGAAAATGGCACGGAATCGAGCGTTTCGTAACGGCTACAACAAAAAAGCCTGAACGGGGAAAAAATCGCAACGCGCAATTTCAATAAATTTTTAATTAGTAATTACAAAAGAGAATGAGGTGCATGTTGATTTTAATTAAAAACGCGGAAGAATCTCGGCTATTCAAGAGCGTTTCACAGATTCGAAATTGTTTGTTCGGTGGGGGGGGGGGGAGAACGCGGAATTTAAAAGGTGGTGGTCGTTTTTTGAAAACACAAATAAAAAGCCGAATTTAAAAGATCCAAGTGAACAGCTTAATTTTTAATTAGCGCTTCTTTCGCAACCTGTTTTGTCGGAGCTTCCCCGGAGTTTTAAATGAAACGGGAGAAGTGTGCGCGTTTTTTAGCCTTTCCAAACTCATTAAATCTTCTCCTCATTTGGTTGATTATGTCAAATATTTGTTTATGTACAGGATGCAAATGGATTGATGCGTTTTAGTATGCGTAGCGCTTCTCTGCGTTTCTTGTTCCCAGCGTTTTTAATCTGTGTGTGTTTGTCTTTTACCCGAGAATAATTTTAATGAGCTCCGACTAATAGGTGCAGATCTGTCTTTTGGGAATGCCAACTATTTGCATCTGGCCGTTAGTTGAGCGTTTTTTTGGGAACTCTTTTTTTGATTGAGTTCTCTCATTCTCATTCTGGAAGTGAATGCCCCCCTTTTTGTGTGCTGGCGCTTCAATTTCTTTGTGATGGCTTGTGGAGAAGCACTTTTGTCTTAAAAGTGTATTGAAACAGGAAAATAATAACGAGGACAAATGAAGAACGTATAATATGTGAAAGTATTAGTTTTTCTAACAACCTGGAATTTACATTCTTTAATCAAAAGCATGATGATAAACACAAAGGCATAAACTTTTATGTCATTTCTTGAACTTAAATCCTTTAAACTTTAAAAAGTAATATCTTTCATACATGGGTATTGAAACATACCTGAATTAATTAAAGTAATTTCCATTACAAAAATCGGAAATAGATATTGCAAACATTATTTTATTATTATTTAAGTAAAAAAAATAACATGAAGAATATTAAGTAAATGTTAACTATATTTGTGCTTGAAAAGCTTTAAAAACACAAAAGGAGCGAAAATGAAGATACAAAAAAAAATAATTTCCTATACCTAGTAAAAGACTTGGTTAAAATTATATTTTTTTACGTTAGTCTCTTCTTTCAAATGACGTATTCTCGATTAAAAACACAGAATATTTTATTCACTCTTTTAAATAATTCTAGAAATAACAGCTGAATAAATTGGTTTTCTTGATCAATTTAGTTTTTATTTCTATTTAATGTGTTGAAACATTGAAACATTGAAGTTTTACTTTTAAAATTCATCGCTATAAAATTTGGTAAAAAAAAAAAATTTTATCTTACCATTCAATAAAATAAATTATCTTACTAAAAATTTTATGTCTTGAAGATTTTTACCCTTTACTAACAATCCACCACAAATTTCTTTTCTACTCCACTTAAAATAAAATACTCCAATAACTTCAATAAAATGTATGTTCACAACATCTCTAACGAAACTCTTCCACAGCCAAAAAGCACCACCTAAAAATTCTACCGCCACATAAATCTAAAACTCAGTGGAAAATCCCTCAAACTCCTCAAACTTTCAAGAGAACCCTCCTTCGGCCAGCTAATTAGTTTAGAATAAACATGATTTCAGCGAGAGATGATTATCTCCCAGATTAATGAATTGACTTAATTGACCAGGGCTGGCCAACCCTCGACCCATGCTTGGATGCTGATGGATTCGACGACCAGGGGATCAGGGGGGAGGAAAGACTGACCGATCGGATCTCAGAGTTGCATATTTAATGATGGGAGAGCTGATGAGGTGTTGGAGAGATTTATTGAGGAATGAGACACTCTGATCCGGTTAATATAGATTAAAAGTTGCCAAACAATGTTGCGTGATCGTGCGGTGGGGTGTATGATATTACGTACTTTGCATAAGTGTAATGGTGCGGGGGGTTGGGTGAAGTTTAATTGAGTAAGGCTTAGGTTTGTTAAGTGTGGTTTAGTTTGTTGGTTTGGGGGATATTAAGAACTGTTGAATATTCTGTGGGTAATTATGTTTGGATTTTGTATAATGAGATGTATGGAATTGGAAGTAAGTTATAATGCATTGTGATTTATGTTCACAAAATTAAAAAAAACGTTGACAAATAATGTATGTTTTAATAAAAGATAGTTTTTTACTGAATAGAAAGTTTCAAAAGTGTGTTGGTTTGCATGAAATGAAAATAATTCAAAGATATTTTTTGTAAAAAAAAATTATGTGTGAGAAGAGATTTTTAATAACGAATACACATTATAATTAATGTATTAGGTTTGCGATATGCATCTATTTATTGCATTAGGGAGCTTATGAAACTCTTGCTGCATGGGGGAAATGTTTGATCTTTTAGCAGTAAAGGGTAAAATTTGAAAAAAAAAAAAAAAAAAATTAAATACTTAGTGTGAAATGTTCGGTTGATCAAAATAAAAATTTTCTTAAGACCAAAATAATCATAATTTTTACCACTTCATACTAATTGCTGAAATTTAAGAATAATTAAGAACTTTGAGTTGTTAAGCAACCATAGAATCTATATATCCAAAATTATTACTTAATTTATTTTAACATATTTATAAAAATGAATTATTTTCTATTTAATTAGTATTCAATTATTTTATACAAAAAAATTATGGTTTGCCTTAAAATATTTTTGATGTAAATAATGTGTCATTGTGTCATATTTTCCTCACATATCCTCAGTATTTTTTTTCTTTCTTTGTAACGAATGAAAAATCCTAAATATAGCGAAGGAAATGCAACAGTTACAAATCCTTAACAAGAAAGACATTCAAGGATAAAAATTCTGACATATATGGAACAAATATTAAGCCATCCAAGGACTGACTAGGGAATAACGCTACCACCCAAAAGGGAAGCATAACTATAGGCACGAAATATCCCTTCTTGCAATAACAACTTTCATCACAAACACGTGTACTGCCTACATATGTTGCAACGCCCCATAAAAACGCCCCATTCCGTTATTGCAGCGTGTTTTTGCACGATACCCGTCACCAAACTAATATCCCGGGGCTGCTCCGTCCCTGGTGACGTCCAATAATGAAGGGCGATCCCCGAACGAATGATGCAAATACCAAACGATCAACTGCAACAGGAAAAAACGACGGCCTCTGTCCCTTTAATATATCGCATCTCATAAATCTGTCAGGGGCGCAGCGAAGAGATGATCCAGAAGCGATGTCCCCTATTGCATGTCACGACATCTGTGACATCGAAATGACGTCCACGCTGGAATGATGCATTTTTTATAAGATGCGCAGCGAGTGCATTTGCTACTTGGATAGGTAGCGAGCGCGGCGGGAATAACGTTATTCAATCAGGGGAGATGGGGGATTCTGGTCTAATGCGCTCAGGCAGGTGGGAGAGATGGACCCCAGGATGACGATTGAAAGATTACCGGAGGAGGTCGAGGGTGTATATGTGACAACTCTGGTTTTGGAGTGAGTTTAGAATGGCAAAATCAACAAATTTCGGTTGGAATTAAACTGATGTTGCAATTTTTAATCGTATTTTTACCTTTTTTTTAATTGAAATTTAAAAAGTAAAAATAAGTGTAAAATTAATAGAAATAAATAAAAGAAAACTATAAATGTGTGTCCATTCTTTATTAAACTATAGCTATTTCCTGTTTATTTCTAACTATAAAAATCTTTAAAATAAGGAAAAGAAACATGCTTTGTTAGTTGCTGTGATAAAAGAAAAAACTGAAAAAATTAATTCATAAAAATTAACTATTTTATTTGAGATAAATAAATTAAATAGTTCTTTTTTCGCAAACTAACCTTTAAAATTATCTGTGGAAGTATTGGTCAGTTTTTTCTTTCGACAAAATACAAAACAATTTTTTATTTCACAAGTTAGTAAATTATGCTATGTTATGTTAGTTAGCTATATTTACTGAGATATATGCCATAAGATTCGCCGGAAAAGAGCGTAATTTTTAAACATTTTGTTTAAAAAATATTTTTACCAAAAATGCTTAAAATGCTTTTTAACTTTAAAAAATGCTTTTGTAACTTTACTTTAAAAATTTCCAATATTAAATTTGTAAAACTATCGATCTAAAACTAAAACGAATATCTCAGAAGTAATCTATCATTCCACGTTAAGAGAGAACATAACACCCTACATATTTTTAATACATTTATTATTTATTTTATACTAAACACGGAGTATGTAATAACGAGCTTGATATCATCTTAATATCGCTTGATATTGTCATTCGCTACAAAACAACAGATGAGCAATCTATAGGTATTATTCAATATGTTCCTTTTGTCTGCTACATTTATTTTGCATTTCTCATTTTTATAATACCCGACATTTTTAACCTATGGTTCTTCTTGTAAAAGAGTAAAAGATACCCACAAAATTGTATCACCAAAATTCATACATTGCTTTGAGCTAAAGTTTTTCCCATGTATGTAAATTATATTTATATGTATGCATGTTTTAAAACAATTCTTAACTATTGACATTTTTTATACTGGTGTTTCTTAAAATCATTTTTAACAAATATTAGCATGTAAAAAATAATTATTAATGGTTACTAACAAAAATACTATAAAAATAATTGTTTACAATCAATATTAAATCAATATTAACAAAATGCTTAAACTACCCCACTCAATTAAAAAAGAATTAACTATTAATGAAAAAACAAAGCTGTTTCCATTACTTATGCATATAATTTGTGATAACATGTTTATATAACATTCTATGCAATGTCACAAGTTGCTAGTGTTATCTGGAATTTCTCATTACCTTTGCATCCCTAAATCAAATATTGATAAAACCTTATTACATATTGGCGCTCCAAACAATGGTATATTTGACAAAGATAACTCTGTTTGGACGTCACGCAGGCACTTTAGGTCATGAGCCCATCCTATCACAGCTAGTCTAATTGGCTAATGCACTAACGTTCAATTAACAAGTCAACTGAAGCTAATTCCGAAGTCATAAATGCACTGATTGAAATAGCACATCCAATTAGTTTGTTAAGTCAATATGTTTAAGATTAGATTACTCACGCATATTTGCTCGAATTTATTATCATAAAAGTAAACAAAATTATGTCGAAAAGAAGTAATAATTACAATAACAACAATTCCAAATAAGCAAAATGTGGGATATATCCAACATCCTGAATATAATGAAGAATTGTATAATAGCACATTTTTAAAGATTACAGACACAAAATATAATTTGTTTTACGAATAAAAGCACACTTCTGACTGGGCTTTTACACATTGATAGTAAATGTTAGAAATAGATGCATTAAATTCATAATTTAGTATTATAAAACAAGTTATAAAAGTCTCGGGTATTAAAGCTAAGCATCTAAGATTTAATGCGTTACACCTTGATATACCTGCGACAGGGATTATGTCGTTTGGGTCACCTTTGTACTTGAGAGGCCATATGGGGAAAACATTGATCTTCTTAACATTGTGAGAGGGTAAGTATAAGAATGATGATATTTCCAATGGAGAAATTTTGGTTAGGCTAGTTAATTATGATGCTAAATCCTAGCAAGAAAATCTTAGTCGTGTCCAAAAAATTTTAACCCAGAACATAAAGTTCTTTCATAGAAATTTTCAAGCTCTGAAATTTATTTAAAAATAAGAAATATAAATAAAAAACTATCAGAGAAACTTTTTCCAGTAACTGCAGTATTAAGCATAATGTACTTTTAGTGATAGTGTAAAAAACAGTAAATTCTTTTAAATGTAAATTCAGTGTGTTTTCCCTATTATCAAGTCAGATTATTTTTTTTAATTTTTAAAATGACTTCCTTAACGATAATAACATACCGAATTAAAACCTGTAAAATTTACTACCTATCCCTTGAACTTGATTAATTAATTCAGTATCCCTTTGACCGTTACAAACTAATTAATATCCTAAATCCTTCTGTTATGCAAAAGTAGGATAATTTTTAAAAATGCTACTCTAAATTTTTTTTGCACTTTCATGAAACGCTATCTAAAAAGATAGTAAATGTGAAATAAGTTTTAAATTTTTATAAGTGTATAATTTGTTTGTCTTCAATGAATATTGATCAAAATTAGTTCAACATATATTCTACTGTAAGTATATTTTTATTTTAGACCCAGAATCTATTTAAATTGCAAAATTTGGAGTGCAATCTAAATTTAAATGCAGAGAAAAATCAAATATATTATTATTGCATAATTTCAAGGGGGGGTAATGTTGATTAAATTCTTTAAATTATCATTGACAACTATACTCAAGTTAGATATCGGTACTTAAAGGGTACATCTTCTACTTCAAACTTGTTTCAATATCAAGAATCCACGCCATCAATCACAGGTCTAGCTCTAAAAAGAGAAATAAATAGAACAGTTTTTCTTAAATTTCGGAATTTATATGAAAGCATGGTGTAACGGCTTCATTTTGAATGGATTCGGTTGGGATTACAAGCAGTTATTCGAACCGGGACATAATGGGGAAAACGGTCGAAAATTTCCTATCGCTTTCCTGGTCGATTAAGAATTTGGTACTGTTATTGGTTCTTAGCACTATGACGTAGTAGTTACATTATCATTTATAAGTCGCTCGCATGTAAATCGTCCGGCCTTCTTCAGTAACTCGGATTCTCCATCCGAGCAATCAGGCCCCAATTCCATATTCAAGGACGGACCCGTCGAAAAACACAATCTATCTCCCTCCCAGCTTAATCAGCAGAAACCCCTTTAAATTAGCGCCCGAATCCAATCCCTCTCCGCCGCTGTCCACCGCGAGGTCCAGTTGTTAGCTCACTAATTAAACGTCCCTCCTCCGCAGAGCAAAGGTCAGACTGATTTAATTCGCGCCAGGCTGCGAAGGATTTAATTGCAGCCAAGCCGTCAACTGATCACTGTCCGGAGAGATAAGCGGCCAGGAATGTGCGAGCAGCGTGCCAGCCATTGCTTTTTTTATTTGTTGGCGAGCTCGTCTTTTTAATTACGTCGCCAGCGGGCGATAAATTGGAGCGGGCATCAATTAGCGAGCCTTCTCGCCTTTATGTCATTATTAACGATGCGTGGAGATGAGACGAGGGTGGCTTTTTTTCCCTTCGTGTGTGAGGAGGTTTGAATGGCAGATGGACGGAGTTTAGTTGTTTTTTTGTGGGATTTCTTGATCCCGGTGAGGCGAGGCGTGTCTCTCTCACAGATGGGTTTGCATTTGATTATGATTGTGTTTTTTTTTTTTTTTTGGTGGGCAACGCTCAGTTGGGTGAAGTGGAGTAATCGAGTTATTTCACTGGTAGAGCATGGAGATTATGGGGTTTTGTGTTACTTGATTAAAGCCATTAGAAGCAGCTTGCAATTAATTGCATTAGTGTAATCTGCCTGAATTTATTTGTGATGAATAGCTTATTTTTAGCTTATGATAGAATAGAAGCATTGAAGTTCTTTAGTTGGCGATTTCCTTGGTGGATCCTTTTGCGGATTAGTCACTTAAAATACCATATCAAATTCAAATAAAATATTTTCTGTTAAAGATCTTACACTGTAAATAATTTCGTGCTATGTTGCACCAAAAAATGGTATGAATTTGCTGGCTACATAAAATGGTGCATAGTTTTACCATACTTTGGTGTTATACTAGCACCAAAAATCAGGATGAGGTTGCACCAAAACTGAGAAAGAGGTATAAAGAATTTGCAATCGACTGCAACCAACGAGAAGAACAGTTTCAGATTTGATGACAGCGCGGGTACCGTTAGCTGTGAGGGAAATCTTTTCCTTTCGTCTACTATTAGTTGTGATTATGAAGAAATTAAAGCAAATCCATAGACATGTAAATTTAGAAGGATAGTAATATCGACGAGATACTAGTATCTCGTCGATATTACTATCCATCTGGTAGAGCCATCACTGACTCCGAATGGTTGCCTGCCCAGAAGCCGTTAAGTTTATTAGAGAACATCGATTAAGTTGTTATATTTTTCCTCATTTTAAAAGCGGTGACTAAAATGCTTCAAGTATACACCCTTAAGAGAGCATGCATTTTACCAAACTTTGGTGCAACCGGTTGCACCATAAAAGTATTTTTCAATCATACTACCAAATTTTGGTACAATCTAGCTAAAATAAATTTTCATTGCACCAAAGTTTCGTGAAATCAAAAACTTTGCACCAAATATTGGTTTTATATTTACCAAGATTTTTTACAGTGTAGCATCATTAATTTTGTTACGGTCAAAACTTAAAGTTTGGCCAAATATAAAAGTTGCCAGACATAAGGCTTTGGTAATAGACAAAAATAGAGTTTCCATTAACGGTATTTAGACCTAAAGATGTTATTTAACAAGAATGCTTATCATACTATTTTTCTGAACAGTAATATGTATTTTAAAAAATAGTGTAGCAACTTTCATTCTTTAAATGACACAACTGAACCAAATAAACTCTCCAGTATTATCATGTTTTAAACTTTATAAAGTCAACTTTATTTTTGTAAATCCTTCTTCTTCAATCTCCTAACGCCCAGTGGCGCATGAGGCCGCAAAATATTTTTGTAAATATTGCATTTAAAAGAATTGTTTTCTCATAAAAAGGGGTTTTAAAATAGTTCTATTTACTAGTTTACTGAATAAATGCTTCATATTTAATTAAATAAAAATACCTAAATATTAAATTTTATCAATAATACATGAAAATATTTATTTTCAAAAATAAAAGTAGTAATTAAACAAGAAGGATGTTAAAAACAATTTTCAATAAAGAAATATTTTACAGAGAAAAGAAATCGATTTGTTTTTAAGATTATTACAATAAAAATATTAAAGGAAGCGTTTGATTAATGATATTAATTTTTAATCAATATTCATTAGATTCGCTACTTGAAGATGAAAATGTATCAATGATTTACACACTTACTTTAATTATTTCTTCTTTGAAAACAATCATAATTTCTTTTACAATTAATTAATTTATTAGAATGTGTTTGGTTTATATCATTTCACACACATTCGTTACATAAATTTAGCCCTACTACTAAGAAAGAGTTCTTCACTTTAATTTTAAAGGATGAAATTGAACTACATCTATAAATTTGTAACTACTCCATACAAGTATTTTCATTCTGTGATAAATAAGATAATATCTTACTAAATTAAAGCAAATACAAATGATTTTTAAATTATTTAATGGTTGTCTGCGTATTCAAATATGTAAATTTAACAAAAAATCTCCTCCTCTTCATCCTCAGCCACCAATATATCCCCCCAACCCTGTCCATCCAAAAAAAAAAGGACTAACGACAACCCGAGGGCAAGCGGGTAATTCGGGCACAAAAACCAGGCATCCCTCCTAATTAGCCGAGAAGAAGGCACCGAAAGAAAACCGGCCGAAAGGAAACAATCAGAAGGCGGCCGAAAAAAGGACCATAGCAATTCCCTCGTCCCGGAAAAAAAAAGAGGGACGACTTTTTGAAGTCAGAAGGAGGGGGTCAGCCAGCCGTCATCGTTAGCCGTCTGTCACGTGACCCTTAACGAGAGGGCCCGCCAGTGACACCCGTAATTGGCCAATCAGCGCTCTTTCTCGTCATAGTGCCCTCCCCCCTCAAACTAATTACGCGGGACGGTCCCCGATAACTAAGGGAAAGGGGATCGGACAAACAATCGGAGCAGTAATGAGGGGGACAAGGCTTCATTATCGCCGCCCGGAATTTCTGATGGCGCTTTCTAATCTTGGTTTTTCGAGGAAGAGGACACTGGGTAATAAGACTATGACTTTCAATTAAATGAGAATTACGTCTAACGAGCAGGTATCATGTGTGGGACGGATCTGTAACTTTTTTTATCTCTTTCTTTTGAAGGGACTCAATCAAAATTGAGTTTTTGGTGACAAGCTTTTGAGGGAGATCATTATGATGGTTGCGCTAAGGGCCATGCAGGTCATTCGGTGCGTTCTTTTAAAACTTTGCTGGAATGGGTATTAGTGTAGATATCATTATTGTGTGCTGGGTTTGTTAGAGGAGAATTATTCATTTTTTTATGTTCTCCACGTGGCAGTTAAGGATCACTTTCGTTATGCGAGATGTCTTTTGTTAACGAATTTGTTCCATCATAGGGAAGAAAAAATCCAGTACCTAGTTAACTTAAAGTATCAAGAACTCTGAATGAAATATAGTTCCCCAACTTTTAATGAAACAGGCTTACTTTTTACTTCATTTCTATGTAAATCAGGATGTAAAAAAATAGTTCCATTCACTTTAGTATACATCTAAACTTTAAATTAGTCTTCTATTAAACACTTTTCAAAGTTCTTGATATAGTATTTGTGACAATATTAAAGAAAGATTAAGAAAATAAAGAAATAAGAATAAGAAATATAAAAATAAAGAAATAAGAATAAGAAATATAAAAATAAAGAAATAAGAATAAGAAATATTAATAAAGAAATAAGAATAAGAAATATAAATAAAGAAATAAGAATAAGATATATAAATAAAGAAATAAGAATAAGAAATATAAATAAAGAAATAAGAAATATAAATAAAGAAATAAGAAATATAAATAAAGAAATAAGAATAAGAAATATAAATAAAGAAATAAGAATAAGAAATATAAATAAAGAAATAAGAATAAGAAATATAAAAATAAAGAAATAAGAATAAGAAATATAAATAAAGAAATAAGAATAAGAAATATAAATAAAGAAATAAGAATAAGAAATATAAATAAAGAAATAAGAATAATAAATAAGAATAAGAAATATAAATAAAGAAATAAGAATAAGAAATATAAATAAAGAAATAAGAATAAGAAATATGAATAAAGAAATAATAATAAGAAACATAAATTGAAGAAATATTAAATATCTCCCCGTTATGTTTTTTTAATAGATTACCTAGCAAAATTCAAACAGAATAAAATATTCATTACTTCAGATAACATTGCATTTCTTTCATTATTAACTTTACAGAAATATTACAATCAGTCAGGTGACTATTTTTCGGTAATCCTCTAAATTTATATAAAAAAAAATATTGCCAGCCCAGCCCCCAAATCCACTAAATCATAATATGTAAGCTCCATGCACGAGGCATTTGGGATTGACATGCAATTTCTTTTCATTCTTTGTTCTTTTTTTGTGTGTAGTGTATTATGATTTTTGTTACTAAATATGTAATTTGTAAATTTTGTAACATACGTTCTACTTTTTATTTTTATCATTTAGTGGCTGTCTCTCACAAAGGGGAACCGTTAATGTTTTTAGAGAAATATTTTATCTATATTAGAGATTTTTAATAGAGATCTTTAAGCTAAACCCAAATGTCTTAAAACTAGAATATTAAACATTGCTTTACATTTCCCCCATAGACTTCATTTAACTTGCAAGTTTCTGGGTTTTTAGAGAAATATTTTATCTATATTAGAGATTTTTAATAGAGATCTTTAAGCTAAACCCAAATGTCTTAAAACTAGAATATTAAACATTGTTTTACATTTCCCCCATAGACTTCATTTAACTTGCAAGTTTCTGGGGTCTATTAGGTTATTTTTCTAGATGTCTTTGCAAGATGCATTGTACACATTACAGATAGCACTGTACAGTTTTTTAAGTAAGAGGTGCTATAATGGAACCTCAATTAAACTTATTCATTACAAACAATCTTCCCTGAAAATCTTTGATCTCCCGCCTCCTCTCAGTAAGTAAATCTAGCTCATTAGTTTAATCATTCTCACGTTGCCTGTGTCAACCTAGCGCGCAGAAACCTTATGACTCCTTGTCATCAACTGATTGCAAATGATTCAAGAGAAACGGTTTTCCCCTTCCTGCAATTAAATTTAAACTTTATGTGGTTCTTTCGTTTCGATACCAAGAATAGTGGATGGTTTCCTATTCATAGCTCTCATTAGTGTAAAAATATTTTACGGTATAATTCATGTAATTCATTCAACATCTGGAGGAAGCTGGACAGGAAATAAATTAATTTGCGAATGCACTTCCGCCCAGTGATTCATAGTGTTACTTTTTAAGTCACCCTTGTCAAAACTAATCACAAACAAATATATCCATTTCAATGAAAGAATGTCCTTAAAGATATAAACTAATGAGAATATATATTTCTCAATATCATATTATATATTTCTCAAGGTTCAAAATGTCCAAAGGCTTTTCATACTCTAGGCGTTAATAAATTCATAGCCTATTACCGTATATGTTGTTTTTCTAATGGTGGATACTTGGATTATCAATTCTTGATCTATGAGATGCCGGTGTAAATTACCTTGCGTTACCAGCGAGCACATTTTCGCTCGTACTCGCATATGTTTGTAAAAAAATAAAATGGCAATTCCATGAAGGTTATAAAAATTATCTGCAGCATGTACATTGTACATATTTTAGTATAATATCTAAAAGGATGTTCATCACCAGTTAAGGAGACTACTTCAATTCTTCATAGTATAGAATTTTCTTTCACCTCTGATGTTAATATTTGTACTCTTTTGAAACTAAATTTCAATTTCAATTATATGATCCTGCTTCAGTGAAATGTATATAATTAGAAATTATGGGAGTTCACGAATACGTTCACCCTTCTTGTGTAACTCATATAGTATCCAATAAAATCTTACTACATAACAAATGCGTATTACCATTTTACAAAAATGAAAGTTACATGAAATTGACTGTGCTATCACATGCAGAATAGAAATAAAGTTTAACTCTCTTGAAAATGTTAACTCATCTAAATAATCGAAAGTTTAACAGGTTACTTTTGAGATAAACAACTGCGGAATCGTTATTCAGTAACCAAAATAATTAAAAAGATCACATTTTATTCCAATTTTCATAAACCCTATTTGCAATATTTGTAGATCTATGGAGCATCATTGAATAATTGAATACGTTCTTTGAACGGTCGGTAGGAATAAACGGAGTTAAAAGAATTAGTTGAAGAATCATTAGGGAGTCTGCAGAGACGAAACGCCATTTACTATACTGATCAAAAGACCAGCCGTAAAGGGATACCCATACTCTCCTCAGCTTAATGAGCTATAACAAGTTCCCGAAACAAGTATTAATTGATCTCCGCTTTTTCCAAGCGTCATCAACCGGATACGGTTCCCAGCGGTCTAGGGTGTCAATAGTGAAGCTTCACGCATGTTACCCTTTCCTAATGGAGAAATTCGATACAACTCAACTCTGCCTTTTCTCTCTCTCTTTCCACCTTCAACAGCTGGCCGGCTAACGAATTAAACCTGATCAGAGAGAGGTTTAGAACAGAACAGAGGATGCCGATTTCGAGTTACGCTCTGACAGCTGGTTTCCGTCTGCTTGCTTGACAGACAAGGTTTCTTTTTTTTTCGGTTAAAGAGGAGACTGGCATCACTTGGTTGGTTGTGGGTGGAACCGATTGATTTGGTTGGGTGTGCGAAGAGAATTGGTGAATGGAGCGATGCTTTTGAGTTTGGAGAATGTTCTGCTTGCTCTGCGGTCCTGAGGATAGGTGATCTGCTAATGAATGATACATACATGCCATTCTTGATGCGAGGTATGTTCAAGGAAAATACGATGCAAGGTTACATAAAATGAAGGGTGGTTCTTGATGTATTAATAAATGATGCATGAAATTCTGATTAATAGTGTTTGTCTAAGAAATCTACCAGAAGACTTTTATAAGTTTCCATTATGAAAAACAAATTCATATAAATCCATCCGCAAGACCTCTACAGTCAATGTTGAAATATTTTTGATCAGGATGATGTCAACAAAAGAAAAATGATAATGCTCGATAACTTATGATTTAAATGAGAAATATTTATACCTCGAAGAATTTTAACAAAATCTATTTAAAACGTGTTAAGTAAATCAGGTTTATTTACAAACATGCATTAAAAGTAACGTCAAAAACACGTTAAAAGTTTTCTCTAAATGTAAAAATAGAAACCCAAATAAAGTTGTGATGATAATACCTAAAACTCAAGAGAATTGTGAGTAAACATAGTCTACTCAAATCTAAACAGAATCTTTGAACGCATAATAGGTGTAAAATAATTGTACAGATGCAATCCAATAGAAAAATCCATTCAAAATAGAATAACTGATAATATATAGTATACTTAATATTAGTTAAATGCATTAGATTAATATGGTCCAATAAAAAATATCTAATATATTTAAGCTTATCATCTCTGTTTAGTACTCGGGATATCCAACTTGACTAAAATAAAGCCGCCAATTTCAAAAGACCCGCAACTGAGAGAGCTTCCTGCTTGTTAGCAAAGTGACATATTTTCGGCGGCCGGAAGAAAAGAATTTCGACTGACTTCCTTTTATTAATTGTGCATGAGAACCACCGGAAATAACAATTATGCTCCCCTGGGTGAGATGTCAATTAGATGGCTGTTATAAAAGATGGGATCTCGGGGGCGAGACTTTACACAACGATATGATGCAATGGAGAGCCAATTTGCTGTGGCTTCGGTTTCGTCAACACTACTTGGCTCCTGGAATTACTTTTCAGAGACTTGATTTATCTATAAAAGTGGCATTTTTCAGAGTTTAATCATTTTTTATTTGTTTTGAAGATCAATAAAGTTAATTTCCTCTTCAAAAGGGATTAATTATTTTAATTTAAAGCTTTAAAATCATTAAAGAAGTATGAATCTTCTTTAAATATGTTACTGTTTTTTTTCTTCAAATTAATAATTAATGTATTTATTTTTAAGAACCAAAAACTTGAAACGTTTTTAACATATCCTTCGTTATTTATACAAAAAAAATACATATTATATAAAAAATGTAAACCATCTTAATTATAAATGTTAAAAATTATTACTAAAGATTTTTGCTGAATTTACTTTATACCGTCTAATTGTATCGGTACATTAGAATTACATATTTATTGCCTTTAATGCACTTTTTAAGTTTATGGAAACAGTTAACATTTCTTAAAAATACAATGGAACTTTCCTAAAAAAAGAACTGCAACAGAAAATTGTAACAAAAGGTCTATGAATCTGCTTTTAATGTTAAAAAAACTATAGAGATTTAATTTTCATCAATTGAGTAATCACTAAAGTAATTTAAAGAATACGTCACATTTACGAAAGTTTTCTGACTATCATTTACTTGCACTCTCGTTTGCAACAAGATATGTCGCATCTATTCATCGTTTCCAATTAAATATCTCATAGTGGCGTAATATGACCTAATTTGGACCTTGCGCCATTAAACTTTAAGTGTAACCAACCAACAACTTCAGAAACTTTATTCATTAATGTTTATTTTCCCATAAAACTTATCATTATTCTCTTTCGAAAACTGCATTAAGATTACATGTTGATCCATTTAGATTACATTAGCAATTGCAGTTTATCGTCTTTGGTAGATGAAAGCTGAAGGATTTTCAAATTTTTCTCACTATCTATTTCATTAGACGACTATCTGAAATCTTTGAGCTACTGATACGCATCGTTACTGACCACTTTCTCGAAAATAAACAAAAAGACATGAGACTCCCTTTTGTTTACGTAATTAAACAGTGAAATTTGTAGAAAATGGCCTGTTAGAGAAATTATTGCGCAGAGATTCTTTATAAATTGATGTGTTTATTCCTTACTTTCAACATCAAAATTTAAGAAGAACCTACTGTAAGTTTATAATGATGTGATATTGATTTGTCGATTGATTTATCTAATGATCCGTGTTTTGTTTGTGTAGATATTTCCTTTTTAAGATGTGTTCGTTAAAGGAAAAATAACTTGCGTGAAAACACCGAACAAATTGTTTCGCTCACATGTTGATCTTCATCACGATATTTTTCCAAGACATCATAATAAGAGTATCAAAATCAATAGTTTCTTTTTAAGAGGGGCTTTAACACAGAAATTTCCTTTTGAAAAGACTAGGTTCATCTTCATAGCCATCAGCTTCAATGTTATAACCAGCAGCTAAAGAATGCAAAATTAGCTTATCTTTTCGCTGACACTGATTGGTGGAATCCTTCTTTGAGCAAGAATTCAACACCGACGCTGATGGCTGTGAATATGACTGTAGGAGTGATAACTCCTATTATATTGTTATAGTGGTAGTGCAATTTAAATGGTTAAGTCGAATTGATATAAACTATGTTTAACTCTTTATAAACCTAGACTGACCGATATTTACCTTATATTCTATTATAAAATTTGGGGCTGTCAGATAGGGTTAAAAGCAATTTAAAAATCCCTAGAACTACTAATCTGAATTCAAAAAACTGTGTACCAGTCATCCAATGATTAAAAGTAGGTTGTAAAATATTTGGGAATTCGGCAACTCTTTATTTTTAGTATTTCTCTTATTTTATCAATCTTTCTCCTTTTCTAGTCCTCTCTCATTTCCCTCTATATCTTGCCTTTCTTAAATATCCGTAAATTAAAAACTGAATCTCACATAAAAAATATTTAAATATTTTTTGAAGTGCCGTTATACTCCATGAAAACCCATTTGAGATATGAGAGGAAGAATTCCTTTTCTTACCTTATCAATTAACAGTTTACAAAATTAAAATTAAATAAAGAGGAAGAAAAAGGTTGAGAAGGCGAAAAGAAGAGAAGTTTAGGGAAAGGAAGAGGAAAAAGAAAGATGTGAAAAAAGGAAGAAATGGAATAATAGAAAATATAGAAAGAAAGGGTGAATCGCAGGGAAAAAAAAGTGGAAAGGAGAAAAGAGGAGAGAAAAGGAAAGAAGAAAACATGTACCCCAGTCAAATGGGGCTCAAAAGGGACGTTTTCAAAACTTTCATATAGAAGTTTTTTTTTCGACGGTTTTATATGTTTTCGAGGGCGCTGATTACGAATATGAAGTTTGCTGCCACGTGGGAGGTCGGCTTCATATCGAAAATCGCAAAAAATCGCACAATTTTTGCTCTTTTTTCGATCTTTTGCTTATACATCAAAAATTTTAAGTTTCTCGAAGATAATCTCAGTTATAAAGTTGAAGTAAACAAAATTTCCTACAAAATGCACTACTCAACATTGATTTTCTGAAGAGTGGTTCTGCCGCTAGAGCGCGCTGAAAAACAGCGATTTTTTGGCTTTTCCGCAAAAAAATGAAAAGCGCGCGCTTCTACCCTCTACAAAAGGAAAACTATTCACGTTACCAACAAAACTTTTATACCACGTGAAAGAGAATTTAATTGCCTAAAAATAACCTACCTTACATTATTATTTTTTGAGAATGGGGGAGGGAGCGAAGCAAAGATCGGAAATAAAACTTTCGCGCCTTACAGCTAAAACGAACTCTCGCAGTTGTTAATTTCCAATCTGCGCTTTAATTCCGGTATATTACCAATAAAATTGGTTGTTTTGGGTGAATTGATGACTAAGCATGTTTAAAAAAATAATTTTTTAAATTTATTTATGAAATATTAGGTATTTTAGGCGAAAATTCAATATTTTTAAAAAAATCATAAATTAAATTATGGGAATTTTTTAATGAACAAATTTATAGGTTTTTTGCATTGCTGAATCCGAATTTCAAGTTCATTTACATTTCAAAGTCATCTTCACATCAAAAAATGCAAAAAATCTCAAATTTTCGCTCTTTAGTTCGGTTTTTCATCGATTTTCTCAAAAAATTATTCGTTTTTCGAAAAATAACAGTACACCAAATTAAAGTACATAAAATTTGCTATAAGATACACTGGTTCGTTTTTATTTTACAAAGAGCGGTGTACGCTTTAGAGGGTTTTAAAGAGCAGCGATTTTTTTTCTTTTCTACAAAAAAAGTGAAGAGCGCTTGCTTTCCCCCACTATAGCTCTAAATATATACACGTAACAGACACATATTTTATACCATAGGAAAGTACATTTAATTTCCTACAAAATGCACTACTCAACTTTAATTTAATAATGAGAGGTATTGACGCTAGAGCGCGCTGAATTACAGCTGTTTCTTGACTTTACACAGAAAAAAGAAAATCATTTTTCTTCAGAACTCTCTAAAGCGTACACCGCTTCTTGCGAAATAAAAACAAACCAGTGAATCTTATAGCAAATTTTACGTACTTTAATTTGGTGTACTGTAATATTTCGAAAAACTAATAATTTTTTGAGAAAATCGGTGAAAAACCGAACCAAAGAGCAAAAATTTGAGATTTTTTGCATTTTTTGATGTGAAGGTGACTTTTGAAATGAAAATGAACTTGAAATTCGGATTCAGCAATGCAAAAAACCTATCAATTCGTTCATTAAAAAATTCCCATAATTTAATTTATGATTTTTTTAAAAATATTGAATTTTCGCCTAAAATACCTAATATTTCATAAATAAATTTAAAAAATTATTTTTTTAAACATGCTTAGTCATCAATTCACCCAAAACAACCAATTTTATTGGTAATATACCGGAATTAAAGCTCAGATTGGAAATTAACAACTGCGAGAGTTCGTTTTAGCTGTAAGGCGCGAAAGTTTTATTTCCGATCTTTGCTTCGCTCCCTCCCCCATTCTCAAAAAATAATAATGTAAGGTAGGTTATTTTTAGGCAATTAAATTCTCTTTCACGTGGTATAAAAGTTTTGTTGGTAACGTGAATAGTTTTCCTTTTGTAGAGGGTAGAAGCGCGCGCTTTTCATTTTTTTGCGGAAAGGCCAAAAAATCGCTGTTTTTCAGCGCGCTCTAGCGGCAGAACCACTCTTCAGAAAATCAATGTTGAGTAGTGCATTTTGTAGGAAATTTTGTTTACTTCAACTTTATAATTGAGATTATCTTCGAGAAACTTATAGTTTTTGATGTATAAGCAAAAGATCGAAAAAAGAGCAAAAATTTTGCGATTTTTTGCGATTTTCGATATGAAGCCGACCTCCCACGTGGCAGCAAACTTCATATTCGTAATCAGCGACCTCGAAAACATATAAAACCGTCGAAAAAAAAACTTCTATATGAAAGTTTTGAAAAAAACCCCATTTGACTGGGCTAATGAGGGAGGAATATTCGTTAAAAGACACAAATAAGTGATAATAGGAATCTGTCAGGCCATGAACAATGAACATTCCCTATTACTTCTCCAACTCTTTTGCTTGTCCTCTAAAAAAAAAGATATTTTCAAAATATTTACTAAAACCTTCAAAAATAGTTCATAAATAATCCCGCATATCGCAGAACTCCCTTCCATCTTCGTTCGCGTTCTTTTCCTCAGTCACACACCACGACGAAATGACGTATCAACTTCATTACGGACACGACACAAATCAAAATAACGTCCCCACCAGGTCCTGTTTCAACTCATTAACGACGTCCAGTGTCCATCCAAAAAACGTCCCTCCCAGCCGTCTAATTAAAGAGGATATATCCATCCTCTTTTCGAAGGAAGGAAAAAAAGCCCTCGATTATTATTAGAGGCGAAAAAAGCCCCATTGCTCGCATCCGGAACATAAACAAATGGACTTTCAATCTGTCGCCAAAAGAGCACTTTGCGACCTTTTGTGGTGACCTCCCGCCGAGGAAAATGGCTCGTTAGTCATCGAGTCATCATCGGCCCACTTGAGGCGAAATTTAATGAGGACTCCTGCGGAGTACTGATTAGGGGAGGGACTGCAGTTGCCTTTTGAGTGTTTGTTTTAAGGAACACGTGGCCGCGGTGGCCTGTCAGTCCGCTTTTTTCGCTCGGCTAATGGAAGGGTAAAAATAAGTATGCCCCGTGATGATCTTAATGAGAATTGGAGAGGATGGAGAAAAAGTCAGGATGGGATGGGGCGAAGGCGGGCTCATATGGATCGTTAAAGCAACGCGATCGTAACACCTCTGAGAAAATTTCCTATCCTTTCTCCTCAACGACAGAACTATCCGGTCCTGTAATTGGTTCAACATGGAGGAAATATTTTTACCCTTTTTTGTGATTGGGTCAATTTTACTTATACCTGCCCCGATTTTCTGTGGAAGAAGTTTCTATTTCTATGCATGATATACAAGTTGGATAGTTGTCCGTCCATGTCTATTAAGTAAGATTACGGACAGCTTCGAATTTCATGTGTTACCCAAATGGTAATAAGATTTTTCCTAATTGCTTCACTTACTAAAGACGTTTGAAATTAACTTTCATCCAATTATTACCATGACAAATTATCGACAAAATTTGTATTTATAACTGAACTTTTGCATCTCTACCCCCCTCTTAATTTTTTGATTATTATGTACAATGACAAAATTGAATGATGATTGAATGATAATTGAATTAATTGAATTGAATAATCAAAATTCATTGAAAGGATATTTTATTCAAATTAAAAAATTAATCAAATGATCGGACGTATAGTTTTTACTTTATAAGAAATCTATTCACAATTAATTTCCTTCTTTAATTTTTTTTACACTTACTGTGAAAACACCCCAACATTCTTGATGACATACTTCCCTAGCATAATATAATTAAATATTTAAAAAAGAAGTATCTTATCCATAAAAAGCTACTGTTTAACTTAATTTATACGAATAAATTAACTAATCCTGAACAACTAGAAACAATAAAAGAGAAATAACCAAACATACAATATTACTACACCTCCCCTCTTCGCTTAATAAATTAAACTCTCCATTAGCTCACTCCTCAATTTCTTTTATGGATAGTCCCCCACTCTCCCTAAGTACCCTCTGACCGAAGCCTCGGATTTCTTCACTTATTTTTTCGCTCCTTTTTTTCTCCTCCTCCTCCCGAACCCTTCCGCACTGATCTTCATTAAAAGGGAATTTTTACTCCCAGGTTTTCCCCCATCTAACAACATTTCCATGTCCCCTCGCCCTTACCCGTGGGCACCATTCACTTGTATGTAATTGCTTTCACCCTAAAACGAAGCTCTTTAATTGCTGAGCTTCACCACTTGTTTACATTGGAGCGATGAAAATGGTGTCTCAGGGAGAGTCCCTTTTTTTCCCTTACCTTTTTCGCTCCTTGTTTTTTATTCGTCGTTTTTAATGCGCTTTTTGCGATTTCTCGGAGCGTTTTTTTTATGAAGGTTGGTTCTGGTATTCGGGGTATATTCTGGCAATAATATTTGCTTGATATCCGTTTAAATGATGAATTTTATTATTCTAACTTATTTATGCATAAGCGGTGGGGGTGATGGGAAATTTAAGACGATGGGTTTTTTGAAGTAGAAAAAGAGAGTTTTTTTATTATGGAGCTCTTTGTCGGATGAATTATTAAACTTCGAAAAAAAGGATTTAAGAGGGTTGCGTATAGTTTTGTTGGAAGCTGACTTAAAAAGCCTATTTTATAATAAGGGGTTGAAATACTGTGAACATCATGAATTCATTGGAATGAAGAAAAATAAAATTACTACAGTGAAAAGAGAAACATAGAATTGAGTTGGTTTCCGACATTTTACGTGCAGGCGTTTCTTAAATAATATTTGAGACTATAAACTATATTTTAAGGCGTTAGTTGAAAAACTTAGTAAACATTATTAGCTGAGAATCAAAAGTCTTTATTAGTTTTCGTTCAAAAACATTCAAGGGGAGGGTTTTATTTAAACTAAGCCATTTAATTAAAGGTGCAAAATAAATGTTTTAAATCTTTTTATTTCTCAAAACGATAAAAATGCGTTATAATAAAAAATCTCTCCCTAAAAAGTCTACTTACATTTATTAAATATTTGAAAGTCATAATACCAAATTAATAATAATTCTATATTTTTTAATTATTAGTATAAAACTTTACGTGTTTTTGATACCTTACACTTTATGATTATCATTTAAAACAAAATTAAGATTTCTTAAGCAAAAAAAAATGTTTATAAAAAAATTATTTATATCGTGGGTTTAGTTCAGATGATTTAAAAACATTTTTTTTTCTTACCTCTAGTCTATTCAAAGTTAGTTTAATATGTTTTTCGACAAAAATTGTGTGAAATCATTTCCCTTAATAATAAAAGGAAGCACACACAGCATGGCACAATCTCCCAATGCTTCAAGTGTTTGCTGTCGCACCGCAAAATATATTTAGTATGCGTTTCATCAAATTCAATCCCTTTTGACTTTTTCCTATAGAACCAGCTTTTAACATTCCTAGCTAACGAAACAAAGAACGCATCCTCCAGACAGAGACTCCTTTCAATAACACCGACACCAGGACATGATGAAATTTTCCATTCACTCCTCCCATGCGACCAATCTATTTTTTTCTCGGGGAAATGCCAGAAAACCCCCTGAGACCGCTCTTCTTAATGAAAAAGACCTCCACAAAAGAAACCGGACGCGAAGCCCTCCCGAAGAAGAAGGAACCAAGACAAATAACACTAAAAACCAACCCTACTGACGAAATTAAGAGGTGTACATAAACAAATTAAGACCGGGCTTTTTAGATTGAAGTTACGATAGCCTGATGGAAATTGATGAATGTTTGCTCAGGTAATGGGAATCCCTCGGATTTGAATGAGACCACCGCTTGAATAGGATCTTTGAGATTACTTTGAAACAAACCAAGAAAATGAATGAATGATTTCTGGAGCCGTCTCCGGGAGTTTTAAGTTTGCTTGCCATTAATTGAAGCCCATGTTCCCCTAACTCACACATGGAAGTGAATTTCATCACATACAAACACACAGCCCACCTTATTTGCCTAATTACTCAGTTACTAAAGCTTTTCTGGAATGAAAGGGCGTTTCAATTGGAAGTTTTACGCCGTGAACGCGGTGTGATACCTCCTTTTAAAATCACTCGACGAAGCCCGATCTTTGTTTTCCCGAATGTAATCATCCCTTCGAAATTAAACCGATTGAGGATGAATTCATCGGAGCTCCTTCTCTTATAAGAATGCACATATTCGACGAGGGAATTCAAAAGCCTGGCGTTTTTTCTCCCTTCCCTCGTCTGCTCTCCTTAAAAGCTTCTAATAAGTTATTAAAAGGAGTCGGGATCTAAACGTCCGTAAAACACAGACGCGTTATTTACAAACGGACTCAGCACAAAGCTCCTGATTGAATCGCATTCAAACGGTCGGGTTTATTAGAGGCGCTTATTTGAACGGAGGAGGATGAAGAAGCATTTTTGATCACGGCAATCATTTTATAAACTCTTTAGATGCATATTTTATAGTCGAACGGGAAGATAAATATACCTCCCCTCCTCCCCTTTGCATTAGAACATTGATATTTAAATAAGCAAACCTCTCTGTTTGCAACTGCCTACGCGATGGAAAGAGATCGAGCTATTCATTTTGCAGTCGATTAATTTCTCGCGCGCTCCTGGCCCCAAAAGATTCCAAACATCGTCGCTATCCAGACTTTTTGGAGAGAATGCGAGACGATTCAAAGGTAATAAACGCTTGTTTGTGCTATCAAAGTTTCGGATTTTTCAATAGAATCAAATCTACTCCGTTGCTATTCGCACACGTGTTTGTGAATAGAAGTTATTAAAAATACAGAGATGGTATCCACTGGCTTTCAGTTCACTGAAATCACAACTTGTATATTCTAGGGAAGTATATCCACATCTCTTTCTCAAAAAGAATCGAGTGAATTCTTGTTCGGATACAATGAGGTATAGTGACGATAAATAGTTTTGCCCGTTCGAATAAGATATTTCTCGAAAGTAAATACGTGGGAAATTCACTGAGAGTTGCGATGTATGTACTTTTAAACATATTGGTGTATTACTGGGAAATTATATTCGTCTGCTTTGAAATGTATCCTACTTATTTTTCTAATGTTTGAAATGCATTAACTCGATGATTTATCTTTTTATAAAAGCTTCGATAGAAATTTCGGGGAAGGGAAACATATTTAGGAATTAGAAAACTTGTAACAAATTATGTCGAGAAAATAATATCACTTTACTGGAACAGATTAAAGACATTGCAATTTAAATTTCATACACAGTGTAAGAAAACCCCTTCCCTTAAAAAGTTAAAGAAGTACAAGAATAGATACAATTTGATGTACTAGTCAAGTACCATACATTTAGAGAAAACATTTCTGAAATTTTATGAACTGGAATTGAATTATAAGTGATTTGTATAATGCATCAAACTTAACAACTAATTTTACACTAACTTTTATTATTTGCAAAAGTTTTAAGGATGTTACACTAAGCGCAATTTTACTTACGAGAAAAAAGTTTAACATTTATGGCCAGATAATTGTCATTTCTAAACACCTATATGTTAAAATTTTGTCTTTCAAATGTTATGTAGTGAAGTCTACCTAGAAATATGGATGATGAAGCATGTTTCAAAATATCTAATCCTTTTAATCATTAATGTTAAACTTAACCTTTTATGATGATAAATTCGTAAGTTTTAGAATCTTTCTCAATTTTATTAAATAGTGGTAATTTTTCTTTCAAATTATTCCCCTTCAAAGAAATAAATTATAAGAAACTTTATATTGTCATCTAACAAAAACTGATCCCTACACTGACATTTTGTAAATTTCTTTAAAAAAATTGTGTACCATTAAATTAATGTTAATTTAGTAAAATTAACATTAATTGTACTTAATGGTAACTTATTCACTAATCTCTTCGGATAAAGATTAGTAGAAACTAAAAGAATGTTGTATCGAATGTTGTTAATTTGTCATGTACTTTGTCATAGACTTTCATGTTGAGCATTTAGAGAGATTCTAGTTATCTATATGTCCATCAGATCGTTAAAGGTTTTAAATTCATAATCTGAGGTAAATCCACTACCTTTTAAGATTTATAGAAATTTTTGTTCTTCAAAACTAGAAATACGACTTTTAACACTAAAATTCATATAGTATTTCAATAAAGTTTAGTACTAAAAATACGACTTTCAACTTCTGTTGTCCAACAAGCCTGTAACACTCGAACGATATTTATGAGTCTACTGCTTTAATGAAACTCTCCACGGCGTATTTTGGAAGCCACCACCCACCTTATGTTTTCGCTAACTCAAATTAATTTTTACTAGCCGTCCCTTTGGTGTTATTAGATAACAATGATAGAGGGGCCTTCCCCACACCTAGCACATCTCGGAAAGCCTTCAAACGCGCCCCATATTCAATAGCGGCCCGCTCCCCCTAAGGTAAAATAAAGAGCACTTGCGATGCAGTAGATTTCATTACATGGGTGCTCCTCCACCAAGATTATGCAAAGGCCTGTTTGCCTTCAATTCCCCCGATTTTAGCTTAATGTGTTGACAGAGTTGAAGTCGACTTTCACCCTTTTATCAGGTGCGTACACGGAGCCCGCGACATAAAACCACCGACGGAAGGCTACATTTCTTTATTATGCGACCCATGCCCGGAAATGAGTCATAAAATCTTGATGACTAGTCGGCAGCCAAGTTAATTATATTTACTTTTAATACCCATTAGCTGCGAATAGATTGGCTGCTTTAATTAAAATCCGCGATTTGTGCTTTGGCTTCATAAAACTTGCAGCGTTAATCTGGGCGGTGCACGCGGACGTGATTTTGGGGAAAGGGCGATTTTTATGCTCCTCTCGAAAATAAAATAACCCTCTCCGATTGAATATATATGACGTAATTAATGCAAATAAGCCGCAGCACAAATACTCGTAAAATGATGTTAATATTTCCCGTTGTTATAGCGGTGGCGGAGGGGAAGTTGTTTGACTTTTGTATAGACGCGTTTCGAAAATTTTTGAAATCTGGGTAATCTGGGAGTGCGGGTATCTGGATCAAGAGATTAGGGGAGCAAGGGAGTTATTAAAATTTTCTGGTGGGGCAGGGAAAAAAATGTGGTGGTTGTGGGGGTATTTTTCCGGGAAATAAAAATCGGAGGGTTGGGAGGAATCGGAATCCGGGAAAAGGATTCATTATGCGTTGTTTTCGGAATTACGTGATGAAGGATTTGGTGGATGGGGTTTAATGTCATTTTTGGAGCTCGTTTTGAAGAGTTCTTTTGAACTCTAAACCCATGTGGGAATTGATTAGGAATGCATTGGTACGAAAGGCTTTAAAATAGAAGAGGTATTGCTTTATGCCGTTTGAATACTATATTAGTTGTTAAAATGAAATTTAATGTTATATGCAGGGTGCATGAATTTGTAAGGTAGGGAATTAGATACACTAAGGTTGTCAGAAAAGCTTGTCTTTTGGTTTGATGTATTGCATATGAAAGCTCATTAATATACTGAAATATGTTCTTCAGCTTCTGAGAAGAAAAAATTAATGAAGAAGAGAAACACAAATTTTAATGCTACTACTTTTTTAATTTATGTCTTCAGTTAAAAAAAAGGAATCTGATCAAAATAACCAAGTGTAGACTAATTCTATAAAATTAAGGGAAATGTTAGCTTGTTTTTCTTACTTGTGTGCCAGAATTACAAGATTTAATAAAATACTAGTAACAAAATTAACCCGAATTCTGAGTTGTGTATTGTTTTTTAAAAGTCAAATTGTATCAACTCAACTTCTGTCTGCATTTTTCCTATACAAAACCTATTTCAATATATCTGCACCCAGATGAATAAAAACAATTAGGGAATTTAATCAAAGTTGGCATGACTGGTATCTTTAACTTCTATATCTTTCTATAGTTAAGATAACTTATCTGCATTTACACAGAAAACGTCTCTTTCGTTACGTTACACAATTACATCATTAGATTTACTTAAAAAATTTAAAGGGAAAAATAATTTTTGTATGTAATCTAACGTTCTTAAACTTGTAATTTTCTTTACCTAAAATTCTTATCAGTTGATATAAACATTGAAAACAAACCAAGATGAGATTATCATCACTTCTCTGTCTATGCTAAAGAGCATAGTCAAGAAAACACACCATTTTAAGTAGTCAAGAAAGGATTCCAGTATTGCGAATTATCCATTTAGCACCAGCGCCTCAAAATGGATCTCACCATTGAAATTTCGCCAATCACATGACTGATGACGTTCAATTACGATTATTGCAAGAAGTCTGTAGCATGACACACAGAACTACACCGTGGGAACAAGGATCTAGTAATTAGTACCGATTCGTTACAGTATGGTCCCTAACGAAGGTCAAAATTCTCATATTTTCTCAAGTGTGCACTCCCCAAAAGTATGTTAACTCTACCCCCTTTTTAAAAAAATCAATTTAAAATATTGACAGATCCGTCTCCTATTGCCTTTCTCAACCGGAAACCCATGTTTTCTCAACCATCACCCACTTCTCTTTAACAAAAACAGGGCTTGGCAATTAGGAATCTCCAGGGCTCCACCCTAGTCGATATCGTAGGAATGTTATCTCCAGGTTGAAGGGAAAAAGCGGAAGACAAACATTCTCACAGGAAGCGTTATGATGTGTGGGCAGGAAAACAAGAGACAGAGTGGAGAGAGACGAATGGAAGGTCAGACGCGTCTCTTTTGAGAACGCCGCGAGACGAGGCGCACCTGTTGCTGTTTCGTTACGGTGTGTCGCAGTCGAAAAATTGAGTGAGAGTTTTAGATTAGGAGTGAAAGGGATATGCTTTTATTGGAAATTGTGGTGCTATGTCAACCATCAGTTGTGTGAGGTTTGTTAAAGAAAAAAAGTAACGTGATACAATCGAATCGATGCATTCAATTGTTGCAATGGATGAATGGTATTTAGGGCAGTCCAAAGGCTTTTTCAGATTTATTTTAATGTATAAATTGTGAGTGATGCGCACGTGCAGTGCAGACATTTTGGAGAATAACAGTTATCAAAAGATGATAGATTTATCTTCTAACGTGTTCGTTTTTCTACTTATAATTTAACGCCAATAGGCAAGAAGAGTGTTGAAATATTTAGGAAAAAATTTTATAGATATGCAGGTTTATTTCCTAGTAGCTTGCCAATTTTGAAAAGAATGTAAAATAAATCAGAATAATAAATAAAAGAAAATCTTTACAGAATAAAAAAATAGTATATAGCTATTAAAATAATTATTTAAAAATTTTGTAGCTTTACTTTTCTTCTATACTTTACTGCATAAATTATATGGAATAAAATTTCTTAATTTAAAATAAGAACCAATTATTTCCTCTCCGCCTCATCTGACAAACAAATATTGTCTAAATAACTTACTTAAAATCATTCAGTAGCGAATACAATCAGAATTGAATGCATCGATAATTCTGATTGAAGAGAAGGGATCGTTTTGTTTCTTCTTCAGTAGAAAAACTTAATGATTTTTAAAAAGAATAATGACTTTCTTTAAACCAAATCCTGATAGCAAATCAGTTGCTATAACAAATATCTCCAATACAAAACCAGGTGAATTAAGTTAAAATTTTCCATCAACACATTTTGAGTAGAAATTCCTTCTCTTCCCATCAAACCAAGTTTTTCCCTCAATCGACTCTTCCAAATTAACTCATCCGGATTCACACTTCATTTCAACCCCCCGAAATCTCACGGCCCTCTCCAAAAGAGTGTGATCTCAGCCCGACTCCCAGGATCATGACACATCCAGATGGCAGTTGTTGACTCGCCAAAAGACGCTGATCCATCCCCACCAAATCCCTTCGAAATGAAGAGTGACGAAGACCACATTTCTTTCCTCTGCTGGAATCGCATTCGGGAGCATATTGACTCAGCTTGCCTGACAAATGGTTCCACGGCACGTTGCCTGCCACTGAAATGTGGCAAAGGGGAGGCCTTTTTTATGTGACCTTTGGCTTTTGGGATAGGGGAGGTTGCTGAAGAACCTATGCTGGAAGGACTATTGGTTCAGAGCCAGGGGAGGTAACAGTTGTTTCAAGTTGAATTTATAGTCGAATGTCGCATTTTTTTTTTACAAGGCTTTTGATATTTTCTAGTGCTCTTCCTTTATTTCGTGGTAATGTTAATGACGTTCTAGTTACTCAAGTTTTCTGTAACAAAGTCAAATTTCTATTTTTGAAATAATAATTTTCACATGCAGTTTATTTATTCCATCGTATAATACTATCATATATTAGACTTGAGGTGTTGTTCATAGATACCCAGGAAACTTATCAAGCAATCTGTAGTTTCCTTTTTTTAAAAAATGGGAAGGGTTTTGAATGTTTTCCCAATAATAAAGATTTCTTATTCACTATCTCTAACGCCAATTAAAAAAAAAGGGGGGGGGTTCGTTTTTTTTCTGTTTCAAGTGAACTCATTTGATTTATTTTAGAGGTTTTAAATTATATCAAATAGTATTTAAATTTTTATTTCAACAATAAATAATTTTTAGATCAGAAAACGTCCAAATAAATTACAAATATTAAGACATAAATTAATTTATGAATTTTATTTCATTTTGGATTAATTCGGGATTATAAAATAGTTGTTTTCCTCTCCATTCTCAGGAGCGAAGACTCACTTGCTAATTTTATTTTATTCCCAAAACTGTAAAAAAATTTTTTGACTCAGATAGTCAGTAAAAAATGGACCTTTTTTATCACTGGAAATCGCATACACTCCCAAACAATAGCCCCAAGTGAACTGGAGCATACACCCCAATCTTCAGCTCTGCCAAACTCGTCAACTGAGTGCATTTCAGCAAACTGCAGGATACCACCCATCTTTCCGGTTCATCTGCAGCAGGAGCCCCAAAAACAAACACCCCAGCGAGCGGGGTGGTGATGACATCCCCGGACCCCTGACGATGTCACATGTCCTCCCAGGAGGCTTAACCTTTTCGTCAGCTCCCGTGCAGCTTGGAGACAAGGGTGCCACTGGCAGATGGCTATCTCCTGCAAAGCCATTCTCTATTTACTTTCCTGGGTAAACTCATGGGAGACTCCAGGAAGTGTTTACGCTTTTGGTTTGGGCAGTAAAAAGTTTTAGAACCTGATTACCAATCCCAAGGAATGGGTATTGAGTTCTATTTATGTTGCGAGTCTGGCTTTTGCACAGAAGTGTTTTGTCTCAACTGAAGGGAATGTGTAGAAGATCAGCTTTTTGTAAGCTATTCCATCCTGTTATCTTGGTGGAGTGATAAAGCTGTTCTGTTGGTTTGAACTTTCTATGGAGCTCCTCTAAAAAGTAATGATGTGTTACCTAATACGTCTTTTCTCTTTTTTTTTAATTTGTGGACCAATGTTTTGAAAACACAATATTTTAAGTCAGACCTGTACAGTACAACATGTGGCCCGCGGACCCTCTTTTTTGCACCAGACAAGTCTTGAATGATTTAAAAAATTTTAAAATATTTAGGAAAATTTAAAAAGACCAATCAATTTTTTGCAAGGTTTACAAAAGAATTCGATAATGTTAAACGTCGAACTGTTTTAAACTTATAAAAATGAAGAGGCACAGTTCGATCCAGATCGATTATTTGAGAACTTCAAGAAATTGAGTAACGATATAAGAATTTGGACATCAGTAGAGAATGTGATTCTCTCGATTGGTCTTGGGCTTCTTTTAGAAAGAAAGGGGTGTAACGGGATAAAAATAAAATTATTTTTATCTATTTTCTTCTTAGTTTTGAATCTTGTAAAGTGAATTCTCTCATGTGAGAATCTATGATAAAACTAATGTTCAAGAGCATACTCTTAAAAATTTCTTTGTGTCTATTAGACAGGCATGAAATCTTTGGAAAATCATAAATATGCAATTGTCTAGTGATGTCTAGGAGTCTAGGTGATAGAAGCGTTAGCCTTTATCTTTATTTCAAAAGTACAATTTTTAATGCATTTCAAAGAGAATCTACAAAAAGTAACGATTAAGAATATAATATATTTTCATCCCCGGTAAATTAAAAAAGTAGAATAGATGAATGAAAAACATTTTCGTGTAACACACACATTTATAAACCTATTTTTCTATTTTTATACTTTTATTTATTACTATTATTTTATTATTACTTTCCTATAATGTATACTTTTATTTCAATGAGTAAAGCTACTTGCATTTAAGTATTTTATCTTATTATTCCAAACTTTCTTTTGTATAAAGATTGAAATTCAGTAAAAAGAACTTTTTTGTGATGTTTTTATTTTTTATACAAATGCCTTATGAAGACACGAGTTTAGAAAAATTCACGATTTAAATATTCCTTAGATTTTTTTTTTGTTTTGCGCAAGATTCTTTTTACATTTGAAAAATAAAACTAATATTTTTTAAAGCTAAAACAAAAATAAACAAATTGAAGAAATGATAGTATTAATTATTTTTAACTAAATGCAAATTACATTCAAAGATTTTTTATTTAGTTTTAAATATTTGCTATTTCTAAAACAAATTAAAAATTTTCAAGAATGGTAAATAAAGCTATCCTTTAAATACGTAGTTAAAATAAAACCCATTTTCGCATGCATGGAAAATATTAGTTAGCTTTTAAAAAAAAGTAAACTTTTATTTTTTTTATTGTCACTTTTATTATATATTTTAATTGCATCAGTTTCTTTTACTTTTTAATTGGTTTCCATTTGTTAATTTCTTTCGCTTCATTTATAAAAATAATGCATAGCAATTTTACTTTAATTCCAATTTTTCATTTGCTGATTGTAGATTTAATCTTCAACTATAAAAAATTAGTTTTACGAAGACTTTATAACATCGATTTTTTTTTGTGTACCCAGATTGGAGTATTTTTTAATCTACTACCCTTAATATATTTTGTTTATTTTTAATATAGAGGATCCGAAGACAGTTATTTTTAACGAATAGAAAAGTAAGCTTATTCACCATTTACTTTTCAGAAGTTAAATATTAATTTCAAAATTACTCCAGGGAATTCTAAAGCCATTCTATTTTAGAACCACAAATAATCATCGTAATTTGGAGAACCACTAACTAGCCCCAAGTCCCTAAAGTATCAGAAAAACCAATGAGTAAACAAACTTTCTTCAAACCTGAAGAAAACCGATTAAATATTTACGTCAGAGTAGAGCAAGCATTGGGAGAAGCGCAAAAAGCTCCATTTCGAAAATAAAAAACCGCTATTCAAGCAGAATACCAAAATTACATGCAATAATTATTGCTCCCTGCAAAAGCTTTAAAAGAGAAATCACGGCTGTTCGTGCCGTTGCCACTTTCCTGTTCATTAAAGGTGGGAAACGTCAACATTTTTTTCCTCTCTTCGGGAAAAAATATATTCGGCCTCAGCATTTTGTTGAACTTGTTCTCTAAATCCAAATCAGCCCCTTAACGATGTACGTGACTCGATTTTAATTGGCCAAAAAGCAAGCTTAAGGGCTCTCTTTTTGCTGGAACCCGCCAAACACACACATTGGGTTTGTTTGCTTCCCTCGACTTTGCTTTCTAGTTGACCGTTAAGGGTGAGGCTAATTTGCAGATTGGCATGACGATGGGAAATTGGAAATCCTCTGGGAAAGTAGGTGTGGGAAAGTAGTAGTAGTTGTAGTTGGGGGAAACATGGAGTCTTGTTGACTAGGGAGAGTTCGAGTTAGTTTAGGAGTCCTCTTTGGCAAATGAAGGGAATGTTGAAATCAAAGTAAAGATTGATTCGTGGGATTTGAGGCTAGAAAAGACAAATAAATCAAGTATGAAGTTTTAAAAAGCATGGGCATTTTATTAAGGAAATTTTAATGAATGGTAAAATTTACAAGGAATATTTTATGTTAATAACTAAAATCCTTTAAAATAAGGAAAAATTTCAAAATATTAGTCAGAAATATAATTTGAATACAGTTTTAGATGTAAGTGAAGATAATTATAACTATAAGAATAGTTTCAATTCGTCCTAAAATATAATATTTGGATTTGGATTTACTAAAAGCAACAAAAATTATATTTCCTGATATTAATGTGTTATTAGTGTTATAAATATGTTACCACATAAATTGACAAATCATAATGAAAAAAAAATGTTTTGTATCTTTTCACATATACAAACAATTTTGATAGTTACATAGTTTAAATTATTTTGTTATTATGTATGTTTGTAAATTAAAATGCATGATGGATTTATGATTGATTCGAGGATACATATCAGGAATTTTGAAGTTTTGTATTATTAATAAAGCCATTATTACAATTCATTTTTATGAAATACACATTATACAAAAAGAAGTTTTACAGTTTGTTTTTTTATAGATGTTATACCATACCATAGATGTTATGTGTTTATAGAACCATATATGGTTGAAGGGTTTGAAACATATATGTTTCAAACAGTAATTTAAAATATTTTAATATAAATAAAAAGTAGAATTTTCCCAATAATATTTAATTTTAGTTATAAAATTTGTGAACGATTTTTACCTTTTTGACTCTTAAGAATTAAAAAAAAATATATATATTAAATAATTTGCCTTCTATTTCAAAATTTTTAGTAAGCAAAATGTCATCCTTCCATTACATATTTTTTAAAAATTATTTTTGAAATTTAAATAGTCAAGAAATGCACGTACTGCGGAAGATGACTTTAAAACTGTTATTAATATTAAAGGAGTGAAAATGTTGCTTAAAATTAATAAAATTAAAAAATTCTGTATACATTATTAAAACTTCTTAATCTTGATTTTAAGAGGCGATAAAAACTTTAGGAGAGCTAAATAATTCCTTTTAGCTTTGAACTGAACCTAACTGTAACCGAAACGCCAACTACATATCGACATACACCACTTTGGACCTCAGACGACTCCGCTAATGAAGGCGACGGTGGGTCTCATAATCATTTAGCTCCAGCAGCCTCGAGTGCTTTTCTAAATATTGTCTTAATAGACTAATTATCTGAAAAGATTATAAAAGTACGTAAGAGCCCTAGAAAAAACACAAACTTTTTTTCCTCTGGTCCCGAAATTTTCCTTTTTCTCCCAAACCCGGCTCGCCAGATTAGCGAGAAGGGGCTTCTGGAGAGCTAGAAAAAATTTCACCCGCTCTGTTTTTGCAAAATAATTTATAGTAACATCGAAAGCGAACAAATGAAGACCAGGAGTCATTAAAAAGGATAATGTTAGGCAGTTAAAACGAGGGAATCAATATCACGCCAAGCACCTTCATTAAGATAAAGCTGCGGAGTCCCTTTTTTTTTTTGGTAGTTTTCTTGCCCAACTCCTTTCACTACAAGAATCACGTCTAAGAACCGATTTCCTCTCTCATCTTGGCGATAAAGCCGAAGACTTTTTTTATGGGAGCCCCAAAGCCGATAGGGCTTCCATAGCCTTACGCAAACAAAAATTTTTATTAGTTATGTTCGCGTTAATGATGTCGATTCATTTTTAATGAGCATTAGTGTTGTGTTTGATTAGCTGTTTTACATTAGGTGGGTCTTGTTTAGCTGGGATGATAAGCCCCTGTTAAGGAGTAAGAGCCTGTTGTTTTTAATTGCCATTGTTAGCTGCCTATGGACCTACTAGAAAGATGCCCTCAAAGGCTTGAAAAGGTGTGGTTATCTAAGTACTTAAAAACCAGCTCTACTAACAAGAGGCAGTTTTAGATTAGAGTTTGAAAAACTGCTCCAAAAAAGGTATTACTTGTAATGGGATCTATAAACTTAACTCGGTCTTTGACTTTAAGCTTTAGAAATAGTACCTCGTAAGTTTTTCTATTCATCCTTAATCACTTCATTTATGGACTTCATTGAAGAAGCATCGAATTCAAGTAAACGACAAAAAAAAAACTTTCCCTTCATTACAAAGGTAGAACAGAAAGATGGGTTAATGAAGGTATAAATTGTAGTTGTTTACGTCGTTTTTACTCTTATTATGTTTACTAAAGCCTATCAAGGATTTCATCAAAAGCACTCTTATGACCATCACTAAAATGTATTTATGGAGAAATAAAAAAAAACAGAAACATATCACCTTAGAGAAAAGTGGTATAAATTCAATGAGTTATCACTTAAAAACATATAGGAGTTGAGGCCGTCAGAATACAAAAGACAAACTTATCAAAAGTTAGTGTTTAGAAAAACGCGAATGAGGTTTGCAATAAAGGTGATCTCATTAGTTTGATATCATTCTTAGGGTATTTTTAGAGGGAAAATGAAGATCTCGGCGTATAAATAAGCCCTTTTAGGTTTTCTGAAAAGTAAAAATCTGACTGAAGGAAAACAATTTCTATCCCAATATTGAGTTTTCTCTAAGTACTTGGAAGGCCTCTTTTGTTAGCGAGAAAATTTTGTGATAATGGTATCTCTAAAGTGAAGAAAAGTACATCCTTACATTGATTACATGCTAGAAAATTTTAAAATGCATTGTAGTGAATAATCCTACTATCTTGTAATGCACTTAGCAAAGCAATGAAGGAATTCGAAGAGAGAAAATGAAGTTTATCAAGCGTTGAAAAATTATTTCAGATGAAAGGTTCATTGGTTAACATGAAACCCATCCAGAGGCCAAAAAAAATGGGATCACACTTTTATGGTCCAACTACTAAGAATCTCCATTACTTCATTTGACAATTATCAACTTCTTAGAACCTATAAAACGCCAAGAAACCATGTCGTACTTGTCTTCTTATATCTCAGCCATAAAGTTCCCCAAAAACTCGTAAAAAAGCTTCAACTGAGGTCCACAAAAGGGGACTCCCAAATATTCAACTAAGTCCTTCACGCCCACTTATCAGCGTAACACCACCCAGAGGATTACCGGAACCATATGCCCATATGCCTTTTTCCGGAATAAATGGCAACTGCCAAATCCAGAACTCGATGACACTCTACAGCAGTGGCAGGGTCCAACCGCTAATGCCCTCTTTTTTTTTTCTTTCTCTCAAAAACAGCCCTGTTTACACAAGTGTTCCTGCAGTGTTCGGGTCATGGCCCATTATACTCCAATACCCTCTATTTGCAGCGTTTGTCAAATCCCCCTTCCAGAAGAGGTGACAAGTTCGCTAGCAGATCAGGCGGGATGATGACAGATCACTCTTTCTGTAGGTTCTAGAGTGTGTAGTTTGGTAAATACGAGTCTTTTGTGGCTATGGAAAAGTCATTGAGGTTGGTTGCACGAGGGAAAAAAGTGAGCGTCTGGTATCCATCGCATACATCAAGTCCGTCTGGTGAATTGAATTGCTCTCGACGACAAATGTTTCGAGTGAAGTTTTTCTTGCTGAGTAAACAATAAGGGCTTTTTTGGGGAAGTTCTGTTAAGATGATGGGTGATGAGGGAAATGGTAATTAATTTCCTTTTAATGAAAGATGTGAAGCGTTATAAAAACAAAGTTGTGAAACAAAGATCAAGGTTAGTGTTTTTAACATTGTTTTCCTGCTGCATATTTACATGTGGATGTCATTAAACCAGATATTCTAAAAGTGTGTGGCATACCTTATTGGGGGACAATAATGATACTGAATGTAATTATTAACTGACATACAAGTATTTTTAAAGTCTAAAATAAATCGTTTTTTAACGTCAAAATACATTATTATTAAATTATTATATAAAATATATTGTTATTATATAGGAAGACGCGATGAAAATTAATATTTAAAATTAGGTCACAAATATTGAAAGTTGGAGAAGCATTCCATTAAACCCATAGTTTTTGTAATAGTACAAAAATTTAACTTTATTAATTAGAAGAGTATAAATTCTTAGTATTTTCCCCTCCAAACGGGAATACAATTACTCATTGCAAACAATAGTATTGATTACTGCTCAACACTAGGAGAAACTTAAACACTTTAATTAAAACATTTGTATTACAAAACAAGTATTTGAAGGGAAGTATAATTAGAGGACACTATAATGATTAAAACTATTACATCCTTCTTAAAACATAGCATAGCTTGAAGACACAGCATAAATTTAACAACATATCGCTGAAAAGAAATCTTTTAACAATAAACCCGAAAATAATTTCCATTTGAACGATTTAATTACCAATTCCAACTGATCCGTTCCATGATGGGTATTGAGTCATTCTGAAATCACTTGCGACAAAGATGTAAAGAACATAAGCGACACACTTTTCAAATGGGCTCAACGAAAGGCGAGAATTCGAAACCAGAGAGAGGGAGCGGAGCAGATTTTTAATAAAACATTCCTTTCTTCTCCTTAAGCCCTAATTGCTCGCGCTGTTGATCCTGCAAATCTAAATTCCCTCCCCCACTTAGCCGAAATTGCATCACATTCCTCCCCGTGCCCCAAATCAAATTATTCCACTGCGCCTCTAACAATCCGAATATTTTACTTCAACTGCAAACGGAACGAACCCGATCCTTAAACGCGATCCTGCACATTAACGAATTAATTCTCTTGTTTGTTTGCGACTCGATTAGGCGAGTAAGTATCGCCGCCATTAAGTCAAAGGAGGGAAAATCCCGCGTCAAATTACATTCCAAACTTAATTGGTTCCCGAAAAGACGCAGGGAAAGAATGGCGGGGGAGGGTTCTACCTGATCCGGGGGCGCTTTTTTGGAGATTAGGTCGGTTTACCCCCGGATAAAGGGGTGGAATGGAGGAGGCCCGCTCATTGCTCATTTAACGACATTCGATAATTGCGATGAGCATGATAATTGCAAAAGAGGCCGTGTTGTTAATCTGCCTCGTTTTATGAAACTAGGCGTCGTTTGTGTGTTTGGGATGGGGGATATCTGATTGTTGAAGTGTATGTAAGTAGGGAAAATTGCGATTTACGTTATTTTTCCAATAATGATGTGAAGTTTTGAACTGATTTGAAAATTATGAGGATGTAGGTAATTGCGTTTCGGAAGATCACAAAAGGCGAAATAAATTTGGTGTCGACTAATTTCGTCCTGGTAATGGTTTTGCAACTTTTATTTCTAATTCCAATCACCACATATTTCACGAATAACACTCTTTTCAGTGCATGTAATTTTTATTAAAAGGAAGGATCTTTACATTTAATCAACATAGGGGGAGCGGTATCAAAATAAGTACATTCAGTTAACAAATCAATATACAAATTTAAAAATCTATTGTATTTCTTAAAGTTTTTAAGTTATGTCTTCCTCAGTGGCAAAGCGTGAGTTGTAATAGGGAAAGCTCTACATCAGTGGTTCCCAACCTTTTGTGGCCCATCGCCCCCTTTCTGGAGGTTGACTAACACCTATTGCCCCCTTTTCATTCTCATTGTATGTCTAATTTTAATTTGAAGTAAAGTGTAAATAATAAAGCAATTTTATTACCGTATATAAAAACAACCAAAGCAGTTTTATCAGGTCACTCTTAAATTTGAACCTCGAAAAATTTAGAAAGTTGACTGTTAAAATTTGTAATAATAAATGAAAATTTGATATTTTATTGTATTATTTATTGTTCGAAATTTAAATTATCCTTTCAATGGCTGCTTTGTGCTTAGTGGATTTCAGTTAAAGCTTGAATATCCGGCTTTATGTTCGTCAAGTTTAGGCGCAAATCTCCTTTGAGGTAAATATGTCCAACTTATTTGTTTTGTGAGGAGCTGGACAACAGAATTAAACCCTTTTTCAACTAAAAATATTGACAGGAACAAGATGAGAAATGGTTCAGTTTTTCCACACAGTTGATGGATGTCCATGAGTCCATGAGTTTCACCCAGGCTAACCCGTAACTACCCTTCTTGAAAATGATTTTCACCTCACAGTTATACTTCAAGTCTGGAAACTCATTCTGCAATGAGTTATCAAGCTTATCCACAGCTTCAAACGAGAATGGATCTAGAATCCAATCCAGAAATTTGTAACTTGGTCAAATCTTCAAATCTTGATTCCATGTCAGTTTTAACTGGTCAAGGTGATCAGTAAACCTTACTGTACTATTGTTTTAATTTCCCCCTTTGAATATTCATCGCCCCCCAATTGCCCCCCACTTATTTATCGCCCCCCTGATAAACCAAATCGCCCCCCTGGGGGCGATCGCCCCCAGGTTGGGAACCACTGCTCTACATTAAGGCATGATCCGAATTTCAACCATTTCAAGAACTTTAAGGCATCAAGATTTAACAAAATCATACTTACAACTTCTAATATCAAGATTCAAATTATTTCTTAAGAAACACCTAATAATTTTATAATGTCCATTTATTAGTGTGATGAACAAGTAATAGTAAATCCGAAGTTAAAACAAAAGATATTTATAATAAACCAAATTCAGAAAATTTACAATTTATTAAAGTTAAGTTTGGGTTTTATTTTTTAAAATTATTCATTCAGTATTTGAAAAACGAGATAATTAATTTATTCTAATTAAAAAAATTAGGCGTTATTTTTAAATGAAATTGATATCAATTTCATTCAAGATAGTTTTAATTAATTCAATTAATGGGATGAATCTGAAACATCCCTTTATTGCTACCTAAATCTGACTTAAAACACCATATGCTAAGTTCATAATTTGGGGGGTTGAACTTTTACACATAAAGCAGGAGAAAATATGGTAATCCCCAGAATCCCTCTCGAAGAACATATTCCAGTAAAATTGTTTATCCTGCATAATTTCAAACAGAAATCTATCAAACAATACAGTGCAACAGGTAATTGAAAAAATATGGTTTTCCACTGCCGAAGTTTCACAAAATTACATTTAAAAACTGGTTAATGATTCTGTATTTAACTATTTAACAGAATAAACCATGAGATACATTAGGAATTATGAGTATATCGTTAAAAATATATAATCCCCATACAAAAACATATAGGAATAACAAGATTGTTTTTTCTGTATACTAACTACTCTAAAGGAAAAACTAGTTTTACAGGCTGAAATGCCAACTACCCAACTTATTGGATTGAAATTATTCTATTCTTATATTTTTTTCTTTCCAATTGATTAAATTTAGTGATATTGAATTCAACGCTACAAATCATTATAATCTATCGTTTAAAATTAATAATTTAAACCTGATTCCCTCTACAATTTAACAAGGACAGGTATTAAACATATACTTATAAATGGAATATTTATTCCAATTTCCATTTATATTGTGTCTTTTCCTTTTTGAGTCAGAAATAAAAATTTAAATATAGACCTAAAATTAAGTTTAATATTTTTATTTTTAAAATATTTCTTTGATGTTTATTAATTTACTATACTAAATTTTCAAATCGAAGGAGATATAACGTGCAGAAAACTCTTCGATATTCCTTATACATATTTTCAGAATACATTTGAATAGTATACGAAACACCAGCACCCCCCAGAGATATCATCTCCCTCCCCTCTCAATATGGGCTTGATCCCTCCCCCGGCCGGCGTCATTCCCCTAACCATCTATTGGCATTTGGGACGAGCCCATTTGCAATAAGAAGACCATCTGTGCCAGCGCCCGTGTAAGACGATCCCAGCTATCGATGCAATTTATCTTGAACAAATAGACGGGGTTAAGGATTTAGAAGCTCCGCGAGAAGGTGTTAATTTCGCGAACCCCCGGCCGTCTCCAATAATGAGCGCTGGAGATGGGAGCCCAGATTCGCAATTCCCGGTTGATTTGGGGACAATTTCTGGACGAGATGGATACTTCTTGTGGCCAATTTGTTAGTTTTATTTCCGCGCTCTCTGATTGCGCGCGCCCGTGTTAGTTCAACAAATGAATCTAGTAGCTGATGCTCGTGGCGAAATGGTTTTATTTTTGAGCGGTTGCGGGGTTGGAAATTGGAAGAGGATTTTTTAATGGGAGAGATGGTGGGATTTTTTTTTCTGTCTTCAATTTGGTGGAGTGATTGGCTTTTATTGGTTTGGAGAGTGGAATGATTTTTCTTAATGTTAAATGTGGTCTGGAGCGCATAAGTCGTAATTTTCTGTGATTGAAGTGGTTTTCATTTTTGGAAGCTTCATATATTCGATGGAATTGTATCAAGATGATCTGGAGAGAAAGTATTGGAGGGAAATTTAAAATTTATTCCATAATAACGTAACAAGTTTTTAAAAATGAACTTATTACTCACGAAAGAATTGTCTCATCCTGCTATTTTAAAAACGATGTGTTTTTATTATAAAACAAAACATTAATAAGGGTACACACATATAATATAATAATCAGTAAAATTTATATAAAAAGTATAAACATAATTATAAACTATTGATTTTTAATTTCTTTTAAATTAATTAAACAAATTACCCAATTAGGCAGCTAAAATCATAATGCTCTCTGTAAAAGCTGTTATGTAATCTCTGAAATTTTCAGTTAGGCTATTAAATCCAACGTTTATTTAAAACAATTTAGTAAAATCTTTGTAATTGAAGGAAATTGTGTAATTCAGTAATGACTGCGATTGAGAGGGATACAATGAAAGAACTGTGTCGGGTGTTGAGTTGATGGGTTGGTTGTAACCCATTTAAAAAAGAGAAGTAAAAAGGGTGACAAATCAGAGAGTAGAGAAAACACTCTCTCCCCCTCTCTTTTTGTCTATTCAGTCAACAAATTTTAAAATAAACGTGGTTTTGAACTTTTTCAAAAGGATTTGGACATTATGTGTGCCCTAAAGTGAAAAATACGATGAAGTATTTTTGCAGATGTTAAGTTAGGAAAAGGCGTTTGGGACCATAAAAGAGTAGAAAAAATAACTAATCTCTCTCACTCTCTCTTTCTCTCTTCAGTCGTCGAATTTTATACAGTAAATGTAGTTGTGGGATGAAATGTCAATTCACAAAAAGAACTTCAGCTACAGAGTGCCAAGAATTTTCACTTCCAAAAGTATGTGGCCTTTAACCGCAAAAAAAGGCTTGGGTATACGTCTCCCATTCCCAATGGAAACTCCTAAACAAAGGCCGGACAAATCCGAGAGAACAACAAAGCCATTTTCATCCGGCGAACTTGTTCACCCGAGTGTTACCTGACGCCCGAGGTGCCTGAAAATGACTTCACCCAAGGACAATGTGGGAGGGACGCATAAACAGAAATCGGACAAGAGAAAACAATTTTTTCTCTCCGCCCACTCTTTCTCTACAAAGGAGTCCGGCCCTGGACAGAAAAAAAAGTCCGGAATATCGCCCCTGGAAAAATATTCGTCGCACCACTCGCGTGACGAAGATAGCCGCGGGAAGGGTCCGGGAAGTTGGAAATTGCTCTTCTAAATTGAAGAGCAGTGAGGACGGTCAGTGCAGAAGAGTAAAGTACCGTAGGCAAGTGAGCAAAACGCTGGTCCTATTTCGCTGGTCTTTTTTCAGGCGGACTTTCTTTTCCCTCTGTTCTTCTGATTTAAGAGGGGACTTTTCTCTTTTTTTTTTCTTTGCAAATCTCTTCCGTGCTGCCTGTTATCTCTGGGTGTTTGATGTAGAGGAATATTCCGTGCTGGGTGTTGTATCTCAGGGCGTAGAAGAATAGGTGTTGGAAAGATAGAAAAGTTCTGGTGCAAAAAAAAAAAAAAAACTTTAGAGTTCGGAATGATCTTGTTTCTTTTTGTTACGACGTTGTTTTCTTTTATAAATTTTAAAACTTTCATTAAATATTTTTTTTAAATGCCATTTGATTTTTTTTATTAAACTAAGAAGGTAGTAACTACAAGATAAAAATGGATATAAAATATTTATTTGCGATGGAATCGGTGTCGTTACCGGAAAAAAAGTGAGGCAATTTTTCCACCAGTTGTCACTTTACAAATGAACAACTTTTTCTTTTGTCGTTAACCCAAACTCATAGAGATGGAATGCAATAAGATTTTCGAAACTATGACTACATTTTTTTTCAGGAGCTAAGTAAAGTTAAATCAAAAATATTTTTCGTACTTAAATCAATTAAATAATGCTATTTTTATTATAAAAATTAATATTTTTTTATTTCACCTGTGCAGTATACATTTTCTTATATTTATAATGTTTCTTAATGGAAAAAAGAATTAAATAATTCAAATAAAAATACCGTTAAATGAATATTGACACGCATTAAATTCTTAAATGTGTTTAATTCACCTGAATTACAAAGATGATAACGATGCGGTAATTTTAAAAATAATCATTCAAGTTTCTTTTTATTCAAATTTTGTTTTATGAGATTAATTTAGAGCTTGGAAAATTTACAATATTAACAATACATAGTTTAATGGTAGGTATTTAGTGAAAACGATTTTTCCAGAAAAAAAAATTATTAGGATTTGTTGATTATCTTTTGCCAAACAGTACAGAATTTTAACACCAGTACTTATCTTTCTTAAACTTAAATTATTATGTTTTGTACGATTATAGTTAAAAATAATTCTAAACCTCTTCTAAGGTAATATTTGTTATCATATTAATTGCAAGATGGCGCCACCAAACGCATCTTTAAAGAAGAATCTGAAGGAGACGGATAAGGAGAAACCAGAAGGAGTGGAAAGAGGAGTGGAAGCAGGAGTGGAAAAACTCCCCTTTCCACACACACAGAAGGAAGGAAAACATGCAATTAAGTTCCTAACTAACTTTATACGTGTAATAATCCTATTTAGGTAATGAATACTTTCAGAGATATTTCAAAAATGTTTGAACGCTTAGTTTATTACATTTAAAAGCTCATTGTGAAACCTTTTTCAGTAGATTATTTTTAAAAAATTGCTTTGTAAGTTGGAGTTAATTTTTCCATTGAAGTTCCCAATTTCGAAATTGAATTTAATTTGCATTTTTGGCTGGAAACGCAATCTCTTCTGAAGTAAAACAAAATACAATCTGCAAAAACGAGCTATATTTTTCATATTTGAATGTAAAAGGCTATTGATAATTTGTTATTGAATATTAATCAACCTAGATTTCTTTAAAAACCATTTTCCAGACAAATTATTACTGGCTGAAGGAATACCTGAGTGTATGTGCAGTGCACTTTACCATCTCTTTACCTTACTCTCCATGTGACTATCTAGTGAACTGACATTATCATGTTTCCTTGCACTTTAAAAAATATTGAATCAGAAAAGGTGTTATCGTACTAATTAAGGTACAATTCCGTTAGAGTCCCCGCTAAATATCGCCAATATCCAAATCGCTAAATATATCCAAATATCAACAAATTTTTCTGACTTTTATTAATAAACTGAATAGTTATTGATCTAATTAAACATTTTAATTCAGGAGTTTGAAATTATTTATGAATATTTCTACTTTTTGATGTCTAAAAGGACCGGACGATATTAAGCGGGGACTCTAACGGAATTGAACCCTAATTAAATATATGTAGAATATACAAAGTGTTTTGACATTTAGAAAAATAATTAAAAATTTAAAGCTGACAAGCTTGATTATCAATACTTAAACAACTTCCCTTCCATGTTTATATATATGTTAACTGATTTCTTTATTTTTGGCTAATAGATAGAACGTAGTTCATCGATTGTTTTATAATTAATCCTTTGTTTTTAAACTTACGATAATTAAAATCCTCCGAAATATTTTTTTCCCTTAAAAGAACCCTTTTATTGTAGATCTAAAAACCAATGAAAAAATTGCATAATTAGCCATCAAATGAATGGTCTCACAGAGTTTCCGAACCACTCAGCGTATTCTCTGGCTTTGTGTTTTCTAAAAACACGACAAAGAAAAACTTTTCAAATTAACTCTTTGGTGTTCCAATGCTTTTAAAAGAGAAAGACCGAAAAAAAAAATCGCTTTCAGGAGTAATCCTTTTTATATTTGTTCTTCCTCTTGCGACCAATCTCACCACCCTCTATAAGTGAGCAAAAAAATAATTGCACCGCGTATTTTCCGAGTTTAATTAATTAATTAATTAATTAATCTCGCTATATGCATCATTTTTTTTGCTCGTAACACCATCGTTGTAACTTAATTCCGCCATAAAATTAATGTTTTTTTGGCCCTCTTGATACGAAAGGCTGGGAAAAAAAAGTCTCCCCCATCAAACAAACAATAATTATAATACCTACTTGTGATGGCAGTCGAGGCTTTTTGATTCTTTCTGGCACATTTCTCCCTGGAAACTCTCAACGACACATTCAGCCAGAAAAAAAATTATTCTCGGGCACGTGAGTGAGTTGGAAAAAAAGATCATGAAAAATAATAATAATAATAATCAGTGGAGGGTCGGAAAAAAAAGCTTTGAGAACGCCTCTCATTAATTAGCTTTTGCCCTGATCAAGATAATTACGGTTAATTAAAATTTGCTCCCCTTGCACTTTGTTTCGCTTATGATAAATGAAAAGAACGCTCTTTTAAAGTGGAGAAGGAAAAAATGGTTACCAGAATCTATTTATAATTTCCAAGATTTGTTTTTTTTTAGTGTCTATCTCTTACTGCCTCTATCTAATTTAGAGTAATCAGCATTTTAGAAATTTGGTTTTGAACTTTTATTCTTTCATTTTAATTCTTAGTTTCTTTCGTTTTCTGCTCATAAAAGCTCACAATTTATTCTACATCTGCAGTTTCTAGATATACGTAATCAATTAGTTTAGAGAAGCTTGACGCTTTAGTAAATCTAGGTGTTCAAAAGTAAAAAAAAAAAAAATTTCAAGTTTTATAGTATTTTTTAAAAAATAAAATAAAATAATTTGGGAAGTAAATCATTTTCTTTATTAGTTTAGCACTTAATTTTAAAATATTTTACAAAAAAAGATTAATTACACAGGTCTGCACAAAAAAGCTGTTTGAATAATTTGATTTCATATGTATTTTGGTGTGCTGATAACAAAAAAATATTGAAAATCCCTATACATCAGGATTTGACACAAATTGCAAATTTATTTTCAAATTTGAGTATTTTCAAAGTTAGGAGCTGTGAATAATGCACATAGTAAACTCTCACCAGGACGTTATAGGTATGGAAAGAAAATATCAGGGAAGATTTAATAGTAAACTATACCTATAATACCTACTATAATGGCAAATTGTTGAATGCTTCGTTGAGACATTCTTGTTTCTATGTACAGTAGTTAAATGTATCAAGAGGAGCCTATTAGGGAGAGAAAATTGGTTTTGGAGTGTATAAACTAGCTCATTTTAGTTACATAATAATTTTCATAAAGAATATGTAATAAAAATATTATTTTATAAACCTATTTTCATTAAAATGGATGTAAGAACTTATTTTGCGCAGTTACCTGAATTTGCAGGAAACTAAACATTGTAGGGCAAAACAGAGATATTTTTTTGAATTCAGTGCACAAAAATACATCAAAAATGATGACCTCAATAAATATATAAATAATTCTCAATCCTCAATAAATAAAATTTGAAATAAAAAATTAATTTTTTAAGTGTACTTTCCTTTTTAATGAAATATTGCCCTATTTACTCAAATCTTATTAAAAAAATGTGATGCTTTAAAATTAAAAAGAGGTCATTTTCGGATTCAAAACACCGAAAAAACATCTATAAATTATTTCCATGTTTTAGTTCAATAATATAATTATTCTAAATATACGTCCATTTCTGTTGAAAAATTCAATTGTCAAGAAAAGTGGTCCTGTTATAAAATGGAGGTCAGTTTTAGATTCAGCACATCAAAATACATTATAAATGATTTTATGGAAAAAATTTAAATTAAAAATTTAGCATAATGAGATCATTTTCCAAAATTTTGAGACATTTGCCAAACATAAAAATCTTAATTGTCAAAAATCGTGACGTCCCAGTACAAAATGGAAGTAATTTTTGGATTCAGCTCACCAAAAATCATAAAGTTCAGGTGGAATAACCCAAACAGCTCGTTAAAAGTTTTTTGCAGACTTTTGTTATCAATGTTCTTCAGACCAAAAGCGGTCATTAAGGTCTTTGAAAGTAGTAGTTTGGAAATTACAATAGAATTAGAGAAAAAGTTGTGCCCGGATTTATTGGAAAAAACTACAATTCAGCTTCAAGTTTTTAAGACTAAATTTCACTATTCTTATTATCAAAAGCCGAATATCAGCTTTGAACAGTCAAAAATATTAGAATTAAACGTTATTATTATAATTAGAATTAAACGTTGCATATAACACTGCTGATTCCAAAAATGGAGTTGTAACTACTGAGCGAAGCGACCGTCCTCCAAAGCCATCTTAGCCATCCTCCAAAGAGCTTTTTTTCATCCTAATACATGCATGAGAGGATCCTAATATCTTGGGAGGAAAGGCCCACCAGGCTCCTCCATTTAGCGTTAAACGTCGTATTAACCTAAATATTTGAATTATACATTATAATGTTCTACAAAGCTTATAAAAGCTCTTGGGAAGTCCTCATTATTGTTACCTTTATAATTTAAAATATCAATTTAACACCAAAGGGTACCTATAATTTGAGGCAGTTCCTTCGAAGAAATTCGGAATTTAATTATTTTCGTCCTCTGTGCATAATAAGCTTTGGTGAGCGCAACGTCTCTATGTAGTGCATTTTACTCTTAAATTAAAAGCGATAGACTGAAGGTACAGGCCCCGTTTACATGGACACAAATCCCGGGAGATAGCTGGGTTTAAACCCGGCATTCCCTACGAAAGGGAAAAATGGCGGGTCGAAAGGTGGAATTTACAATTCCACCTCCGATGCTGGGTTCAAAGCTGGAATTTCTGAACCCGGCTTTCCCATGATGCATTTCGGCTAAAAATTCCGCCATGTTAGTTTACATTTCAATTCAAGATGCTTTCAACAAAATCGTTGTTAAATTCAACATCGAAAGAACTTGAACTTGCAAACAATCCATGATTTAGATTTTATTTCTTGTGTGCAAAATATCAAAACAGCAGCAAGTAAAGTAAACAAATCGCAAGGAATGACGGGATGGATTATGACGTATATTCACTTCATCACGTGACCAATGACGTCAAATCCCGAGATTTGAGGACTGTACGTGTAAGCGTGTAATCGGGTTTTTAGCACAGCTTCTGGGTTCCCCTAGAAATCCCTTGACCCAGGGCCGTAGCCAAGGGGGGGGGGTCCACGGGTCCGGACCCTAATTAATAATTCCTATAATAACCACAATTTTTTTACATTAAGCTAATAATATTTTTAAAGAAACTTTTTACATTAGGAAAAACATATTTTTTTGTTGATGAAAACAAGGTGCTTGTATAAGGTTGGGGCGAGGGGGCCCGGGCCCCCCCCCCTCCGAAATTCCGACTAGGTGTACTAAAATGAGTTAAAACCCTGTTTTTTAGGGTCAAATTTCCAAAAATTTTCTGGAGGAGGACCCCCAGACACCCCTTTTCGTGCTTGGAACTCTATTATTCACAATTTTTTTCAATATTTACTTAATCAAGATGCAAATCATACCTGGAAAATTTTCAAAAACTACATTGAATATATTAAACTAGGGGGCTTCGCCCCCTGCTCGCTATCGCTCGCCATACTCTGGTAGAGCCTAGCTGAGATTGTGTACTACCTGGATTTGAACCCAGGTTATTGAGCGTTTCGTGATTACGAACATTGTACATACACTCGCCAAAACGTAAACAAAACACAAAACTACAACAAACCAACCGTTGCCAACGGAAGAAAACAAATACCGCCAAATTCGTGAGCCACGTAAGAGAATTATATATATAGATATGCATGGGGGAGGGCTTCTTAAAAGTTAATTTTTTTAGGATATTTTGGGCCCCTCCGGAAATAAATTCCTATATACGCCACTGAGGAAAACAATCGAACTAGAGTTAAAAAATAAGTACTTAATCTGAACTATTATACTAATTACTAATAAATTATTAAACATTAATTAATATATAGGTGTAATTATAATAATTTGGGAATAACTTATTTCATTAATTACAGAAAAACTATTAATATTCAATAAATTTTTCACACTGGACCCCCCCTCAAAGGAAAATCCTGGCTACGCCCCTGCCTTGACCCGGATTTAAACCCGGGATTTAGAGTGGTCCATGTAAACGGGGCCACAATTAATAAACATAAATAAATATATTCCATCTATAGTCTGTGTAAATAAAATAGGCGGTTAAACGTCATTCTTTACCATGGCAACGCAGAAGAAATACATTGAGAAAAAACTCAAGGTCAACCACCGATTCTATTTACACAGAGTCAGTGGCGGATCTAGAACATGAGCAAGGGGGGGGCTAACTTAATCTGATTGAGGATGATAATGAAGTAACAAGCCGTGCTTTTTGCAATATTCATTAATGCCTTAAATATTGAGGGCAGTGTTGATTGTAAATGACTAGTATTTTTAAATATAACTAATTAATTGGTAATTAAATTAGTTAATCATTAAATACATCAAAATAATAAGGGTGTGTCAACCGGGAGGGGTTTTTTACGATGATTTGAGTCAAATATTTTTTTCCAAGAATATAGATCAAATGTGAATTTTTGTGCACTTAATTTCAATGTTTAGTGAATAATACATCCATCCCGAGGCATAAGGGGGGTTTGGGGGAACCTCCCCCAAGAAAATTTTTGAAAATTTGACCCTAAAAAGTTGTGTTTTGACTCATTTTTGGTCATTTGGGACTCTTTGAGTGTCACACGAAAAAGATGATTTCTTGTACTCGTTTTCAAAGGAAAAAACTGTAAGATATAAGAATTTCATGGGGGTGGTTTGGTTTGAACCCCCTAACCCCGTCTCTATTTTAACAGAGTAAATGTTTTGTAAGAGACATAGCACATTAGACCCTTTTAAAAGGTGAATCTTATAAAAACCAGGGAGTTAAAGATCTTGCAGAGGGGCTAAAGCTCATAACCTTTAAGATGTGAAACAAATCCATAAAAATGTAAGGGGCTAAGTATTTAGGAGGTTATGCTTTGTAAGGCTTAGAAAGCTCACTGGAATCTACAAGTTCAGAATCGCATTTATATTAAAGTGCTGAAAGCTAAAGATCTTGGAGGGGGCTAACGCTTTTAGGCTAAAGCTCATTAAATTGCGAACTAAACCCTATAAAACATCTCAAGGAGGCTAATTCTTTATGGGGGCTAAAACTCATTGGCCCCTTTAAATTGTGAATTGAATCTACAAAAACTCAGGGCTAAAAGCCTTGTAGGAGCTAAAGATCATGGAAGGATTCATAAGGGTTAAAGCTCATTAAATAGTGAACCAATTATATTTAAAAACGCAAGAGGGCTAAAATCTTTGTAAAGGCTATTAAAGAGCATGGAGGGGGCTAATGTTTCATAGGCTAAAGCTCATAAATTTGTGTAACAAACATAAAAACGCAAGGAGGCTAATGCTTTTAGGGGCTAAGCTCATTGGATAGACCCTTTAAATTACGAATCAAACCTTCAAACAAGCAGGGGGCTAATAATTTGTAAGGGCTAAAACCTCTAGAAATCCTTATAAAGTGAATGGAGTTTATAAAAAGGCAGGGGTCTAAAGATCTTGGAAGGGGCTTAATGCTTTGTAGACCCTTTGAATAATAAAAAAGGCTACAAAAAACTGAAAAAAGTTTAAAATTTTGAAAATTTAAACAAAATTTTCTAAAAACTTAATTTTTTTTTCGAAAAAGTTCAATTTTATGTAGTGTAAACTTAAGTCCCAAGGGGGGGCTATAGCCCCTATAGCCCCCCCCCCATAGATCCGCCACTGCACAGAGTATAAATAAGTCCTAAATAACACATTTGAAACAGTTTTATTACAATTAAATTTTGAAAAATATTTTTGAAAAATTTTGAAAATTGACCATTTTCCCACATTTTTTAAAATTTGGGGCTTTACAGGCAAACCCTAGATCAGTGATGGCGAACCTATGGCACGCGTGCCACTGGGTGGCACGCGACCGGTTTTTCGGTGGCACGCGACATTCACTAAAATTAACGTAAAAAAAAAACTTTCGTTCATAACCTGAGATTTCAAACTGGTGACCCGCGAAGTCCCCTAAATACTTCCTAAAAGCAGCTTCAGAACACTTTTTAGCTTGCTGAAATTCAAAAATTTTTCGAGGGAGGACCCCCGAACCCTCCTTAGGTTACAGAGTACTTTTGGTCGTTTGAAAATGGTATGGTTTGGTCTATGGTAGAATATGAGTTTGAAATTCGGGGAAAAGAGAGAGGTTGTAGCTATATCTTGAATTCCCCCTTGGTGCAACGATCCACATTACCATAAGGGGGGGGGATCCAAAAGTGAGGTTAACTTTTATGTTTCAGGAAAATTTACAAAAATTTCTTGAGGAATACCCTTTTACGTAAAATTTTAAAGAGGTAGAGGCAAAAATCTATATATCCACTAATGTTTTTTAAACTATAGTAGGATCTTCACACCTTCTCTTAACAAGCATACGTTCAAATATTACATAACCCTTTTTTAGTCATTTTTGACCCCCTATTGTCAACACAGATAAGCAAATCTCTCTTAAGAAAACTGACATCAGGCCGTAAGAAAACAAAATCATGGATGCAAAAGAAGCCTGATTACTTTGCGGCCCGCCACTAGCCTTGTGCTTTCGATTGCACCCCTTGAGTACTTGTAAGTTGGAAACCAGGGGTGTATATAGGGGGGAGGCGAGGGGACCCTGCCCCCCCCCGAAATTCGGACTAAGTATAATACAAATTAAAACCCAGTTTTGTAGGGTTAAAGTTTCAAAAACTTCCTGGGGGAAGACCAGGACCAAGACCCCCTCTGTTGATTGGAACTTTATTTTGATAAGTTCATCAAAAAATTTAATATCTGTTTTAAATATTTATTAAATTTCTAAAAATGTATGTCCAAAATTCGGACTAGAGGTGAACCAAAGCAAGTTGAAAACCTGTTTTTTAGAGTCAAATTTCAAAAAATTTTGGGAGACCCCCTTTGGTACTTGGAACCTAATTATTTGGAACTTTTCTTATATTAATACATTTCATTTATTATGTTAAGTTCTCCAAGACGCATAATCTAACTAAAAATGTACTAAAAAGGCACATTTATTAAAAATGCATGGGAGGGGCCGAGAAATAATTTTGAACCCCTCTAGAAATAAATTCCTATAAACCCCACTGTCGGCTATCAAATGCGGAGGGTTCAAAGTTTTAAGTTTTTTGTTTTAAGGGTTCAAAGACGATTTCTAAATAAAATAACAAGTGGCACACTTGACACCTGAAAATCTAAAACCGTAATAAAATGGCACACTAATCGAAAAAGGTTCGCCATCCCTGCCCTAGAGTTAACTTAGGGGTGGAGGGCCTGGAACTTCATGCTCTTTCTTTTTGGACCAAAAGAAACGGGTAAAGATCAGGGGAGCGCGGGTTTTTTTTTAAACAAAAACCTTTTTTGGAGACACCCAAATGCTTCCAATATAATCTGTTCAAAAAAGACTAGAAATTATTTAATGGAGCTCAAAAATATTAATTAGAATTAAAATAGCCCATGGGAGCGAGGTTTTTTTTTGAACAAAATCCTTTTTTTGGAGACACCCCAATCAGTGGCGGCTCGTCCATAGGAGCACATGAGCACGAACACCCACAGAAAAAGTAGAACAAAAATCGAACATAAAGATAAATAAATATCAATGGAAATATTTTCAATTTCTTTTTCATACTCAGAATTATATGTTTCCCTCTCCCCTGTCTTCTCTACTCAATAAGAAAAATTTACTACCGGAAACGCAAAAGAAATCGAAAAAAGAATGAACTCTTATTTTTCTTTCCTTTTTAGCATGGGCGTGAAATATTCGAGATTCCGAAGAAACCCCGACTGTTTGCCGTTAGAATATTGAGCTTACGTCCTCGCATTTTAGATTCTCGTCCGCACAGAAGTAGTGTGCCGAGGCCTTCACTTTTTGAGGCACAGCTTTCTTTTTTGATGTCTGATTGAATTGATTTTTTCGGCTATTTGAAAAGTACGATTAAGAGCACTTTTTAAATATAATTTAAATCTTTTCATTAAAATATTTTTATACTTTTGTTATTAATTAGGATGCTTTTTAAGTAATGGCGTTAAGTAAAATTTCCGTGTTTGAGATAAAGCATCTTTATTTTTCCCAATTGCCGCTGGAAAAAAAAAGTTGAAATAAAGAACTTAAGACCAACACCTTATCTGACCATTGTCAAAATTACAAAAGGAAATGATAGGGACTTTAAAAGAGAATTTAAAGATGACATTTATGACAAATATAAATGGATGTGCGGGAGTGATGTCATTTCAATGATAGTGTCATACATTTATTTGCCTCAAAAAAAGATAGGCGATTGGACTTTATGTTTAAAAAATGTTTTTGAATAGTGCTATGATTAAGTATAATGACTTGAATGTATAGCTCAATGTGTAAAAAATTAAAGGCTCTTTTTTTAATTCATAAGTGTGTGTTCATTTCCATTGAGTGTATATTTTTTAAAAATAAAAGTGCATGCAGTGAATAACTGAATAATTTAGGTTTTTAAAATTATTTCCAAGAAAGATTTTTCTACTAAAAGAAGATTTATGTATAATATTTGCCATCCCTTCTCTTTCTAGATATTTTGTAAATTTTAATTTTAAAAGATAGGTGTTCACACCCTATTAATTAACTCACGAGCCGCCACTGACCCCAATGCTTCCATTAATATCTGTTCAAAAAAGACTAGAATTAAAATAGGTAACTCGTATTTTTTAAAACAGAAAAAAAAGTGAGAATTGCCCATTAGACTATTTTTTGCTGATAATATACATAATTTTCAATTTTTAGCGCTAGTTTATTAATGTATGTTCACTGAAAAGAGATGGCACCACAATACAAATATAAATTTAGCGCAAGAATCTGTATGCAGTTTTATTATAACAGATCTGAGTAGCCTACCAGCCTACCTAACTGTAACTGTATCTTGTATAATTGTTTATATTTACATTTGATTTCTACCGGGATCAGGGATTAAAACTTTGAAAGATTTTTAAACGATAGATTCTTTTTTATTTAAGTACTGAAATATGAATTCATTTATAAGATATAAGCTAGTACTCCAAACAAAAACTTTTTCGCGTTATCTTTATGTTTCGTGTAAGAGACAAAATTTATCCAATAAACCTCATCCAAAGGCATTAACTTCAAAAGAAATCCGTAAATTATTTGTTGAATACTTTGTTAAAAGTAAAAACCACTTTTATGTGCATTCGTCTCCTGTATTTTTAAACAATGACCCATCCTTGTTGTTCGTTAATGCTGGAATGAATCAGGTTTGTTCTTTATTTCAAAAAATATTTCGATTGAAATACTACTGAGGTATCGTAATTTTTTCCTTGAGAAGATTTTATATTACATCAGTAAATAATTAATTATTTCCCATCCTGAAAAAAATGCTGAAGGGAAGTACAAAAGCTTCTTTTACTGTGTAAAATAATTAATACTTGATTTCATTTATTGTAATTTCCTCCAATACTTATTTCAGTTTTATTAGAGCTTAATTAATTTAAATATAATTTAATTTAAATTAAAATTAATTTTTTACATCCTAGTGTTAGAGATTTATCTTTAAAACTGTAGTACACCTGTAGTTGAACAAATTCAGTTACTACTATGTATTCTTTGTTTTACCTATAAAGATATAGGTAGGTGTGTTCATAGCTGTATTTTTCTCTCCCTATCTCTAACATACCTTCCTTTCTTTTAGTTTCGTTCATTATTGCTGGACAAAACATACCCAGGACATCCATTCCATCAACTTAAAAGAGCGGCCAACAGTCAGAAATGTGTTCGTTTGAGTGGAAAGCACAATGATCTAAAAGATGTCGGGGTTGATGTTTATCATCATACTTTTTTTGAAATGCTTGGAAATTGGTCATTTGGAGATTATTCAAAGGTAGTATATTTTTGTTTAAAACACATAACTTCTTTTTCCAAGAATCCAAGACTTCTTTTTTAAGAATAGGCTCCTAATAATAATATTTCATACACTACATAATATAGTTAAAAGGTGTCTGCGTTTTAATATGCAAGTACAAAATGTTTTGATAAGTTTTAGAAAAGTTTAGCAAGGTTAGAGTATTTTAGCAAAGCGAGTAGTTTATTTAGTAAACGGGTGAAGAGCAATCCATGGACTGCGAAGAAAACTGCTAATGCAGTTCCCAGGCATTAGCAAGCAAGGAACGGTAGCTCCCTTGTGTTTTAAATTATTAAAATGGTATTCTACAAATTGGTATCTACTTCCTGTTTAGGTAATTTTAAAGTTTAAATGCTCTGATTTGAATTACTTTTGTATTTATTAAAGTTTAAATGCTCTGATTTGAATTACTTTTGTATTTACAATTCTATATTTTATGTGTTTTTGAATTGTTGAATTATTTTCAGTTGGATGCATGTAAAATGGCATGGGAACTCTTGACTAATGTTTATGGTTTAAACCCTGAAAATCTGTATGTCACATATTTTAAAGGAGACGAAACTCTAGGACTTCCCTCGGATGAAGAATGTAAACAAAACTGGCTAGAAGTTGGGTAATGCAATTTGTGTCAATTTACCTTTTTATGTTAGGTAATAAATATTTTTGGTTCTTACATATCCTGTTGACTGTATCGTTGAATTCGAAAACATTATCAAAGGTCCATTGACATTTCTATAGCTGTGCCGCTGAATTTGATGTTCACTGAACAGTCGACAGGATAATACCTAAGTACCATATTTTTCAGTGCTACCTGATCCTCTCTAATTTCTTTATTACAACTTTAATTTTGTTATTTAAGCTATATTAATAATATTGCTATGCTCTCATTTTAGCTTATTTGCCATTGTACTAACAATGTTCAATTATCTGAATTTTTGCAATATTTCTCATTAATTAAAACAAGTTGAAAATTCACACAGTTGTTAAATTAAAAAAAAATATTTTAACAGCTTTCATGATAATTCCGATTAATCTAAGGTTTGCGTATATTGTAATTACTTATATTCATGCATAGACGAAATTGAGGCCTAGCAGAATTTGTTGGTGTAAGTTGTTTTATCCTGTTTTTAATCAGATTGTTGGAAGTATTTCCTTTAAATGGCAGTTTGGCAAGTTTTCCTGGAATTCTTTGCCATTGAATGGTACCTCAGAACCGTTGTTTGGCCTGAAATGCAGTGGCTGCAGTAATATAAGGATAATTTTACTGAAAATAAGTTTTAAAAATGAAAATTGCTTATTTAAAGGGTACAGATTATTTTTCAGATAATGATTATCTAAAAATTCATTTAGAAGATGATAGAAAAAATCCTTCTGGAGAAGATATCAAATTTCAAGGACATATTATCAAGTACTATTAGTGGTTTTCTCTATGCTCAAATAGAGAAAATTTCTGACTTATTTTGGGAGATATATTCTGAATCCTAGAATTCTTAGGTTTTATCAAAATTCTCAAGCTCAACAAGAAAGCGCAAAATTAGGTCCAATTAAAATACAAGTGCAGGGCTGCAGCATTAATATCTTTTATGAAGAATCTGGTCCCACCATCAGTTCTAAGTGTTATTACATATTTAAGTTGCTACGTCATTCTAAAATAAATGTTTTGCACCCGTAGGGTTTAAACTCCTGTAGGTTTTTTGCTCCAGTTGGGTTTACATACAGCAGTTATGAAACATACCCGAATGTTCTGTCTTATCGGTTCATCGGGCGCACCATACATTTTATAGAAAAAATACCTTCCGAAGGAAATTTTTTATAAATCTATGAATGCTCCAGATTTTGGAGCATTCTGGAATTTGGGATTCTGGATAAAAGGTTCATTATTCTTTCTAATAGTTTCTGGGATTTTAAGTTGAAGTCAGTAGCATCCCTGCTCTGCACACTTTACTTTTGATATTTTGGTATGTTGCACTTTCTATAAAACAAAAAAAAAACTTGTTTTGTTTTAAAGTTGATTTGGAGCCAGTTAAATATAAAGCAAAAATTTAAAAGTAAAGCATTATAGTAAGTACCTAATGTACTATTGTTTGTTTTTAGTGTTCATCCAAACCATATTTTTCCATTTGGTGCCAAAGACAACTTTTGGGAGATGGGTGATAGTGGTCCATGTGGACCATGTACTGAAATTCACTATGACTTCAATAATGCTGGCCATGAAGATGTGTCTCAAAAGATCAACAGAAACAGTTCTGATGTGATGGAAATTTGGAACTTAGTTTTTATCCAGTGTAAGAGGTATATTTGATTTGTTTTCATTGAGTATAGGTTAATGAATTGAAAGTATGAGATGAATATAAGTGATCTAATACCATGATGACTTACAAATGCTGAAGTAATGTAATGTAAAAATTGTCAGCAGTGGAATGTATAAAATAGTTGGTGTGACTGAGAGATGTTATTACAACCTTTATACATTAATCATTTTAGCAAAAAATTAATATTTTCTTTAACTATGTGCTTTTTTTTTACTTTTAATTTTGTGTGGTAATCATATTTTCATATTTTTCTTCATTTTTGTATTTAAGATATTTTTTTTATTGTATGCCTTATTTTGTTAAAAGCTAAATATTTTTCTCTAATGAATACTTAAATTTTGTCTATCATCCCACAATAACTTCAAATAAATGTTCATTGCCCCTGCATTATGTTTTATTCTGAGAACTAATATAACCAGTTCCTTAATATCAAATCATTCTATATGTTTATTTAACTTTTTCAGAGAAAAAGATGGTACCTTGAATAGTATTCCTACTCTAAACATAGATACTGGAATGGGATTTGAAAGGTTGTGTGCTGTTTTACAAGGGACAAATTCTAACTATGACACAGACATATTCAGTCCTATTTTTCAAGCTATACAGTCGGTGAGTATGCATATCATTAGTTGTATTTATCTTCATGATGTAGTTTACTTTAATTTGTTGTCGTTAAGCAAAGCCTGCTAAAAATTTAGAAAGCAATCATATATAGTGTTCGGCACTAGTTAACTAGAACTAGTTGCAACTACTAGTTAACTACCGATCAACTAGTAGTTTAACTACTTTTGGTTTAAACTAGTTTAACTAGTAGTTGAACTACTTTTTTTAATAACTACTAGTTGAAACTACTTTCAAATTTTCAACTACTTTAAAAAAACATTTGTTTAAAATTTCAAAAATATTTAAAATTTTTATCAAAATATACAAAAATTACACTGCTATTTATAACTACAGTGTCATGCTAGAGTACTCAAATACCATAACCAGAAATAAAGCGCCGTTTTGAGCGAAGCATAAAGTTTTTTGTGATATAGATAAGAAAGATGCATTAGAATTTGAGCAAAAAATAGGTTATGAAATTAAATAGACTAGTTAACTAGTATTTAACTACTTTGGGAAATAGTTAACTACTAGTTGCAACTAGTTCCAGGAAAAAATAGTTAACTACTAGTTGCAACTAGATTTTCCTAGACTAGTTAGTAGTTGGTAGTTAACTACTTTTTGACCACTAGTTGCCGAACACTAATCATATATACTAATGGATCATTTGTGTAAACACAAGGAAGTTTTTATTTTCTTTACTGTGTAGAATATTGTAGTTTACTTTTAAATGCATATTTTGCTTTAATACAAAAAAGTCTTGTTCTTGTTGGTTATTTAGAGACATTTGCTGACTCCTATGGAGCTGCTTGGTCTTCTTCTTCCGAACCTTTTTCTCTGAGTTATTTTGAAGAGGATGGTTTTTTCTGTATTTTTCAGTCTGGTTTTATGCTTGCTTTGAGAAATGCGATTATGGCTTGGATTTTCTTTTTACCGTTTCCTTTATTTGTTTTTAGGATTTCAGAATAATTTAAGGAAGTAATGTTGAGGGAATTCATTAGTTTTTCTCTTTGTTTGTTGTATTTTTTGCAGATTAACAACATGTGATCGTTAGAGTCTATTTCTTTGCATGTAAGGCATATGGGGTTAGAGGTTTGATTGGACTTGAAAAGATTAGCCATGGTGGGAAAGGTTTTGGTTCTTATTCGGGATATCACAACGTCTTCTTTTCTGTTTGATGTGGAAAATTTTGTCTTCAGGTTCTGGTTGTCCATGTGTGTGAAGTCTGTGTATTTTTTGTAATTTTTCCATTCCATTTCGGCTTCTCCTTTGATTTTTTGAATTAGCTCTATGTTGAGATCTTCTGGGGATAGCCATTTTTGATCAAGGTATTAGTGGCCCCTTTTGCCTCTTTGTCTGCTGTTTCGTTTTCTGGGATTCCTTTATGGCCTGGAATCCAAATGATGTCTAGACTTCTGGCTCTTGTCAGGGCTTCATTGATGGAATTCATGAGTTGGAGAATAATTTTGGATGATTTTAAGTTTATCGCTTTTAGGGCTTTGATTACAGAGAAGCTGTCTGTTAAAATGATATAGTGCCTTTCTTCGTTGATGAAGTTTTCTATTGCTATGACGATTGCTAGTGCTTCTCCTGTGAAGATGGAGTTTGAATTGGGTATTCCTCCCGCTAGGACTTCTGATGTGGTTATGTTTACTGCCGCTATTTTAGTTTGGGCGGATGTTTTTGAGGCATCAGTTGCTATGATGATTTTATCTTGGGTGTTTTCTTCTTTGAAAGCCCTGAAATAGTCTTGGATAACTTTATCCAGTCTGTTTTTCGTTTGGAATTCATAGCTGTTTAGGATCAGGTTTAAGTTGGGGTGTTTTTTGGTGTTTGAGTTGCCTTCTATTATTAGTTTGGTGTTTATGGAGAAAGCTTTCATCATTTCATGAAAATTATATTGCATCGACGGATGTCTTTTTAGTCTTGGTTTTTGACATGTTTCTGAAAATAAGATATTTAATGATGACTTCTCTCCGTGAGCGATGTGTTTTATTCCAAATTTAATTAGCATGATTTTATGTCTTCTGTACAGTGATAAGTGTTCGGCTTCTTTGAGGAGTAATGGGATGGGAGTCCAGCGAGGTAGACCTGTTGCTATTCTTAAGGCTTTCCTGTAAATGATTTCTAATTTGTTGTATAAGGTTTTGCAGGTTGAAAAATAAGTTTGACTGCTAAAATCCAAAACGCTTCTGATGGACGCGTTTACGATGTGAATTAGATGGTAGGTTCTTGCACCCCATGATGCGCCTGCTATTCCTTTCAGAGCATTTAATTTTCTTTTGGAACTCTTTGTTAGATGATTGAAATGATATTGAAAAGATAGGTTCTTCAAAAAATAAAGGCCAAGTATTTTTATGTGTTCTGTCCATGGAATGGTTAGATTATTTATGATAAAATAGTCTTGTGGCTGTTCTCTCTTGTTTGAAAAGTTTATGGCGTTACATTTTTGAGGGCGAATGGTGAGATGCCATTGGTTACACCACATGGAAATTTTGTGGAGGGCAATTTGAAGATTATGGCAGGCTCTCTTGAGGTTTTGGTGTCTGGCGTATACGAAAATGTCATCGGCGTAGATTACACATTTTACGTTGTATAATGTTGGGATCAGGTCTGACATATAAACCGTAAACAGAAATCCACTTAATACGCTACCCTGGGCGATTCCTCTGTTTGTCGTTCTTTTTCCAGAGAGCTCGTTTCTCCATTTTACTTGATAGGTTCTATCTTTGAGAAAGTTTGCGATCCAGTTGGTTGCATTACCTTTTATTCCTAAATTGAGTAATTTGTATATGAGGCCATCTATGAATACTGTGTCGTATGCTGAACTTATGTCTAAGGCTACAAGTAGAAGGAATTCTTTGTCATTCTTAGCTTTGGTGATGTCATTTTAAATGATTGATTGGCAGTAGTTAACGTCTTTGTATGGTAAGAAGCCTGCGTGGTTGTTATGGAAGGAATTAATTGTGTGACTTGTTAATCTTCTCAATATCATTTTTTCCATTGTTTTACTTACGACTGAGGTCAAGGATATAAGTCTATATGAATCGGCTGCAGTTCTTTCTTTGGTTTTAATATTGGAAGTATGATTGCTTTTTTCCATTCGTTAGGGATGATACCTGTTTCCCAACTATGATTGAAAATTTCCAGTAGAGTGGTCAGATGATTTTCGTTTAAGAGTCTTAGGAACTTGTTACTTATTTTGTCTGGTCCTGGCATAGTATTTTTTGATTTAGATATTGCTAGTTTTAATTCGTCTGTTGAAAATGGTTGGTTATATTCTTCTTGATCCATCGTACTGAGGTCTAGGGGAATGAATTCCTCGATATTTTCTTTTAAGAAGGTTTTAGCTATTTCATTTGCCTGTACTAATGGATCAATTATTGTTTGGGAATTTACAACTAATATATTATTGCTTTGAGGTTGAATGGGTTTTCTGTTGATGGCCTTTAGGATTCTGTAGATGTTCTTCGATTCTTTCTCGTTTTCACATAACTTGTCCCAGTAGTTGTTTTTACATGTTTTGATTGTTTTTCTTAGTTTTGCAGTGATTCTTTTGTATTTTATCCATGTTTCCTGAGAATGATTGCGTCTTGTTAGTTTTAGTAGCGTTCTTTTTTGTTGTAGTAGGGCTTCGCATTTTAAATTCCACCATGCTGTTTTGGAATTTTTGATGATTATTTCTTTCGTGTTGTTTTCAATTAATTTGGAGCAATCGCTTAGGAAGGTCTCCTTATTTGTGTAATCGATGTTAGGTAAATCTTTTTCGATGTTTTTCCATTTTATTACCTTTCTGGTTTTATTTTTTGTGGAGGTTGAGCTGTTTAGCGTTGTTTTAATGGGAAAATGGTCGCTTTCTTGCAAATCTTCTGCTATCTTGACTGTTATGTCATTTAGCATTTCCGCAGAAGTGATGGTAAGGTCCAGTAGGGAGACGTTAATATTTGATTTATATGTTATTTCTGTGGTATTGCATATTATGCCATTTAGATCGTCTATCCAGTCCATTATTTTATTTGTGTCGGTAGATGTTTTATTAGATCCCAAGATGGGATGTTGAATGTTGAAGTCTCCCACGATTAAGAAGGGGGCTGAGATTATTTTTTTTTAGTTCGCTTAATTCTATGTCACTAAAAGATCCTTTTGGTGAGTAGATGTTGAAGATTAGTAATTTGTTATTCTTCATGTAGATGTTGACTGCTTGAAATTCGTTTTCTGTTGGAAGCAGGTGTGATAAGTCAATTGTGCTGGATACTAAGTCACTTTTGATTGCTATTAATGTTCCTCCTCCTTTGGAGTCTTTTCTGTCATTGCGGAAAATAATTTTGTTTTGGATTTTGTACTTGTCTTTATTTTTTAAAAAGGTTTCTTGCAGAGCTATTACGTCGGAGTCTCTGAATACAGGATCACTCATCCAGTGCTTTTTGGTTTTAACGCCCCTGGCGTTCCATTGCACGATTGAGAAATTTAAAAGACTACTTATCATTGCGATTTGATGATGTAGAAAATAAAATTTAAGGCTAGGATTTTCCTCTGGAGAATGTTTGGTTACATTGAGTAATCATTTTTAGAACTTAAGCTTTTAGGGCAAAACAACTCTTTTGTTTTCCCTACTTGATTCTTGGTCATTGACTGGATTTCTTTGAACTTTTCCCCGGCAAGGTTGCTAGGTGATGGTCAAATAATTGGCTGTGTGTCATGTTTGCCTTATCTAATTGTGTGTTCGGACGCTCTGATGATTGGTTGTGCGTCGTGCTTGCCATGTCTGATTGTTGTGTCGAACCTTTGTTGGATTTGGTCTCATGTTTAAATTTTTTGCTTGCATGTGGTTCGTTTATGATGTCTTGATTAGTGATGGTTTGATTTTTGAAATTGGCGATTCCTTCTTGGACAAAGTTCATCAGTTGTATTTTGAGTTCGTTGAACATGGTGAGAAATTGAGTTTCTAGATTTTTCTTCATTTCCGAGACTATTCTCTCTAAATACGACTCATCTTTTTCGTAGTTGTTTTTTGTGAGTTCCTCTGGCGTTTTGGTTTGAATGTTTTGATTAGTGATGTTAGCGTAAGTTGTTTTCTTGGCCGATTCTCTGTGTCTTCTTCGAGCCTCTCCATATGTTAAGCCATTAAGGGCTTTGAATTTTAGTAGTTCTTCTTCTTTTTTGTATGCTGGGCATTCCTGACTAGAAGCGATGTGATTATTTTTGCAATTAGAGCATTTTATTTCGTTTTTACATTGGTTGTTGATGTGCTCTTCACTGCATCGGTCGCATCTTTGCGTGCTTTTGCAGTATTTTGTCGGGTGATTGAAAAGAAGACACTTTGAGCATTGTCTTGGGCGATCTATGAATATTTTTACCTTTTGTCTGGATAGCCAAATCTTGATGTGGTCGGGTATAATTCTTCCAAATATGGTGACTAGCACTATTTTGCTTGGGGCTTGGGTGTTGTATAATTTTTTAGTGAATCTTCTTAGGTTATGAATTTTCAGGGCATTTTCCGCTTCTAATTCTTCTTTTAATTCAGTTAAGGTAACGTAGGTGGGAATGTGCAGGGTGAACCTGATGGTGTTGCATTCTGTTTGAATGGAGGTATTTACCTTTTTTGCTATGATGGATTTGACTGCTGTAAGTTCTTGGGCGGTCTTCTTATTTGACGTAATAGCCAGTATTTTCCCTTTGTTGGTATGGATAAGTTCTTGGATGTTTTTTAAATTGGCGACTTTCCTACCGAAGTTTTCTTTAATTAACTTGGGGTTGTTTTTGGGGATTTTCTCTTCTATTGGGTTATATACTATGATGTAGTTGTGCGATCCGTTTTGATGTTCGAATTCAATTTGTTCTTCGAGATTGTAATCATTGTCAATGAAGGTTGGGCTATTTGAAGCTTGATGCACATCTGTCATTGTGACATCTCCTGATTTTACGCCCGGAGGCGGCTGCATGATCGGGAAACCTTCGATGTCTTGAATATCAACTTGATTCAAGCTTGAAAATAAATCTTTACAGCCTGTTCTTGACTTCAGAGCACAGGGAAACTAAGAGACTAACATAAACGCGAAGTTGTTTTGACAGATATCAAACTGGGAAAGGGAACACGCTAACTGGCGTGAACAAGAAAAAAGGAAACGACCCTGAAAGAAAAGGGAAAGAAGGAAAGAGAGACAGAGAAGAAAGTTGGATGCAAAAGCGAAAGGAAGCTAGGAACAAGAAAGAAAGAGAGCTCAGGGTTTTTCAATTCCACGCACGAAAAGACAAAAGTCTTAAGATAAACTTTATTGATCAACAAACAAATTTAACTTAAGTTAGTTAGTTTAGTTAAGTTAGTCATCTAACTTAATAAGAGAAATTTTTCCTTTCCTATCTTGGTAAGAAAAATTTAGGTAAAAGGACCTAGGTTGTTTCTAGTTGGGGAAATTTCATTTCTTAAAGTACTAGTGTTGGTTGACTAGTACTTTACTAGAACTAGAACTGAAATTCATGCCCTGATCTTAATATTCTTTTCTTAATTACTTATTCTTTATTATATTCATAGATGTTTAATGTATGACCCAGATTAATTATATGATTGTCCTGGAAATTATTAGCAAATCTAAATTTCATTGTAAGTTTTTTCTCTATTCAGTGTTTCACATTATTTTCTAAATAGAATTTCAAACTAAGACCTTATTCTGGAAGAACTGGAGCTGATGATGTTGATGGCCTAGATACTGCCTATCGTATTGTTGCTGATCATGCTCGTATGTTTTCTGTTGCTATAGCAGATGGATTGTTTCCTGATAGCTGTGATGCTGGGTAATTTTTTCTACTTATTCAAAAGTAATAAGTATTGTTTTGTAACTATTAACTTACATTCCTGGTATTTCATCAAGACCACCCAAACTATGAAGAACTGTATTTTTTGCGGGAAATATATATATAAAAATGCCCGAACAGCTGTATCTCTATGACTATTAAAACAAAGTGAAAAAAGTATGACATCATGTCCGGTGTCAAAGAACTTTACTACATCACTCCATGGTGTGTGCATTGCACAGATTTTTTGTTGCTGATTTTCATCAGGCATATGCCTAATGGATATTTTTAATGTCTTGGTCTCAGAACATATGCATTTGCCTATGTTCTTGTTTGTAATCAATTCTTGAGTTACAGTTTCAGAGTTACAGTTCTTTGGACATTATTTATGAACTCCTTGCAAGGAATCTGGTTTGTTTTTGGACAGCCTTGATGAAACTATGCTTGTATATGAAAATATGCATACTTTATAATTATTTTACTTTTTACCAGCCTAATAACTATAACTTGTTACCAGTTATTATAACAGCTGTGATAAATCTTTAACATTTATGGACTAGTTCATTCTTTTCATAAAAATGCAATTTTTCAAAATTGCTAATTTTTTATACATATAAAAATATTGAGATTTTGAAAATTATGAAGAAGGTAACCATTTTTCTATTTTCAATATTCAATAGTTTAACATGAAATAATTGGGATATCTCTATTTTTTTTATCAGGCATGTTTTGAGAAAGATCATTAGACGTGCAGCATATACTGCAAATCGAAATATGAAAACCAAGCCTGGCGTTTTGAGTTCTTTAGTGCCTTATGTTGCAGAAACACTAGATTTCTTCCCAGAAGTTCAGAAAAATATTGATGAGGTTAGTAGTTTTAGTTTAAAAGTTTCTCCAAGTAAAGAAATTTTCTATTTATCAATTTAATGCATTTACTTTAATTTTGAAACTATGCATTGTTGCTGATGAAACTTTTGTAAAAATAAGGTTTTTTGTTTCAGATCATGTACATTATTGATGAGGAAGAGAAGATATTTCATCATACAATAAACAAAGGGAGAAAAGCTAGAAATAAAATGATTTTAAATAACTCAAGAAATATTCTAGAAGGTAAGGGAACAAACTCTATGTAATTTGGACATATGGCACGAGTTTAAACTTTTAACACAAATTATGCATATTGTTTTCAGTTCATAACCTGGTAATATTTTTAATTTAAAACTTCCCATTGATATTAATTAAAAAGCAAATATAATGTTTTATACTTGTTTATTATCTAGTATTGCTTATTATAGCCATTATTTAAGGTTCAAAAATTATTAGCCTTGAATATGTTTTGATTTAAATGTATTCCAATTAATTTTAAATTCCAATAAATTAGCATTGAAATATTACTTTCCATGAAAACTTAAAACATAAATTTTAGGTACTATGTAAGTTTTTTTAATGAAAAATAGTTCTTTCTTAGGTCAAAATGTATGGGAGCTGCATAAAGTTCATGGTCTTGAGCATAACATAATACAAGACATAGCTTCTGAAAAGAATCTATCTGTTGATTGGGAAGGCTATGAAAAAGTGAAACATCAAAAGGTTTGATTAAAATTTCCATAGTAAAGTAATACCTCTCTTAAGCAACCACCTAGAAAAATTGGTCGTTCAGGGGGTGGTCACTTAGAATATGCATTACAACTTAAATGGAAAAATTTCTAACTATTATAGTTAAAAAAGCTCAATAACAATTGATTCCCATACATTATATGATACAAAACATAGATTAAAAGGTTACATTACATTGAAATAACAAAAATATCTAACTGTTTCACTATTTTTTTCCATACTAGGGGGCCTGCCCCCTAATAAACTAATATACTAATATACTAGGGGGCCTGCCCCCTAATAAGTTAAAAAAGCTCAATAACAATTGATTCCCATACATTATATGATACAAAACATAGATTAAAAGGTTACATTACATTGAAATAACAAAAATATCTAACTGTTTCACTATTTTTTTCCATACTAGGGGGCCTGCCCCCTGCTCGCTATCGCTCACCAACCCCCGGAACTACTTCGCAGTTCTTTTTAGATCGCTTCGCGATCTCAGCGAGCAAAGCTCGCTTGTTCCATCTTACCAATCACCCCGCTGGTCGGCTTAATTAATGCTCCTTTACAACCGAAACTACTTATCACTCTTGCTGATAAATAATTTAATCCAAATCATCCCGAAAAAAACTATTGCTGAAATATTACTTTCCTAACTTAAATTGAAAATAAAAGAAATCACACATAGTGAGCTATCGCTCACCAACCCTCTTAACTGCTTCGCAGTTCTTCTCAGATCGCTTCGCGATCTTAGCGAGCAGAGCTCGCTTGTTCATCTCAACAATCCAGCAGAAGCCTTTTCTCGGCTTAATTAAGCCTCTTGTAATACCAAAAATTTTGTATTTTAAGCTAGCACAACTATGCTAAATTAGCAGAGATAAAAAGGCACAACTCTTACTCCATAGCTTTATTAGAACCGACTGATTTGAATTTCTTAAGTCTCGTAACAATACATCACGCGTACAATAATGTTGCCATCCATGGCGGAATATATTAAACAAAAACAACTAACACTAGACATTAACACTAGTACATTTATTTTCTTTAACAGAAAATACCTCTCTCTTGCTTATCAATAATTTAATTGAAATGTTAAAAAAATATTCAGCAAGTCTACTAATAACTATCAACCACTTTGTAGAAAAAAGCATTGTTGAAAATAAAAGAAATCAAACTCATCAATAAAACACGCATAAAACTCGTCTGTTTCTCTAGTGAACGGCGAGAAAGAGAAGAAAAAATTGAAACTTTGAATCTTAATAATTCTAAAACTAATTAGAATTTTTGAAAAAACAAAAAGCCAATATTTTTATAAAAAATATTTCTATGTGTCTTTAAAATATCATAGTTCTACTGTGATTAGTATTGCTTTTATAACGAAAAAACAGAAAAATTGTCAAAATTTTCGAAACTTTAAAACTTAATTACTCCAAAACTAATTCGAAATTCGAAAAAAGGGCGACGTGGTGCAAAACTGCACATCTAAGAGTATGTGTCTGCAAAAAATCATATTTCTGCTGCTAATAGATTTTGCTGGGGGCGAACTCGCAGCAGAAAAAAATAATTTTCGACTTTGACATTAAATAACTCTAGAACTAACTATCTCATCTATTAGCTGTTTGAACGAAAACGATCCTCATACATTTGAATAGAAATGTTTAAAATTTCACAAATTTCCGTGGAATAGTTTTTGCGTAGTGAGAGTTCAAAGTGTTCAAAAATAAAATTTTCAAAAGCAGCGGCGGCCGCGGCGGCGGTCACTGTTACTTTTTTTTAATATAGAGAGACATGCTGCTCTACAACTACTAAACACCCTCATCTTACATATGTAGAAGGCTCTCAGAAAAAGGTCTACCAATTAAAATTAACGGAACTAAAGTAACTCAACTGGATGACTCCACACCAAACAAAGTTTAATTTACTGTCTAATAAAGGGATTGTAAATCTCTCAAGTGTACTGTCACTTGTTGCAATGGAGGGAGCAATAAAACTATATGTGGTAAGAAAAGGTAGAGTTGCAGGGCAATAAAATCTTTCCTTGTAGCCTTTCAGTAAAAATATTTTAAAGTCATAAAACATGCACCCAATCACACCGAACCTTTTGAAAACTTTTATGTAAGAACATGAATTATAATTAAATAAATATAAAATTCTTTAATCAACCTATGATTGTAAGAAGTTTTATGTCTGATTTTTTAGTTACTTATTTCAAAGAAGCAACAAGAAAAAGAAACTAGCTTTGTATCAACATTAACTAAACAGCTGAAAGACCTAAAGATACCTCTAACAAATGATTCTTTCAAATATAACTACAGTACTTCTAAAGAAGATCCTGGTAAGTTTCTTAATATTTTCTGATGTAACTTAGAGTAATTTTCTTATGACTTCCTTTAGAGTTCCACATTTTTCATATATTGGCAGAATTTATTTTAATACCAAGAAAAGGTCATGTTTTCCCCAAGGTTCGTGATTTTATAAACGTTTTTTAAGAATTTTAGTTCGCAAATAAGCATAATTTTTTGTATTCTCAGGACTACCTTATCATTATAAATCCAGAGTGTTGTTAGTAAAATCAAGGTTCTTCAAACACAAGCATCAATTCTGTAACATTTAATGCTCTCTGTTCTATGTTTTAAATGGGTCCTAAGTTTATTGCAGGTAATATTCTTATATTCTTTCCAGGTGTTAAAGATATCCATGCCAACCTTCTTTCTATTTTTAAGAAAACAAATATAGTAGAGGAAGGTGAAAAAGGAGATAAATTAATTTTAGTTACTGACAATACAAATTTTTACTCTGAAGCAGGTGGTCAAATTGCTAGCATTGGTAAAATTTTTAATGAGGTAAAAATTCTCATAATATTGAATTTTTGATAATAGCTTTGTTTCTTCTAATAACTGGAGTTTATTTTTTATTTAGGACTTTATTTTCAATGTAGAGAATGTTACTTCTTCTGAAGGCTATGTTTTACACCATGGAAATGTCCAAGAAGGAAGAGTTAAAAGATCTGATGTACAAATGAGTGTTCAAAAGGTATGTAAATTACAGTTTATTTAAATAGGCTTCTACTTATTAGATTATATGGGTAAGCAAATTTGAGTCACTTGAGGGATTTAGTACCCAATTTAACTTCAATTTACATTCAAGGGAGTGTTTGTCGAATGATTCATTCTCTTTCTAATGTCAGTAGCTTTAATAATGAAGCCAATTGAATATTTTATTGTAGTTTGTTTTTGTAAAAATCATCAGTCATTTAAGTTATTGGAATTTTCATTCAAATTTAAGATTTTAAAGTTTTGTCTTTAAACCTGCAGGTACTATTCACAAAGTTGTATAATTTCTTTGGTTCTTTTAATATATCTCTAAAACCAGCTAACATGCTAAAAAAAAAGCATTTGGATACAATTCAATAAATAGATAACACAGCAGTTAAAAGGCACACAAATATGTTTAATGTTGGCACAAACAATAAAAAAATATGCATTTTCCTGCTTTGGCCCTAAATCTGATAACTTCGCTTTATAAACCAAACAAACTGTAGTATAGCCAGAAATTAATCATGGAGGCTCATATGTGGGGCATATATATGGGTGGTAAAGGCCCCCCTCCCATAAATTTGCCTTAAATGGATAAAAATAAGTTAAAACTGTGTTTTCAATAGTCATATTTCCAGAAAATATTCTTACCTATTTTCTAAGAAGATAATAGTTCTCATAAACTTTACATCAGAGAGATAACAATTGAAAAATATTTCAATTTCAACAAATTTAAGGGGTGCATACATCTCTTTTTATCCCCTTAAGGCTCTCCGTAAGGTTACCGTATACCTACTCCTGCTCAAGGGTCGCGTTGTTTTTGTTTTTTTAAAGATTTTTTAACGGATGAACAGGAGAAATATTTTAGCTTCAAGAGGAAATTTAAGGGGGTGCAATATCCCTTTGCACCCTCATGGCTATGCTACTGTTATTGAACATAAACACATAAGAATAAGAACACACATAAGAACGCACAAACACATAAGAATGTTTTAAGTTCTTATGTGGCTTAAAAAATGTAAAGGGTTATTACGAAGTACAAGTACACTCATAAAGTATTTATCAGCAAAGAGATAGAGAGACAAGCATTATACATAAGCTAGTGTAGAAAAGAGATATCTTCCCTTGTTACAGCCCTTAGCTATCATTTGTCTTCCGAAAGGGTTCTTACATGCATGGAAGAGGGAGTATATGAATATACTTCAAACTATAACAATTGTATGAATTCTTGTGAATAGTTCTTTTTGAAGAAAATAAGCTGATTATACTGTACATGAATTAAAAAACCTTTTCTGTCATTTCAGAATCATCACTTATCTTGTAGCCAAAACCATACTGCTACTCATATATTGAATTCAGCATTAAGAAAGGTTCTTCCGTACACTTCCCAGCGATCATCTTTTGTCAGTCCTACTCATTTACGGTTTGCATTTAGTGCAAAAGTGAGTTATAGCTTTTTTTCTTAACATTAATAATTTAATTTTATAGTTTAATTTTATTAATATTAATTATAGGTAAAATTTTTGAAGATTTATTGGACAAAACACATAATTTGACTCATTCTTCAATGTATGCCTTTCTTATTCCTTAATTACTGACCTAGATAAATTAATTTGATGTTCAGCCTTAGCTCTTTCATCAGTTTCTGTCACAAACTCCTGTATATTTTTCATCAAAAGGGGCATTTTATCTAAACATTTTGATAATAGATTTGCCTCCTTTAGAACCTTTTCTGTTCAGTATTGTGAATTGTCTTTACTAAATAATAAAAAAGTGTCTGAAAGACTGAGCTGAAACATGGTTATTTATTATAGTTTAATTAAGCAAACAAAACGGAATGGTATTTATCTTTTAGAGCATTTTCCTTTTTCAATGAAATATTTTAATAGACTTTAAACTTTTATTTGTATTTGTACTTTGTGAATAATTGGTATCCATTACATTTATAAGAGTTGTTTCAAAATAATAAATACTTCTCTCTCCATTAAAAATTAAAATTTTTTTTCAGTCAGCTTTATCTCTAGAACAATTGGAAAATATAGAGACCTATGTTAATGATATTATTCAGCAAAACATTCCGGTCTCCAGAAAAGAGATGACGTTTGAAGAGCTTTTAAATCAACCTAATGTTATTCTTCTTCATGGAGAGGTATTAAATTTTTCTTAATCTGTAATTTCTGGGTTTAATGTTTTGAATAGCACATTTTATAACATTTTTACTCATTTTCTTAGGAATATCCAGAAAATGTTAGTGTTATATTTATTGGAAATGGAGATAACTCAGATATATCTTCAGTTGAACCATGTTGTGGAATGTATGTATTCATTTCTGGATATTTATTTCCTTAGATAGTATGGTGAATTACACTGGTAATCAGAAAAAATTTTAATGTAGAAATGCACTTTTAATAACCATAAACTTCCCCAAAAATAAAAATTAAAAGAAAAATAAATTCTAATTCTAAAATAAGTCAGTTTAGGTAGGAACCTTATTACCCCATGAACAAGTGTAAACACAGTTCACTTGGATGCTTGAAAAAACATACTTGATTGTAATGAAATAAGAATTAATAGTAGTTAACATTTCATGTTACCAACATCTTATCTTGATCACTTTACTCAACTGTGAATTTAAAGGATGATACGAGTTAAAGAAATAATTGTAAATAGCTGAAGAATAAGTTTTTTCTTGAATTTAACCTGATCAAATGTTAATTATTATGCATGAAAATTACAACATCCTGTAAAAACAAGCCCTAGTATGTCTTCAGCAAAAATTAATTTGAGACCTTTTTCTGGGGAACACTATACACTGTAAAAAATTTCGTGCTATGTTGCACCAAAAAATGGTATGAATTTGCTGGCTACATAAAATGGTGCATAGTTTTACCATACTTTGGTGTTATACTAGCACCAAAAATCAGGATGAGGTTGCACCAAAACTGAGAAAGAGGTATAAAGAATTTGCAATCGACTGCAACCAACGAGAACAGTTTCAGATTTGATGACAGCGCGGGTACCGTTAGCTGTGAGGGAAATCTTTTCCTTTCGTCTACTATTAGTTGTGATTATGAAGAAATTAAAGCAAATCCATAGACATGTAACTAGTATCTCGTCAATATTACTATCCATCTGGTAGAGCCATCACTGACTCCGAATAGTTGCCTGCCCAGAAGCCGTTAAGTTTATTAGAGAACATCGATTAACTTGTTATATTTTTCCTCATTTTAAAAGCGGTGACTAAAATGCTTCAAGTATACACCCTTAAGAGAGCATTTTACCAAACTTTGGTGCAACCGGTTGCACCATAAAAGTATTTTTCAATCATACTACCAAATTTTGGTACAATCTAGCTAAAATAAATTTTCATTGCACCAAAGTTTCGTGAAATCAAAAACTTTGCACCAAATATTGGTTTTACATTTACCAAGATTTTTTACAGTGTACTAAAAATCATTAAAAGTTTTTTTAATGCATTTGTTTGTATCAAACACAGTACAATGCTTTCATCTTATCTACTTTTGTTTTTAGACATGTTCAAAATACTGGAGATATTGAAAGCTTTATTATTACTCCATCAAAATCTTCTATTGGTTCTTCTAAATACATAAGTGCTGTAACTGGAAAACAAGCTATCCTAATAAGAAATAATGGAAAGATGCTGCAAGAAAAAATTGAAAGTCTGGAAGAAAGGGTGAACGTGGCTGTTAATGATATCAAAGTAAGTTGTATTAACTTTTTTTTATATGAGGACAATCAAAGTAAAAAACTGTTAACAACATTTCGTTTTACAGATCACGCCTGATTCCCTAAAAGTTTTGCTTAAAGAAGTCAAAGGTGCTATAGGGGTAAGAATTATTCAATTTACTAATAGAATATCTCAAGTGGAGACATTGGATTGTGAATATTATATAAAAATATGTATAATTTTATAGGAATGCCAGTCAAAAACAGATGCCCCCTTGCTGGTTCTAAAAAAATGTGAAGATGTTTTGAAAGAACTGAAAATTAAATTATCTGATTTGATCAATACTATAGCTGAAGATAATATGTTAGTAAGTATTCATTTGTTTTAAAACAATATACGAGGTGTGGCTATTAAATAACGAGACTGATGCTGTAAATCCTATTATTTTTAATTTATCTATATTACTTATCATTACCTTTAATATGAATCCCTCCTCTACCCCTAGACGCCTTTTTGTGAATTTTATGTTGTTTGAAAAAAATTTGGAAGCCTTTGTATGTGACCTCCTTTAAAATTTTTGCCGGATTTTCTTTTACAACTTCAACACACCGAAATCCTGATTTTTAAAATCAGATTTAAGCTTGGTAGTTAAGTAAAAGTCCTATGGGGCAAGGTCAGGTGAAAAAGTTGGATGTTTTAACTCAGGGATGTGGTATTTGGCTAGAAACATGACTTGACAGACACTACAGATTGAGCTGGCGTGAAATCTTTATGGAGATTCAATGACTTGTGAGTTAGAATTAATTGGTATGCAAAACTTGTCTTGAACATTATTTGTCAATTCAAACAGTTTCAGCTATAGCACAAATACATAAAAATTGTAAAATCGGATCAAAGTACCAACATTTTTAGTAATTTTAGCTGTTTTTTGACGAGAAAGGGCTTGTAGCGGTGTAAATCCTTTTCTATCATCGCAGCTATTTAGAAAACACTTAAATCACACAAAAACATAAGCACATGACAAATATTTATCTCCATACATGTCCTTTATTGAAAAATTAGGTTTGGTAGCCATTATTTGAAGTTTCGTGTGAAATTTAACGAAAATTTGCTGCCTTATTACTGTGCACTTACCATTTTTCCGGCAAAATGGAACAATATGCTTTTATATAAACATACACAACAGCCAGACGAATTTGTTTAAAAACACGGGGGTTGCTGCATTTAAAACATGAAGTTCCATACTAAACAACTGCCCTATGTTTAAATTTCTCACATGCTTAGTTTTTTGGTAGAAGCATCAGTCTCGTTATTTAATAGCCACACCTTGTATGTTCTTTAATATTGTAAAACTGATAAGTAACTATGAATTATAAACTGTTAGACTATGGTACAAAATTTAAGTATAGAACTTTTTGTACCTTTGTCGAACATTATTTATTATTATCCACTCTTGAAACTATTAAAATCATCAGTCTTTTTAATTGTCTAGTTTAAAGGTTTTACATCATAAGGATCAATAATAACTATAGCGTTTTTCTTTTATCACTGATATGCATTGCCTGATGTATCAAAATTGTCCATGCAACTAGATGGTTTATAACCCATTGATAGATTTGTTTAAAAATTTTCTTGTCTCCATGAATAATAACTAATTTTCCAACAAAACCTTTTTTATAGAATGAACCATTAAAACCAATGAATTAACTAAACTAAATGCTGAAATTGAATAAATTACATTGTGTGTGCATATTTTTAAATACTAAATTTTCAATAGGTATATAACATTAAAAATTCATTTGTTTTTTCCATTAAAATATTCCTCTGAGTTTGGAAAGAATAAAATGAACTATAGCATTTTTAGGTTTTGGAAAAAAGAATTTCAAATCAATACCTATCTAAATTACCATCCCAATCTCTATAATTGCAGATCAAAAGAATTAATATTAACTAACAATAACTTTTAATTTTTTTATTTCTTGGAAAAAATGTGTGGTTTAAAACCAAGTTCTTTGAATGTAGCTGATTTTGTCTGGACTATTAACTAAAAATTTAGATGTATATGCACTCAAACATAGTATTCCCATTAGAAGATAATAATTAAATAATTATCGTAGTTTAATCAATCATTAAAGCTTAGAGAGTATATTCATTTTTGTTTGGTCAAATTTTCTTTCAGAATTCTACTGTGTTTAGTTCTGATCAAACTGTGGGTCTAAATGTTTTGAATTATCTGAAGAAGAGTTCTGTTTTGCCAACAGATGATATCTTTAAGTATGACTATCATGAAAAAGGTAAATTCTAGTGTTTAGTCTAGTCTTATTTATTTATTAATTCTAATTAATTACTGAAATTTTTATAATGGAAATTATTTTCTGAGCGGTCACCTTTTGAATATTTTGGGCTTGTTTCTCTTTTAGATGTAAAGCCTATCAAAGCTAACATACTAGCAATAGTCAAAGACAACGAGTTGGTTGATTATGTGCAACGTGGCTTGAAATGTCAGATTGTTTTAGATAAAACTAACTTCTATGCATTTGATGATGATCAAGCAGGTGATGTTGGAATACTTTCTTGTAATGTAAGTGAAAATGTTTAAAATAGGCTTATGTTTTTGAAAACTTTTCTGTTTTTTTATTAATTTCTCATTGAAGTTGATGTTGAATAAATTCTTAGTTATTGAGCAGTAAGATTGTATTTTTTATGTTTTGGATTATACTAAAATAGCAAATTGTTGCATTTTACTTTTAATTTAATTTTCAGGACTTCAAGTTTAGGATTGATAATGTTTTTAAAATTGACGGATTTGTCTTTCATGAGGGTATTGTAGAGCAAGGAAATGCTTCTGTAAAGAAAAATGTTGATTTATCCATTAATCAAGTATGTATTGTTTATTTATTTGGAAACACAATTGTTAAACCCCTAGTGTTCTTTTAAAAGTTTCAGTTGTGTTATGTTTTTTAATCATAGTCTTCTTTATGTAAACATTGGGTTTTTAGCATCTCCATTTTTATCTTAATACAGAAACATCGCTTGGCCTGTTCTCAAAATCATACTGCTCTTCATATATTAAACTCTGTCATGAAGCAAGAGTTGCCATATTTCTTTCCAGTATTTGCTACTGCTGGAGCTTCTGAACTGCAATTGAATTTCACTTCAAAGGTAAAATTGTAAAACATTGTTTTATTCAAGGTTTAAATTAAAACTTGTGCTATCATTATTTCAATTAGTGCTTTGCACTAGGAAAGCAGTTAATTCTCCAGAATCGTAACTAAAATTTAAAACTAGTCTAGTGTAGTCAATTACAGAATTCGGCATTAAAATTGTGAAACCAATAAACATGCATTGAGTTTAGCAACAGCTTTTAGAAACTCTGGTATTCCAAGAGCTGTGGAAAATGATTTTGATCTATATGGAAATAGTTTCACTGATATCTCAATTGCACTTTAATTTTCATCATGGAAGTAGAAAAAGCTCCCACAGGTTGTTAGTTTAATGATTACTTCTAAGCAATATTAAGAATAATTTTGAAAAACAAATCAAAGTTGCTATCATTTGTATTTTTTTACTCTGTCAGACTTTACCAGTGTGCACCTACTAGTTTTGCTCTCCTTCTATCTAAACATAAATCAACATTATTCAATAGGAAAAAGTGCCCCAATGGACCCCAAATACTCCTTATTATATCCTTCTTTTCAAGTTTTTGACTATAAAAAAAGTATCAATTACCTTTTTTCTGCAGACTTATGTTGCTGAAGATGAACTTGAAGTCATTGAAAACAAAGTTAATGAATTTATCAAAGCTGAATTGACTGTTGAAAAAAGAAAATTGTCTCCAGATTCAGTAAAGGACACACCAATGTACAAATCAGCTCTATTAAAAGTAAGTTGGTGTATTTTTATTCTCTTAAAGGTCTTAAGCCCTGCTTCTATTATACATGTTTCAAGGTTGTATTTCAAAAGATTTTTTTTATTGGAGTAGTCCATAATCTGTATGTATAAACCATAGCTGATGTATACATTTTCAATTTTGTTATATTTTCTTTTTTACAGCAAGACATTGACCACCTTCCTTTTATTTCAATAAATGAAGATAAAACAAAGAACCTTCCTAAGTCAATTGAACCTTGCCATGGCACGTAAGTAATTTACATTATATTTTTGCATTTAAAACAGTGATGCTTTATTTAATGATGATTTTTTTTATTTAGACATGTGGATTTTACTTCAGAAATTGGTTCCTTTATTATCATATCACAAAGTGTTAAAGATAAAGAAAGAATTATCCGTGCTGTAACTGGAGAACAAGCTGCTATTGTGGAAAAAGAGGGACTTGAATATGATAAACAGATGTCTGAATTAGAAGAATATGTTTCAAAACAAATTGATTCATTTAGTGTAAGGCATTCTGATTTTCATGTTTTGAATGTAAATTTAATTTCATTGATATTTATTTTATTTGAATTATTGTTTTGTTACAGTCCGACTATTTGCTGCTATGGGATTGTCTAAAAATGGTTAAAGAGGCAAAAGTGAGTATACATAATGTTATTTTTTATAGGAAATGTAGGAATAGGAAATTATAAATTGAGAAAGATCTAGCATTTTAGAAGTTTAAGTGTTAAAAACTTAAAATGTCTCATTAGAGAAATTTGCAACCCGTTATTTTAAACATGTAAAAGATATTCAATAAACTAATAATTTGTTAACTATAATTTTCTAGGGATATCATAAGACAGAACTTCCTTTACGCTTGTTTCGTAATCATCAAAATAAATTAAGTGTCCTTACAAAAAAGCTAAATGATGCAACTAATGACTTTGTGCAGAAAGGATTTTCAGATGTGAGTATATATTATTGTTGTTTAATTTTCTCTACAGTGTATAAAGTATAAGTAAAGTGTATAAAATATAAGAGTATTCTTTCAGTGGTTTCTTAAATAAACCTAGTGAATAAACTATTCAATGAACTTGTTTCTTAAACTCATTTTGCTATAATATATTCCTAAATTTGTAAGAAATATATTATGTTATTTTTTTATTTTATTACCTGAACTTTAAAACATTTTTCACTTAAAATAAATTGGTTACTTAATTCACTGTATAATTGGTTTCATTACACAGCATGGTTAACTATGTGTTTTTTCACTACAATAAATTGGTTTCATCTCATCGTCTTACTACACATAAGTGATTGACAAATTCCCATTTTTTATAAAAAATTTTATGTGGTTTCTTTTCAGATGAAGTCTGAAATGAATTTAGTTTTAGAAAGTTATTCTAAAAATCCCTTCATAGTTCACCAATTAAAGACGCTTGGGGATGGGAAGAAAATTGCTAATTACGCAGTTGAAAATTCCTCCAATAAGCCAGCTCTATACTTTGTTAAAGATGGCCACTCATCTTTCATTTGCTCATGTTCAGTACCTTCGGTAACTAGATTATCTTTTGTTCTTTGTGTCTAGTTTTTGCTTTTAATGGTTTAATTTTTCTGTATTTAAAAAACATTTTATTTATATATTTTTACTCTGTCTTTAAACTTAAAGCTCTTACAAGCTTATCAATACAATATCATTTCATGCCATTTTTAAAGCATTTTTAGGAATTAAAATATTTAACTTTTTCTTTCAAAAATTTAATTAGAAAGTATATACAGTCACTCCAGGAAGTATTCGTACACCCAACAAATTTGCCTCCTATTACAGCTAAACTACATGTGCAAAATCCAAACAAAAATTATCCTAACGTAGTATGTTAGTCTTCATTATAAACTTCCAAAAAAAGCAGAAAAAATATCAAAACATTTAGAACAAAATACTTAAAAAATAAAGTGATTTGAAAGTTATTGGTATTATGAACCTCAAGAAAGAAATTGCATGGACGTGCTTTTAAATTAGGATTAGGTGTACGAATACTTTCTGGAGTGACTGTATGTTACTCAATTTTTTGGCATTTCTAAGTAAATTGCAGTTTGTTAAATAAAGCAATGTTTTCTCTTTTCAGTCATTCATAAATTCAAATTTTTCTGCCTTACTTTGGATCAACCCAGTTGCTTCATTTCTCAATGGTAGAGCAAGAACTTTAGCAAAGGATCCTGAGATGTTTTATTCTGTGGTCACTGATGAAGTTGATAAAATTGATGAGGCCATTAAAATTGCTCTTGATTATGCATCAGTACATATGAAGCAGTAGCTTTTTGTATGTGCATTTGTAAATAAATGTAGAGTATTTATTTATAACTTGTAATGCTGCTTTTTATTTAGTTCAAGGTTGTTGTGATGATATGTATTAGAAAAGTGCAACAAAGTTTAATTCTCTTAATATGTTTGAGTTTAATCTAGCATTTTTCTACTTCATATATTTTTTGTTACATATTGAAGTAAAGAATCACCATATTCAAATTTTAAACACAAGGTTTAAAAATTAAGAATGGAATGTGTTACAATTCTCTTAGATTCACTAAATTTGCTCATGACTGAATATTTAATATTTCCAGAAAAATTTCTTGGAGATGTGTTATACTTTCCGATGTGCAACCATATTAATTTATCAATTGACTGTAAAATGTTAAATTTATGGTGATCTTAATTTTAAAGATTATCATAGGTAAATTAAATGTTCATTTTAATAAATGTCTATATTCTAAAACTAAATACTTTATTCCCAGAAAAATGATGATACATTTTCAATATATAACTGTTACAAATCTATTGTGTTTACTTGATACACACCAATTCTCTTTTAGTCTAGTTTATAATGCATTACATTATATGCATTCATTTATATAAGCTTCACCCATTATTATGTAGAATTTGTTGCAGGAAGGAAGTTTTTTTCTAAAAACTATTTTGAACTAGATTTATTAATGAGTGCTTAAATTAATTATTGCAAAGTAATGAATTATTTAATATTAGTAAATATTTCTTATATTGGTAAAAATGTTATCTACTTTGATCTAAAGTCTTATTACACAGTGAAATTATAGATTGTTAATAAATAGTTGAGAACTAAAAAAATTAGGAACTCTTCTGTTTCTGTAGAAGTAATTATATATCAAATAAAGTTATTAAAATCTATTAAACATATCTAATGAAATAGAAGGCACCTGCTTAAAGATAAATAGTAATATTTTTCATTAGAATCTAACAATAAATTTTTAGAAACAAAAACATTTTTTTCTATTCTTAATGTGGAAATCAGTTTTAAATTTTCCTTATAAAATTTAAATTTGCTTTATTGGAGTAAATACCAATAAATATCTTAACTTTAAAAATATTTTCTTCAACAAAGTTTGTTGAATATTTATTCAATAAATAAAATAATTTCATTGAGATTACATAAGTTAACATTTGTTAACTGTCTATTCTAGTCTTTTACTAACATGTAACTTAAGGAGATTTTTAATATATAATTAAAAACTCCTTTTCAGCTATCAATTTCTACAGTATGCAACTTCATTTCATAATTTTAATTCTTACTAACCAGCTGCTCTTAATTTATAAATTCTAAACATGAACCTAACCTAAGTAACTACATTAAAACCATTTATATAAACCTTTCCGTTTTCTAACTTACCTATACATTAGCAACATATTAAGTATCCTGCACATTCATAGTTGCTCTATTTTTCTTTTTTGACAAAACTAACAAATATAACTTAACGGCTTAAATCCGCTAAGCAGGCACGAAACTACTCTGCACATTTCTTTGCACTTGCTTTAACTGTACAGTAAGAGCCAGCTTTTTACTTCTCTGTATATATCTGCTGAGCATATCCTCAACACCCTCATAGAATAACAATCTTTAGGAAATTCATTATAAACCATTTTTATCTAGACTTATAATCTCTAAAATAAATCAACAGTCTAATCATATAGCATTTGATTCAATGTATTCCCATACTTAAAATTGGAAACAATTTGAATTTAAACATTAATTACATCAATTGCATTTTTCTAACTTATTTCAACACATAAAGTTGAAGAAATGAGCAAATCCTAGAGATATTTGTAACTTGGGATATTTTATCTCCTAAATCAAATTTTTAGTAAATCAATTGTGATATAAAAACATAACCTTTTTTATGTCAATAATTATTATTATCCAGGTTCAAATATCATTTTCATACACACATACCTAAACCTTCTGCACCATTCGATTTAGACACTCTAAGAGTCAAATTAGTGACAATTAGTCAAATTCAATACCAATTTCCAAAATTCAGTTAGAAGATCCAACATAATTTTTTGAGACATTTGTCATAGCTCTATCAGAATTTCTTCTTCAGAACCTATGAATGAACCAGATCCTATTTCAAAACTTGATGTAAATACAGCCCAATTTTACTTACCCAGCCATACTACATCAATAATGCATCTTCTTCAAACCAGAACATACCGTACCACTCCTGGTACTGCTGGTCCTTTACAATCATCAGCTACCAGCATTCCCATTCAATACAGTCTCGCATGAGGCGACATGGACAGAATTCCGAAAGTGGTGGCTAGGGTGGACACAATAAACACCCACAAGAGAAACCTGTCTATGATGAGCGCCAGTTGCTGCCACTCCGACTTGATCTTGTCCCTCCGGTCCTGCTCTTGCGTCCTGACCTCGCTCCGTTCGATGGTCTGGTAGATCTTGTCCAGGACCTTCATGAACTGGATCTCGAACGTCTCGAGGGGGCTCTTGATGGAGTGGTGGAGGTTGGAGATGCAGTGGTGGTGGTTGCAGTGGAGCTTGGGCGAGATGCGGCCGTTCTCGCAGAAGTCCCGCTCCGGTTTGATTTTGGTGTTGGTCATGCGGAAAAGCACCTGGGGATAGCGTAAAGGGGTTTTTTAAACGTTCCTCTTACACTTATAAAGAAGTCCTTAAAGGGAATTATTCTTTTTAAATATCAGTTCCTTATTTTTATATCCAGCTCCTTTAACGGCTGTATTCACCAATAACTTGACCTTAAATTACAGATCCAAGATCGAGGTACTTCATTCACGTGTTCCCCACCCCTTGTGAGCTTTTTCAACAACTCTGATTGGCTTAAAACTTGTTTCACCTTATCAACTGCCAAGTAGAAGTTTTGATTCCAGGTTAACCTTAGGTTCAGTTAATGGTGAATACAACCGTAAATATTCTTCGGTTCAATTCCGTTAACTGTACCGTTAAATATCGTCAAGGTGTTTTACATGAAAAATATTCAAATATCTCCAAAGTTTTATGGTTTTTATTGATATAACTGAATATTTTAATCGATTAGTTTGCAATTTTTGGTGATGTCTCTAATATATGGCGTCCAAAAACAGCTTGGCGATATTTAGCGGGACAGATCTGTGATCAGAATTTTTAACCTATTCTTTAAATTTTGTTTTAACTTTTTAAGCACATAAAACGGTACAATTTCTTTAGGGGCCAATCACAAATTATCATCAAATGTAATGTTTAAAAAAATCGTTAGCAATCGGATGAATAACTCAGTTTTCACCGCAAGGCTTACAATATCTGTACAACTAGTTTTTCCTTGCTAATACACTATAGGCCAAAAAACAAACTTTACTGTCCTACGCCTCAGAGAGGATTTGAATATAATCGGTATGTAAATGGGTGAAAATAAACAATCTGTTTCCTTGTTTAAAAACGACAATGGGAATATAATTATTAAAAAGAACAGTTTTTTGTTCTTATCAGGCTGGTTTTTGTTTCTCGCGAGCGCGATAAAGGGTGATGCATTCTGTTAGTTACATCTGGCTAAATTTTATCTGTAAGTTGGATTTTTGGTCCTTTATGTATGTCTTTGAGTAACTACTTCAAGTTTCGATTGGTGAGAATTAGTGAATATTAATTTAATGTCATATGGGGTAACTGGAGTTATCTGAGCGAGGAAGAGAATATAATATATTGACAAGTTTTAATGTAATTATTATTTCCTTTTTGGCACTAATATGAAATCTTTGACATTCTCAAAACATAGAATATCTACTAATTAATAAATAAAACCCCAAAAGTGCTACTAAAATTGTGTGTTATCATTCTGAAACCAACTGAAACTTTTACAAAAATAGACATAGAAGAAATATTCTTACTGAATTTGTTGCATCTAATGTGCTTGAAAAATCAACACGTATGAAGAGGAGTTTGGCTAGAACACCAAACACGAATCTCTTGACACAATTTGGCACTTCGTTTCCGTGAATTCCTCGATGATGGATATTCAAAGTTACCACAGACATTGCTGTAGCCAGAGAAACCAATGTCATGACGACAGCATAATAAAGACCTAAAAAAGGTATACATTTTGTAAAATTTGTGTAAATTAATGTATTGAATAGAAAAGTCTTGTATTTTGAAGTCAAAAATACCATGCAGAAGAAAAGAAAGATTTAATAATATAAATATCCTTTTTTTTTAAATTTACAATAAGAAATGTATAGTTAACCATTTTATCATATTTGCGACCGTAAACAAGTGAACCTTGTGCCATAAACCCTACCAACGAACATGCTATGCTTTATAAATTAGTAGAATGCATTTAAAGATTGTCTATAAAAATAACATGGAAGACAAAATGTGGATATACTTAATTATGTAATTCTTCTTTATTATGTAATTAATCTGAATCTTGAATCAAAAAAATATATTGAGTTTACATAACACAAAATATATTCCAATTTTTAGTTAAATATTAAGTATATTTTTTTAATACCCAAGAAAAATATTTTGAAAGTAAGTAAGTATTATTACACAAATTTAAATTCAATTTTAACTCTATCATGTAATCAGGGAAATATAGATAGTTTCTTGCAGATAAAAGCCATATTTACACGAGTTTAATAAGTACATATTCCAAGATTGAACTAGTAAATCTTGGATTATTACGGATTCTGCTGATTGGCTTGTAAATTCTTAAACATTTTCTTACTCTCCAAAAAATCAATTAGGAATATCAGTTCTTAAGTGGGCTGCCTACTTTATTGATATAACTTCTCACCAGTATTTAAACAAATCTAATTAGTATTGATGTTGTACATCAGGCTACTTCGAAATCATTCCCACTGGCCCGGTCCATTGCGGTACGGAACCCACGCAACCCTGAATGACCAATCTGTAGAATGACTGATGATTGATGACGTCATCTTAAATTTTCTATAATTCCTCCAATGGTTCCAAACCGGATGGGTTGATGCTCAAGAGTTTATACTTGCCTATGAGCGGCACGGTGTCTGAAGTGGGCGGCATGCTTTCCCCTATGACCATGAGGAAGACGGTCATGGAAAGAAGCGTGGTGATGCCCAGGGTGACCTTCTCCCCCGAGTCCGAGGGCATGTAGAAGCTGAGCAGCGCGATGCCCGTGATCAGGATGCACGGCAGGATCAGGTTGAACACGTAGAACAGCGGACGACGGCGCAGCACGATGTGGAAAGTCACGTCGGGGTACGGCTCCTGTTGAGGTACGTCACAAGATTCACTGTTTGTCTATCACAGGATGAGCTCTCGTTTACATTTCTTACATCCATTCGTTTAGTATTGTTTCTATAGCAACCGTCACAATCAGGCAACATAGTCCAGAGCTCATCTTGTGATAGACAGCCAGTATGGTATAATTAATCTTTAAAGGCTCGTTTAGATTAATCACTTTCGGTGTTCATTTTGGAGGAATCATCCGAAGTGTAAATTGTCATTTCTATACAAACGAGCGATTCACAGGAATGAATCACTTATGATGAACATTGAAAGTGAAACAGTGTTAATGAACCTTAATGCACATTAGATGTGAAAATTTAGGCGTTTTATGGGGGAAAGAAATGCTTTAAAGATATGATTGAAATCAGAAACACTTAAATTATTACATAGAAGTTATTGAACTAATCTCCCTGAATATAGACATCAATGAAATATTCGTAATTTATAAGGATCAGGGGAATCATCAGAAAAAGTACGGGTCACTTGACTTTTAGGTGATTTGAGTGAAATTTATGTAGAAAACACTAGGATGGCTGGTTGATTAATAATTTATCTATGACTAGCTGATATGCCCGCCGTAGTTCGGGGAAAAAAAGGCTAACCAAACTGTGTGTTAAAATAAATAAGTATTTTCTTCACTGTATTCCTTTCCGAGGCGTCATTTAGGTGCAACTGCCTTCCTGCTAGAATTCCTTTTTGATGCCATACTACCCCGTTTGCCATCCCCGTTTTTAAAGAGTAATTTTTCAAAATAGAAAAAGTCAGGGGACCCTTCTGAACCCCCCTTATTTTTTCTTTTTAATGCCCTTAGCTCCCTCCATCCATTTCTGCAATTCGTATAAATGTATAATTGATACAAATATCTCCGCCTTCGCTTCACAATAAAAGTTATTATTGAACACCAATTTCTATAGATAAAACTGATTTCCGTCTCATCTAGCTAAATTTTAAATAAAAAATAATTCAATACACAGACTTTTTTAAGATGTTAAACAAAACCTTAAAAAACTGTTTAGAATTAAAGTGTTTATAACCATTTTTTAATAGAGGGAATTTTTTTCAAATCAGGGGGAGACCCCCTGAACCCCCCTGTATTGATCTATCACCAACTCATTCATTGAATAAAATTTCAAACATGAAATAAAAGTAAACATCATTTGAATCGACACCAACTATTGATAAAATGCCTCTGATAAAATGTTGTTTAATTTGGACTTTGCTGGAAATACTTAAATTTGATTAAATAGAAAAAAGAATAAAATATTTCAGTGGAACGGTTTTTGGTTATCATAAAAAAATTATTTATTAATTAAAAATTGCTTCTTTATCATATTTTTTAAAAATTCACCTGTTATAAAACATTTCAAAATAAATATTTCCAACAATAGAGGTTTTGCATTACCTGGAAGGAGCAATAACCGTTACCAATTTAACATTGAAGGCTAAGCATAAGAATATAGAAAAAGGACAAAAAAGGCTCCTTGGAATGCTTTGATTCAGAAAATTCTTTTTCGCTAACCTTCCTGGTTGTGTCAAGAACAATATGCTAAAATTTCATAACAATCACATTAATAATGTGGATGCTAGGATCCAAAAACTAAAAACGGGAATAAATATTCAAACCTCCGTGAACCCCCTCCAGAATGGAATATCGAAAAATCCAGAAATTACTTTCTTTGAAATACTCTCAAGAAGGTATTCCCAACAGTTCACTTCGTAATATCGATTTCTCGGTACTGTTTTCTTCGAAAATGTAAAACTTGGTTTATGCTCAGCAAAAACGGGTTTTTGGAATATTCAGACCCCTTAAAATTCGAATATCCAAAATCTGAAAAATGCCTTTCTAGAAATTGTTGCTAGGTACCTTCCTGCGAAATAACGAAGATCTGGGGTCATTTGGGACGCTGCTGGGCTCAAAAACGTCGAAAACGCTCCAAACCCCCCTGTGGTTCAGAAAAAAGAAATTTCGAAAAATCCCTTCTTAGTGCGCGTATACACCGTAAGGTCTTCGACCCTACCAAGTTTCGAGTCTTTAGCCCCGGTAGATTTTGCTGTGCGTTGCTGAGTGAGTGAGTGAGTGAGTGAGTGAGTGGTAAAGCTCTTTTATTATTATAGATACACATAATAGTAGTAATTGTATACTTTAAAATTTGACTCGCCAAGACGAAGGCGTTTATCTTTTGTCATAAATTAATTGTTAACTTGTACCTCTTGACTCACAACTAAAGTAAAAGTATTCTATCAAACCTAAGTATGACTTTTCAGCATTATTCAATAAATATGAGATCTTCGTTTAATTATTTGAATAGTCTTTTTCGATTTTTAATCTTAAAATAACCTGCACCTCAAAAGGACCTTTTTACCTGGCAGCAGGAGTAATACACTTCGTTCCTCTCGACCAGCATAGTGATGAGGTCCCATTCCCCATTCTCGACGTAGTTCGAAAGGTCCCCCTCTTTTGTCTGTATGACCACATTGACTCGGAACCCGTCGTAAGACCACGATGCGAACTTCATGGAACAGTTCTGCTCGTCGAACGGGAACCAGGCAACATTGATCTTGCACGAGCTCCGAAAGATGGCGCTTGACAGCCATGTCAGGTTGCCATCAGATGAGATGATTACGTTGGTACTCAGGATAGCGTTGTTGTATTGGGAATCCGCGCTGCGAGATAAAATTAACAAAAATAAATATAATATGTTTAATGTTCTGAAACAGCTTAATTTAACAAATCAATTAAAGGTACAAAAACAATTACCTAATAAAAATCTCTAATATTATCTAAGAAAATTTAACATAAACATTCAATGCATCGTTTGCTATTTTATTTGACTCACAAAGCATCATTGGTAGATTTAAGAGGAAGACCCTGAAAGGCATAGGGATGGTGTCCTTATTTGGACTGGAAACATCTTTTACCATTAAAAATATGGAATATTCTGAAAAGGTTGGGGGAGGGCATTGCTTTCCCCATGACCCATGTAAATCCGCTCATGTGAAGAAATAACTTAGCATCAAAACTTTCGTATTAATATTATACACTCATAAATACATTACACAACCATTAAAAAGTTGAATTAAAATAAAAGCATGCATTACTTTTGAAACTATTCGTTATTCGGATTCATTACTGCCGAAAGGAAAACATATAAAATTAGTTCTGAGGAGAAACAACTAAGTTTCTTATTTTGATTCTATGGGATTTTTTAATTTTTATTTTCGATTTCATTATATTTGCAAGGTATAAAATGATAAGTGTCGATAAATTTGTGCAATTTTATTTACGTTTTCTAAATAACCTTTTCTCCTCACTAATGTTTGTATTGTAAGGCTGAGCGCGCATGAGCGACTTTTGCCACGGTGACAAAGACAAAATTGTTGCCTTGGCTATTGAAACAAGTTGAACAGTATTGATGAGTGTGCGCACTAGGCGACGTGACACTTGGCCGATTGCCAAGAATTTCTTCATAGAGATCCATTGTTTTCTAGTGATATTTTTGATACTAGTAATCTTGGTCGCCGTGACTTTAGTCACTCGTGCGCGATCAGCCTAACAAGTTAAATATACTAGTACTATTTGGGTTGCGATGTTTTCTTACTTATTGTACAAAATGATGTCGGGTCTCCATACTTTATCAGCTGGTATTCTCACCACTGTAATACCTCCAAAATCTGAGTGATTCCACCGAAGACCGTAATCCATCCATATCTAAAAGTGAAAGCGGGAATAGTACTTTCAATAAAGGAAATGTCCCCGATGTAAAATGGAAAATGTGTGTTTTCTCACTAACAAATACTTTAAGAATTTTAACGAAATAGGAGTTAAAGAATTTAATTGAAATTTGCTTCAAAATTCTTATTCGAGTAACTTTCAATAAATGGAAAAATTTATTGATTTTTTTGTAAAAAATTCGTGTAAAATTTTAAGAATTTAACTAAACTGAAGAAATCATAAATGATTGATTGAGATAGGTTAAAATATTTAAACATATGCTATCCAAAATTTCAATAAGATTTTAATAAGTAATTTCAATCTGAGCACAAATAAAACAATATCCATGGAAATAAGAAAAGGGCAATAAATAATAAAAAAGGGGCAATAAATAAGATTTAGTAAATTAAATCAGAAAAATTATTCTTGATAAGAATTTATTTCAGTTCATCACAAATCAAGCATATAAACGTAATGCACTATACTATATGTATACTATTTACAAACTCTATATTAATAAATGTTAAAATATTAAACTTAAAAAAAAAATATTTATAAAAAAAGCAAGGACCTGTTGAGAAAATAAATAAAAAATCATAATCAATAATGCAACCAATATTATCCATTCTCTCAATGAACCACAATATACTTCTCCGTATTAGATCCAATTACACGATAACTCAGCTATTCATTCTAACATAATTATCTGACCCCAAACCACCCTAACGACCGACCTTATCCCAATAACACAATGCGAGAGAGTTGAATTTATTTAAAGCTCTGCGTTTTTACCTCAATCTGTAGTGGAGACAAAAAAACACAGCCACCATTACCTGATTAAGCCAGCAGTTGGTAGTTAAAATCTGGTTTCTTTCATCCTGCAAAAGGGAGAGAAATAATAATTAGCGCCATACTCTGGTAATGAGAACACCGATCGCTCGCTTCCTGCTACGAAAAGGTAATTAGACGACAGCATATGTTGGTCTGATCGGTCTTCCATGAGTAGAGAGGCTGCAGCTTGCTTGCTTGCTTTAAAGTTATAATTGAAGACGGTGTCTTGGGATATTTTTTCTCGGGCGCTTTAAATGTCAAACGATGCCCGTCTTTTGTTTTTGAAGGTAGGAACAAGGAGGAAGTGCTCTTTTGTTATGTTTTAAAGTTTTGGGAAAGTGAATGGAGTGGCAACGCTTTTGCAGTTTTGTGAATGAGCGTAGAATTTTTACTGGTGCCGTTAAGACATCTTTATGCATTTTGTTTTAGAATAGCATGATCTTTCGGAAACTATATCCTGTTTAAAATGAGGTTTTATGAGATCAACATAGTAGATTTAAGTGTTAATAATAAGCAATATAAAGGTTTATTGTGATGAAAAATAAAGAATAAACCGTACTTGGTACTGTGGAATTTCTTTAGGGTTGTCATCCACGGAATACAAATATTGATTAAGATATTTTCACAGAAAACCCCACAAAATCGTTATAAAAATCTCTAAAATTAAATTTTCTTTATCTGTACTGCAACTGAACACAAAAATTCTTTCTCGTGAGATGATCATTTTCTAAAATTAGGCTTAATACGGAGATCGGTTTAGTTTCAAAATATTTAGAGTTAAATTAATTTTTCTCTATTCCTCGTGTAATTAAAAATTGGGTCCACAAAATGTTTATCAGAAATTCAATATTTAGTTAGGACTATTTCATTATTATATCATCATTAAAAGAAGTTATATGGAATTTATTTACTCATAATCCATTTTTATTTCAGTTTTACATTTATATTTAATTTTTATCATTTGTCCTGTCAAGCTTCATTTATTTAAGATATTAAAATCAACAAGATTTAACTCTAACTGTTTTAAAATGTAATAGTGTTTATTCAATAATTCTAATTTTAGAGAAAGATAATTTTATTATATTGCATTATTTAAATTTATTAAAATTACCCGCGCAACTTAAGTCATGGCCACCTAGACTCAGGACTCCCCCTGCATATTTAAAGTACCACGAAAGTTGTACTCCAGAGCTATAAGGTCCTATCGTTTAATTTCTCCTGGGGAAGAAAAAAACTACAATTTTATATTTCAATTTTAATTTCCAAAGTTACAAAAGCTTAAAATTGCTTAAATTAAATTAATTTAATCAAAGTTAATTCAATAATTACTTCAAAAATTCGAGTTAAACTTATAATTTTAGTTTGTCTTCTCTCCTGGAAAAACTAAGCGATAGGAACTTCTGGTTCTGAGGTACAGAATTAAATTTAATTTCGTCAAGTTTTAATTCGTGAGTTTTGGTCAAAGAGCGATCAAAAGTGAGTTAGGACTACTATTCACACGTTAAAATTTCGAGCTTCTCTGGCCTTAATAGTCTATGTGGCCATGATCCAATCACGATAAATAACATGCATTATAAATACTTATTAAATTCAATATTATGATATTTTTCAAACTACTATTAAATTTTATCAATGTGCCGTAAAATATTTGTTTTAAATAGACAGCTCAAATTAATAGAAAAATTAAAGAATTCTAACTTACGACATCAATGATTTGCGTCAGTGCCAGTCCAAAGGTGACATTGACAGGTTCAGATGTGTGCCTTGCAGGTCGGACACTCTTGTCGTAATTAGAGAGCAGGTATTTAGTCAGCCGATATTCGTTTTCATCTCGTCCTGTTACCATCATAACTGAAAAAGAATTCCCTATAAGTTAGCTTTACTGCATTGATTGAATACTTCGGGAAAGCGCCTGTAGATGTTGTTTTTCCTTTCATATCCATTTATTGCAGAAACAACAACTTGCATTAGTTAAAGCGTTAAAGCTATCAAAAACTACTACTACTTCTGTTCTAGTTCATAAAGTGCTGTCCCAAATGTCAATTTCAATGTTTTATATAAAAAAAATATTAACATGTTAATAGACATAAGTTGAAGATTTTTTAAAAGGTACTATCACAAAAAGGGGGGGGGGTTACTGGTGTTGGATTTGGCTTAATGTGAATTATTAAACATTTTAAGAAAAACATTTTTTTTTCAATTACGGTCACCCTGGAAGTCTGAGAAGAAAAAAAAAAGTACACTATGCCCATTAACTCAATAAGAATTTAACCCATCTTTTACGTTTAGTGTCCAATTAATTTCAAAATAGTTGTGTGTACCTTTATAAATTATTTTTACTAGTCACAAGAAGAAAAATATGTTCATTCAACAGCATAGTATTTTGACTACTTTATTAAAAAGGTTGAGCAACAAGGGGTTGAAGAGTACACTCTGGATGAAAGAGTTCTGAGCTGAATCGAAATGGAGTTATTTAGCAAAATATCAGGGTTCAAATAAAAGAACGTAGAATAAAACCAAGAACAAGTCGTTGAAATGATTTTACGATTCGGAGATACAAGCTTCATGAAAAATCGGGAAATCAAAACGGAAGCATATTCATAAATATGAAGAAACGCATTCATTTTTTGTGTCGAAATGCACCTCTTCAAAGTTTGAGAAGTTTTTATTCTCTTGTTTATGTGAGCATCAAGCGACTGTAAAATGAATATTCCTCTTCCACAACCAAAAAAAGAGTCATAAGGAAACGTATTTTTATTCCCTTTTTTTATCTTTTCCGATAAAAATAAGTCAAGTTAGCATTCGGTAGTCGTCTTAAAAGTTGAATTTCAGCTCATGCACTGACTTGATGCCCAAACCCATTTTCAAGAAGCATTTCATCACTAGGATATATTTCGTTGCGATTGATTTTATTAGATGATTTGGAAATGAAGTGATTTAACATAGAGAATGATGAAATGCATTTGAAATAAGTTATCAAAATTGATAAAAACAATAAAGATGTTGATATGAAGTATTTACGCATTTATACAGAGAATTTCTAGTATGCAATTTAAATTTGTTGCATATGTTTGGACAAGATGAGAGAATTTATTTAAGTATTGCAAAAACTTTTAAATAGTTTGGGGTATGAATTGAATCAAATATGCAAGTATATTAACCAGTAGAATCAAAGAAGATAATATTGTAGAGTTCTTTTGTCAGCATGAAAACACATTTATATACAATTTCTAAAAGATAGCAAGAGGGATATGCTACCCAGTTGTAATAGTATTACTTTTAGTACAGATTTTTTTCAACCCTTCAGAATATATATGAAAAGGTTTTTATATTTAAATCAAATAAATCTAGGAAAATTTCTTGAGTTGGATTTAGTAAGTCAACCAGCCAAAAATTGTAAAGTTAAGTCAAATCATTATCCCATACACCTGGAGTATTAAAGTAAACAAACTCTTGATTAAATATTATACAACTTAATTACAATAAATGCTAATTGGAAAATATCAAATGTTAAGGTTGTATATTTTTATGAGAACCTTTGAGTTTGATAGAACTGTTTTTGAAGTTTATCATCTTATGTAAACCCTGATGTCATGCATGTTTAAAGCAAAAAAGACAAATATATTTAATAACTATTCCCTTAAAGCTTCAGTACTTTAAAATACAGCTGTAACGTGCATTTCTAGAATACAAATTTCTTCAATCAACTAAACTCCATCTCTACTATTCTTTAAGGAGTCATTTCTGTAAAAAAGAAAGCGTCTGCAAATCTCAAATAGCTTCGGATAAACGGCAATGAAGTTACACATACCTCTTCAAACGCGTTTCTGCAAACCTTTAAATAATGCTCAGTAAAGGAAATGAAATGGTCCAGAAAATTCCTCCCGAACAGAATGACTGATTATTCCCGGGAATCGGATACTTCCGACAAATCTCTCGCACGCTGTTCCGTTATTTAAAATACCGGAAAAAAGAGCAAGTCTGGGAGCAAAAAAGATAAGAAAATTTCTGGGAAATTAAAGAAGTTTAAGATTTTCCTAGAAATCCAACGCGAATCTATCTCAGGGAACTTGTTTCTGAGAAGCGGGGCTGTAAGGCCAAATGACAAAATAATGGGTGCAGATCATTCCCCATTATCTCGGATTTCTAAGAACATGTGTTCTTAGAATGGGGAGTGTATATATATTTCTGGGTTTCTGTTTGGCGTTTTTGGAGTAAAGGGGATGGGTAAAAATGTAGGGTCTTGGAAAGGGGTTCTTTGTTGCAACGAGCAGCAGAAGTATCTTTCAGTGGTACATTTATTTTTCTGCGTCACTAGCAATGCTTAAACAGTAAAAACCTAATTCATATTATGGGAAATTTTAATTTCTTAGAACTCATTAATCTTTTTTAAAGGAACTTTTGCGCATCTTTTTTTTTAATTTCTTTTATGAATGAATAAAATTACTTATAATAATTGATACACTTATGAAAACACTCCTTTTTTTTCTTTAATATTTTAATCATATTTATTGATATAGGGGAGAGTGGGGCACCTTGGGACATGGCCCACCCTGGGACACTCAAATTTTCGGACGCAATTTTATAGTTATGAACTTGTGCTTCTAGGTACTAATAAATTAGACTAAAATCTACTCCTCAATGTGTTTTGGAATATTTGGTGCGTCTACAAAATTATTTACTTCACTTTTCTTGTTTTTCGTGGTCTGAAGTAAGATTCACCTGTAGTTTGAAAAGCCTTTGTGAAGTAAAATAAATATATTTATGTTATTATAATTATGCTTAGACTAAAGTACGTGTATCCATTGATATTTTAGAAAAGAAAATGAAAATTTATTGCTAAACCCAAAAGAGTAATTAAGATTAATACCCAAAGTGTCAAGGTGGGGCCCCTTGGGACACTCAGGTGTGGGCACCTTGGGACATGTTAAAAGATAGGTACCCCAAAATTTTCAAGAATAAAACAAAATTGTTTTTTATTAAAGAAATTAAATAATTTAAGAATTTAGAGGATTATAATTTAGAAATTGGTGAAAAAACGTTTCTGGAAGGAAACAAAAAAATCAGTGATTTACGTCATGACAAAAATGAGTAAATCAGGTGAAAAATTTATGTTACGTTATTTATGGCTAATTTAAGATTCTTAAGCATAGTTTTATCATAATTTAATGTGTTGTTTTTATATTTTTCTAAATAACATAAGTTTTTATGTTATTATTGGAAGTGTCCCAAGGTGGGCCACTAGTGGGGCACCTTGGGACATTAGAAGAGGTTTTTTAAATTTGTTATTATGAATTCCCTAGAAGAGATAATTGGTCGGAAAAATTTTTATTAGATGCGCAAAGAACTATATTTAATATATTAGCAGCGTTTGAGTAAATATAACGGTATAAATAAGTTAGAAATATAATTGAGTAAAAAGTGTCCCAAGGTGCCTCACTCTCCCCTACTGTTAGGCGTGTCAGTGCGTATCGACCTTAGTTAATATACTATTGTAACACCCTTTAGTTATTTTCTAGTTGGAATAGTTTTGGGACTAATTTTATTCTGTAACTGAAGGAGTAAAATCTTATTTTTAATATGTTCATTCATTGAACCGTTTTATAACTTTTAAGGAATAAATCATCTAAGACTTTTAAAATTAAAAATAAACTTGATGCTTACATTTGGAATTCATTACTGACAGTAAAATTGAGACTTTTGAATTTTTATGATGCATGATCAATTTTATTCAAAATCCTTTGTTTTCCCGAAACTAAATTTTTATTGATAAGAAAAACTATAAAACTTTATGTAGTTATGCATCTTAATCAAAGAACTTGAGAAACTTAAGTTTAAAATTAGAAAATATAAATATTTATGCACAAAATTAGGAAATCCAAGTAGTAATTTCATTCAGAAAGTCAAAACTTAGCACTCATATTAAGTCATAAGTCAAGCATTTTTACTCCCATTTCAAACAAACTGCATGCATATTCAATCAGAATTACCAATTACCATACATAATACAATTTCCATCCGGAATTCATGAATCAACAGCTTAACCCTGACAGCTAATCGCCAGAATCCATCATCATAAAAAGCAAAAAAATCACATCTCCAAAGGCCCCGTTAAAAACGAATCCAAGTACCAACAGCCCAATCAATACCTGTTAGATCGCGTCTGATGCTTAATAATGGGAAGTAAGACATCTAGACGCCCGTCCGTCTCTCTCTAACATAATCGGAGGCCTTCAAAGCAAATCATTTGCAGTCACTCCACTGACCGAGTAGAATATAAGACATAAATGGAGAAGCTGTGTCATAAATTCTCCTTTTGTGCGGTTTTCCTCGAAGGAGCAAGCTTGATACAAGCATTTTCTGGCTCGTTTCGCAATTGAGGGTTTAGTTTATGCCTTATCAACAAAGGGAGAGACGTTTGGTACAATGGTGGTTGACTGGGTGGATTGAAGAGTTGGGAATCGGATGGGAAAAGTTTCAGGGGATTTGGAGGGGGCAGACTGAAGTTGTAATGGGAAAGTATGGAATGGTTGGTAGTTACTATAACTTTTAAGGGATGTTACAGATATGAGTATTATTTTTTTATTTTATGAAAAGAAAACATCCTTTATATTATTTAAAAAACTGCAAATTAAAGCGTTTACTGGAAATTTTAATAAGTTATTTTTCTAGTAACGTGGATAAAATTTAAATGATTGCTTTGTTACCAATTATGATGTAAGGATAAGTAATTTTAGAGAAAATTTTAGGGAATTTAAAGAAATTAATCATCGTAAAGTAAATATTTGTAACTTGGATAGATTAATTTATTAATGTGTGTATGTTTTTTTATCGGATATGAAATTTTATATGCGTGTAGTACATTCTAATCTTAACATTTCTACACGACTTTAAAAATGTTTTCTCATAAAGTTTATTTTAATAGTTCATTTAATATACTGCGGCTTTCATGGTAATTTACAAAATTTTTTTAATTTTTGTGTGTGGGAGATAATTTTTTTTAAATAAAAATTTTATCATCGGCATTTTTAGTTTAATGAAAGGAGAACTGTTAAACGTATTTTTATTGCAATAGTTTTTGTGTAGATTAAAGTGTGTTTTACCAAAATTTATTTTTGATGAAAACGCGATATCCCGATTTCCCCTTCATTATTTACTTTATATTCACTATTTTAAAGAATTAACTCCTTCTAAGTTACATGGAGCGATTGCGACTTGTTAGGAGTGAGCAAAAACAGCATCGCATAATTTGTAGCATACCATAAAATACTTATAAAATAATATAAAAGAAAGTATTAAATATAAGTTTACTTTCACTATACAGGGTGTTTCAAAAGTCCGTTTCACGGCTTTTATTTGGAACCAACGCCTCCTAGGGTCCTGGAAGTAAGGTCTACCCCTAGGTAAGTGACCCTGGAGAATCCATTGAAAGTACTTACAGCGCCCCTAGTGGCGAAATAAAAAAGTTAAAAAAATTAATTAAAGAACTAAAGGAGATAGAATAAACTCTTCAGTGAGAGTATTGTTGCCACTGTTATAAGTAACTCACTAAAAAAAAATTCATGAAAATAACGTGAATATTCGCGGAGATATTAGCATGTGAAAATAGCACTTTTTCAGGCATCAAAAAAGAAAAAGTTCAAAAATTTGCAAGTTTTTTTGATTTTTTGATTAAAATTTTACTTTATTTAACTAAAAAGATACAAAACTACATAATAACTCTGAAAAACAATTTTTTTTCAGTGAGTTACTTATAACAGTGGCAACAATACTCTCACTGAGGTGTTTGCTCTATCTCCTTTAGTTCCTTAAATAATTTTTTTAACTTTTTTATTTCGCCCCCAGGGGCGCTGTAAGTCCTCTCAATGGATTCTCCAGGGTCACTTACCTAGGGGTAGACCTTACTTCCAGGACCCTAGGAGGCGTTGGTTCCAAATAAAAGCCGTGAAACGGACTTTTGAAACACCCTGTATAACTGAATAGGAAAATATAAAACAACTATCCTTAAAAACCTGACCCATCATTATAGAAATAAAGTGCATTAATGGATACCAAACGAATAACTTCATCCCCCTTCCACTTAACCCTGATAAAGTTCCCAACCCCAGGTAAACGTATTTCCCCCATTCACTTACTTCTCAAAACGAAAAGGCGCTTCTCTCCAATCACCCCCATTCAATCACGCTCATTTATTAACTAACACCAGACAAGAACACTCCTTGGACAAGACCGTTTCCCTCTTCATTTCCGCTAAGCGATGTTTGGGCAAAAAGCTCACGACTCGGATACGTGAGCGGCTCTTAACTCTCAACTCCTCCCTCCAATTTCCCCTCCACGCTCTCCCCTCGGGGAACCTTCTTCACCCCTTCCTTCCCCTCAAAAAAAGGGGCAGGAAGTAAACAAACCCGCGGAAATAATTTGATGTATAGTTGACGATCTCAATCTCCTAAGTGACTCTGGGTGAGGAGAAGTAACGATGGATTTATGGACCCCCCAAGGCCCGAGAATCGATGAGGTGGGCGCTTTTTGATGGGGTGAGGGGATTTTTTTTCTCAAGGGGGGTTGTTTATGCTGTGGGTAGTTTGCATGGTGATGTGGCCATAACGAGACAACTTGGATTTACTGCTGAGTTGAGATTTTCGGGAGGTTATGGCTGAATTTTATGAAAAGGAGAGAGGGAGGGAAGCCGAGACCTAATTTCAATGCTGAAATTATCGTCAGCGGAGTTTTATTTTAACTTAAATAGTATATCGAATTCTTAGACTTAGAAGACAAACGGAATGGAATGGAATTGAATCCAAACAGATTATTCTGATATCAACCATAGGCGGGATGTGTAGCTCATGAATCCTTATGTTAAATCATGTTCGTGGAAAACTTCTGAAATTTAATTAGCATGAAGGAAATGTGAAATGAATGAGAAGGAATGTGCAGTGTGCACACATGTGCAAGCGTTTCACTAACTCGATGCTCTTATAAAAGGTGAAAAACTCTTAATTAAGAGTTTTTCCTCTCATTTCCTCTTAAGTCCTCTTAAGAGGAATGCCTCAGAATTATACTAGGAGTAAAACGCTAGGTATATCCGATGGCTCTCAGTTGTACCTGATGATGAAGAGGAATTTTTTTTGTAGATTTATTTTATAAACCGGTCAAGAATTTCCTAGAAGCACAAGATATTAACTCCACGATATAATGCCGGTTTAGGTTTATATCGATGCAATATCGCTCGCTAATATCGTGAGCTTTAGGCTTGTGGGAGCATATAATATTTCTGTGACAACTTTCACAAACCTGAAAGGCTTGAAGGAAAATTTTATTTTATAATCCAAGAACTATTCATTAGATCACGAAACAAAGGTATAATTCTTTAGAGTGTACTATTATGAAACCTTGCACCATTATTAGTAATAATTCCAATTTTAACCTACACAAAAAATAATAATAAATTTCAAAATGATTTACATCGTTCTTAACAAGAATTTTCAAAACTGCCTCTACATCATAAACCCAACACCAATCTTCAGAAACTTTGAGTTCTGATATAGTTAAAAAAAATCCGTCTTAAACTGTTGCTTCCCCCACAAAATGTCCTAACTCAACTACAAAAGAAAGAAAAACTAAGTGCAAAAATTTACCCTCCTATAAAACCGGCCACGTCAAAGCAAAAGCGACGTAACAGCTCGCTTCAGGTAAAAATCAATAGGAAGTCCTTTAGTTATACCTCCCTGTCATGTCCGAACCCAAGTTATCATTTGCTTTTTGGGCTCTTTCTTCCACAGGAATCTGATCGCTCGGAAAAGCCCCAGAAAGACGCGCTGTTTGTTAGGTTCCTTGTTTATCTAGAGCCTTTGTGTTAGCTGTGGTTTGTTTAGTGGAGCAAGAATATACGGATCCCTTTTGCTTTTTTGACCAATCTTTTATGGCTGTTTCTCTCTCTTGCAGGTCATAAACTGAGAACACATAGAATGGTATGTTAATCCAGTGTTAGGTGGGTAAAGTTGTGAACACACACAATGAATGAGGAGTATTAATGATGTACGTAAGTTGATTGTGTGAGCTTTAGGTTACAACGTATCACTATTTTTACTTTGAAGTGTATACCTACTATTCTTAAATATTTACTATAAACTTTTGATTTCTATAAATAATGAAATCAATTCAGATTTTAAAAATTTCAGTCTGCTAGAATTACAAAAAAAATCCAATTAAGGAATCAAAGTATATTTGTTTTAATGAAACTTTGCTTTGCATTTCTCTATGACTGAATTTACTTTAAAATTGACAAATGTAAAGTTAAATATTTATCCAAATGAATATGTTTTGCCGGGATATGAAAAATAACTTTGAATTAGTCATTAGTGTATAGAGACGATGGGTATTTCAAAGACACATATTGTGTGAATCAAGGTTCATTTGTTAAAGACATTTTATTAGAATAGCAGGCATACATACATTCTAATATTTAAAAATTCTATTATCCTTTTATATATATTTATTTAAAAATTTGCAGCATCAAATTCATGATCAATTATTATAAATTATAATAATTTATTTGATGTGAGAGCTGTATAGGTATTGATTCTTTTGTATTAGGGCACTCTTTTATTTTTTATTCAACCTAACACACAAAAAAAAAAGTTTCTAAAAGCCCTGGATTGAATTAGGTACTATATTTTCCCTTTAAAATAGACGCATTTTATCAGAAAGTATACATATACGTATTTGATTTTTATATCAAAATACTTATTGACCAAAATTATTACAGAATTTAGACTTTTCATCAAAGATATTTACATTTATTAATTTCATATGTTTTATATGTGAGAAATACATACTAATATTATATATTAATAAGAAACACTCAATCACTTTAAATCCCTATGAAACATCACATAAAATGAAAAACATAATTTTCAAAACACTATTATTAAAGGGAGTTCAAGAATTTAATATACTGACAAAAATGTGAAATAAAAAAGAGGAGCAAAAGTAGAGGACTTACCATTTATGATAATGACTACAGAAATTTCAGAGAACATGATGCATTTCTGCCGGATTCACGTTGAAGAATCGAAGTCCAAGTTTTTCTTACTTTTATCCATATAAATCTAAAAGACAATAAAACAGGTTATAATAAAATGCTTTCCAGAATCAAAAACGTGAATTAATTTTCTCCAAAATAAATTTTGAACTTATATGTTCGTTTAAAATTATTACTAAATTAAAAATTTTCCAATAATTATTTTTTTTGATGATGATTTTGTAAATGTATCGGCGATCATAAATCTTCATTAACCCATTAAAGACCGCTTTGTGAACCACTATGAAAACATCTAATTGTTTGTGTGGTGTGATATTCAATGTGTTTCTAATCATAATTATAGGTACAGTTTAAATTTTCAAAAAATCTCTTTTTGGACCGGAGACATTATATGTTTCTGAAATGGGAGCTTTGGCGCAAAGTGGGCGTAACGTAGATTTTTCCACCATAGTGTTACAAGTCGAACGGTTAATTTTTATACCTTGCTAAAAGATATTTGAAAATTCATTCAATATTTTTCATATGATTAAAAAACTCAAGCATTCTATATTTTGCGTACTATCAATTTCAATTGTTCGTAATCCATAGGTTTTTAAAACATATTATTCCCTTTTTTGTCTGTTTCTCTTTGCCCCATTTGCATCTTATTACCCCACTCTCCCCTAATCTTTCTTAAAACGTCGGTGTTTTTCTCCGTGCTAATTAGTGAGTTTGATATCACCGAATTAATTCTCGATGAAATACTCGATATCAATAAAAATAAAAAAAATATTTTAAGTAATTTTACCATGATTTGGTTGCAAACATGAAATACCTCATTTATCTACTGAGAATCCATGCGAATCTCTTTTTCTTCTTATAGTCTAAAACTTGCTGCGCGCTAAAATCACCATTTTTACATTCAAATGAAAGTAAGGAGCATTTCTCATCCTTACTTGCTGGATTTATAGTTTACAATGCAGATAAAAAAATTCGACCCACATTCCTTGTCCATTCTTCAAAGAAAAAGGAGCTGGCACCAGCTCTAATTCAACACTTGCTAGGTAAAACACCTGTTCTTGAGCAACAAAAGGCAGAGGACAAAGACTCCTGGACAGCAAAAAGGTTTGAATTTCAATAGAAAGCCAATAAAATTACTGAGTCCAATTTAGGTGCTTACCTCAATGGTGGCGTGCTTAGAGCGTATGTGCTCAGAGCGTACAACTGAAATTCGTGTTATGAGCGTACTTCATTGATAAAAAAAAAATCGAAGAACAAAATAGAATCGCCGTTGAGTTTATTGAAAATGCAAAGATCAATATATGTATTTATATAAAATATTTATATTTACAAATGCATAAAATGTCAGTGATCAATATAAAGTTACATACAATATTTACAGTGTGATGTTTTATTCCCCGTTTCAGCCATTCATGTTTCCACCAATAAATGGTATATGTTAGGGTTTTTTTTCTTCCTATTAAAGCATTCAATTTGGAATGTACCCTACTAGTTATTCAGATATCAGATCAACATGGGCTGAAACAAATGGATCACGAATTAAGATTAAGAATGTATCGTAATTTTGCAACTCGATTTCGATTTTTCGATCTCGATGTTTATCAATGTACGCTCAGAGCACGAATTTCAGATGTACGCTTTGAGCACGTGACCCAACACGGGGAGGGCGGGACTATTTCGCCTTAGTCAGATCAAAGCTCCCATTTTGGGAAAAAAACAGTAACAAGGACACTAAAAACTGACTTGCCTAATTTTTTTGGACAACGAAGAAGCTAATCCTCTGAAGTTTTTACTACCACCTGGTAGTTATAATAGTACCTACTGTATCAAATGCCGGCAATATAATTGATTGTTATCATCAAAAAATGGCCATGCGGACTATTACACGATGCGGACAATGCTCCCTCATACCCTATTCACTGGAGAAAAATAATGGAATTACCCATTTTGGCAAAACGAAATCCAATCCCGAAAATCGGCATTAGACTTCGTTAAATCACGCAACAAGGCAAACTAAACATCAATGCTCAATGCTTAATGGATCATACACAAAGCTTTAATGAATGGTTTTTCTGGTATTGGTATAGAGGTTAAAGAATTGATTTGACAATTAATGAAATTGCGCCGGCTCAAAGCTCTGTTTGTCCTCCAGATTAATCCATATAAATAAAACTCTTTCGAAGAAAAGAATTACTAGTGCTGTATTCCGAAATAAACATTTGGCCAGATTTTGTTCTTTTACTTTCGGAATGTGATATCATAGTAATTGTTCGTTCCTTCGTGGAGGAATGCCATTGAACCAAAAGAAAAATGTGACTGACCGATATTTTGAGGGATGTCGTGACAATAAAGGTTCCTGAAAGTTGCGGTAGAGAGTATTTTAACCTAAGAAAAGACTTGGATTTAAACACGCTGCGGTACAGAAATAATGCCAATGCCCCTAAAAGGTATTTTAAATTTATCCTACACTTTTTACAATTTTTACACTTTTTAAAACTAAATATTTTATCAATGTAAATGAAAAAAAGTACACAAAGAAGCTTATAACTAAAACAGAATTGTCCTTTAAACAGAATTTCCCATGGAATTCTGTTATGAAATTTTATTTATGAAAATTTCTTTAAAAGTTTTGAAGTATTTTAGACAAAAATAGAAAGAAGAGTACTTAAAAATCATGATTCAAACAAATTAACTTTATTTAATCGATGTAAAAATTCTTAAAATTAATTTGTAAAAATCTGGTCAACCAGACGGGCTACTTTTTTCCTCCATTTTGTGCCCGGCATTTAACGATGTTCGATTTCCTCTAATCGACTGCAGTTGAATGCCGGACACTTGTGTCTTCCTCTGGCGTCTCCTCAAAGGGGTCCCGCTCCCTCTGGCTCCCTATCAGTGCAAGCGGAGCCCATGGTGGTTCGGGGCTTTGAACTCCGAACTTTTCTGTTCCCCTCGGTTTTAACACTAGAAGCTAGAAGAAGTTTTAACACACAATCTCGCCAACCAGGCCTAACTACGGAATCTGCCCCTATACACACCACAAGGACACCACATAACTATACCTATAGCCTTTCAAATGATAAAGGGGGTGGACAATTATCTTGGGACACCCTGTATAAAATAACATTGAAAAATACTAAGCTACAAAAAAAATGCAAAAAGTGACCAGTTTTGCTAATATAATAGAGAAAATGATAAATTTTGATGTAACTAAAAAATATAAAGAAATTAAGTACAATTAAATAAAACAAATTTATAAAAAATTCAATACTTCTGAAACTTTTTCCCCTTGATTGAAATATTTTAAAATAGTTAATTGTTTAATAAAAAGAATATTTTTTGAATTATTTCGCGAAAAGAAAGTAATATCAAGTTACTATATTTTGAGAGTTAATTAAAATAAGGTTAAATAAAAAGTAACTTTTTAATAATATTTTTAAAACAATTTACGATGGAGCATTCGGCATACTAAAGTAAATCAAAGGAATCATAATAACGTATACATCTACACTGGTGTGCAAAAATTAAGGACCGAACTGTTTTTTCAATATAACACCTAGCATAATTATTTTTCATCCATGAAAATACTATCACAAGATGTTCAAGGAATGGGAATATAGGGCGCGAGAACAAATTTTCCCTACCAATAATTTAAGGGGGTAAATGGGCCCTCCATTGATAATGGAATCCCATTACACATTTGGAGCAGTGACAGAAACGTCTATGTGAGAGGTATTTAATCGAACATTTTATGTTGTTTGTAAAGAACATGATTAATCCTGAACTCAACGCATGTTTTTAAATGTGTGTACTACTTTTAAATGGTATTTCTTTAGGTTTTATTGAGAGATATCATTGTAATCATTATTTTTGGCAAGTTTTAGCTCCTGGGTCATTTTTGGTATGTGGTATCTGACCATCAACCATATTTTCATTAGTTCTCACATGTGCTTGATCGTGTTTAGGTCTGTGAACCCAGAAATTAACTTTATTCCATTAAATCGTGACATATGAAAAACTTGGAGAAAGCCAAATTGTGATTTTTCGCAGCTTTCTCATGCAAAAAGAGAAAATAAGGACCCAAATGGCTTCTAACAGAAGCAAATGAGACATGAGAACACAGGTATACAATTGCAGACATCAGTGAAAATCTCTGTTATGTATAGGGGGTGCTGAAACGGCCCAAAAGAATTGTTTAGTTTCATAGGAAGGACATCTTTCATTAACGTTCGAAAAAAAGGATTTTTTTAGTGTTTGTGGACCTATACATGTCTGAAAAGAAACAAATATCTGTAAAAATATCTCCATTCACCTAAAAATAAGTTTTAAAGACATCAAACTTTTCCTGTGAAACTATACAATTCTTTTGGGCCGTTTCAGCACCCCCTATACATAACAGAGATTTTCACTGATGTCTGCAATTGTATACCTGTGTTCTCATGTCTCATTTGCTTCTGTTAGAAGCCATTTGGGTCCTTATTTTCTCTTTTTGCATGAGAAAGCTGCGAAAAATCACAATTTGGCTTTCTCCAAGTTTTTCATATGCCACGATTTTGAAGGAATAAAGTTAATTTCTGGGTTCACAGACCTAAACACGATCAAGCACATGTGAGAACTAATGAAAATATGGTTGATGGTCAGATACCACATACCAAAAATGACCCAGGAGCTAAAACTTGCCAAAAATAATGATTACAATGATATCTCTCAATAAAACCTAAAGAAATACCATTTAAAAGTAGTACACACATTTAAAAACATGCGTTGAGTTCAGGAATAATCATATTCCTTACAAACAACATAAAATTTTCGATTAAATACCTCTCACATAGACGTTTATGTCACTGCTCCAAATGTGTAATGGGATTCCATTATCAATGGAGGGCCCATTTACCCCCTTAAATTATTGGTAGGGAAAATTTGTTCTTGCGTCCTATATTCCCACACCTTGAACATCTTGTGGTGTTATTTTCATGGATGAAAAATAATTATGCTAGGTGTTATATTGAAAAAACAGTTCGGTCCTTAATTTTTGCACACCAGTGTATTTACATGACAATGATAAATTCAGAAAACTTTCCAGAAAGAAATAAGCTCCTTAATTTTCAAATAAGAACAATTAAGTATCGAGTCAAACAAAGTATCGCATAATCGCAATTGCATTAGACATTGTTTTGCAACCTATAGAAATAACAGTTTGACAATTTTCATATAGCAGGACAGTAGAATGAATGTCGAAAAGAGAACTCCGCAACTTATAGTAGAGATAACTCTAAAGAGGAAGCCTTTTTGTTGTCATTAACTATGAATTACTGATTTCATTATCGGAGAGACGGGAAAAATAATCATGAGAGCTTTAATAAATCTCAGTTGCTATCCGTTAACTTGTTTATAGATTAAACCCACAATATGTTAAATCGAAAAAGCATAGAAGGTTGGTTTCTTTTTTTTTTTGGGGGGGGGGAGTTTTCAAAAATTCTGAGATTTGTCAAATTTATTTTGAACTGCTATAACTTTTCTGCATTAGGAATCGAATTGTGAATGCAAATAAAATTCTATTTGATAAAGTATTTGTAATCTTGTTTGATAAAAAATACTTCTCTACACGCTAATACATGGTAGAAACTATTAATAATTTAACCGATATTTACATCCATAAAGAATGGCAATTTAAAATCTATACTCGACAGCTCAACGTTTCCTGAACCCAGTACATCAC